>CM042012.1:132897062-134097062 GCA_023525715.1 Cichorium intybus
AAGCCATCGGGACCCGGAGACTTGTTAGTTCCACAACTCCACAATGCATCTTTCAATTCCTTTTCTTCAAACGGTTTTTCCAGCTCTAAACTCTCTCTTTGAGTAATCGTAGTCGTGTTACCGAGATCCTGAGACCAATTGCATTCGATATCCTTTTTAAAAACTTCTTCGAACTTGCTACGAAAATGCTCTTTAACTTTACTCGGGTCCGTTTCCCACAAACCACCAACATCGACACCTTTAATACTTGTTATGTGCTTTTTCTTATTTAAAGTCCTGTGAAATAATGCTGAGTTCTCGTCTCCCTCGAGGCACCATCTATTCTTATTTTTTTGGGCTATATCAACACATTCTTTTTTTTCCTTGCTTTTAATCTTGGAAACAATTTCCAGCCTTTCCTTAACCAAGTCTTCAGAAACACCGCCTTCTTCAAACACTCGATCAATCTCCTCCAATCGGTTGCACCAACCCTCCAAGTCTTTTTTTTGTTTCTTTGTTTTTCTTTCGTCCAGGCCTTAATTTTGTCCTTCACATATCTAAGATTTTGCATAAATATGAAAAGTTTCCTATGATTGCCTTCTAACCTGAAGTTACTCCATTCGATATTGATAAAATCTTTGAATCCGTCTTCATTTAACCAAGAATTGAAGAATTTAAACGGAGCTTGACCATAGTATCTCGAAGCTTGTTTTAGGATAATGGGTTTATGATCCGAGTGCATTCTCACCTCCATCACTGCCTCAAAGTTTGGCCAATTTAAACAAAAACAGTCGTTTACTAGGAACCTATCAAGTTTTGACATTTTAGACCCCCCTCCTTTAATCCACGTGAAAGCTCCTCCGCCTATTTTCACGTCAATGAGATTATTACTAAGAATAAAATGATTGAATTTCTTTGTCGAAGTCTCATCTGTCTGGGACCCTTTTCTTTCTTCTGAACCTCTAACTTCATTAAAATCTCCCAAAAGGACTACCACCCCTCTCCAGTTCTCTAAAATAGAATTAATAAACAACCACAATTCTTCTCGTTTCGCTGGAATTTGACTAGTGTAAATGTTAAAGAGACAAACCTGAGCACCATTTTGCATCCATCTACCTTGAACCACTATACAATCTTCACGGATTATGGAATGTTGTTTAGAGAATAGCGAGTTGTTCCAGATAGTACAAATACCTCCCCCTTGACCCACACTGCTAGAGGGGACAGATTCGAAATCCAAGCTTCCCCAAATGTTTCTTACCATGACTTCCGATAACTCCTTACGCTTCGTTTCTTGGATCCCAGCAATCGCAATTCTATGTTTGGATATTAAAGTCGACACCTATTTACTTTTAAACTCCCGGTTCCCCAATCCATTGATATTAAGAGATAAAATATTCATAATAATTTGGTTAAATCACCTTTTTTGGGGCCGCTTTTCTTCTCTTTAACCCCTCCCGTAAGTTTCTTCATCCCACACTTTCCACCAATTTCCTCTAGCCTTTGAGCTATACCTTCGCTTACTTCAGAATCCCTATCGAGCCTTCCCCCATAGTTTTGGCTTAAGCTTTGAAATTTCGCTTGGCTTCTAGTGACTCTTCTCTCCATCGTGTTGGTTTGATTGTCCCTCGCAAGTATTCCAGAGTGTTCCAAATAAGCTTCGTTTTTGTCTTGGATTCTGAGGAGCTTGTCTTTAATCGGAGTCTGACGAGACAGAAGCACACTCAATTTAACGGATAATGGTTCAAAAAGCTGCCGAGGCCCACCCTCATAATTATCATTTACTTGTAAAATATTATTTGCCCCACAAAAAGTGAATGAGTCAACATTGGGCTTATCTTGATTCTTCCCAGCGGAGCTCCTTCCGTTTTTAGGAATATTAAAATGAAGGTTTTCTAAATTTCCAATACTACCCTCCCATGCAACTTTTTTAGGAGTATTAATATCAAGATTTTCTGAATTACCAATACTATCCTCCAAAACAACATTATGAGTCTTCTCGAACTCATGGGAATCTCTTATGCGCGTGCCCTCATCTTCCTGATTAACTGAACAGAAATTTTCCTTCACCGATGACGATTGTTTCTCCACGCCTGTGGTCGGATTCTTGGTAGTCGAGAAAGCAAGATTCTGGTCAAACTCCTGCTCTTCGTCTTATTGACCGTCAAAGTTTTCCGACGAGACTCCGTCCGCTAAGTCGTCGTCACCGTCCGATACTTCATCGTCGCCTTCGTGGTCTGATTCCTCTTCTTCCGATTCTGACTCACCCACTAAGTCGTCGTCACCGTCCGCTAAGTCGTCGTCACCGTCCGATAAGTCATCATCGCCTTCGTTGTCTGATTCCTCCGTTACCAACTTGAAACCTTGGTCAAACACCTTACCGTCGATCTCCCAGGCCCTAATGGAATATTTTGATTGACCACATCTTATTTCCACATTTTCATTGATACGGCTCTCTTTTGAAGTCTTAACACACACCACCCCAGTCGACCAATCCAAGTTCTTCTCCAGACATGGATCAGTAACAACTACGTCACCCCAAAGACGCCCTACTTCAATAAAAGCATTAGAACTCCTTAAGTGGGCTGGAATTCCCTCAATCATAATCCAAGCAAACCTGTGTTGAATTGAGAATGATTCGTCCCAAGGGACAATCAAATTAAAACAAGCTTGGATCTCTATACTATTTTGAATTACCATTCTTTCTTCTTCATTGGCAATATCTAAGAGTATCCACAGGCCTCCCAAATACCGTATAATATTTCCTCTTAGACCTTCGCTAATACAAAGGTTTACTAAATATTGAAGATTGCTAAAACTTTTAACCTCTCCAACTAATTTTGACTTTAACCTCTGTTTAGCTTCTATGGTGTCTTCTTCCTTAAAGACGATCACTTTTGGTATTGTAGCAGACTCATAACGTTCACTAATGCCATTTATTTCGAGACCATGAAGCGTCTTCCTCTCATTTTCTCTCCCACCAATTCCTTTCACTACGTCAAGAAAGGAAGTGTTTGGTCTTCTCTCGCTGCTCACGTTAACAAACCTCTTCTGATCTTGACCCGGAAAAAACCTTCCTTTCTCTTTCGCCTCATTTCTAGAAAATTTTGCAACCTTAGCAAAAATATTCTTCCCTCGTATTGTCACCTTGTTCAACGATGCCTCCATGCTTCCGACTTCAATCACCCTATTGAATCTAGCAAAGCCAAAACGGTGACCGTGTCTGTCTTTCTTCCTGCTTACGTACAAGTCAACTAGTGTTTCTTTGCTTTCCAACACACTCCTTATTTCATCAGTCTCTGAACCCCAAGGCAGGTTGGAGATGAAGAATGACGTTGCCTCCTTGAAGTCCCATCTTCTCGACTCGTCCACTCTCTTCAGCACGTTTGTAGAAGCCCAAACGAACGTACGCCGGCGTACTCCTTCCTTCTGCCGGAAATCGCCTCCCATCGAGTTCTGTTATATATATTTACATGGAAAAGGAGCATAAATAGGAGATGAAACTTCAACCACTCCAACTATAGGACGTATAGATAGTAAACCCATGCACTTCACATTTTCGAAACTATGAAATTAAGGTCATATATCATGACGTTATTAACCATTATTAAAATAAAATTTGCATATGTTTCATCGATCAATCATACACTAAATTAAAAAGATCAACTGCTATTGAGGCGGCTATCTTAGAAAAACCAACCTTACCTTAAGGTAGCAATAATGCATTTCCAGGATAAATGGAGAACCGAAGAGATTAGACCAAAGACTGGAATATAACATGGGATATATAATATGATAAAACAGATCGATCATTGGCCATTGCTTCCATCATGGAATTGTCTATTAAATACAAAGTAAAAACTCTATGTTGTCTTTATATGTTATCCAACATAATAAGGTGACTGGTATAATTTTTTAATAGATCTTTAATTTACCACCGGCTTGGGTCAAAAGAATAAACATATGCAAATTGTCAAAAAATTCAAAGTGGAAATATTGCACAAGAGGAAAGCACTTGCCCACCAAATCTCATTGAAAATGTCAAAAGACCTACCTTCCATTTACCAAATTCCTTGATAGTTCAAAGTCTATGTTAAATTCATCTTTCTTGATAGTTCAAAGTTTATGTTAAATTCATCTTTTTCACCCGTCGCCCTATAAACTCTCAAAGAAACAGATAGAAGAGAAAAGCAGGAAAAATTATGGGGTGGACATGGAAGGAAGGACACTTAGACTTATTCCTGGTGCCATTAGGGTTATTGATCATGTGTGCCTATCATCTATTCCTTCTTTACAGATACCACATCATCCCTGAAACTACAACAATCGGCTTTGAGAACCATAATAAAAGTGCATGGGTTGAGAAGATGCTGCAGGTACTTGATCTTGAACTCATCCTTGTTTTCGTGAGGTATACTCAACCTAACCATGGTTATTTTTATGCAGATTGAAGCTAGAGATAGAGGGTTTGCTGTATCGGTCCTTACCAGTCACTTAAACGCAGCAATCTCTCTTGCTTCAATTTCGTTAGCTTTATGCTCTCTTATCGGAGCTCTACTTGGAGGTTCTTCCACAAACTTCTTCGCAAGTCATTTTGTCTATGGGGACAAAAGCCACACCACAAGCTACATAAAGTACATTTCCATGATAACTTGCTTCTTATTAGCATTTGCATGTTTTGTACAAACTACAAGGCACTTTGTACATGCAAGTTTCCTCATTAGCATGCCCAAGGGTGATGTTCCGGTGAAGTACATCCAAAAGGCGTTGGTAAGAGGAAGCATCTTCTGGCTTGTTGGATTGCGTGTGCTCTACTTTGCAGGCACCTTGGTATTATGGATATTTGGTCCAATTCCAATGCTTGTTTCTTCAGTAGGTTTAGTGGTACTTTGCCATTTTCTAGATACTAATAATGATGAAATGATTCAGTATCAGTCTAAACAGAATGGTAGAGGTGGTAATTTTCTGAGGAATATTGAGCATAATATGAGTGCAAGGGTTGGGGGTTTTGAACATAATAGAAGGTCACACATAGAAGAAACAAACTCGCTACAGCCTCAAGATATCATGTAAGCCAGCAAGTAATTTGGAGGACGATGAGTTGGGTGGGTCCTATCTTATCGGTTAGTTTTCGGGTTGGTGGATAGTTTCGTATGTTTTAAGATGAATAACTTTTCTGAGCATATGTATATAAACATCCTGTATATGCTTGACTCTTAAGCTTTAGATTTGCCGGCCATTTTTGTTTAAGTATATATATTTTTGTATATTACTTGGTTAACAGTTAGGCCCATTTTCTGTATTTAACCTTTGTATGTACCGTATTTAGAACCATGTAATTATGTAGAAATGGGTTATTTTCCCATGGATGATCCATTCAATGAACTCACATAAATAAAGAAAACGAGCCTAACTGAGTAATATATACAATAGACTTCAACACGAAGTACCATTTTGTTGGTATAAAACCTAATATATAACAAGATTTGAACACACGTGATCAATGATTATTAGATCAGTACTGTATACAAAGGAATTGAAACTAGATTAAATTTTGGAAAATGTGTCTCGAGAACCGAGAGCTAAAAGAAATATGTTTTGGCGAAGATTTTATGACATAGCACAACCAACCAGAAAAATTATGACATTCAACGTAAGTATCCCAGATTGTCAAGTGATGAGGCTTTAAAAAAAACGAATATATATATATATATATATATATATATATATATATATATATATATATATATATATATATATATATATATATATATATATATATATATATATATATATATATATATATATATATATATATATATATTCCGAACTCCAGAAAAAAGATGTTTTTATTAAAAGTTGATTTTGATAAAGCGTTCGACTCAGTCAACTAGAATTATCTAGATTCGGTAATGGTTCAAATGGGTTTTGGTAGCAACTGGAGGAAATGGATCTCGGGCTGTCTTAGGTCCTCCCGTACTTCGGTTCTAATCAACGGTGCCCCTACAAAAGAATTCCCGATCACCAAAGGTGTCCGACAAGGCGATCCGCTGTCCCCATTTTTATTCATCATAGCTATGGAAGGTTTAAATGTGGCTTTAAGAGAGGCTTGCGATAAACAAATGTTTCACGGTATCAAAATCCCAATAAATGACAGCCCATTATCCCACCTTTTTTACGCTGATGACACGATCTTCTTAGGTGATTGGACCTTCGGGAATATAAAGACTCTCACTCGGATACTTCGTTGTTTTCATGCTTCATCGGGGCTAAAGGTTAATTTTCACAAATCAAAATTGTTTGGAATTGGTATCTCAAACAGCGAATTGATTAGAGGGGCGAGAATGTTTGGATGTGAAGCGGGTACTTTCCCGTTCAAATTCTTGGGTGTTCCGGTGGATGCAAACATGGGACAGGTTAAAAATTGGGATCCTATTGTGGAGTGGATACAAAATAGACTCTCGATGTACTACTTCTCGCTATTTAAAGCACCCGTTGGTGTCATTGAACGTTTGGAAAAACTTAGAAGAATATTTGTTTGGGGTGGCGGAGAGGAAAATAACAAAATTCATTGGGTGGCTTGGCCAAAAGTGTTAGCAAAAAAAAGAAAATGGTGGTTTAGGTATTGGATCGTTAAGAGCAATGAATCTAGCTCTTTTAGTCAAATGGATTTGGAGATTGAAAACAGAGAAAAACTCGATATGGAAAAACACAATTATGGGTATTCATAATCTACACAGGAAACCGGCACATATTTTAGCAAAAAAATCGTTGAGTGGGAATCGGAACAACATTATTAAGGTCACGAATGATTTGAACGAACTCGGTTTCAATCCGCAATCGTTTTTCTCTGTCAAAGTTGAAGCGGGTGAAAGTACAAGCTTCTGGTACGATACATGGTTGGAATCTACGCCACTGTACATTAAGTTCCCCTCGCTATTTAATTTAGATCGATGTAAATCAGTTTTAGTTTCTGAAAAAGTTGCAAATGGTGAGCTGGTGGAATCATGGAAAAAAAGGCCATCTACTTCTTTTGAATTAGAGGAATTGGACAGATTACTTTTACTCATTAACGCCTATAATTTCTCTTCACTACCAGATCGGTGGCGGTATACTCCTTCTCATGATTGTGTGTTCAATGTAAGTTCATTAAGAGAAGCAATTGATGACAGAATCACAGCCTTGTCTCCGTGTCTAATATCTTGGGTTTCATCGGTTCCTTTAAAAGTGTTAATATTCATTTGGAGAGTATGTTTGGATCGGATTCCTACGGCTTCGGCTTTGACACATCGTGGTATACAGTTACCATCGAGTTTTTGCCCGCTATGTACCACCTCGGTTGAATCGACTGCACATCTTCTGTTAAGATGTCCGTATGCTCGTGAAACGTTTAGTTGGATAGGCAAATGGTGCGATACGGAGATTCCCGACTTTAATGTAGTGGATGAGTTGATAACATTTTCGGCCAAATGGGGGAACTGTCCCAAGAAAAGAAAATTATGGACGACGATCATATACGGTGTTATATGGTGTATTTGGAAGGCGAGAAACGACAAATGTTTCAATGGAGTTTCGACGAGCCCAGCAAGAACGGCGGATTACGCAATTTCGTTAATTTTTAGTTGGATGAAACTGTTAACAAGCCTAAAGAGAAATACAAGAGTTTAAAGATAAAAGGCTTCAATTCATTGTGTTTATTTCTATCACCGGAGGATTACATTTATAGCTATTACAATACAATAAAGCATAAACCACTACCTTAGTGGGAGGAACAATACAGAAAACATGGAACCAGGTTTAGAGGGCACTACTATTAAAATACATTTCTTTTAACACTCCCCCTCACGTTGAATAATGGGATTTCCAAAATTCAACTGGCTCAAACACCTTTTTAGGATTTTTCCGTTGACAGCTTTTGTCAGAATGTCAGCCAATTGATCTTCTGATCGAACAAAAGGTATTTCAATGATTCCAGCTTCCAATTTTTCTTTGATAAAATGTCTGTCAACTTCTACATGTTTCGTTCGGTCATGTTGTACAGGATTTTCTGATATTTGAATAGCAGCTTTGTTATCACACATAATTTTACTTGTTTCCTTTTGGATAAAACCAATTTCATTTAATAGCTTCCGTATCCATAGAACTTCAGCTACTCCTCGTGCTATTCCCCTGAACTCTGCTTCGGCGCTAGATAAAGAAACTACCTTTTGTTTTTTACTTTTCCATGTAACCATATTTCCTCCAACTAAGGTAAAATATCCAGAGGTTGACCTTCGACTTCCTTTGTCTCTTGCCCAGTCTGCATCAGTGTAGAGTTGGATTTTTAAATGCCTGTTTGTTTTAAACAAAACTCCATGGTTGGCTGTTCCTTTGAGATATCTGAGAATTCTCCAGACTGCCTCCATATGAGAAACCTGGGGTTGATGCATGAATTGGCTAACCACCCCCACAGCATATGATATATCAGGACGAGTATGTGAGAGATATATCAATTTTCCCATAATTCGTTGATATCTTTCCTTGTCTGTTGATTTCGCCTTGGTTTCTATACATAGCTTTTGATTTATCATCATGGGAGTCTCTGCTGGTTTGCAATCAATCATTCCAGTTTCTGCTAATAGATCTAAAACATATTTCTTCTGGCAGATAAAAAACCCTTGTTTTGATCTTAAAACTTCAATTCCAAGAAAGTATTTTAGTCTCCCTAGGTCTTTCATTTCGAACTCTTGAAACAAATTCTTCCTTAGTTTTGTCATTTCCTCCTCATCGTTTCCTGTAATTATCATATCATCAACATATATAATTAAACAGGTTATAAGGTTATTTCTTCGTTTAAGAAACAAAGTATGATCAGAGTTACTTTGTTTGAAACCATATTTCCTCATAGCTACAGTGAATCTCCCAAACCAAGCTCTAGGGGATTGTTTTAATCCGTAGAGGGATTTTTTAAGGCGACAAACTTCTCCTGGTTTAAAATTCTCTGTGAAGCCAGGGGGGACTTCCATATAAACTTCTTCTTTTAGTTCTCCATGTAAAAAAGCATTTTTTACATCAAACTGGTGTAATGGCCATCCTTCATTTGTAGCAATGGAAAAAAGGACCCTAATGGTATCAATTTTTGCAACCGGAGAGAAAGTTTCAGTATAATCAATACCATAGGTTTGAGTGTAACCTTTGGCTACCAATCTTGCTTTATATCTCTCAACAGTACCATCGGACTTATGTTTTACTGTAAAGACCCATCGACATCCTACCGGTCTCTTTCCAACTGGAATAACACATTTTTCCCATGTGTCATTTTTTAATAGGGCTTTCATTTCATTTTCCATTGCTTCTTTCCAGTCCTTCATCTTCAAGGCTTGGTCTATGCTAGTTGGAGTTTCTTCAGAGTATAATGCGGCAACAAAGGCCCTTGCTTCTTGAGTTAGGTTTCCTTTTGCTATATTAGCCATAGGATATCTGGAACTTCGAGGTTCTCTTTCTGGAGAATATCTTTTTGGAGGAATCCCTCTGTTACTTCTCGGTGGTAACACATATCTCTCAGTTGATTGTTCTTGTACTGGTTCTTCTTGTTCTGTGTTAGTTTCATGATCATCGATAATATCTGGAGGTTGAGTATTACTTACCTTGGATGTCAGGTTTGGAGATTGATCTGGGATGGCACTAGAGTTAGGATTGTTTGATTGTGTGGACGTGTCACGTGATTCTTCTTGAGTGGACTCTTCTTGAGTATTGTGATTTTCTTTTGGTGTTATCTGAACATACTCTAACCAACTTAGTGCGTCTGTATATTCTTTCTCCTCCTGACCACTATGTTGGGCGGTATAGTAGTATTCCGTTTCAAGAAAGTCACAGTTCATAGTGGTGAACATATGACGGGTTTTTGGGTTATAGCATCTGTATCCCTTTTGGTGCATTCCATATCCGACAAATACACATTTCTCAGCACATGGGTCAAGTTTATTTCGTTGAGATTTGGGTATATGGACAAAAACGGTACATCCAAAAATCCTTGGTTCAAGTATAAGAAAAGAAGGAATTTTAATAAATTCGGATAGGGTTTGTAGTGGTGTTTTAAACTTGAGGATCTTGGTTGGTAGCCGATTTATGAGATATGCCGCTGTGGCAAGGGCTTCAGGCCAAAAAAATTTTGGAACTTTTGATTCGATTAAAAGAGCTCTAGTTATTTCTAATAAAAAACGGTTTTTTCGTTCAGCCACACCATTTTGTTCAGGAGTATGTGGACATGTGGTTTGATGTATTATCCCTTTTGACTCACAGAATTGTTTCATGGCTATGTTAACAAATTCCCCTCCATTATCTGATCGAAGAATTTGGATATTTTTTTGAAATTGGGTTTGGATCATGGTATGAAACATAGTGAATTTGTTGAAAACTTCTGACTTATTTTTTAAGAAATAAATCCAGGTCATACGAGTACAATCATCTACAAATGATACAAAAAAACGAAGATTTTGTCCTCTAGATATTGGAGAGGGACCCCATACATCAGAATGAATAAGTGAGAAAGGAGCATCAACCCTGGTGTTATTTGGTTTAAAGGTTTGTCTATGGCTTTTAGCTAACACGCATGTTTCACAAAGTGAGGAATTTTTTGAGGAAAACAACTTAGGAAATAGAGTGTGTAAATACCCCGTAGAAGGATGACCCAATCTTCTATGCCATATCCATGCTTCTCTTTCTGTTGTTCCATGAGCTAACATTGCAGTTCCATTTTGGGTCACTTCATCCACATAGTACAATCCTTGTCTCTCAGTGCCACGCCCAATGATCGCCCTCGTCCTGATATCCTGTAAGATACAAAAGGTAGGTTGCATTAGAACCGAGCAGTTTAGTTCTTTTGTAACGTGGCTTATTGATAAAAGGTTTTGTGACAAAGAAGGGACATAAAGACAATTGGATAGTTTTAATGTAGGAGAAATCTCGATCATTCCTCCCTTTTTAACTTCCATTTTTCCGCCATCTGCTGTTTGTATATACGTTCTTCGAGGTTCGGACAATGAAATAAGATCGGATATTTCATGAGTCATGGTGTCTGTAGCCCCATTGTCAAGTATCCATGTTTTATCCTGTTTACAAGAAAAAACCACATTTGCATTTCCTCCAATTTGTGGGTTTTTTATGCAATTTTCAAAACTTGTTTCCAAGTAAGGAACAATAGAATAAACTTTGGAGTTATTTCTTGACATTTCTTTTTCTCCAGGGTTAAAATTGGAGTTTTTGTAACTTGGATTTGGAATAAATGTGTGCTGATCATTCCCGTGACCTAAAAACACTTCATCCTCTCCACCTTTTCTTCTTGCTGCAACGCCTGCGAAACCAGTAACCACCTCGCCGCCGGAGCCGCCACGGTTTCCACCGACACCTAGGTCGACGCCTAGGTAGACGCCATCGGACCCTGCTGTCGACGCCATCGAAGGGTGGTGACGGTTTGCGCAGGTTGCGGCCGCTGATGTCCCGCCGAAACCATCACCCACCCTGCCGTCGGAGCCGTTTTTCACGGAGAGGTTACCGCCAAGGCTTCCACCGATGATCCGAACTCCCGATGATCCAAACTCCAAACTCCCGATGATCAGTGAAGCGTGTCTTTTTCTTATTTTTTTCGGGCTGTGTTTGGGTGAAATCGGGAAGATGATGAGTCGGAAGTTCCGGCAAGGCGAGGAGGAGCCGAGCGACATCGAGGCGCTGTGCATGGTGGCACGCCAGGCGGTGGTGGCTGAGCGGGAAAAACCGCGGTTGTTGTCGGCGGTGGCTTTACCGCTGTTTCTTTTGTTGTCGGAGGTTGCGCCGGTGGTTGTGCCGCTGTTTCTTTTGTTGTCGGCGGCGGTGGCTGCTCTCCTTGGTTCAGTTCCGTGAGTTTTATCTTCTTTGTTGAGTGGTTCATTCCTTTCTTTTGAGAAATCTGATATATGGTTTTGTTTGGCTATGAATAATCCTCCGGTGGATTCGGTTTCTGACATTTTTTTTTTTTTTTTTTTTTTTTTTTTTTTTTTTGTGGATGATGAGCTAATTAAGGATCTTAAGCTCTGATACCATGTTAACAAGCCTAAAGAGAAATACAAGAGTTTAAAGATAAAAGGCTTCAATTCATTGTGTTTATTTCTATCACCGGAGGATTACATTTATAGCTATTACAATACAATAAAGCATAAACCACTACCTTAGTGGGAGGAACAATACAGAAAACATGGAACCAGGTTTAGGGGCACTACTATTAAAATACATTTCTTTTAACAGAAACATCGGGGAAAAATGTTAGATTGTAATTGGACAATTTGGTGTTGTAATCCCTTTAACTCCATGTAAGTTGTGTTTGTTGTTGCTGTTTGGTACCTTGCCAACAACTTTGTGTTTTTGTTTCTATGAAATTCTCGCCGGTTCAAAAAAAAAAAAAGATAGAAATAAATATTGGATTTTTTTTACACTCCATTATATATTATATATGAATACTAGTCTATATTTTGACTAGGTATTCATAAAGCAGTCAAATCGGTGAAAAAAATGCACATAATTACCATGAGGCTGAATAATTATCTGATATTGCTGTCAAATTATGAGGCTTTGAATAAAGATAGACAGAAATGCCAAAGCACCCACATAGTCAAAAAAATTACTCATTTAACATGGAAAACATGCTGAAATTAAACGTTAGTCGATTCTGTAGAACTTGTAAATTATAAGCAGAGTAAATTACGTAAACGATTTTTCTGGTTTACAAAATATCATAAATTCAGTCTTTAATTATGTCGTTGGTACAAATAGTACGTAAACGATTTTTCTGGTTTACAAAATATCATAAATTCAGTCTTTAATTATGTCGTTGATACAAATAGTTTGTGATTTCAATTTTTTATATGATTTGATCCTTACCGTTTCATTTTGTTTTAACCTTTGATCTAAAATTATTATTCTACCGTTAGTTTGATTTTCTTATTATTTTCCTATAACCTTTAATATATATATATATATATATATATATATATATATATATATATATATATATATATATATATATATATATATATATATATATATATATATATATATATATATCAGTGTTGTAAAAGTCGGCCTAGGCGGCCGCCTAGGCGCTAGGCGGGCGGGTTCCGCCTACGATTAGTGGTAGGCGGTCAAGTTAGGCGGATTTGGTCAACGGCGGTCAAAATCGGGTTTAGGCGGGTCTGGGCGGGTCTAGGCGGCAAAATTTTCAATTTTTCAAAATTCAAAATTTTCAAAAAATTTCAAATTTCTAGAATTTTCAAAAATTATCAAATTTTCAAAAAAAATCAAATTTTAGATTTTTAAAATTTAATTTTAGAAAATGTCATTAATTATGATAATCGGTGGCTAAGTTACGATTATTGATGATTAAAATTGTCAAAAATATCATTAATTAGTCTAAACATTCTGATGTTTGATGACGAACATATTTAAACACTTAGATTTATCAAATTCTTATGCTTATTTATTTATTTTGTAGAGATATAGGTAATATCTAAATTTAAAAAAATAAATTTTGTTACAATTAATACTCCCCGCCTAGGCGCCGACTAGTCCTCACCTAGATCGACTAGTCCTAGGCCCCAGTCTACCGCCCGCCTACCGCCTAGCGACTTTTACAACCTTGATATATATATATATATATATATATATATATATATATATATATATATATATATATATCGGATCGGGAGTAAACACTAGATTACAGGGAAAAAAATCGAGGCGGGATTGCAAACAACAACGCTCCTTCCCCATAAGGAGTTCGGAATATATATATATATATATATATATATATATATATATATATATATATATATATATATATATATATATATATATATATATATATATATATATATATATATAGGATATATTAAAAACTATAATTATTGTGTGAACGTAAGGACCAATCAGAGACAAGAACCAACCAAGGGTTTCTTTTGTCAATTGATTTATAAAGCATTTAATTGAATTTAATAAATTCCTATAATTATGGTAAATTGAACCTATAATTATGGAATCCTATAGCCAATTCAATTAACCTAGCTGCCATGCCCATCAACAACCTCAGAAAAACCTCCGCCGGATTCATCATCTTCACGCATCTGATAAACACCACAAGTCTCGAGAAAGAATTGAAGCGAATTGATGTTTTGGTGTTGACACAGAAGCTACCCATCGATTTACACATATATTTATGGTTATTTTACCGATTTCTAATATCAATTTCTCCCATCTTTCTCTCTTTTGCGTCTGAATTTCTCACCCTCGATCCTTCTATTGTGATCCCATATTTTGCAGCTGAATTTCTTTTTCTTTTACCAATTTCTAATCTGAGATTTCTCCCATCTTGGTTTCAATCGATTTCACCGGCGCCAATATGATCGATTCTAAGCGGAAGTCAAACACGGTGAAGAGTGATCGCTACTCAACGATGTCCTGCCTGATTTCATTGACTGGAGGACCAAAGGTGTATTTTATTTACTTTTATTATAAGTTTTTGATATTTTTTTGCTCTGGATTTCAAGATCGAACAGTGGATTATGAAGAATGGCATCGTTGTGGTGGATTATAAGTTTGTGATCTTTTATTATAATGTGTATTTTATTTCAATGACGTGAATTGATTTTAGTTTACGATTGCAATTTCATTTGCGTTCTATGACTTTGCTCTGTGAATTGATTTTAGTTTATGATTTCAATTTCATTTGCAACTCAAATCGCAACTAAGTTGGGAGGATAAAAACATGAAGCAACAAAGTGTGCAGGAAGAAGATGAGCAGGTTTGGTCGCACACCCTAACCCATTCCTGATCTGCAACATCATTCTAATAGAATCCATGGTATCATCATTGTACATGTTTGTGGAATAGATTGTATTGTGTTACAGTAATTCTTCATGTGATAATATGTTTTAAATGTCAATTGACAATTTTTTTATCATCTTACAGGTGGAGCAATATATTATACACAAGAAATTCTTGAACATTTAGTCATTCTCAACTTGATGAATTACAACTAGAGAAGAATTTTGATGTTGCAGGGCATATTTTGATGAATTTCAATGCAATTATTCTGGCAGAATGTCATTCTCACAGAATGTAATTCCCATAGAATGTCATTCTCAACTTGATGAATTTCAATGCAATTATTCTGGCAGAATGTCAATATGGTTTTGTATACTATGTACTTCATTCTAACAAAATATGTAATTATGATTTTGTATGATTGTGTAATTCATTCTAATAGAATGTTTATCTTAGTTTCATATTTATCTGATTTTTATGACTTTCTAATTCATAGAAGTATGATTTTGTAACTCATTCTACCAGAATGGTTAACTTACTTTGAAAATGTACACTAGCATTCTATAAGAATACTAATTTATGATGTATGATTTTGTAATTCATTTTAATAGAATGGAACAGATTAAGAACTTAGTATAAGAATCAAAATTAATTTTACATATTTGTTAGAATTGTTACAAAACTAAATTTTGAATTTGAAAATAAATTTGAATTTGAATTTGAAATTTAATTAAAATTCGAAATTAATCCCATGAAACTCTCATTTTCCATAATTGAAAAAACATAAAAAGTCCATATTACCCTTTAGAATGATATAATTAGAAAGTTGATATATCTTTTAATTAAAAATAATTAATATTCTATTATTAATCACAACCATTGATGATTATGATTCTACGCTTCTGATTGGGTCTTACGTCCACACAATAATTGTGGATCTTAATATAACCTAGCCCTATATATATATATATATATATATATATATATATATATAAAGGAAAATGAAATCAAAATGATAGAATAGACATTTAAACCATAAAGACCGTCTAGGTCAAAAAGTAATTAGGGACTGAACTTGTGATTTTTTAACAATTAGAATTATTAGCTAGACTTAACTAAAGTGTTTATTAGGATTTATAGAATTTCATTTTATAGATAGTGTGAACCATTATGATGGTTCTGAATCAACATGAATATTGAATTGTTGCATTAGATAAGGTTGTATCGGTCAAATGGCAGTTACAGTTTAGACATGCACGCACGCACACATATATACATACATACATACGTGTATATATATATATATATATATATATATATATATATATATATATATATATATATATATATATATATATATATATATATATATATATATATATATATATATATATATATATATATATATATATAAGGATCAAATATGGAACATAAATATTGTGTGAATGTGTGAGACAATATCAGCCATTTGATGAAAAGAATGAATGGTTAAGATGATGGCATGATCGTAATTAATTGAAAAAAATAATTATTTTTAATTAAATTAAATCAAAAAAAGGTAAATTAGACATTTTGTTGAAAACTATATAAGGAAATTTCAGAATTTTAGGATATATAAACCAAATTTCAGGGAAATTGTGTAATCAAAATTTGAATTTAAAATTTAAAATTTAAAATTTACGTTTTTGAAGTTCATATTTGATGTCTATTTTCTGGACATTAGTTTGAATAATTTTCATTGATAAAATTCGAGTTCCATTATTACCATTTTTATTCTTGAAGAATTAGACATGAATTTGAACTCTTTTCAACAATAAAATTCAAATTCTATTATTACCATTTTCATTCTCAAAGAATTATAAATGAATTACAAATGCAAAACTGATATTCTTGAAGAATAATTCTTAAAGAATAATATATACACAATATTCTATACTATATAACATTCTTTACTAAAAGAGAATATTATATATCTAAAATTCTTGAAGAATTTATATAGCATTCTTAAAGAATGTGTGAGAAAGAAAATATATCACAATGTCTGCAAATATTCTTAAAAAATATGTACGCATGACTGCAAAGAAAACCGAACACCAAGTCATAATTCTGCTTCTTCGTTACTAACTGCATCTGGTTTCTTATCGTTCTCCCTTGCAACTTGAGAAGAATAAACATTAGTTGAGTAGTCCTTCGTCCTATCGATTCTGATGGAAATTCCCAACTTGAGAAGAATAAACATTAGTCTAGTAACAATCAATTACCCAATTGGAAATTCTTAATTTGCCGTCAAGAAAATAAGAAAATATGTCAAATTCAATCTAAAAACCCAATTGAAAATTACCAATTTGCCGTCAAGAAAATAACAATCAATTACCTAACTAGAGATTCTCAATTTGCCGTCAAGCAAATAAGAAAATATGTCGAATTCCAACACCTGCTTCAAATTATTTACAACATAAAATATGTATTACAAACATTTATAAACACAACAAGTGGCAAGGATATGAAGCTTTTGGTAGTCGATAAAATAGTCCTCTTGATAGATATCTCCAAATTGACTACAACCAAAAAATAAAAAAAATAAACTCATTAACGGCAACAATATTGCAAACGTGTTGTTAAACAAAAGTGAGGTTGAATTAAAAAATAATAAAGAAGTAAATGTAAACATAACTTACAGCTGCTTAGATCCATTCATTGATTTCATCGACTCAAACCCTTTTATCTCTTTCGCCGACAAGAACCTACACGCTTCAATTCATTTATAGGACCAACTCATAAAACACAAAATTGAGAGGGAGTACAGCACGGTATACGAAAAAAATCCTTCCTAATTCTTCATGGTGATAAACATCGGCGACAAAATTTTAACAAGCCCCGAAGGAGTCGTGTGGCGCTCTTGAACCTTGTTGTTCCGTCACCGATTTTTAGCGAAACAGAGCCCATTTTTGGTCGGGATTCAAGATTCTGGAAGAAGGGGAGACGACAATCATGATTAGGGTTCCGAAGTTAGACCCTATGATTGCAAAAGCATACTCATCGGTGGTATAAGGAGGCAATGGAGGAAGGCACCCGTATAAGAAGAGAATTAAGAGAGAAAAAAAAAAACATTGGAGATAAATTAGGCAAAGTTTCCTAAATTAATGGATATAATTGAAATTTACTTAATTAATATTTATGTTAATTTACTATTATGTCCTTATAAATGATTGTCTCATACATTCACACAATATTTGATCTCCACATATGAATATATATATATATATATATATATATATATATATATATATATATATATATATATATATATATATATATATATATATATATATATATACGGGAAGGATTGTCATTAAAAGATTGAAAACTAAAATGAACTAATCTAGACCATTTATTACTTTATAAGGGTTTGATATGATGGTTGTGAGGTTTGATCTTCTACAATACATTCACATTGGTTAACATCTTACAATACACAACCCTTTGATAAATTGCGTCAAAGGCCTGATAGATAGGTTTTCTATTACCCTAGAACATGCAAACATGACAGCGGAAACATACAAAAATTTTAAGGCAAGTAACAATTACTAAAATCTATGTGGAGATTACTTATTGCATATTTACAATTACAAGAAGGTTTAAATGTACCAACTTTTAGCAAAATCGATTTGCTTGAAGAACCCTTTGAGAAAGTCTCCTCAAATGCTAAGGAAGGTATTATCCAAAAGAGAATACCTCTAATGGATCACATCCAATTAGTCCAAACAATTAGGTTAATTAGGTTATTAAGAAAAACTCGTTATAAAACCTTAAAGAAGGATTATAGATTCCGCTTGAGAGAGAAGATAAAAACTCCAGAGAAATATCACTCTGAAGTTGGCGCAAATTATGAGGTGTCAAAGAGGGGTTTTTATAGCTTCCAATGGTGATTAAAGATAAAGCTTATAGATAAACCTTATTTGAATACAAACTGGATAAACCTTTTATATTTAAATTCAAACCCTTTAACTACCATATATGGTTGGAGATTTTAATAAGGATAAATCCTTATAAAATCATCCAACATATATTCCACAATATTATCCATTGCTTAACTATTGAACAATTACAATTCAACCCCTGTACTTTTAATTAATCTCAATTTAATTCCAAACTAGTTTCTATTTAATTTATCATCACTTAATAAGTTAATAAACTATTTATTTCTCTCTCTATTAACCTTAATACCATTTGGACTACTGAGGGCAACCCAAAAAGGACCCTGTGTAACACCCGGCTTTTAAAACAAAACACCCCTGAAAAAAATTTTCATTTAAAACCAAGGTTTCAATACATAAAACCATAACAAAGGGGTATATTTTAATAAAAACGGGTACAAGCGTATCAAGGAGAGTATAAAATACCGTAGTCTCCTTTGAAGCCGGGCTGCTACTGACAGCATCTAAGAGTCCTACTTCTCGAGTCACGGACTCCATCTATTCCCTTATCAGGATCATGCTAACCTGCAGGGACATTTAACAAACGGTATGAGCTACAAAGCTCAGTGAGTAATCATTCCTACAAATAACACGTATAAAATACAATCATGTATTTGTCTGGATATCGAATCCAAACTCCTAGCCTTACTGGCTGGCCAAATATCTTCTAGGATTTCACATCCTAATCTATAACCTTACAGGCTGAATCACAAAACCTGTAATTATTAAGCTACGTCAGTTATTTGCACATTTAATCATATTTAACCATTTCTGTTCCATGGTTCTTATTCACAATGGACTGCATCGTATTTCATGGCTATTCAAGCCGCACCCTGTGTCATAGCTATATAAGCTGCACCAAAACAATATCCATATATATAAATCATAGCCCGCAGGCCGCATCAGCTGGGTTTAATAACCCGATATCATAGCCAAAAGGCCGCACCATGTACCTGTAACAATGTCATAGCCATATAGGCCGCACCAAATATCATAGCCGTATAGGCCGCACCGGTTAGATATGGCTCACGGGTTAGCCCGCTGTTGCCTAGACTCACGGGTTAGCCCGCTGTTGTCTATATAAGTTTGGCTCATCATAGTAAACCATGGCTCACGGGTTAGCCCGCTGTTACCTAGACTCACGGGTTAGCCCGCTGTTGTCTATATAAAGGTTTGACTCACAGTGCCGTTATTGTCTATTAAAGATTCACGGCTTATCTGGTCTTGTCAATTTTAACTGACTCACAGTTCCGTTCTTGTCTATAATAAACTCACAGCTTATCTGGTCTTGTCGTACCATTAATATTGACTGACTCACAGCTCCGTTCTTGTCTATTAAAGACTCACGGCTTATCTGGTCTTGCCATGTCAATATTATTGACTCACAGCTCCGTTCTTGTCTTTATCAGACTCACGACTTATCTGATCTTGTCATTTTCTTCTATCTTTTCTCTTGTCATTTTCGTCCCTCGAAGCCGTTTCAACCTGTAACAGTTCAATCATCATATATCATATATGATATCAGTGAGATTACTCACCTGGATACTAGCTGCGTTTCAATTTCGGTTGTTTCTTGCCTTTGCGTGCACCACAACCATTTTGTCCCATACCTATATACTCATTTATATACCAAATGATAATAGGTTAATAACCATTCCAATTGACTCTAATACACTAGAGTTCAATAAAATATCATTACAAACAATGCCTAGTTAATAAACTTTCAGTTTACTAACTTTTTATGAATTTTACTATTCACCGAGGCATTCGAATCGATCTACAGTGCCCCCGAGGGGTCGAAAACTCAATATAAAAATTTTCCCAAACTTTTCAGACCATAACGAGCCTACGGTCCAAGTTTGAGCTAAAACGGACAAGCCAAGCAAAAGTTAGCATTTTGAAGTCCCTGCCTGAGGGGCGCACCCCGCCTAGACATGGGCGCACTGCGCCTGGGCGCACCCCGCCAGGGGCTTGGGCGCACCGCGCCTGGCGCCTGCGCAGGTCTCCTGTCCAGCCGCGATTTGTGCACTGTAGCACGCAGTTTTAGCCCATTAAGTCCTTAATCCAGTCCTTAATCGTTTGGGGTTTGTTTCTAGGCTAAAACCTTATACTTTAACAAGGTTTTCAACCATTCAAAACAACTAAATCAATTAGAATGAAGAATTAGGGTTCTTAGTTCCAAAACCCCAAAACTCCAAATTCAATCACAAATAGCAACCTACTTCCAAAATCTTTGGTTAAGTCCATTTAGCATGACTTAATGGAAGTAATAAACTATCTAAACCACATAATCACAACTGAAATTTACAAATTTCAGTTTCTATATAACCCATCAAGAGCAAACAAACTAGAACTTGGAATACCAACCTTTAAAGCTTCCAATTCTTCAATCCAAAGCTAGGAATCGAAATCCAAGCCTCAACCTTCAAGAACTCTTCCAACTTCTGCAGAATTCAGCCAAGAGTTCTCTCCCGTTGCTGCACAAATGGCCAGTCAAAGAAGAGAGTCAACTCTTCTCTATTTATACTTCAATTTTTTACAATTTTAGTCCCTAAGTTCATTTTCTTGAACTTTGGCCACAATAATCAAGTTTTATTACAATAAAACTTCCATTCTTTATACATTTGCCACAAACAACAATATTTTTCATATTTGGTCCTTCACATGGTCAAATGACCAAATTACCCTTTTGTGGCAAAACGACCAAAAATCCGTTTTTATAACATTTTAAGTCCAAAACTTAAAATATTATTTCAAACTAAATCCTTTTCTATCCAAAAGACCAATTTACCCTTCTAAGGTAAAATGACCAATTTGCCCTTTTATTATAATTATATAATAAAACATGTCTTGGCGTTACACCCTGCTATTAATAGAAGGTCCTAACTAATTTAGTTATGATCTTTGACACTATTCCAACAAGGCCGAGATTGGTTCTCACAGTTCTCAACTTTTTAATGGTTCTCATCTGAATACTTCATATATATATATATATATATATATATATATATATATATATATATATATATATATATATATATATATATATATATATATATATATATATATATATATATATATATATATATATAAAGAGAGAGAGAGAGACAGAGAGAGCTAGGATCATATGTAATTTAACAAATATTGTGTAACATTGTAACTAAATGTGGAGCTACATCTGAAGGCATCACACATGAACGTAACAAGGACACAATTCTTTGTATAGCTTCTTATGTAAAGCAAATGAGTTGGTGTTTTTTAGTCATGAGTTATTAAAAAATGATATACAACCAATTTGGAATTATTTTACAAACCTTGAGTCAACTACGAATTTATATTTTCTTGAAAATCAGAATTTTTTGGTTTAACATATACGGTTCAATTAGTTTTCTCTAAAACATTCGGTTTTTCCCGATTTAGTTGTAGCTACCTTTTTAAAGTTTGTGGATCAGTGACCTGATTGGTTTCCGATTGAATCGGTTGAACCGCCACAAGTATTGTTTATTCTATCATTTTTATTGTTTTACTTTTGATTAGGGAACTAGATGATTTTTTGTCGCCACTACCTATTGTTAACCTCAATCATTTGTGTTGAATTCAGGGTTTAAATGAGTAGATGGAATTTTTAGCTTTTGTTTATGTGAAGTAGGTCTCTTTTTTATACATAATTTCTTGGAGTGGAACACAACTTAAGAATCATCATAGTTTATATTTCTTGTTTTTCTTGTTATATAGGCATGTATGGATAACACGGGACCATTGATAGGAAGATGGCATGTGGGACTTGTATAGGTAACATTGATGAGTAGCCTAGTCATTATGGGTATTTTGATATTGAAAAATCTATGTTTCTTATTAAGCTTGAAAAACCTATATTGCTTATTGAGCTTGCAAACTTCTCTATTTATGAGGCACTTGTGACATCCGCCTAAAATGGATTCGGGTCAACCCAACCCAATTGGAAATTTAATAAACCCTACTCAAGATTACTTGACGCTAATAGGATCAAAACTCATACACTACGATATAAATTGACGTTAATAGCAATATAGCATAGTATAACGTTATAACTATAATCAAATTAAATTATGATACCATATTAAAATTAAATCAAAGTATGATGCTCTAATTAAATTAAAAGAATCAAACTTGAATGCTATAATTAAACTTCAAATCAAAGTAGATTGTTATAATCAAATAATAACCTATCTTTTATAAAACTCTATTTTTATAAACTCTATATTAAATTTTATAAAACTCTTATATTAATTAATATATTATATAAAAGATGCTTGTGTTAGTGGAAAATTATGAAGACCACCAAAAGCAAAAGGTTATTCCCATTGTCTCCCACTCACACCTCCCATCATCTTTCCTTTCATTTTTCTCCCAACACATTATTCTCATCACCACTCAAACCATATCTATTCTTTCTCTCACTCTCAATCTCGAAATTTCTCCTATATACTCAAATCTTCATCCCTCTTGAAGCATTCATCAAGGTATGTTGTTAAAAGTCTCAAATTCATGAATGAAACAAATTAAATCCACCAAACTATCTAAAACTCATTTTATGCATAAACCTGATTTTTCTCAGGATCCCATCAATAAAATAAGAAGTTCTGGAAATTTTCAGAAAATAACTTATTTTTATTGAATTACTATAATTATTGCAATAAAATAGGGAAATAATTCACATAAAATACTTTTTGCAGTCAATAAATTCTGGGAAAATTTTCGAACAACCCATATATTGAGTAAAGTGGATTTATCAAGTTTCATGCATTTATATTACTGGTTGATGCTTATTTTGTATTTTATTTTGTTTTAGATAAATAAATTGCAAAATATAGTTATGTATGTTAAAAACTAGATTTTATATTTTTCGCACATTATTAACATTTTAAAGACTCCATGACAAAATGTACAGATTTTTGTAAGAATGTTTGCTTATTTTTCCTGATTTAATGGTTATTTAATGGTTTAAATTGATAATAAATAGCTACACATGTCCAAAAATTATAAAACCTTATCAGAATATAATATATAACATCTTAATCATAAATAAAAAGTCTAATGAATTTCTCTTAATATTTTCCTATTATTTATGATTTTATTGATTAGTTAATAATGAAAAACATAAGAAATACTTACCATAGTCCAAAATATCCACATTATTTACAGTAGGCTCAATATAATGTTAGAAAACTATGGTTAATTTTCCATAATTT
This sequence comes from Cichorium intybus, assembly GCA_023525715.1. NCBI lineage: Eukaryota > Viridiplantae > Streptophyta > Magnoliopsida > Asterales > Asteraceae > Cichorium > Cichorium intybus. Next base: position 132,921,079 of record CM042012.1, read on the forward strand.
TTGGGAATCATTTATTATTTTTCCCGAATTTTGTTGTGGTTTAATTATTAAAATACTAAATAAATACTAAAGCAGTTAAACAAAATATAAAAATTTTACAGTAATTACTATTTTATGAAATAATGATTTTCTGATAATTTCAGAATGTTTCATTAGTGTTTAGGATTTAAAACCATTTTCCTAAATATCTAAGCATGTAAAAATGCATTTTTAATTATTATTTCATATAAATAATTGTTTATAATATATAAAATCTGTAAATACTTATAATTTGACTAGTATTATTAAAATCTTGCCTAATGTGAAGATATAAATTAATTAAGCAAAGTAATTAATTCAATTTAAAATTCATTTAACATATGAATACATTAATATTCAAAACAAAATTTGGATTATTGTTAATTCATCTAATATAAGAATATGTGTCTAATTATTTTTATTAATACTATATTCCCGTTTATCGATTCCTAAGCCAAAACTATTAATTATATTAGGTTCTACGACATTTTGACTCGAGCCGTCTATCGTACAACACACGCATTCCTTATTGGACTAATGTGAGTTATCTACCCCATATTTTATAATTTTCAATACTTTTGGGGTGTATCATGTGGTTTTAATATGTTCCAACTTCATTTTATTATTTTAACACAATTGAGACATTGTTGGAACATTTATACATGAATCATTATTTGTATAATTATTGTTTGTTTACGCTACATGTACTTGTAGTGCATTACCATTTTTAGTCTAATCTCCATGACTATGCCCGTATTCTTGAGGTACGTTATGGACAATAATAGCGCTATTGGGTTGACCACCCCGCCTTGGGACGCTAAGGTGATTGATTGCACGTGGTTGAGTGTGTATGATGATTAGATGCTCCATCCTATATATATATATATACATATATATATATATATATATATATATATATATATATATATATATATATATATATATATATATATATATATATATATATATATATATATAGGGTGAGGACTTATTGTTGTTGTTATCATTTGTTAATCAATTTTTGATTTATAAACTATTATCTCAATAACAGTTGCTTGCCAACTTCAAAAGAAAACAAATTTCAAATTATTCAAACTCACAATTTTCTTTAATAAAACTAGATTACTCACCAACTCTCGTAGTTGACCTGTTTTTACCCATGATGCAGATTTGAAGAATGAAGTTGATGAAAAGTAGGGTGTACCTTAGAAACCCACAAGACTATTTAAATTTGATGTAATAAATGTTGTTGTATTTGGATTTGTATTTGTATGTTGTGGATCTTGTTTGCATACTTAGTACTTAATTGAATATAATCATATTATAACATAGTTGTCATGAGACTTTGAACAATATATCACGCCTTGACCGATTCCGCCAAGGATCGGGGTGTGACAACACTCCATAAGATTGTGCTTTTGGTTTCTTGGGTTTATGAAGCTAATACATACGATCAATGAAGATTTTGCAATATGACTTGTAGTATTAATGGAATTTGATTAATAAATATAATTGAAACATGATTTCATTTTAGTTTGATTATGATTTTGGGATTAAGTTAATCACATATTTAATTAGTGTTTCTTTACTTTAAAGCTTGATTCTAAGGTTTATGGTTTATGAATATTAGACACGTATTTGTGTTATATTTATCTCTTATTAGATATATTTTACAATTTATTTGAGATATACTTTCCTTATTTCATAGGACCCTAATGTGTATTTAAGAAAACTCAAATCATCAATAATATCAACAGTTCAAGGTTTACCATGGTATAAGACTAAAAGATCATAACCCTTCTTTTCTCTTCTCTCTATTCGACTGCCTAAGGCAGCCACCTTCCTTTTTCTTGCTGCCCAAGTTTCGCCGACCACCACTCTCATCCATCCCATGGTTGCTTCTTCCCACTGCAATCCTCCATCTTCTCCCTCTTTCTTGATTTCTAAGGCACATAAAAAACCTTCTACTACCCACTTTGGTGATCTTTCTTTTATCGGACTCACACACGTGGCTATCAATAGCAAAATTCATCCGGCAATCACCGTCTCAGATATTAAAACATTTAATCAAGTCACCTTGGATATACAAAATAGCCAATACTAATCTTAGGACATACTATTTCTGATACATTTGTTGTGCTCATTAACTTTTCGGCCATATTCTACTACCAGACAATCATATTGTCGCACCTACATAGGCCCATGTTACAGCTAGCACCAAAGTATCGTGGGATCGTCTAGATGCCATTGTGCTGCAATGGATTCATGCTACCTCTCAAACAATCTTTTACACACTATCCTTGCTCCAGAATTAACTTCTCATGAAGCTTAGAAATGACTTACGAACACTTTTATGATAATTAATGTCGCATACCTACGACAACAATGCTCCTCCTAGGGACGACCTACAATCACATAAGTTTCACTAACTTGGAACGGGATTTGTATTTCACTATATAAGTACTTATGCGTGTTATACTTTTGTTATCATACTTATATCATACTCCATTATTGAACCCATTAACCCCTTACACACATTTCGCCAATATTAATAATTTACTCACTCACTCACACACACACACACACACACACACACACACACACATATATATATATATATATATATATATATATATATATATATATATATATATATATATATATATATATATATATATATATATATATATATATATATATATCCTATCTTAATAAATAAGTAACTCAAAGCCACATGTCATATCCTCATTTAATTTGCCACATGTCATTTTCTCATAATTTTAAATTTCCTAAAAAACTAATTGGTTTGAAACGTTTCTAACTCCTTAATGATCGGTTTAATTATCATTCAATTTCAAAATTAATTGTTATCATTCAATTTCAAAATTAATTGTTTTTTAATATCATATTATTTTTTAATGTGTAGAATGATTTGGAAGACAATAGAGAGACAATTGACGTCATAATATTTTGAAGAACGATTTCTATCATAATAGTGAATTTGATTTTAGTACCGGTGACATTCTCATAATCAATTATATTTATCAAAATACAATGTCGTAATAGTAAAAATCAAAAGCAAGATGTCACGATACACAAATAAATTTCTTATGTAAAATTATTAATGTTTAAATATTCTTAATTAATATTTTTTTGTACATCCTGTGTAATGCACGGGTCTCACAACTAGTATATATATATATATATATATATATATATATATATATATATATATATATATATATATATATATATATATATATATATATATATATATATATATATATATATGTGTGTGTGTGTGTGTGTGTTTGTATATATATATATATATATATATATATATATATATATATATATATATATATATATATATATATATATATATATATATATATATATATATATATATATATATAATATACACTTTTAGCTTTCTAGAAGTGTTAAGGACCCATACATACCGCCCTTGGTTATGTTTATAGGTTATTCATCATTTTGGACTTAACAACATGCTGAAATTCTGGACCGAGTTGCAAAGTTTGCAACTTTCAACCTAGGAAGGGTCATATTTAAGCTTTCAGAAAAGTATGGTATCAACTACATCGTAAGACAATACTACAAGGCCTGACCTCATGCCATTTTTATTTTTCTAGAATATCTGGTGAGTTTCACAAGTGACCTGATCTGATTAGTTAGCGGGATGCACCAGACCCTAGAGAAATAATCTAAGCTCTACATAGGTTAGTAATTGGGTTCTACATTTTTCTATGGACAAACTAGACATCCAGGCCGAACTAAGGCCGCTGACCTCACCCTAAAATGATTTTTATACAATTTATAGTGATTTTTACAAAATCAGAAGACTTAATATGTCAGGGTTTCGAACAAGTCTGTACAAAAGTCTCTTTTTACCTAACCTAGGTTTGGAATCAGGGTAAGCCATTTTGGTAGAAGGAACTACAGTTCCATAACTTTCTAGGGACATAAGATTCGTCCAAAATGGTTAAGCCAATGATTTTATACAAATTTTCAATGATCAAGACAGAAAGTTGTCAAGTGAAAGTGTTATAGATTCAAGCATCACTTCTAGCTTTCAAGCATCCTATACTCCTCTAATGATCATCCAACCTGGGATTGGAAATAACCATGGGTTGGTCGACCTCCCACCACCAACAATGTTTTGGTTCATGGTGGTGTAGACGGTGGAGAAGAATAACTACAAGATATATATAAGAAGATTTACCTTGAATCTAGAATCAAGCATCCTAGGGCTCTCTTCCTTCCTTTCTTTCTTCTTCTTTCCTCCTTCGTCTTTCACGATTTGTACAGCAAAAATCCTTACTCCTGATCCTCTCTCTCAATCTCTCTTCTTGGCTTGCACAAGAAAACGTGGGGGGGTGGGTGTTTCATGACTTCTACGGTAGATTTAGGGTTGCAAAAGTTGGGGCATGAATTTATAGTAAGCAAGGGAAGGGTTGCATGGGCTTGAGAGGGGAGCCGAGGCCTCAAGGCCCTCCCTCATTCCCTTCTCGTCGGCCTTCCACAACCCTAGATAGGGTTTCCATGCAAACTTTTCTAAATGACAATTCTAGTCCTTCAACTTGCCTCTTTTGTTTTTGGCTTAACCCTAAACTAACTTCATTCTCGTTCTAAGTGGCTAGTAATGGTAAAACCATCCCCCAAATATATAATTAAAGTTTTTTTGGCTTATACTTATTATTATTATTATTATATTTATTATATTATTCGCTAAAATAATAAATTCGAAATTACCAGCATTCCGGAAACGAGATGTTACAAGATCAAAGCTTGTTTATGATGTGTGTTCAATTTTTCGGGAAAGAGGTGTAGGTGGTGGTGGTCGATAACTTGTGTTTAATTTTTCCGGCAAGATGTGTAGGCGGTGGTGGTCGATGGCTAGCAGGCTAAGGGTGGGTTATGGTTAAAGGGTGAGGGGGAGGAAGGCGAGACTCAATTTGTGATTAAATAATAACATAAATAATTATAAGTAAAAATAAATCAAAAGAGAAATGAAAGGGGCATTATAGTCATTTTATGTCTACCAGTGACGAAACGTGCAACTTTAAATGATACAAGGGACGATCTGAGTTAAAAATTGAAAATATGGACTAAACGCGTCATTTAACACTTGAACCAGGGACGAATCGTGTAATTTACTCGATATATTATATAAGTATTTTATAAATTAGTTGTCCAACTTAGATACAAGTAGTAACATGTTCAAGTGGTTAAGGCGTTGGACATATGAACCACAACGGGGGGTTAAAATGGGGGGACTTATCCATATTGGCTTGGGCCTAACAGCCTTGGGCTGTTTAGCTTTACCAATAAACGACCATACCTTGGACCCGTTTTTTATTTACAATATCGGATCAACAATTCAAGATCCTCATCCCACATCCTCAACTAGCATTTTCTACAAATTTGTATCAAGTGTCGGGCAACACACCCACCGACCTTGCATAAGTTGTTGGGTAAATAAAGTTGTGTCGATGTCAATGCAAAGATGATTGCCGAAATCATTCTACAGAAGTCTCGTTCGTATTAGGCAAAGTGATCAACCATCCAAAGAGAATTTTTTGTAACCATGTGATCTAGTCTATCCTGCTCCTGACGTGCAGCGCATATTAGTAGAAGCAATCAGTTATGCCTTTTGGCAGGTCTAGTTGTCACACTGCTACTCGTTAATGATTACACCGCCTCAATGATGTATAAATATGAGGCATGTGCTAGAGTTTTAAGTATCGCATTTTACAGAGTTTGTATATTTGTGACGTTTTAAATAGTTTCTCTTTACTTCGGTAAATTGAGCACTATCTTGTACATTAAACGCATTAATCATACAACATATTACATTCTTGAATATCATATATTTGTTTGCTCATTATTTGTTTTATCGAATAATAACCTAACACAAGCCATAAAAGCAATTTCTCTCTATATTTAGGGTCGGACAGATATATTCAACCAAAGCACCGAGATAATTTTACCTATCGACCGAGGCTTTGATTAAACTAGGAATGGTGTAAATTACTATTATACCGAGCGTTTATTTTATAAATGGTCTCACAATATGAACTGGCACATAAGGAAGATGTTTAGGATCAAAAAACACAAATTGTTAGGTAATAATAAAACAAGTAGAAAAATGGCTTATTGTGAACTGATAAGTAATTAGCTAACGTTTTGTAGGTTGATACATGTTATTTGTCATATATTTGGCATTTGGATTGTTGTTAGATGCTCAGTCGATTCAAGTGAGTTTCAACGTTTATACACGATGTTATGTGATTATGTGTGTATGTGCTTGTATGTGATGTTATGAAAGTTATACGGCCTCTTTGTGATGTGTCACGATTAAAATTCATCTTTACGATGTGTCATAGTTAAAACTCATCTTTGTGAGGTGTCATAGTTAAAATTCCTATTTGTGAGGCCAACAATTAAAATTCTTCTTTGTGAGGCAACATAGTTTAAAGTCCTCTCTGTGGGGATGATAGTTACCCAACTTCTTCATGAGAAAGGTTACTTATTACGTGTTACGTGTTCATATGATAGTGTGTATAAATTTTTATGCTCACTAAGTTTTTCACTCCATTAATATTTAACAATTCTCCTTTTGTAGAAATTTCTCAAGAACGACGACATTATCGACTTGGTCATCTCAGACCTAATATTTTAAATTATCTTCATGCAAACAATTTTATTTCTTATAAGCGCACTAAAAACTCATCCATTTGTGAACCTTGCGTTTTTGGCAATCATGTAAAATCACCATTCTATAGTTCTACCTCTTATACTCATACTCCTTTTGATATTATGCATACAGCTTTATGGGCATCTCATGTTTTAAGTTCTGCGGGGCATCACAACTATGTGCTTTTCCTAAATGATTTTACAATTTTTTTGTAAACTTTTCCTATCGGTCAGAAATCTTAAGTATATACAACATCAACACCTTTCACACATACATACAAACCCATATTGCAACAAAAATATCATAAGCACACTGTTGTCTCATTCTCATCCATCCCCCCCCCCCCACACCCCCCCCCCCCCCCATCTTTTTGGCATCATGTTCTCCAAACAGCCAACTACCTTCTAGATATACTACCCTACAAACTTCTCCACTATAATTCTCATATACAACTCCTCTATGGCCAACACCCTTCTTACTCTAATAGTCTAATATAAGAGTCTTTGGATGCCTATGATACCCTCTCAGACCCTCCACCGCCACACAAAATACAAACCAATCCACCCCTTGTGTGTTCCTCGGATACCCCTCAGGCCCTCAGATTATCGCGGTTTCTAGTATTTGATAACATGCAAAACAAAATTGTTATTATTGATGATTTGAGTTTACCCAAATACACATTAGAGTCCTATGAAATATGGAAAATGTATCTCAAATACAATTGTAAAAGTATATTAATAAGAAATAAGGGTCTGTTTGGATGTGCTTATAAAACTACTTATTGACTTATTTGTTTTTTGGAAAAGCCATAAGCCAATAAGTAAGGGCCTCCTTATTAAAAACAACTGCTTATAAGCCATAATAAAGGTGAAATAAGCAGTTTTTAATAAGTAAGGAGGCTCTTACTTATTGGCTTATGACTTTTCCAAAAAACCAATAAGCCAATAAGCAGTTTTATAAGCACATCCAAACGGACCCTAAATATAGTGCGGATATGTGTCTGATAATGAATATAAAGACGATGAAGGCATTTAAATATATAGAAGATAAAGGCAAAATCGTCATTATACATGGACTTAACAGTCATTCCATTAAGTTAAACGGCATGGGGAGCAAAAGTGTAACAAATATACTTCTCAAGGACCATGAGGGTTAAAATTAAAATAATTGGACATGATTAAAAAGCAATATAAAAATAAGAACAAAATTTTTAATTTTGTCAAAATTACAATTCGGAATCCGTTGATCTATTGCCAACTCTTTTAGTTTGTTTTTTTAGGTATGGAGTATTTTAATTTAAAGATCGAAGATGTTTAGTTTGGTGTACATATATGATACTTCATTTTTAGGATAATTTAGATGAATTGAATTCAGATATCCAAAATTTGAATATCCAAATTATGGATACGGATTCGGATATCAATATCCTTTTTTTGAAATTTCGAATTCCGGTCTGAACACTCCTAATTTTAAGACCAATTGGCATTATACAATTGAAACAAATAAATTGTATGGTATTAAAAACATCTCTAATGGTTAACCTTTTAAAATATATATATTTTTTTTGTCGCATATGGATTTACATTAACGTTTATTGATTAAAAGCTTTTGTTATAAACTCACTCCAATTACTAATTTTTTAAAAGATTTTGTTTTAGAAATTATCTATATTTATCTTTATATTTCTCATATTTTACATAAAGTATCATATGCGGTGAACACTTACCACGTTTGGAGACCTCTATGAGGAAAACACCACGCGATGGAAGTATTCCATTTAGTCTATGTGGTTGAATGTCTATTTAGAAAGCTCGACATTTCAATAATAATAAAAATTTAGACACTTTTTAAAATAGTAAAAAGCTTTTAAAAAACCTGCCGGAAAAATGCTTTAACATATGTGTAAATATATTATAAAAGTTACGATTATAAGAAACAAATATATGTTCTAAAATATTAGTCATCGTATTAATAATTACCCTTTAAGATTGACGGTGCTAAAACAAACCATGGTTATTATGAAAGTTAGTTGCATATAAATAAGAGTACTCTATAAATAAATTGCGTTTTAGAATTGACGGTGCCAAAATAACCATGGTTCAAATCGAACGTCAATAATATGTAAATATGAATATAAATAGCTGTCAAGATTTGGATTATCAAAATTGCCCCTATAGCTCAGTGGTAGAGCGCCAGTCTTGTAAACTGGAGGTCTGTAGTTCGATCCTGCATGGGGGCAAATTATATATTTTTTCCTTAATTAGGCACCGTTTTTTTATGCGCTTTATCACAAAAAATTACGCATTATATCCATTGTTTTCAAATGTTAAAAGAGTGCTAAAACTTATTAATCACAACCAGAACAAAATATGATCTCCATCATAACTTTAAAACTTCCCAAAAACAAAAACTAACTTTTATTCAAATCTTGATTTTAATTTCACATATCACAAACATATTACAAGATCCATTTTTGACAATAAATTTCGAAACTTTTTCACACATAAGGAACCTTTAACCTATGTGTCTCAGGACCCGCCACCATATCCTCCCAAACCAAATCCGATAACGCCATTGTCAATTCCCCAACCTTCCCTGTAAAAACCCAACATCATTAAACCCACCAAAAAACATTTCTTTTAAATTAAATTAAATTTAAGAAGAAAAAAAAAAAACTTACCATTTCCAATAGGCGAGTCATCCCACTCGATAATTGGTAACACAGGCAACGTACTTCCTACATACATCATTTCAGCAGCATTTTTAGCTTCTTCAACGGTTATATTCCCTGTTTTCACACTCTTCAATCTTCCATTTTCAACCAACTTTGGAGCTAACTCAAGAAGCCTTTTTGCAGTACACCCACTTAAAATCTTCTCAAAGAAAGGCAAAATAAGCTCGTTATCGTGTGTCACAAACGCCACGTTTACATTTGGACCCTCGGCTACATACCCATCATCATCTACCCAAATTGACGCAAATGCCCCTTTCTCTTCTGCTTCAAGTTTCGAGAGGACGTTCGGGAGGTAATTCACGTTTTTGCTTGTGGCAAATAGAGGTACTTTCATGGGGATTGTGGAAGTGATAACTTTAACGCCTTGTTTGCATTGAGAAAACTCTTCGTCTATTACAACTGCATAGAATGCAGAAGTTGGGCAACCTGAAGGAGAAAGTAGGAAATCACCGGGACCCGCGCTTAACCAGTATCGTAAAGTTCCTTTTTTGCAATTTGATGCTGCGGTTAGTTGGATGAGAATTGTGCGAAGGGTTGATTTTGGAAATGGAGATGAAATTTTGGCGCGTGATGCTGATACGAGGATCCGATCTAGATGACCGTCGAGTTCGTAGAGGTATCTGTGAAATTGATTGGAATTTGACTTCAAAGTCGATAAGAATTGTTTAATTTTTGGATAAAATCGAGTACTTATATACTTACCCGTCGAGAATTATGGCGGTGTCAAACACACCGTGCCCACGATGCACCATGTGATCGTCGATTGGGATGACCATCATTGCTGGATCGAGAATAATTCCGCCGTAAACACTTGAATACATTGCAGGATATGGCGGCTTCTCAATTGAATTCCATTTCTGATACAACTTCTCAAGCAACTGATGATCGTAAAATTTATATGAGAGATCGTTTTGTGAATATTTGAGATGTTCAATCTCTGAATTGAAAATTTTACGGAATATACCTCTGTTGATGATGAGAAAACATGAACTTTCGATTCTTCAACATTCTCGATGTCAACTACGATTAATCAGCAATTATATCAACCAACTGAGCTTGAATTGGTATATAATAACGTAAAAAACATAAAAAGATGAACCCTAAACTGATGAAACTTACCTGAACTGGTAGCCATTTGAGAAAAGACGAAAGGAGGTGGGTTACAGGGGAGATTGAGTGAGAGAGTGAGTGAGTGTGAGTGTGAGATGAGGGTATTTATAGAGACGAAGGTAGGTTGTTCACCATGATGATCGAAAAGGGTACTCTCGCAGATGTAAAAGGGAAGGAATCCATGGTTGTCTTACATGGAAATGGTGGTTGTGGATTCGGGGAATAAGGGTTTAAAGGTAAAGACGAAAGCGGGTGGCTTTCCCTTTGTTTGATTCTTTGATAGTGTTTCCGTTATCGACTTTTTGGTTTACAAAAACAAAAAAATAAACTTATTAGGTAATTTTATATTTTTTTTATGGATAATATTGTAATTTTTGTCATTTTGTTTAATGTATATTTTATCATGCGTAAAGCTGATTTAAGCGGTTTTGTGGTATGTTATCTTTTTTATCCAATTCCATAAAGTTTTTTTATGCACAAACATCATCACGAACCTAATAAGTAATAAGTGATCAATGTTTTAAAACACCATTTTCTTGGTTTTTCAACATTTCAAACATTCTTGGTTCTTCAACCGCTTAGTAACCCTTTTTAGACCTTGGTAGGTGGTTATGGCTTTTATAACTGAATGTAACTGACTTTCATCTCAACCTTTGAAATGTTTAAAAGTAAAAGAACTAAAAATACTCTACCTTTTTATGTGAAATGGGGGATTGACTGGATCAAATGCGCAGGCCCACCATACAGATAAGTTCGGTATTTTGGCCCAAGCCCATTATCGTACATGAGGATAACAAACCGTCCCATTATCTTGTACAAAAGGGCTGAAGTATATACGCACTCTTTACCGATTATGCATACCTACGGGCTACGGCCGAAATGTCAAACGTAATAATATATAAAGTATTGCATTTCAAATTTCATTTATAATCAACTTTGTTTATTATTATTTTGCATTACTAATTCGTATAATATGTTTAGATACTTGTACAATTCCATTCATAATACACACATGTTCTTCAAATTGTATACTATTTTTTGACTTGTCCATTTACAAAAATTAGGTATTACTCGGTTTATGTGGATGTTACAAGTTTAAACAAAATTCCAAGAAAATGACGACGGGAGATATTTACTTTTACAACTCATAAGATCAAGGTATCTTGTGTCAAAAAATGGGTACGGGAGCGTTTGGACTGTTGGAATTTTTTTTAGGATTTTGAGTGTGTCAAAGGATTCTCATTGGATTTAGATTTGGATATATATATATATATATATATATATATATATATATATATATATATATATATATATATATATATATATATATATATATATATATATATATATATATATATATATATATATATATATATATATATATATATATATATATATATATATATATATCTACTATACCTAATAAATAAAAATAACTTTTGCCACATGGCATCTTTCCAAACCACTTGAATTACACGTGTCCATCTAATAGCAACCCATATAGTTTTTCCCGCTTAACTATACTCTTATTTTCAGTTCCAATTTTACCTCAAAAAATCCCAAAAAATAAGGAATAAATTTCTCTTAATCTTCGACATGGAAATGGAAACGGTTGCAAAAAATAAGGGTATTCACGTCCCATAACACGCTACTCTTAATTTGTTCCTATGACTTTCTGGCCAAAGAGAACAAGAAATCAGGGATTCATTTGCGAGAATATTGATTTGATTAGCATTGTGAGGGTAATCTGTTCCAACTAATTTCTCAATTTCTGCATTTATTCAAAGTTCTCGATCAAGAAACCTTAAGCCGCACCACCATCACCTCCTTCTGTTCCAAAGCTTTCCGCAGAAAAGCCCCAAAACGATGTTGAAACTGTTTAGATTATACCTAAAGATCTAAATTGTTATTTTTTGCTTGCTTGATTTTACTCTTATGGAGATCTTTACGCCAGTGCTATCCTTAGTTCATTTTTTTTGCTTGCTTGATGTTACTCTAGACGATCGAGTATTTTATAAGATCGAGATCTTTCATAATCGGTATTAGAAATTAAGAACGATTTCTAACCAGGTAATGTGGAGGTGCCGACGTTTACCGAGTCTATTGAGGCGCACCAGCGTCGGGTTACCGATGCTATCATAAATCATGGTATGAAGATCTGCGATGATAAGAATGTGAGGTTTCTCAATCTTACTCGTAGATCGCGATGTTTGTGTGTGTATGCTTGGTGATGGTATGCATACATTAAGATTCTTTACAAATTACACTTGATTCACTTCTGCATATACTGTTCTTCCAAGTTCTTCAATTTTATCGCTTGATTTACTCTTTCTGTTATATTTGTTCAAATTTCAAATCCTCCGGAAAATCAGCAATCAGCAACTTAATCCTATCTACCGTTTCAATTTCATCCATAAGAATTAGGAATTGAATCAGCTATTTACGGTTGCAATTAAAAGCCCTACAATCATCAACTTAATCCTTATTCTTTTTCAATTAATTTTTCGAGCTGCTTGAATATTACAGATGCAAGCAGTGGCATAAATCCACGATAAGGAAGTCAAATGGTTTGCACATTTGAATTGAAGTCATAGCTATGGAGTTTTATCCGTGTGCACACCACGTGTTTGTAAAAATGCCTTGGATTTTGGAATCCACGATTACCATGTATGTTTCTTTTTTAATTGCTTCTGCTATATTCCCCTTTTGCAATCTGAAAGGATAGTCAATTTCTCAAATCTGTTAGAACCGAACTTGGATTATGGATACTCGATTTCTTGGATCTCTTAATTGTTTGAAACTGTTTATCGATTTCTTGATATTGCTAATCTTTTTTCTTTTTATCGAACCCATAATTAGCCATCAATTAGAAACGAATTTGGATTTTGGATTATGGATTTCCTGAATTTGCTAGAACTTTATTTTAACTTCACATTAGCAATCTGTTTGAACTTGATTTATTGAATCTCTCTGAAACGAGTCTGTTTGAACTTAGCAATATGTTTCAACTTGATTTTAACTTCAGATTTGCAGTCTATTTAAACTTAACAATCTGTTTGTACTTGATTTCTTGAATCTGTTAATAAAGAATCTGTTTGAACTTAACAATTGAAAGTCATGTTTTTGAATTTGAATCTTCATATTTGTCTTTGGTCAATAGAGTGGATTGCCAACAGATCTTGCAAGGCCATTAGTAGTAGGGCAACGTGTCATATTTATCCAAAAACAAGAGAGATTCATGATGGAACAGTATTGACCGTAGATCATGACAGGTGTCGTATCCAATTCGATCGACCTGACCTAGGTGTTGAAAAAATCATGGTAAAAATATTATAATATTTTTAATCACTATGCTTTCTTTCCACCCCAATGTTAACTTGGGTGTCATGATTTTTTTGGTGACTTAGGATACGAATTGCATGTCCTTAAATCCTTTTGAAAACATGCATGCATCAATGATGCGTGGCAAATTCTTGTAGAGCTGAAATGAAGTCAAAATGAACAGGCTGGTCAAAGATTAGAGACTAGAAAGTTACCTAAAGTCAACTTCTTGTGAACACTTAGAGAACACAAATGATGCTTCAATTATGTCTTATTTTCTGCAATCTAGAAGTGGACTGTTAAATGTTCATGGGCCCCACTCTGTACCTTCATAAACTCAGGAAAAAGAAGCTGATGTTGAAGCCATTGCTGAACTCACCCGTGCTCTTGAATGAATGATGATGTATTAGAAACCAAACAGATGACGACTTTTCTCTTCAGATAATCTCTTAACAGCCTTCAAGTTAAACTTTTCTGTTTATCGGAGCCACATATAACGATGGTCTATGCACTAACATGCCAAATTCCAGAACTCCTTTGTCAATCCGCCACTGCTCTCAAAATGTCACCAGCACAAAGATTGAAGTAGCATACCAAAACTTAGCTTTTTCACCCAACATAAAGAAATTAAGGCAATTAGCTTCCAAACTTAGGGGCAAAATTGAAAATTATCCAATTGAACAAAAAAGAGCCAACTCCAAGATAGCAGTGAACCCAACAGAAGTCTGTTTGGCGTTACCCCACTATGTATGTGTTTATTTGTGATGTATTATTTTGGGCGAGTTTGATTTTTTGGAGGTTAATCTTTTAGCATATGCTTGGCGTGCCTTCTCCTTTGTAGGCATTTTGCTTTTCTATTACATTGTTAATTGCATGTCCATTAGAATGTTTATCGAAAGCTTTTGTTTAATGACTCAACTAATATGATTTTTAAATCACAAGATTTTGATCTCTTAGACTAAGAACCTCATTACTCAGTAATTTTCTGTATGATGTTCATACAGATTACTAAACAATGTTTTGGTATTCGTAAAATAAACAATAATCAAATGAAAATTTTATCATCTGCAATATTGATATTTTTTATATTGTTTTATATATTTTTTAATCAACCCGTGTATTACACGGGTTTCTAACCTAGTATATATATATATATATATATATATATATATATATATATATATATATATATATATATATATATATATATGGTATTATGTGTTTGATTAATAAAATTTTGAAGGAAATTAAAATCTATTGTTTTTATAGTCATGTTTGGTTTGCAATGACTTTGGAATGTATTTATGTTAAATGACATAAATATCCTTCTTTTACTTTCCGTTAAATAACTTCTTTAAGTTATTTCAAATTAAAAATAAAAATAATCATAATTTATACAGAGGCAAAAAGTCATGAGCACGAATATATATATATATATATATATATATATATATATATATATATATATATATATATATATATATATATATATATATATATATATATATATATATATATATATATATATATATATATATATATATATATATATATTCAAATGAGAACATTAAAATATTAAGAACTAAATGAACTAAACGGTTAAAAAGACAAAGCAACGAACATCTGGTTAAAACTACTGAAAAGTAGTCAAATATGGACAAAAAGTAGCTTTGAGATCTATAGAACACTTGATGGGTGCCTGTTGATCCGTTCTGGATGCTTTGAAACTCGACTGGATGTCTCTATTTATAGTGGTGGAATCTGGTGAGTTAACGGCGCTAACATGGGTAGACAACACTTTGTATATGTTGTACTTTGATATTACCTTTTTGACCTTTATACCTTTGGAACTCACGACTTTATATGAAACTCTTGATTACAAATTTTCGACCCACGACTGTACAAAGTCTACTTATTAAAATTCCACAGGTCGTTAAAGAAAATCCTGACTTTCTATGGTATTCATGTAACGAGCTTTCAACAACATTATCCTAGACCAGAAGATCTTAGGTAATGAGGTGTGTTAATGCCATAAGGCCACCCTTCTCGAGTTTACCGGCTGGAATATCATAGGCCACTAATTGAACTTTCCATCCTAAATCTCAATCATATGGTACATCTAAGTCTCAATTCTTTATTTGACAGCATAAACCTCGTACATTTGTACTTCTGAACTTTAACTCAACCTATTTTAACCAATAGCCATGTTAACAACTACAATGATATTCTTTGAAAAATACCATGTGCTAAAATTTTCAAAACTGTTCATTTCTTCAAAAAATGCAAAGTTGTGTTATAATTACCAATTTTTCTAAAAACATTTTGAAAAGTGATAAAATTTTGAAATTATAAATATTTGGCCTACTGACACTGATAATTTTTCGACCGTCCCCACCCCACACTATAATCATTACAATGTCTCCATTGTATATAAAAGAAATAAACAAAGGGATAAAAATAGTCAACTCCCCTAGGATTGAAGGATGAAATTGCTTGAGATGTAGACTTTGTTTGAATTGCATAGTTGATCCTTTTCTTGCATTTGTGACGAAAAGTCGTCCAGAGACCGATTTCACTAAGAAGACGCAACAGTAGACCCGTTAGACATAAAACACAATGTATGGGTACACCGAACCCGCACTTGTTCTGCAGCCAGTCTTTCACTATTGAGCGGTCCTTCTCCACAGGTTACAAGACGTTATCAACATCATCAGTAATCTAGTTATGTTCCATGTGACAATACCAATCCATACCAACATCATAGTTATAGATACAAAAACAAAAAAATATGTACAGAAAAAGCTAAAAAAATAAAAATAACTAAAAAATACAAAAAAATATCATTGTTTGTTATCCGCATGTGTGCCTGAGGGACCAGAACCATAAGATCTGGTTGTCGGATACGGTGGAGGTGGCTGCATCCACATCTGAAGCATCATCTCACGGATGCTCTCAGCCATCCACCATCGCTGAGCTAAGAGCTCAGCCTAAGTCACCTCCAATTTGGCCTGACCAACCAACACGTCATGCAGGGTAGCTTGGACATCAAGAGGTTCCGGAACCTATTGTGGTGCTACATATGGCTGGACTGGTGGAGTCACTCGTCTGAGTCTCTGTGGCCTCTCATTGGTGCAATCTCGTACTGATGGGTCGCTTTGTATCCTCTTCGAAGCCCTCGACTTCTCATCCCATCGGTGTAATCTCGTACTAATAAGTCGCCTCCGATATTCACACCACCCCAGTGATCTCCAAATAAGTCGAATCCATCCGGAGGGGTAGGTGCGGCT
Organism: Cichorium intybus; assembly: GCA_023525715.1. Taxonomy (NCBI): domain Eukaryota; kingdom Viridiplantae; phylum Streptophyta; class Magnoliopsida; order Asterales; family Asteraceae; genus Cichorium; species Cichorium intybus. The sequence goes on from CM042012.1 coordinate 132,938,267, forward strand.
TCAGCCATGGGATCACCTCCCCTATCAAAATTGAATATGACCGAGCCAGCAGGGTAATGCAAGGCCCTCAGTCATCAGGCTCCCAAATTTCTGGCCCTTCCCCTTGGTGGTGAGAAAGATTGTCAGGAAGAAAGGAAGATGGATGAAGTGTGTGGGGTCAGTGATCGCCCGTAGGTAAAACAAGTCCTTATAACGCACCTTCTCACTGCCCCTAAGGTGAGCCATAGTGCAAGTGATGATCCGGTGGAGTAACTGATGGACTGGAGAGTGAAGCATACTTTGATTTGTCGTGGATGGCGAATATGGTTGGCGGCCGATCAGGGCCCCAAGTTTCCTCGTCCCTAACCTCGTCAGGCTGGATTGTGTGGCATGCCTCTAAAAATGGAGCAAAATGGATGCTCGTGGTCTCCTCCTACGTATAAATTCTCGATCTCCAAGCAAACTCCCAGATAGTGCACTCGCGGCTCTTGCCTCCTAGCCTGATTCAGACATGTCGTCTTGCTGGATCAGCTGTAGCTGGCACAAAGCTGCACGTCGAGTAGAACTCGAGCATGAGCTGCCAATAATTGGGGTCGTCTACTCTTGGTAGTGGCCTATCCCACCTTCTGCAAGTGAAAGTGTGAGTCTCGTTGGTACAGGTGCGAGTGAGATAGGGCTCCAGCTGTAGCATCAGTCCAACCTTGACCAAGAACTTCCTATCCAAAACTGGGAATACCTCGACATACCGGGCAGCTATCGCCTTGCTCGGGACCAGTATCCGTGTATATCCTCGAGTACCTGGGGAAAATCCAGAAACTCGTGTCGTGGTAACTCAGCCTCCTCCAATAATGCTCAGGTCCTACAAAGTGCCATCCTGTAAAAACTTGAAATCTTGAGACTAATCTTAAAATTTTACATTTTTGGTCCTTGTAGAGGTTAGCGCAACTAACCGTAAGCATTAGAGCCGCCAATTATGAATACTCATCATTGGTGCTGTAGTGCTGTTACTACTCCCTCTTAGTGCCGCTAACGATGTTGATTCGATACAGACAATAGATTTCAATGATTCTATCCATAAAAACCATACATATCCGTCCTAATTATCTAATTAAGCAAACGAGGGTGTTCAATTGAAATCGAAAAAACCGGATACATCGGCATTAGGGGTTTGCCCAAGTCGAACCCGAAAAACCTTAATCTAATCGATTGAAGCTTAAATATTGCAATCTACTTAAAGTAAAGGGATTAGAAAGACTTATCGCAATTGTAGATCACCAGAAAACACAACAATCGAAAGAGAAAATTAAATCGATCGGTGTTGGTTTGAAGGGTTCGCGACATTAAAAGTGTATGGATCTGGTTTAGTAAACGTGTTCTAAGGGTTAAAAGTAAAACCATATTACCACAGTTAGCGGTGCTAAGTGTGATATTTTACATATTTACCTCTGCTTCTCTAAATTTGCTACATCCTACACCACCCCACACTTGGGCTGTACTGTATCTTGTTCATTTGATAAATATCGGGCAGTGATAATGTGAAAAGTAATAAACAAAGTAAAAAAGTTTTAGGCAAACAAATGGAAAATAAATTGTTTAAAAAAATTTAACTCAAAAACTACCGGGCTGTCTCACATAAGTGCTTCTTTCTTTAGGTCTTTTAGTTAGACCTTTCCTCTTGCAGTAAGGACTATGGTGGGTCATATGTCCTTTGGCTTCCTCGAACCGCAGTCGTAATCTCTCAAGTCCAATTGTACTCGCCTTCTTCCATTCTTCCTAGATTAAACGGCATTCTTGTTTACACTCTGTTAACCTTCAACCACGTTTCTTTAATTCTTCCATGCCACCGCTTAACTTCCACCCACGGTTTCTCCTTTGGGTACAGTTCTTTAACAAATGCTTGATACCATGGAGTACCTTTCCTCCCAACTTCCAAACACGCATTGTATCAGACTTCATGTTCTGTACATGTCTCCTTATGTTGTGAAGCCTACTTCCACCCATCGATTTTAACCTGTAATATAGAAAAATTCTCCCCAAACTTGTGGTGGTGTCGGAGAACATATTTACAGTATGCTCGCAAGCATCATCATCAATTGTGTTAATGACACCCAATTTACCACTTATTGGGAGGTCGTTAGTGGGTCCCAGTCCTTGCTCACCTTTTTTCAATTATCACACCGACCGCATCTTTTTTACCACTATCAAGGGTACCGATTGGTACCAAAGATGAGCAGTTGATGGTGTCCGGTGATAGTTCAAAATTGCTCACCATCAGAGCTTGTGTTTCAAATTTTTCGAAAATGGTTGGGTCGGAGGTGGCATTGTCCTCCACTGACCCCTCCCAAACTGTGGCTGGTTTTAATACATGAAAATTTTCATTAATTGTAACAGCCTCCATCACAACTTCGTTGTTTTCAACCGTTTTATCGGTCTCTTTATTATCCAAAGATGCATAATCCTCCACCACAACCTCAGCTTCAGGTGGTGTAGGTTCATGTATAATATTATCGGTACAAAGAACACTTACTTCGTCAATTGGCATAATGTTTAAAGAGTTGCTTAATGACTGTTGTTCTAGCTGCTCTGTTATTTGTTCCAAGTAACCTTCTATTGTTGGAATCGAGTTGGAGTTGTTTTCAAGTTTTTTGTAGGTTTCAGTCAACCTATCGAATATTTGATCCAACTTCTGGCTAAATGAATGATTATCTGGTTCTTGGTCATCTGGGAAATAAGCTGCTTCGTGATGTTTGTATTGAGCCGAATCCTCAGTCCACAACTCATTATCGTTGGATGACTCATTGTATGAATCGTCCTCACATTGGTCATAAACCGAGTTTTTGTTCTTCCACCACATGTCCTGACTCACGTACATGTATTCCTCCATTTTTAGAACATCCATGCACCGGTGTGTTGCACGAACGCACATAAACTCAAAAATCACCAAGAGAACAAAAATAGACTAAAATGACACAAAGCGTCAAGCGTGCAACTCCCAGGCAACGACGTCAAATTTGACGTGCGTAGTCGTTGATGTAGTCAAAAATAAATTCCTCACTAACACTAATAGCTAGGGTAAGTAAAGGTCGAACCAAGAAGTTCGTGGTTGATGCTTTGTGTCATTAACAATCCAATTATAGTGTCACACTATAGCCAGAGAATTGCAAACACACGGGAATAAAACAAAAACGAACTAAAACCAATTGCAACTAGGTAAAAGACTTGTATTATAGAAGTTTGTTCCAGCAAATATTTCAAACTAACAATTGCTACTACCAAATTTATGAACCAAAGAACTATACAAGTCAAATGATACTCCTAAGATCTAAAACCAGATGCTAAGTGATCAGAGAAATTCTAACGATCGAGAATACCCTGACACTGAATTCATACTGAAACTAATAAAATGGCTAAATAGCCAAAACAACAAACATATGCTTGAAACTACTGAAAAAATCAATATGGACAAAAACTAGCTTTGAGATCCAGAGAACACTCGATGGATGCTTGTTGATCCGTTCTGGATGCTTTGAAACTCGACTGGATGCCTCCATTTATAGTGGTTGAATATGGTGAACAGAGTAGATAGCATTGCTATCTAACAAACTTCCCGATATCACGCGTTGACTAGTCAAATTCAAACTCCGGTTAGGGATGTCAACGGGGTCAAACGGGACGGGGATAGCTTCCCCCGCCCCCGCCCCCCCCCCCCCCCGGTTTCCCCGCCCCCGCCCTCGTAACTAAAAAAATCTTTTTTTTGGCTAAAAAAAATCAATTTTGGGTTGAAAATTTATTTTTTTGGGTTATTATATATATATATATATATATATATATATATATATATATATATATATATATATATATATATATATATATATATATATATATATATATATATATATATATATATATATATATATATATATAAACGGGGCCCCCGCGGGGTTTCGGGACGGGGTTGCCCACCCCACCCCCGCCCCCGAAATCAAAACGGGGGAAATCTGGCCCCCTTCCCCGCCTACATCCCCAAATTTTTTATAACATTACCCCTTGTACGAGTTTGGGGTCCCACGAGAATGGGGCCCCACGGGGGTTTTTGCCATCCCTAACTCCGGTGTAATCCATATTTAGCGTCGCTAACTACTTGAGATAGCGTCCCTAACTCTTTTTTATCTTTTTATTTCCAGCTTATCCTTGTCCCATTTTGCTTCTAATTTCTGCAATTTAATACATTTCCTAACACAAATAACTTCCAAGGAAAGGGAGTGTATTCATTCGAGTTATAACATTTAGTCAACTAAAATACACCAAATAACGCGTAAATAATCTGAAACAAAAACGTGTTATGAGTGAGAATTTTTATAAAGTACATGGACTAATTTTAAAATTTTATCTTAGATCTTTCACATATTATTCTTATTATTTTATTATAATTAGTAATTTTAAAACTTGTCAAATTATAATGTCGAATAAAGGTAAATGGTTCTCATTTTTGTATGGGAGTGGTGGTGGTGGGTGGTAATGGTGGTAGGTGGTTGCGGTGGTGGTGGGTAGTGGGGGTGGTGGTGATAGTGGTGGTGGGTGGTGGGTGGCTGTGGGTGGTAGCGGTGGTGGTGGTGGTGGGTGGTAGCGATGGTAGGTGGTGGTAGTGGGTGGAAATAGTGGTGGTGGGTGACGGTAGTGGTGGTGGTGGGTAGTGGTAGTGGTGGTGATGGTTTGTGGTGGCAGTAGGTGGTGATGGTGGTGTGTGGTGGCGGTGGTGGGTGTTTGTGGTGGTGGCTGGCGATGGTAGTGGTGGTGGTGATGGTGTCGGTGGACGACGGTAGTGGTGGTGATGGGTAGTGGTGGCGATAGTGGCCGTGATAGTGGTGGGTGGTGGTGTGCGATGGTAGTGGTGGTGGTGGATGGCGGAAGTGGTGGGTGGCGGTGAGTTGTTGCGGCAGGTGGTGGCAGTGGTGCATGGTGGTTGAGGGTTTCAATTTGAAAGGAAATAGAGTGAGTATAATGGTAATGTTGCGCATTCCCTCCTCCAAGAGAATTAATTTCATACAACCAACAAATGAATTCATTCCCTCAATTTCAATTGAATTGGATTCCAATTCCTTCACACAAAACTTGAATCAATCACAGATCGAAATTTGATTTCAATTCTCTCAAATTCCAACAAACCAAACAACCCTAATATATTGAAACTATTCAATTCGACATTTAATTGTTGGAACTGTATAATGTATTATTAATCTGGAATACCAAACAGAAGTGATGGAAAAAATATCAGGGCGTGTAATATGTAAAATCTTAAGGGCAAAACCCAAACAAATAACACTAAAAAAGTTGATGTAGAAAATACCAAGAGTTGATTTTGATATATGTAGAATGTCAAGGCTAAAAAATGGACACCGGAGAGATGAACTAACGCTGTGTTCCCGAGTTTTAGCATGGAGAGAAAAGAAAAGAAAAGAAAAGAAGGAGAGAAAAGAATGGAAGGGAAAGGAAATGAAAGTTATATTTTCGTGTTCCCGAGTCGAAAGAAAATTAAAGGAAAGAAACGTTTTATGTGTTCCCGAGTGGAAATGAAGGAAAAGAAAAGTTATAATTAAGTGTTATTTTTACAGTAATTTCCTTTCCTTCTAAATCCTTCCAAATCGGAAGGAAAGTTAGGAGAGAATATTAACGATCCAATTCATTTCTCTTCTTTCCACTTCCTTCCGTAAAAAAAACTCGGGAACATAAAAACTTTTCTTTTCCTCCCAGTTCCACCAATTTCTCTCACTTTCTCTCGTTAAATGAGACTCGGGAACACAGCGTAAATGCCAATAGATGAAGAAAATATAAAGGTTTAAACTGAAATATTTAAAAGCTTAGCGATAAAAACAGGATAAATTTAAAAAAATACAAAAACGTAATAGAATAAAATATGTAGGTCTCAGGAATAAATGAATTATTGTGCTAAATAAACCATCATTCATTTTTACATCTTAAACAAACTTCTATTTATCACACACATGTGTCATCAATAATTATTATAAATATTATTGTTCATAGATTGTAAATTATTTTATTTTTTTTGAACGGCGAAATTTTATTAAAAACAACTAGCAAAAAGCTAGCATAGGGAAAAAAACTATTACATCACAATTAAAGAATGGTTTAAATGCCACAAATTCCAATCTATCTTCTGCTTAGACCGACTATCACACCAAAGGTCATACATTGTAAATTATTATAAAGGATGTTAATGTCACCATCGAAATGGAAACCACAGAAATGTCTGGATATGCCCTCGTTTTGTTTGACATCTTCTATGCGAAAATGCTCCATTTTCATAAGAAACTTTTGCCATTGGAGGATCCTCATATTCTAGTACACCGCAGCACAGAGTCGCTTGTCATCGACATCCCCCTTTCATAATACCCACGATAAGCATCCTGCTCTCGGTCCAAAGCTACTGCCCTAGAGTCGAGACTAAGCAGAATGTATAAACCAATGCTTCCATAGATTACCAAGTGAAAGTGAACAGCTCCAAACAAATCTTTTAGAAAGCGTACCCTATGTTTCTACTTTTTCTCTCTTCTAAAAATCACTTAAAATCAAATATTAAAATAAATACTTACAAATGGACAAGATACTATAATTCAAAAACAATATATTAATGGAGAATATACTCATAAATAGACAAAGACAAAAAATATATTCAAAAATATAATATTACAATACAAATAAATCGATAAAATATTATAATTCAAAAGCAAATGAAAATCTGTTAATGCGTTGTAAATTTAGAATATTACAATTATATGATTTTTCCTACAACATTTATTCTTAACCAAGAAAGAGGTGGGCAGAGACAGCTAGGCTGGATTCAGGGGTTTAACCAAGAGTTCACGCCAGGAGTCGTTGGGGGTAAATCTGTAAAAATAGCCAATAGAGCATTTACTAGTCATTACAGTAAAACGCCGTAGGAGGAGGGCGGCGGACATGACGTCATCACACACAAAGATAAAAGTCTCCTACACACCGTCCTCACCACTCCTACTGTAATCTCTAGGGCTCTGTGCCTCTCCGCTTGTTATTTTCCCGGGTGCTATTATTTATACTAACAAATAATTATAAAATTATGATTTTGAAATTATGACTCTAACATATTTAAATGTAAGTCTACATATCCTAATAATTACTCCTTTACTTATGCAAACGATTTAAAATACAAAATTTTTATCAAATATTTTAATAAATCTAGTATACGTTAAAATTATATATAAAAATATCAAAAATATCATATTAATCGTGAAATATCATTAGATATATATTCAAATTATATTAACATATACATATTATTTAAAGTTATTTTGTTACTAACATATAAATTTACAATTAGGGTTTACGCTTATAATATATCGACATATTGATATTCGGTTCCAGTTCGGTTCGGTTATTTCGGTTTTTGGTTCGATTCAGTTTTTCATGATCAATAGTAGTGTTAGTGGTAATCATGGTCCGGGGATCGGATCAAAACTGAATTAACATTTTTTAAAAACCGAAAACCAAACCGACTATGTATATTCGGTCTCGATTCGGTTGGTTTTCGGTTCGGTTCGGTTTATCCGATCCCTATGTTCATCCCTAGTGGCGGCGAAGGTGGCAGTGGCGGTGATAGTGGTTGCTTAGCGACGGTGGATAGTGGTAGAGGTGGTGGCGACGGTGACGTTGGTCGATGTGGCAATAGCGGTGGTGACGGTTCGTGACGGAGGTGGTAGAGGTGGCAACGATGGCGGTTGGAGGGGGGGTGTGATGGTCATGGTGGTGGTAGAGGTGGCGTTGGTGACAATCATATATGAATAATAATATACTCATCTTATCGCTAAAATGTCAACATGGCGGCGGTGCTGGAGTGTTGAAACGACAAGAAAAATATATGTGTGCCATGTTTATTCTTAATATTTTTATTTTTTAAAATTCTCAATGGAACCTATATATATATATATATATATATATATATATATATATATATATATATATATATATATATATATATATATATATATATATATATATATATATATATATATATATATATATATATATAAGTGAAGAAAATATTTTGCTTTCCTACCATCTACCGACCCGAATGATAAATTATTAATGTTTTTTTTCCTGTTGCTATTCCGTCAGAAATTTACGGCGGTTTACCGACCACGTCATTTTTTGCCGCTAAACCGTTGATACGTTGTCGGTAATATAGAGTTGATATTTTCGTCACTTTTATGTAGGAAAACCGTCGGTAATTACCGACGGAAAAGTTCCCGTCACTAACTTTGTTAGCTATTACCGCACTTTTCTTTTATATATATATATATATATATATATATATATATATATATATATATATATATATATATATATATATATATATATATATAAAGTTGAAAATGAAAAATATAAAGACGAAGAATCAAGAATCATTGTTAAATAAATGAGAAATTAAGTGAAGAAAATAATATTAAAGAAAGAAAAATTTAATCCTTTTTTTTGTTATTATTAATTTATTACGTATTCCACTCCCATCATCATTTATTTAATAATGATTGCATCATGATAAGTTGGTGTGCATAAATATTTTGTAGTGCAGATAAAATTACCCTATTTTCCCACCTTTTTTCGAATAAGACAAGAACAATTTAAAGAAAATATAAAACCACCAGTATTTTATTTTTTACTATTCATGTGCCTTCAAATTTATAAAATTTGACAAGTTAAATAACTTTATTATAAAATCTAACTAATTGTAAGAGGGTAAATTATAGACAATAATAATATATTTAATAAGTCATCTAAAAAATATTCTTTTCTAATTTAGGGTTTAGCGTTTGGGTTTTCTTTCCAGATATTTTGTTCAATTTTATGGTTTGGATGTCTGGTTTAGGACTTGTCAAAAGTTGGTTGTGTATTTGCTTAGTTATATCAAAGTTCGTTGTCGTTTTGGCTTTTGATCTCCTTGTTTTTAGTTTCTTTGGGAGTTTAGATTCTTCTCCCTATGCTTCATCTTGGTCCGTTACTTTGTATCTTGGATCTTGTTGTTGTTTCACAGCTTCCTGTTGGTTTTTTAGTTTAGGGATGAGCACGGGTTCGAAACCGAACCCGAAAGAACCGAAGTCTAAATAAGAACAACCATAAGGAACCGAAAACAGAACCAATGGGAAAATTGGTCTTCGGTTCGGGTTTGGTCGGGTCCGAAAATGAAAATCGGTTTAGGTAACGGTATAACAATAATTTCTAAAAAAATTTGTGTTATAGTTTGGAAAGTACAGGTATTACAACAATGTTACTTTAGAAAAAAATTTAAGTACATTGCTTTAAAATATGCACTTTATAAAGTACAATGCCTAAAAAGGTGTTTTTAGCAACTTTAATGCAAATTTTGGGAAAAATTAGCATTGTCGTTTGTATACAACATGTATTAAAGCAATATACTTTTGAAAAAAAAATATTTTCTAAAGTATATTGTTTTAAAACATGTAGTTTACAAACTACAATGCCTAAAAAGATCTTTAGTCTTTCAACTTTTCAGTTCGATTCCTAAGCCTATATTACCCGAAACCTGATTTTACTGTACCTGGAAAAATCGTTACCCGGATATGGGTTAAACTACTACTCGAAGACCGAACTGATTTACCCAATCGGTCCTAAACCGGGTTTGGTTCCGGTTTCTAGGTTTTTTGATTATCCCTATTTTAGTTTATTCTGTTGTTAAATAAAACCAATAAGAACATATATTATTTATTCATTTTTACTAACAAAATCATTTTATTAGATATGCAAAAATAACTTTATATATATATATATATATATATATATATATATATATATATATATATATATATATATATATATATATATATATATATATATATATATATATATATATATATATATATATATATATATATATATATATATATATATATATATATATATGCATTCTCTAATTCTATAACAGAAGTTTTGAAGGGATTTTTTAAAAGTATTTTTCTACGATAAACTTGTAAATTAACAAGCACTTAACATGAACTATTGGATAAGTTTTTTGAAAATAATTTTTTTTTTCAATAAACTAATAAATTAACAACTTATTTTAATATTTTCCTTGTGATGGGAGCCTAATTAGTAAAGGTGTGAAATTCCAAATAGGAGGCCGATAGTTAAAATCTGGCATGCCTAAAATATCCTTCCACATAGGTATTGGGATGAGTTGACGTAGACAGCTCAGATGGTGTGGTTTGCCAATTTTTTTTAAATTAACAATCATTTTTCATGAACTTTTTCAATAATTATCGTGTGTCCCATAAGCTTTCAACCAATTATGAATATATAGCTTATACAAATATCCATAAAATGATAAAATAAAATTAATGGGTCGCATATATAATTGAATAAACTCTCATATTGTAAAGATAAATTATTTTTTAATATTAAAAGAAAGGGTAATTCTATCTGCACTAAAAAAAATTTATCTACACTAACTAATGATTATATATTCATGATTATATAATCATTATGTCCTTGAAAAGTGGTAATACGTTAAAAAAAGAGTTAACATTCTTTTTTAATATAGTTTTTTTTCTTATCATTTCACTTGATGTTATATATATATATATATATATATATATATATATATATATATATATATATATATATATATATATATATATATATATATATATATATATATATATATATATATATATAATCCGGATCAAATAAGTAATATAATTTTGTGTTATAGTATATTGAGAATTTTAGAAAATCACGGATCTCGAGAATAAATTTGAAGCACATTTTTTTCTTGTCGTCCAATGCTCCAGCACCTCCGGAGCGTTGACGTTTTAACAACGAGATTGTACATTATTATTCATATATGATTGTTACCTCTCCTACCTTCCCCACGACCTCCACCACCTAAACACCACTACCACCACCGCTGCCGCCACCATCACTGTCGTCGCCACTGCCATCACCACTTCTGCCACTACCACTGCCGCCACACACGTTCTACACACAATTCTACACACAATTCAATATTCTTCTATACACTATTATCTCAACAAATGGAAGTCGCCACTGCCATCACCACTTCCGCCACTACCACTGCCGCCACACACGTTCTACACACAATTCTACCTATTAAATATTCTTCTATACACTATTATCTCAACAAATATTTTATATATATCTCTCACAAAAAATGGATATAGATCCAAACACCCCACCCCTAACCAAAATCCTGATGATATTCCGTTCCAACTAAATACAACTCCGCTATGATTCGGTAAATATCATCTATTCACCTTATCAATATCCACCATTTCCACAACAACCACCAATTCACAAAATTGTCATCTTATAACCCAACTTTTTTAAGTTTTTATATTTTTGTTGTGTTTGATTTTAATAAACGTTATTCTTGTTATATTATAGAGAGGTTGAGTTTACGATCTCGCTTGTTTTTTACCCACAAACCGTCAGCACCGTTAATGCCACCTCAACTACCTCTACCGCCACCGCTACCGTCACGAACAATGCACCCATTTCCCTTTTATATATTTTCTTAAGTTTTCTGTTATTATAACAATATTATATGTTAATCATTTCCCTTTTATATATTTTCTTAAGTTTTCTGTTATTATAACAATATTATATGTTAATTTTGTATCGTAAACTTTACGTGATTGTTTAAATAGAATGATTTGCAATTTTTTTATTTTAAATTTAAGCTATATTGCAATCTGTAACTTGGTATTTATTATCTTATAAATATTAAATGGAAATAGCAAAAAGAAATCGGGTTTTCGGTTAACCGTCGGAGACAAAAAAACATAAACTGTGACCGAACATCGAAGATTTTAGCGTTTCAGTTTACCAAACCGGAAAATTAAAAAAATTGGTTTTCTTAACCTAAAAATATTTAATAGGTAGAATTATGTGTAAAAAGTGTGTGGCGGAGGTGGTAATGGTGATAGAGGTGGCGGAAGTGGAAGAGATGGAATTGGCGACGACAGTGATAGTGGCGGCAGCGGTGATGGTAGTGGTGTTTAGGTGGTGGAGGTTGTGGGGGAAGTGGAAGAGGTAACAATCATATATAAATAATAATATACTATCTCGTCGCTAAAACATCAACTCTCCGGAGGTGCTAGAGCGTTGGAACGGCTAGCACCTCCGGATCAAATAAGAAATATAATTTTGTGTTATACTATATCGAGAATAGTATATTATTATTTATATATGATTGTTACCTCTTCCACTTCCCCCACAACCTCCACCACCTAAACACCACTACCATCACCGCTGCCGCCACTATCACTGTCGTCGCCAATTCCATCTCTTCCACTTCCGCCACCTCTATCACCATTACCACCTCCGCCACACACTTTTTACACATAATTCTACCTATTAAATATTTTTAGGTTAAGAAAACCAATTTTTTTAATTTTCCGGTTTGGTAAACTGAAACGCTAAAATCTTCGATGTTCGGTCACAGTTTATGTTTTTTTGTCTCCGACGGTTAACCGAAAACCCGATTTCTTTTTGCTATTTCCATTTAATATTTATAAGATAATAAATACCAAGTTACAGATTGCAATATAGCTTAAATTTAAAATAAAAAAATTGCAAATCATTCTATTTAAACAATCACGTAAAGTTTACGATACAAAATTAACATATAATATTGTTATAATAACAGAAAACTTAAGAAAATATATAAAAGGGAAATGATTAACATATAATATTGTTATAATAACAGAAAACTTAAGAAAATATATAAAAGGGAAATGGGTGCATTGTTCGTGACGGTAGCGGTGGCGGTAGAGGTAGTTGAGGTGGCATTAACGGTGCTGACGGTTTGTGGGTAAAAAACAAGCGAGATCGTAAACTCAACCTCTCTATAATATAACAAGAATAACGTTTATTAAAATCAAACACAACAAAAATATAAAAACTTAAAAAAGTTGGGTTATAAGATGACAATTTTGTGAATTGGTGGTTGTTGTGGAAATGGTGGATATTGATAAGGTGAATAGATGATATTTACCGAATCATAGCGGAGTTGTATTTAGTTGGAACGGAATATCATCAGGATTTTGGTTAGGGGTGGGGTGTTTGGATCTATATCCATTTTTTGTGAGAGATATATATAAAATATTTGTTGAGATAATAGTGTATAGAAGAATATTTAATAGGTAGAATTGTGTGTAGAACGTGTGTGGCGGCAGTGGTAGTGGCGGAAGTGGTGATGGCAGTGGCGACTTCCATTTGTTGAGATAATAGTGTATAGAAGAATATTGAATTGTGTGTAGAATTGTGTGTAGAACGTGTGTGGCGGCAGTGGTAGTGGCAGAAGTGGTGATGGCAGTGGCGACGACAGTGATGGTGGCGGCAGCGGTGGTGGTAGTGGTGTTTAGGTGGTGGAGGTCGTGGGGAAGGTAGGAGAGGTAACAATCATATATGAATAATAATGTACAATCTCGTTGTTAAAACGTCAACGCTCCGGAGGTGCTGGAGCATTGGACGACAAGAAAAAAATGTGCTTCAAATTTATTCTCGAGATCCGTGATTTTCTAAAATTCTCAATATACTATAACACAAAATTATATTACTTATTTGATCCGGATTATATATATATATATATATATATATATATATATATATATATATATATATATATATATATATATATATATATATATATATATATATATATATATATATATATATATATATATATAACATCAAGTGAAATGATAAGAAAAAAAACTATATTAAAAAAGAATGTTAACTCTTTTTTTAACGTATTACCACTTTTCAAGGACATAATGATTATATAATCATGAATATATAATCATTAGTTAGTGTAGATAAATTTTTTTTAGTGCAGATAGAATTACCCTAAAAGAAAAAGTCCTTCTATTATAACTAATCTAACATTAAGAAACATCATGATCATATAATAATTATCATCTTTTATTTTATAACCGCATATCATATCAACATTAAATTAATATAAACATGATTTATTCTTAAAAGTGACAAAATGAATAGGAGTGGCTTTTATAGAATATTATAAGAACATACATAATAGATTAATAGTAAAGATTATATGTTATGTTTTTGCAATACCATTTAAACACTAATCACCAATCCAAAAAGCTAAAAAATAAGTTTTTTCATCAGCAACTTTATTTATATAAATTTGTTATTTTTTATAAGTTGGTTTTCGGTAATTGGTTGAAAATATATAAGACACATAAGAATGATTAAAAACTAATGGAAAGATATTATAATCCTACTAGTTAAAAAAATCATTTGAGAGAAAAATTTTTTAAAGCTTTTTCATAATTTAGTTAGTAAAAAGTTGATAAGTAAAAATAATAAGTCATTATCAGTCAACCATGGCAATGTTTTAAAGTAAAAAACTAGGCTGCTACTATTCGTCCTCATTAATTATTATGCTTCCTCAAAACATCAAATCAATTGCTACAATTAATAAAGGGGGTTGCCAAAAAAAAATATTCTGATAGAATATGTGTGTGTAAAATCAAACACACATAGATACACATCTACACACATATGTCACATTAGTGGATGTTTATTTACGATTACTCTTAATAAATAGGTTGGCACGTTTAGTATAATAAGTATTAAAAAATTATTTGGGGTTTATTTAGTAATGAAGGGCACGAATAAAATGACGCAAAAATAATATCAAACTTATAAAATGCTTATGGGTGTTAAATTAGAAATTGATTTGATATGTAAGAAATTAAACTACCTTTATATTATATTATGAGTAAATAAATGTGTGTGTTGTTATAAATAGAAAAAATTGCAAATTTCGTCCATGTAGTTTGCCATTTTATTTTGTTTGATTTAACATGTTTCAAAATTATAGATTCTGTCTCTATTATTAGGTTTCATAACAGATTTGATCACTTTTAAAACTGAAAAGACTATTGTAACACTTGTATGTGATTTACTAATAATACAAAATGTGTTATAATTGTGGGTAGATTAATAGTAAGTCTTATTATATATGTTAGAGACTTAATTGACCAAAGAGGGTATTTTGGTCATTATGTGAATATTATTGTAACGCCAAAAACATGTTTATTATATAATTATAAAAAAAAGGGCAAATTGGTCATTTTACCTCAAAAGGGTAATTTGGTCTTTTGGACAGAAAAGGACTTGTTTCGTAATAATATTTTGAGTCTTGGACTTAAAATGTTATAAAAACTAGTTCTTGTCATAAATATGTGTAAAATGTGGCAAAAGTTCAAGAATTACAACTCTTGGGACTAAACTGCAATTTCTGGAAGTATAAATAGTGGGACAAGCTCTCCCGCATGTGCAGAATTCTAGAGTTCACGGGAGAGGGTTCTTGAGCGATCGTTGAAGAATTTGGAGCAATCTTGAAGGTTGAAGCTTGGAATTCCATAATTAACCTTAGATTGAAGAATTGGAAGTGTTAAAGGTTAGTATTTCAAGCTCTAACCTAGTTCGTTCTTGAGGAATTTTTATAGAAACTGAAATGTGAAATTTCAGTTATGAAATTATGTGATAAGTAGCTTAATACTTCCAATAAGTCATGCTAAAAAGGACTTAATTCAAGAAAATGGAAGTAGGCTGCTATTGTTCAAGAATTGAGATTTTGATCAAGAACCCTAGATGATGAGTTCTTGTGATAAACTTGATTCTAATGGATTAAAATGAGTTTTAGATGCTATATTGACTGAAAGAAATCATTAGAAGCAAGGAGAATTCAATAATTTCGGTTTTGGATCAAAAATGCAAAAACGGGAAATTGTGGAAATGGGTTTGAATTTGATTCCCCAATGGTTTAAAACTTGTTATTAGTTAAAGGTTTTGGTATTGGAACAATTCCTAGTGATTAAGTCGAGTAATAAGGGCTTAATAAAGGAAAATGGGATTTTTAAGCACAAAATCGGAGCTCACTGTCTGCATTCCCCAGCGCTCGCGACGCGACGACCAGAGCCCAGGTCGCGACGCGAGGGTGCAGCAGCAGTGCAGAATTCTTCTGTTAAAATTTGGTGCAATTTCCAAATGTGATTTGAAGCTAGGCTTATCCGATTGACCTGAAATTTTAAACATAGGTTTAATATGTTGTGAAACTTCATGGAAAATTATCGGAATACGAATACGACCTCCCGAAAGTACTGTAGTAGAATACGCGTATTTCGGGAAGTGTATTAAATTTTTATACCAATGGTTAATGCTTGGAATTGGTCTTATATTAGACTCTTGTGCATTAGAACCAACTGGAATGGTATATTAACCTATAATTATTGTGAAATGAATGGAATTATAGGTACGGGACAAAATCTTGCGGATTTCATTTCAAGGCAAGAAACGACAAAAGCTAGTAGTAGCAAGCCTTCAGGTGAGTAATCTCACTGTTATCCGTTGTGATATATGTTATATGAGCAGCTGCAGATGAATATGATTCCGGGGGACAAAAATGACCAGTTACATGATTTGAAATATGACAATACCAGATAAGCCGTGAGTCTGATAAAGACAAGAACGGAGCTGTGAGTCAATAACAATGACATGACAATACCAGATAAGCCGTGAGTCTGATAAAGACAAGAACGGAGCTGTGAGTCAGTCAATTTTAAATGGTACGACAATACCAGATAAGCCGTGAGTCTATAATAGACAAGAACGGAGCTGTGAGTCAAACCTATATAGACAAGACCGGATAAGCCGTGAGTCATTTCGATGGCAAGAACGGAGCCGTGAGTCTAGGCAACAGCGGGCTAACCCGTGAGCCAAGGCAACAGCAGGCTAACCCGTGAGCCATATTTGAATTTTGTATTGTGTGATAATACATATTTGACCTTGTATAGAGAATTTTATTCTTATACATGTTATTCTTGATTTGATTACTCATTGGGCTTTATAGCTCACCGTTTATTTGATATGTCCCTGCAGGTGAGCGTGATCCCGCGAAGGGAAAAGATAAAGTCCGTGACTGAGGACTTAGGATCGTGAAGTGACAGCCCGGCTTAGAGAATGTATAATATTTTATGTATTGTACTTCGTGATACTCTTGTACTCGCATTATATTAACTGATACCCCTTACTTATGTTTTTATTTGTAAAATATTTGGTTTGAAAAATGAAAATTTTTGGAATGTTTTTGGTTAATAAGTCGGGTGTTACAATTATGAAATATCGATGTTATGTCTCGATAAAAAGATGACCAAAAAGGGTCTTATTATATATGTTAGAGGCTTATTATATATATGTTAGAGGCTTAATTGACCAAAGAGGGTATTCGCATGCAGTGACTCCAGGGCATGAGACAAAGTATTATGTTCGCAGCACGAGATTAGTCGGTGCACGAAAGCTGGCCCGAATACCCTCGTTAGGGAAGTTTCCATTTCCAATAAAGATGATACATGTTGATTATAAGTTGTTGAAGTAAGTTTTAGTACCTGATTTGGTGTGATGGGTGAAAGAGGGCAAAACAGGAAAACTTGTTAAGTGTTTTGCTACAGGTAGGAGTACACGGCGCGTCATTTTAATAAACGTGGCACATAGTGTTGGTAAGTTTTTGATATTAGAACGCATTTAAAAGTATGATGTTATGATGGGAATGGGGTAAGAACACGATGCACTCTAATTAGTTATGCGACACATTAGTCGCCTAGAACATATGTGATTTAAGTTTTAAGTCGACCACTCAGCTCATTTAACACATATACATTTTTAGAGAAAAAGAAGGGAATGATGCTTGAGTAACTTTGAACTGAAAGCTGAAGAATAACAATGGCACTAGCTACTTAAATTTTGAAGGTAAGCCCTTAATCCCTTTGACGAAATTGTTGTTTATGAGTCCAATTATATGAAAAGCTCGTAACCCTAGATGTTATGTGATCATACATGTGGAATATATTTTTTGTATCATGGAGAAAAAAGAAGTAAATAACATATTTCCAAGATGGTTGGATTGAAATTATGATTGATAAATGAAGTTGGGGTGTTTTGATGTTTGAACTGAGTCATATGACCCTAGACCTTGAAATCATGATTATTATGACTAAATATGACTTAAAGGGTGATATTAAAATGTAGGAATCAGTTTGGAACAAAACATACAAGAGTCTACTCGCTCACTAGAAACGTGACGCGTCGGTTGTAAAAACATAATGGGTTTATATGATATAGATAAATGTAATGTGTGGTTCTTTAGACAGAATGGTGATTATGCAATCTTGAATTAGTGATGGCCTATCGATTATTGTTAAGACTCATGAAATTGTGAGGGGGCATCTAAAAGGGGTATAACTGACTTAAAGATATTTATATATGTGAAAACCTATTGTAGGTTGGCTTCAAGTGAACACGTGTTCCTTTTCGAATATTACATTGTTGTGCGTGGTTGTAATTGTTGATCGTTGTTGCCAAGCAAGTAACCCTATCCCCTTGATATGATATCGACGATTAATTGTGCTATGTCATTGTGTGTGCTTGTGAATGATATAAATGATGGGGTTTAAGCAAACTATGAACCTAAAGCACTTAAGTTCACATGCACCCTAAATGATCTATGTTTTCTTCTATTGAACCTATAACTATGAACAATGTAAGAATCAAAAAATTCATATAAGAAAACTAACCTTTTTGATCCTTGGATCTCTTGGAAGCTAGCACCATAATTGTAATGCCTTTAATGGCTCACACCCAAGAACTTGGCAAGGAAGAAAGCAAGAGAGAAGGAGAGGGATTCTCCTTAGAATGGCGTGAACAAAAGGGGTGGAGAGGCCCTCTATTTATAGTCAAATACTGATAAGTCTTATAACATATAACTGCCATAATTAAGCTTCTGATATGATAACCCAATTATCATACAAGCTAGTTGACTTATCATTACCATAAATAAGAAAAGGCTCTATAAATAATATATTCATATATATATATATATATATATATATATATATATATATATATATATATATATATATATATATATATATATATATATATATGTATATATATATATATATATATATATATATATATATATATATATAAATATATATATAATATTTTCCAATTGTTCAACTGTTGAACAATTATAATTCAAACCCCTATATATTTAATTAATCCAATTAATCCCAAAATTAATTCCAAATTAAATTCTAATTAATTTTAATTAAATATCATAATTTCTAATTAATATATTATTCTCATAATATATTAACAAATTATTTATTCCTTCTTCTGATTAATATATTATCTCCATAATATATCAATCTCTCTCTATATGTAATCTTGTCCTCTGCCAGGTTATGAGGGCAACCCAAAAGGACTGTGCTGCCATCAATTCAAACACATCTATCAATTATAGTTATGGCTTAGACACCTTAATCCAACAATAAAAAGTAAGCAATTTTCTTTTTGTGGCTGCTAATTTTAGTATTGTGTCTGATAGACAAACATGTGCAATGTGGATTTGATGGATAAATGTGTGTGATGTGGATAATAAAACGATGGTGGTGTGTGTCTTGGTGGGTAGAGTTGGTTGTTAGAAATTGTTATATGGTTGTGAGTAATCTCATATACCCTTGATGGGGGATGGGTTGTATGTTAATTGTTGACTGAAGGTGAAGAATAAGTGAGAGGGACCATTTTTGCAAAACCACAAACTTTTGTGGACCAAAACCACATAAAATTGATAGGGACCAAAACCCCCAAAAAAAAAATAATAATAAAAAATAATTAAAAAAAATAAAAAAAATTGAACCAATGATGGACCACCAAAATTCTTTTGGACCAAAACCACATAAAAATGATAAACACATGGACATTTTTGCAATTTTGTCTTTTTTCAATAAATTAGCTAATTCGTCATTATCTATCTAAGATATATTATAAAACCTTTTCATTAATTTATTTGTGTTTGAACAAACATCATATTTTAATACAAAATATTTTAATAAAACAGTAGACATTGATATTTAAATAATTAATAACATTACATTACACCGTTTGAAGAAATATATTATAATACGAGACATCTGAGAACGTAGTTTAAGACATACAAACCATATTAAATAGAACTATTTAATTGGATAAAAGAATATATTTTTCATAAATGAATATCATTAAATATTAGTATAAGATAAAAAGATAATTCAAGTTAATTCACTTTTAAGACTTTTCTAAAATTTAGGCAAAAAATAGGTTTTCCACAAATAGCCACCAAATTGATAGACTTTGGCTGAGAAATAGTTATTTTTCTACGATTTTGTCAAAATGACACCATTTTAATTTTTTTTTATTTTTCTCAAAAGTTAAATTGCGAAAATGTAAAAAACAATCTATAGGTTTAACCTGCAATTTTGCAGTTTTTACATGCGAAATCGTAGTTTTACCTTGTGAAAATGCAGAAAAAAAATCGCAAATGAACTCTCATTTTACAAGTTCAATATTGGAAAATCATGGGTTTTGTGAAAAAAAAAACTTTTTGTGGTAGAAATTTTCAAAGACGGGTTTCATAACCCAAAAAAGCTTCATATCGTGTGAAAGTGAAGTTGTTTGGCATGAAAAGATCGAAATAAAAATTAAAATCGTTAATTAACGATAATTCACAGGTTTGATGTGCGAAATTACTGTTCGCCTGCAAAAATCACAAATTTTTGTTAAAAAAAATATTTTTTATTATAGGATTTTTCAAATACCATTTCATAGTAAAAGAGTGCTTTATAGGTAAAAAAACAAAAGCTTTTTGACCTATGAAAACACAAAAAAGATCGCATGTGAATAAAATTTTGGGTTTATTTTATAAAAAACTCTATATTTTCAAATTTTTTCTGTTTAAACCTAAAACTTTATTTTTTTTAAAAAAAAATGCCTAAATTTTGGGGAAACTTGTTAATTTAGTCATTTTACCCGGTTTACAGGTTATATATATATATATATATATATATATATATATATATATATATATATATATATATATATATATATATATATATATATATATATATATATATATATATATATATATATATATATATGTCAGAAAAGACCTAAATTTCTTTTATTTTTTTCGAAAAAACCCTTAATTTTCTTTTTTCAAAAAACTTTTTAATTTAGCCTCTTTACGTGGTCAATGGTTTATCCGCATGTTAAACAATTTTTCATGGAATTTTTGACAAATAAAATGATTTTTCTTTGTTTTTGTAATTGACATATAGTTCATATACGATATCCAAATTCTACCAACTTTATCTCATTGGAAATGTCGTAAGTAATACTAAAACTTTGTTTTATTGACTTTTGTTTGAATATGTTCAGATCTTTCGCTATGAGCATAAATATAATTAAATATAACTAAATTTGAAAAATTAATTACATTAAATATAATTAAATTAAAATAAAACACTTCATTAATTAAGAAAATAAAATTATAAACGTAAACTAAAACGACAACTAGAAATTAAAAAAACGACAAACCACAAACGTAAAAGAAACAAAACTGTGATCAATATTATTTATGATACCGGCTTTGTATTTTAAAACCATCTCGAGTGCTTCCCCCTCGAGACCCTCCTCCAGATTTGACGACAAAAACTTTATGTCTTTTAGTCGTTTTTTTCGCGGATTCGTTGTTTTTCTTCGCAGGCTCATTGTCGATCGTGACAAGCTCGTTTTTTTGTCTTCGTAAACTTTTTGTTTCAAAATTCATCCGCTCGTGGACGTTTAAATTGCACCGTTCAAACTCCAACCGCTTAAGTGTCACGTCGTCGCTTGTTTGCGACCACATCCCACTAAAACGAATTCATTTTTCTATTCCGTTTCGCCGCATCTCTCCCCGTCGGACGGACGAAATCACCAAAGTCAAGTTCGTCTTCATCCACCTCCTCCACATTCAAATCTATATTGATACGAGCTTCCGATTATGTAGTATGGTGGCTTGTCTCAGACGTTTGGGAGGGGGTAAAGTGTAAAAAAAATTAACTGCATAATTAGTGGAACCCGTATGAGGGAGGAACCAGCAGTCACCCACCCATCTGGGACTGTGTACCCACGTGGGTTTTTGAGGCTACATTAGAGCCCGAGGTGTGTGGGTTGATCACTTCGTAAAAAAGTTATTTAAATATGTTTATGTTCATGTTTATGGGACTGTAGCGAAAGATCTAAACATATTTAAACAAAAGTCAGTAAAACAACGTTGTCGTATTACTTACGACCTTTACAATGATATAAAGTTGGTAGAATTTGGACATCGTATATGAAAGATATGTCAATTACAAAAATAAATAAAAAATCATTTTATTTGTGAAAAAATCCATGAAAAATCATTTAACTTACGGATAAACCCCTGACTAGATAACGATGCTAAATTAAAAAGTTTTTTGAAAACAAAAATTGAGGGTTTTTTCAATATATATATATATATATATATATATATATATATATATATATATATATATATATATATATATATATATATATATATATATATATATATATATATATATATATATATATATATATATATATATATATATATATATATATATATATATATATATAACCTGTAAACCGGGTATAGAGTCTAAATTAAAAAGTTTCTCCAAAATTTAAGTCTTTTTTGAAAAAAAAAAAACAAAGTTTTAGATTTAAACAGAAAAATTTAAAAGTATAAGATTTTTTATGAAATAAACGCTAAAATTTTCAATGGTTTAATGTGGAAATCATGATTTTTATGTTAATTTTATAAGTTTTTTGTGATAGTAATTTCAAAGATCGTATTCATCTATTAATTAATTCCCGTATTTTTTGGATTCTTTGTGTACGTTTTTTTTTGTGTAAGGCTTTTTTGTGTAACGCGGGTTGTTTTCGGGTAAGGGGTTTTCTATTTTGTTCTTTAGCTTTCTTGGTTTCCACACTTCTCCCACCGCTTCATCTTTATTGTCTCTTACTGCAACTTCTCCGCCATCGCTTGCTTCTTGCTCCTCTGTCGATGGCTGCTCTGGCCATCGTTGGTCGGATCTTTTGACCGCCTGCTTCCAGCCGCCGGACCCAAACTTCATCGTTTCTCCCTCACTTTGTTGCATCGTCGAAAATCGAAGGCAACAACCGTTAAATCCAGGTACGTGGTTCGAAATTGAATATCATGCCTCTGATTTTCGGTACATCTAATTTCGATTCTGTTATACCCTCACTGTTTTCTACTTCATTACGGAATTAGGGTTCTAGGTTTTCGTTATTTTGAATGTTTTCTTCAAGTGACTGTCATTTGGGATTTTCTGAAGCGAGGACGTGGTTTGTGTCACTTGCACGCTCAAGGTAAGTCCTACCCTTGAGTTAATTTTGGTAACGGCTTTTAATCACTTTTCTAACTCCTCAGTTGATTAAATTCGTTCATCTATTGGCGATTTTGAGTTTTCTCGATACCTAATCGGTAAATCGAAGGCATACAACAATGATGTTTGAGTTTGATTGTTGTTGCAACAAACGAGACGCCCTTTATTTTTGATGAAGATACGAAAGTGTTCTGTCTTTATACACTGCTTCCCAAATGACCCCGAGGTACTATCTAGGACCCATCTTCCTTTCTGGATTGTCTTGAATTTTTTTTGTTGATGATTTTTTTTTTTTTGAAAATTTATTGATGGTGGTTGACAAGTCCTACCACCACCAACAACAAGACAAATCGTTTGCGAATTTCTTATTAGGTTTATCTCTATTATGACCTTTACTAAGGCTAAAGCTGATGAGACTTGAATTTGAGAGAAAAGACTAACACGATAAAGAAGAAGGCTAAGAAACCCGAGGAATCCATGTATAATGAAGAACACACATTTAATGGTTAGTGATCAGGAAGGGGTTTCTTTTGCTAGCTTTTATCTCTTCCAAAATGCCAAAGTACTCATATTTTCTTGGTTAGTTATCCCTATTTTTCAACCACAATTTCTACCCATTTACTTAATAATAAATGAAATTAGGTTATGTTATATTTATATGTGAAAATATCAAATTTTGACTTAATTCAGATAACCATCTTATTGATTTTAGGTAAGCCAGTTATCCTTCTCTCAGATGGATCTATTTTTAGTAACTACAAGATGTGGACTTTTCATTAATGCGCATGCGTTAAATATACAGATGTGTGATTTTGTCTTATATATTTAAACAAAAAGCAATTAAATTCTTTAATTGAGTCTGTCATGTTGAATATATAAAATATGTGATACTTTATATTGTAGGTGGGCATCTCTTTGGCATGAATGTTGTCACATGATCACTTTCTGTAAATGCTCGACACATATTATCCACAATTTTTTGGTTCTACTGGTCCGTGCATATATCATTAAATAGATATAGTATGTAGAATTATCTTTCCATTTTGTAGTTTTTTTGAAAGAAATATCATAGGAGTTCGTATTAGTGATATGATCCATTCTACCTTGGGAGCTCTTTTCGAAACTTGGTCGTTTGATTATGTTTATTTAGAGGTTTGTGTGTGCTTACTTACAATTTCTACTTCCGTATGCATCTTTCTTGATATATACCCTGAATAAACAGATTAAACTTATGTAATTGGGTAGGTTTTTCAAAATACAATGTTGTAATAGGAAGAAATGAAAGTAGGATGCTATAACAAACAAATAAATGCAAGTACATAGATATTTAGTGTTGATATTTGAAAATATTTACAGGCAGTTGTTTCCATAGGAAAAGAAGAAGGTATAAAAGGGTACTGGAAGGGTAATCTTGCTCAGGTGCTTTACACTATCGGCCCATTTTTTTTTTCGTCTGAAAAAAAAAAATGCTTTCTGTAACAAGTGTTGTCTTGATAACATAAAAATAAGTAGCATGTAAGACATATTTTTAACATCTTTTTTCAAGTTTTTGGTTTTATTTTTTGGTTAATGTTAATTGAGATAAGTTTATCATGGGAGGTGGTACGTATCCTCCCATATAGCGCGGTCCAGCAATTTGCTTACGAGTCTTACAAGGTGATTTGACCACTTTGCCCTTGTAAAAACAATAAGAGTAAACACCCAAAAAAAAGCACAACATGCTTTCACCATTTTATCGATTTAGAATTTTTAAATAGTTTTGTAGTGATTAAATCATCATACTTTTATGGCCATTTAAAAAAACCATTTTCCGTGCTTACTTTAAAATGGTTAAATGACAATAAAGCATAATATAGTTTCACCTTTAATTTTAATGGTTGTTATAATAATAGTTCTTTAAAATGGTCAAAAGTAGGTTGTGCTTTTCTGTGTTTTGTCCTAATAGCAAAATCGGGTAACTTGGAAAATGTTTTAAAAAAATATGATGGTTTAATAAAATATTTTTAAATTGATGTTGAATTTGCAGAAACTTTATGCAGGGAAAGATGGTGAACTTTCTGTTAGTGGGAGATTAGCTGCAGATGCATCTGCTGGCATGACTTCCACTTTTGTAAGATTATCAGTGAATTTTCTTATTACTCACATGACCTTTAAAAGTTTCATTGATCATTTACGAATTACTCTTTATTTGAGTAAATTATTTTTGAATGACAATCTTTGTTTGAGTAATGATTTCAATCTTCGGGTATTTATGTTAATAGTATTCTTGAGTATTTTTTTTTTCATGTTTTTTATTTTGTTATAAACAGGCTATCGTATAAACTTCGCCAATCTTTTATAATGTTAATAATAAACAAATACATCAACCCACGACCATTATACCAACCTTCCATATGTTTTCAATTTTCATTTTTGTACAGGCATTTTGAGAAATCGTTGTGGTCAAAGTGAACAAATGTGTTAAAATATTTGTTGTCAAATTTTGTTAAGAGTTTGTTGTGAAAATATGTTATTTGAACTTAATGTCGTTATAAGTAATCTTTCATTTTGTCATTTTGTGGTGTTTGTAGATATTCCAAAACCTCCTCACTTGCTTCTCCCGCTCCTCAACTCCGTAATTCGTTCACAAAATTTCATTCAGATTCAAATTAAATCGGAATTGCGTGAATATGAATTAATGTTCTGTTAAACTTCAGCTTTAGCAGTCTTTAGTTTTTTGGCCCGAATTTAGAATATTTTCATTAGAAATGGCATTGTACATTGATTTTAACATTTTTAAATAGCGATATACTTCATTATTTTTAATAGAAACCTACTTTCTTATCAGGGACCAAATCAGCAAAAAATTTAATTTCATATATTTTTTCCAATTTTAGTCCCTAATCTTAAATAGCAATCAACTTTCCATCAGATTTTTATTTCTTCATTATTTGGGTTCAACACGTGTTAACATTGTGTTAATACTTTGTGTTTTCATAATACTTGCAATGAAGATTTAAGATAATTTTAATAAGATTTGATCCAACATGTGTTAACACCCATAATAACAGTGGGGTAGCACTTTCTGGTGAATTTTTTTCTCTTAATATTCATAATTGATATTATATTCGTTTATATAGGTTGTTATGCTAATCTTTCAGGTTTGTTTGTTATTTATGCCATTTTTGTTGGATTTTGTGATGGCGGAGAATTACTTGATCGAATATTGTCTAGTTTACATCAAAAAGAGTTATATATGATGTAAAAATGAAGTTCTTTTGAAGTTTGTTTTAGAGAGATTTTACAGAAAGATATGGTAAAAATGAAAATAAAATAAAAATAATGTATGTGTATTATGTATGGGATCATTCGGGCCCATTAGGAAAATTTTGAAACTCATTTACCTAATTCTGCAATCCATTGACCAATTTATCGGTCTATTTATCAATTTCACAGCCCATTAACACATTTATCATTGTTCATCTACCAAATTGATGGTTATTATTGGGAATCACCTATCATTTGATAAAATTCGAAAAAAGACTTAAAGAGATCAGGCAAATTTATTTATTTTATTAAATAACAAACTATAGAACTTAAATATAAATAATTAAGAGAATAAAACAAAATATGATTAAATGAAAAAGGGCTAGAGATACAAAATCTAAAAATAATTTGATCATTTAATTTAATTGTTCCATTGAGAATGAAAATTATGTTGAAAATGCGAGAATGAATCTCAGCCACATTTTATTCTTGCCGCTTTAATGCTTTGGCGTCGTTGGAGCATTGACGCTCTAACGACGAGATATATATTATTATTCACATATGATTTTCACCACCACTTCCACCTTCACCACCTTCGTTACCACCACCACCATCGTCGCCGCCACCATCACCTCTGCCGCCGCCATCTCTTCCACCACCGTCGCCGCTGCCACCTCCCCCAACGCCACCGCCACCAACCACCACCACCGCTACTGCCAACGCCGCCACCTTCCCCACCACCGCGGCTACCACCTTTACCACCACCTCCACCATTGCTACCACCACCCACCGCCACCACTACCACCTCCATCACCGTCGCCACCACCACCACCACCTTCGTCACCACCCACCTCCACCAACACCACCACCCCACGAACATCGTCGCCACCCTCTATCGCCATCACCATCATCATCGCCACCCTCTACCACCATTCCGACCACCACAACCATATATGTATATTTATATATGTCAAGGTTGTAGAAGTCGCTAGGCGGTAGGTGGGCGGTCGACTGGGGCCTGGGACTAGTCGGTCTAGGCGAGGACTAGTCGGCGCCTAGGCGGGGAGTATTAATTGTAATAAATTATATATATCTTGTTATACAAAAGGGAGATAGGACTAAAAACATTGTAATTTTATATATATCTTGTTATCATAATTTGTTTATTATAGCATCTTACTTTCAAATTTTTGTTAAGTTTAGCATCTTACTTTCAGTTATCATGATTACAGCATTGTATTTTAAAAAATCTAATCAATCATACCCTATGCAGTTATCTCGGCCATAAACCTTATAGCGGTCACCTAGCGAGATTCGATTTAGCGTTTATCGCGGTGGTATAGCGGTGGTATAGCGGGGTTTTTTTGTGTGTGTTAACTTTTAGACTATTAATACTACGTAGAATTAATGTCACAAAAAGTTGCATAAAATGTCACATAAAACATAGATAGTATTCTAATATGAAAAGCGTCAACATGTCTCGGCAAATCTCTATAACGATCCCGCGCAATATCGCTATATCGGGCTCCTAAATCTCCTAAATCTCGGACATTACCGCTATCTCGGACAATATCGCTATCTCGGGCTCCTAAATCTCGGCAAATCTCGGATATTATCGGCGAGATTCTCGCTGGCGAGATTACTGACCGAGATTTTGATTTCTATCTCGGCCTAACCCCGCGAAACGATATCTCGGTGCTATCTCGGCGAGATCTCGCGCGATTGACTACATAGATCATACCTGCAACTAAGTAAATATATAAATATCTAGTAAAGGAAAACAAACATGTCATATAATTATTTTTATGCAAGAATAGCAACCTACTTTCAATTATATTAGAAGATGCATAGGATAAATGTCTGTATTCACATCCAGTTGCATGTACTTGATAATGAAAATGCAATCATAATGAAACTTGATAATAAAACTTGATAATGAACCTGGAATTAATGAACCTGGAATCCTAGATGTGAAACTTGATAATGAAAACAAGGAACCTGCAACTAATATCCTGGAACCTGCAACTTGTTTCAAACCTGCAAGGAATTTTTGAAGCAAAAAAGTGTCTTGTAATCAAGCAATAAACTACTGTCCAGCACAGGTAGATTCTCAAGAGTATACAATCATATTTGAACTTGAAAAGGCTGCTTACCCGAAGTAGGCCGGTTTTTCTTTGATGTTCCAGCTCGTTCCTGCATAGCAAAATCATAAACAGTCAAGACACAGAGCTAATTTTATGCAAATAAGACATAAAAAAATTACAGAATCGCTTGTTCACGCAAAAGTCGAAGTGAAAATCTCTTTAGCCTACAATCATCATCATCTCACACACTGGCTAAGTTTCGGCACTCTTTTATTTAATTTAGCATGCCAGAGACTACAACATTTCACTCAAACTAGCCCCTACAAGGCTACAATCGAGCAACATATGTTCTCGAGAACTGAATTTACGATAATCAAATGTTTACGTCGCCCTTGGAAGTCTCGCCGTCTTCGTTCTTCTCCCGCTCTGAGACAGAAACAATATACTTCGGTAAATACAACAATCATACTGGAAAATGAGAGTTTAAGCAGAAAATCTCAATCTGGAGTAGATTGATTGTGAGTTACTCAAGTGTAAGAGAAATCTAACCGATTGCTTTCTTGCTACACACCATTTTGAAAATTGCGTATATCAACTCCTGTTGATTTCACAGATTAAAAAGCAAAACCAAACTTCGCGCATTTTTTATAAACATATGATAAAGAGAAATAAAAACACGAATTTAGGGTTTCACTTGATCAAAATTGTTCTCCATGTTGGAACAATGAAGGATCGACCGTCGACGATGAACCCGATGATAGATGAAAATACAATTTACCAAATTCATAGAAACGAAATCAAACCGAATCATGGCAATCGATAACGAATCAAACCGAATCGTGTCTCTCGATTGGGAGGAATGATCGATTGGGAGGGAGACGAGAGATGAAATAATAAAGATAGATGGGTTACTTAGAGATTTCGGGTATGAAATCTTGTACCATCTCAGAAAGGCGTATGTGATTATAGATGCCTTGAATTGAAAAGAGTAACCTTGAAGGTTACATCCACATGTATGAGTGTGGCAAATTGATTACCTGAGTTGTTTCGGGTAGCATAGAAAGAAGTGTGCAAGTCTGGAAACATGAAAATCATCTTGAAAAGATGCATTTTTCACTAGATATGCAGTATACTTGGAGTAATACCAGACTAGATAGGTCGATAAAACCTATGTATTGGTGGCCGGGACAGAAGAAAGGTATTGAAAGATACATGAAAAGTATTTGACTTGTACGTAAAGTAAAGTCAAACCGTTAGAAACGTGCGAAGATATTGACCCATTGTTGACCTAGAAAAGAAATGGGACAACATTGTTAGAGACTTTGCAATAAAGTCTCTGCAAGTACCGTATATTGGTGAACAAAGTGACCTAATGAGACAGATTTTAGAAGATGTGCATGAAAATAGCACAGCAGACCCTAGTAGAAGATGAGAAAATTTTCTATCCTTGATAGAATTTGGAAGAAGTAGCAGCCTACATGCTTGTAGTTTGATGACTCGTATGAAGTATGGTATGGAATACCGTGATATCCTTGATTTTTGAAATGAAGATGTGGCAAAGCCGTTGACTAGATCCTAGTCTGTTGCACAAACTGAAGAGAAGACTTGCCGGGTACGAACGAATCTGAAGAATGGTTAAGAAATTGTGAAAGTGGTATGTGGATCACTAAATATAAACCTTTAAAATTCCAAGTAAAAGAATATGGTTGTATGAAAGTAATCTTTTGGAAAGGTTAAATCTGTTTGAGACGACAAGAAAGAAATTATGTATTAATAATTTCCAACAAATGTCTTATGACGGGATGAAGATAAATAAGTAGGTAAGATACCCGGGACAACCGGAAGAATGGTATGCAAATTGTGATCTAATCACGAGATACGAAGACTAGTATGGTTAAGTGCTTAGGCAATACCATTGAGATCTCGAGATGATGCGGAAGACCGAAAACGAAACGAGGAAGACACACTCTCAACACCTTGTATGATTTCGGGGACGAAATCTTTTGAAGGAGGGGAGAATTTGTAACGCCAAGACATGTTTTATTATATAATTATAATAAAAGGGCAAATTGGTCATTTTACCTTAGAAGGGTAAATTGGTCTTTTGGATAGAAAAGGATTTACTTTGTAATAATATTTTGAGTCGTGGACTTAAAATGTTATAAAAACTGATTTTTGGTCATTTTACCACAAAAGGGTAATGTGGTCATTTGACCATGCGAGGGACCAAAAATGAAAAATATTGTTGGTTGTGGCAAAAATGTAAGAAATGAAAGTTTTATTGTAATAAAACTTGATTTTGTGGTCAAAGTTCAAGAAAATGAACTTTAGGACTAAAAATGTAAAAATTGAATGTATAAATAAGAGAGTTGACTCTCTTCTTTGACTAGCCAATTGTGCAGCAACGGGAGGAGCTTTGAAGGAGCAAAATTCTGCAGAAATCATGGAATTGAAGCAAGGAAATGGAATCATAGCTCGAATTGGTGATTCCTTTGTTAATCAAGGTTAGTAAACTTGATTCTAACCAAGTTCTTGAAGTGTTCTTGATTTGGGTTTTATAGAAACTGAAATTTGTAAATTTCAGTTATGATTATGTGGTTTAAATGGTTTAATACTTCCAGTAAGTCATGCTAAAAGGACTTAATGCAATAAAATGGAAGTAGATTGCTATTTGTGATGAATTTGAAGTTTTGGGGTTTTGGAACTAAGAACCCTAATTCTTCATTTTGATTGATTGAGTTGTTTGTAATGGTTGAAAACCTTGTGTTAATGTAAGGTTTTAGCCTAGGAATAAACCCCAACCGATTAAGTCGAGCAATAAGTGCTTAAAAATGGAAAAATGGAAAATTCTAGCATAAAATCGGAGTTTCTGCACTTCTGTCCAGCGCTCGCGACTCGAGCAAGGGCTCGCTCGCGACTCGAAGAGGGTCCTTCGCGACTCGAGCACCTGTCTGGTCGCGACTCGAGCCCTGGGCAGAAACCAATTTGTTTTCTGTGAATTTTCCAAGTTTGATTCTTGTGCTAGGCTTATCCGATTGACCTGAAATTTTAAACATAGGTTTAATATGTTGTAACACTTCATGGAAAATTATCGGAATACGAATACGACCTTCCGAAAGTACTGTAGTAGAATACGTGTATTTCGGGAAGTGTATTAAATTTTTATAACAATGGTTATTGATTGGAAATGCTTGGAAATGGTCCCCAATTGTATGGTACAGGACTCTTATGTATTAGAGTCAATTGAAATGATTATTAACCTATTATCATTTGATACGAAATGGATAAATAGGTATGGGACAAAATGGTTGTGGTGCACGCAAAAGCAAGAAACAACCGGATTCAAATGCAGCTAGCATCCAGGTGAGTAATCTCACTGATATCATATGTGATATATGATGATTGAATTGTTACAGGTTGAAACAGCTTCGAGGGACAAAAACGACAAGTGTTAAAATATATGTAAAAGACAAGACCAGATAAGCCGTGAGTCATTGCGATGACAAGAACGGAGCTGTGAGTCAATACGTATATATATATACACTATGAATGACAAGACCAGATAAGTCGTGAGTCTGATAAAGACAAGAACGGAGCTGTGAGTCAACAATAATGACATGACAATACCAGATAAGCCGTGAGTCTGATAAAGACAAGAACGGAGTTGTGAGTCAGTCAATATCAATGATATGACAATACCAGATAAGCCGTGAGTCTATAACAGACAAGAACGGAGCTGTGAGTCAAACCTATATAGACAAGACCGGATAAGCCATGAGTCATTGCGATGACAAGAACGGAGCCGTGAGTCTAGGCAACAGCGGGCTAACCCGTGAGCCAAGGCAACAGCGGGCTAACCCGTGAGCCATAATTGATCGTGAAAGAAACTGTTAATATTCTGGTGCGGCCTTCGGGCTATGATGTTCTGGTGCGGCCTATACGGCTATGATATTCTGGTGCGGCCTATACGACTATGATTCTGGATGTTATATCCAACTAGTGCAGCCTATATGGCTATGACATTATTATATAGAAATGGTGCGGCCTTGTGGCTATGATTTCGGGTTGTTGAATCCTAACTGGTGCGACTTTCGGGCTACGATTCATATGCTGGAAATGTTTTGGTGCGGCTAGCATAGCCATGACAAATGATATGACTTATATAGTCATGATACACGGTGTAGTCAATTATGACTAAGAAAGTGTTGGATTAGGTGTCTAAGCCATGACTTTACAACTATATTTATCTTGTTAATTGAAGCAAAGTCCATTTGGGTTGCCCTCATAGCTGGAGGTCAGGATAGAGTTCGGTAGAGTAAAAGGTTGATTTATTAATTGCTTAATAAATCAATAGAATTAATTAAATGGTTTATTAATATATTTAAGTGTTAATATATTAATTAGAAACTATAATAATTAATTAAGATTTAATCTAGAATTAATTGGATTTAATTCAGTGATTAAATTAATTAATTAAAAGTGCAGGGACTGGTTTTGTAATTATTCAATAGTTGAATAAAAGGCTGGCCAGTGGACAGGGGCCATAAATGGCGCCAATTGAGGAGGGTTCCTCAAAATGGCGAAACCCTAATTAGGGTTTAGAAAAAGGCTTGGTCCAATTGGTTTGCAGGCTTGCCCACTTGGAGGCTCCTTAGGGTTTCAGCTGTAACCCTTGGAGGCTATAAAAGGAGGCACCTGGCACCCTCATTCTCTGCGCCAATTTGAACAAGAATACTCTGTTGAACTGTCTTCTCCATTGCTGTGGGTATGACTTGCATCTGAGGCAGGACACTTGTGCTGCTAGCTTCAAGAACAAGATTCAAAGGTTGGTAATTCTTGTTTTAATCTTTAGAATTTATTGTTGGCCCTTAGGTTATAGTTTATTATCTTCACAGAAGAAAACATAGATCTTTCTAGGGTTGCATGTGAACCATAGGATTATTTGTGTTCATTGTTTGCTAGAAAACCCTTCAGTGGTATCAGAGCGTAGGCTGTTTTCTTGTGATTGATATAAACTGCATAAATTGTTTGTGTCATGAGTGTTTTTGCGAAAAACACTCCTTGGAATGGTTTTTGGTCGAAATCTAGGCTAGGGTTTCCTAACCCTAGCCGCCACCCTTTGTTTCCCCTTTGATTTGCTTGCCTTGTTTAGTTGGTTGTTATTTTTGGTAGTTTACTAAATTGAATAACTGGAACCCTAATTGCCTTGCATGCAAATTTCGACCAACTAGGGTTATTAGATAGAAAATTAATTTGATTAATTTATAATATCTATCTTAGATTTAATTAATTTAATTAATTGTTAATTAAAAGATAAATTAAATCAGCTCAAAGGATTAATTTAAAATTTTCGAAAAATTAGAATAAATTAGCGAAAATTCTGAATAAATTAATTCTAAAATATTTTAATAAGATTAAAATATATCTTATATATTTATGATTAAAAGTTAATTATTTATATATAAGAAAATTGGTTAGTCTTACCGCAAGTAGGCCTCATTCACAAAACTGTCCTATAAAGAGGGTATAAGGCGACTGACTATAAAATGTTAGTCTAATGGGTATCCACTCTTACCCACCGCTCTCCTGGCCAGTCGAGTGTCGTTAGCCGAACGGGTTTGATAGAACCGTTAAGCCTCTTAAAAGTATAATGCTATAATTGAAAGTACTAGAACCTTGAACAAAACCCAATCTAGTTACTTTAGGATAAAAAAATGTGAATTTGATGCTAACCCATGAAATTGCACATTGCACTTTATGAAACGTTGGTGGAGCGTGTGTGGGTTACCGGCACACCAATGGGGGTTCATAAAGAGTGGCAATGGGTTTCTCGGGTGTTATCATTGTTGATGGAGCGTGTGTGGTTAACCGGCACATCAATTTGAGATGATAATGGACCCCGAGAGTACCAAGCTAATTTGCATGGTTATTCACACCCGGTTTGTGATCCTCGGCATCCCAGTCACAAACGGTGGGGCATATCCGAGATTAAACATGCCATTGAACAGTTCAATGAATCTCACAGATCTAGGAATTTCATTAGACTGAAATTGATAAAAGTTATCTACCTTAATGACCACTGTGTTGTGACTACGGCATCCCTCTTCACAGCATAGTTGGGGTATTTTGGATCCTAGCCTTGTTAAATAATATATATTGGGTAATTATTTAAAAGGATTAATTAAACGAATAAATTCAAATTTTATATATGTCTGAAGAAAATGTCATTCTCCTCCTTCTCCTCCTTCACCCATTTCTGAGAGCTTCAGAAAGCACCTGTTTAGTATGGTAAGGCTGACTGGTCTGAACTATGTGATATGTTTTTGCAATTAGAGAATAGTTCTTAGTTTTGCTGGCGAACCATATCCGACTGAGTGTCCGCTCCCAAACATGGCATCACACAGCAGCTTGTGATGAGCATGACTCCTTGACTATTGAGTCCAAGGAAGTTCGTTGCCTTATGCTATTGATCATTAACCCCGAGTTCCGCAGGGATTTAGAATTCCTGGGGTCTGATAAGTTAGCACAGCTAGTTCAGGAAAGGTTCCGTGAACTGGTTGAATAAAGGGAACGAACTAGGATCTTCAAAGAGCTTGAAGTTGCAAGCTAGAAGGAAGTAGCACCAGTTTGCGTGTTCCCAAGTTTGAGGGATACATAGGCGAACAGTATAAGACTGGTTTCCCCTTATGATCAGGAGTTAAGCATTAGCTCAACTCGCTGATCTGTTCGTCCAGATGAACAGAAAGGGTAACCGGATAAGACAATCGTGGAAGTGCATTCAATGTCGACTCTATATGAATCGTTCATGGAGAAGCATAGTTCCATTAATTCAGCTGCTTCAGGATTGAGTCCAGTATTAAGGTGCATCAAGAAATGATCCAGATCGTCTGGACCGATTGTTCGATGTTTCAAACTGGGAATCCATAAGGTGGGACACAGTCACAGAAAGATTGGAAAAATGCTCTAAAGCCAAACTGTTTGGCAGACTCAGTAATATCTTAAAACTCAGAATACCTGATCCTCATTTCCTTGATACAGGATGTGTTTCTCACATTTGCTCTGTATGCACGGACTATGTAGGATGCGGGATGTTGTCGCACAGGAGCATATTCAGATTAGATATGGAGCTCGTGCATTTTTGGAGTTAAGCTAGATATCTGTTCTTGTTATTGGTTTATAGATACATTTAACATAGATTCGCATTGTACATTGTTCTGAGGATAATTCTGGTTTAATGAAATTTTTTCTTAAAAATGGTTGTTTTAATTGTCCTCGAAATGTTGTGTGAATGTGTTGATGACGTAAATGGTAATAACTTGAATGTTGAAACATCCAATGGGATTGGACTTATATATTGTGTTCTTTATGATTGTTAAAGTGAATTTTATGAGAATCACTTCAACCAAAGGTCCAGTTGGACAGGACTTTGGAATCATTTGACTTAAAGTCACGTGATGAATTGAGTGCTTAATAAAATTAATTGTGGCAAGAAAGGAATCGCCCAAAGATCCAATGGATAGGATTTTGGAATCAGCTGACTTGGAGTCAGGTGATGATTGTATGTCTTGAACAATATTAACAAAGTCATAAAGTTACATAGAGATGTAAAGGTATTAAGATTTTGAGCAACAAACACATAAGTTACTGTGTATTGCTCGAATATTTGAACAGAACACGATTAGTTATGCTTCATGATATTTGCCAAATGGTTTGACAGATATGGCTTCGCTTATCGGAATAAGCGATTGATTGGAACCTTGAAGTGTTCAAAGATTTCAAAGGAAGCATAAAATCAACAGAACCTGAGTAACAACATAGACTGAGAAAATGTTTCACAGTTTATCCTCTTCCAAGAACACTAATGGTTATAATGTGTCTAAGGGAAGATGATGGAGCATTGATCGAAATAGTTTTGATCCTCGGTGTATAAGATACACTGGATACATTTCCGACTAATTTTTCAATGAATTGAACATTCAACCAGTCAGACCGCAGAAGCCATATTCCGACCACATCTTAGACTAAGTAGGTTATGTCGACACTGTCTGAAATGTAAAGCTGGGATCATCCCACTAGTACATAGAAAGTCCAGGGTCATGTAGCATTCGTCTGAATCTCATGACAAGCCTGAAACTGATCAGCAATGTCGTTTTTCATTGGCCACTCCAGTTATCCTTTGAAAGAAGAGTACTTTTAGAAAGAACTCAAGTTCTAAGGAAACAGTGGGAGTAAGAATAATTCTGAACGAGTTCAGGAATTAGCCAAGTGAAACAACCTTTAGTCACCACTGGGACTTGACCAGGAATTAGATTCCTGTTAAACCTGACATACCCTCTCTTCGCT
The DNA here is from genome assembly GCA_023525715.1 of Cichorium intybus. Taxonomy (NCBI): domain Eukaryota; kingdom Viridiplantae; phylum Streptophyta; class Magnoliopsida; order Asterales; family Asteraceae; genus Cichorium; species Cichorium intybus. The sequence continues at coordinate 132,975,312 of CM042012.1, forward strand.
TGACCAGTAGTTGTTGTCACCATCATAAGGAGTTATGATCCGGGTGATATACCGAGTAGTGGTAAAACACTAAAGATGGTACGGATAAGTAATCCGACTGCTAGAAGCATTGGTGAGCCCAGTTGCTGCCAAATAAGAGAACCTTACCGCGAGACACAGTCTATGTGACAGTTTGATTGATCTTTACAACTGGTCTAGGAACCAGTGGGAGTAATTGAATCATCAAAAGAAGGGAACATAGAAATGTACTTACAGAACATCTGGTTGAATGAGTCATCACTTGGAGTCAAGCAATTGATTCTGAGAGATGCACTCTCAATAGAAGATGTAATCCGAGAGGATTCTGCGTGGCATAGTGTGAGTCGTTAGTGGAGCGTGTGTGGTTTACCGGCACACTAATATGGACTCACATAGAGCATGCCATTACGAAAGGTACATGGCCCCGAGATTCGTCCCATGGGCATCTCGCAAGAAAGGATATTCGGATTCTCAAAATAGGCCAAAAGGTTTGGATTTTGTGAATAGCCTGAAAGATTTCCTTTAATATGTCGGAAAGGTTTGGATTTCGGTTTCGCAAAATGTGCCATAAGTTTTGGATTTTGTGAATAGTCCGAAAGAGTCATATAACGGTGTCAAAGCCAGTGGGAGTATCGTTGTTATCTGCTATCATTGTATGAGGGTTACATACTGGTTCTAGGAAACGTCTCTTATCATTACAAAGTGTAATGACTTGGTGTTAAGAAACGGTTCGCTATGAAAGACTTTAAGAGATACAATATACTCAGGTGGTTGTGAACATCTATTAGATAGATCAGAATTCTGCCAATATGATCTTGATGAGATTCAAGATGCATAACCCCAGGAATGGAGTTTCCTGTCATTGCAAAGTGTAATGAATTGGCATGAAGGAAACAAAGAAGGTGCAGCATGCTCACGTAGTTCATAGACATCTATCAGATAGATGAGACTGACAGTATTGACTTAGCCGTTGAGAATATGATCTTGATGGGATTCAAGATGCATAAGAAAGAGTCACCGAAAGGAAATGGTTTCCGGAAATCATGACACAAGGATTATTGGTAATCTTAGGATTCCGAAAGGGCTTGGAATAAGATTACATCAGGTTCCTCGAGCCTCTTGGACAAATCAGAAGTGTTATGAACATATCCTGATGACTTAATGCTTAGAGCATTGTATGTTGGATTCAGGATATTGCCTGGCTGAAAATACTGAATGGATTTTTGAACAGACGTGAGAAATCATTGGGAAATGATTAGGGTGATTGATTTGAAAGGGTTTTCAAATCGGTAATTGTTTACACCAAAACGTGGTGCTATAGGACTTCATGGTTAAAGAATTTCGTTGGTTTCTGATGGAGGGCGTGTGGTTCACCGGCACATCATGACACCTCGAAATTGTCTTAGGGTGTAGTCATGTAGACTAAAGACCCGAGAACCATGGGCAGTCACAGTACACATCACCGGAATGGAGTTGTGAGAGAAAATGACAGAATGACAAAATGACAAATTGAGATATCATCGGAAGAGTATCCGATAGGATCATCTGCAATAAAGTGTATAAGTGTTAGACACTTGGATACATAGAAAGAGTGAAAAGGTCATAGACATAGATATAAAAGGCTTGAATTGAGAGTTTAAAAGAGAATAAGAAACCGATAATAGTTATGATAAATCCGACTTGGTGATTACCTCGTGGAGACTTGGAAATTAGCAGGAGTAGCTGCCAGTCAGATTTTATGTTTCGCTTTTGCATGTTTACTTCCTGAATAATTGGATTATTCAAACATCCACAGTCGTTCATACTCTTAGGGAGTAAGTATGAAGGAAGACTGTCATGAATTGGTTTGTAGATTGTCTAAGGAGTTAGACATAGCAATAAGATTGCTGCAACGTTCATGAGTACTTGGAAATGGAGATTTGAGTATTGGATAAACCCGCGCTCAATGGATTGCTTCATGGATTATATCACGAGCAATGTTGAGACGATAATATCTTTTGGTCTTAAAGTGGAGAGATATGAGTTATAATTTGCAAGGCGGTTGTTCATTGATAGTACGAAAACGCATCGGTAACTCGATGTTATAAAACGTGCTGTTGTGAGTGATTTGTCGGGTAAAAGATATAACATATTAGTCAAAGCTTATTCGTCCCTTGACCCAGACGGGAAACAGATATCTGTTGGCCACTCGATGATTTTGAAGTTGACTGAAGCGCTGGCCAGCCAGGACTGAATTGATTCGTTCAATTAGAAGTCTAAAAGTCATAAGCAAAATCGGAAATCGGGAAACAGTGTGTCAGACAGAGATTGATCTCAATCCATGTCTCATGTCTGAAAATATCTTGTTGGACGGAGGATCATCTGATCACTTATCTTTGGACGGAACTGACTAGGTCAGAGTTCGGCAGCAGTTTCTAGGAAGCTGCAGGTTGTTTATTAATCAGAAGATAAATTAAAGTCATAGACTTATCCAAGTGGGAGACTGTTGGATTAGGTGTCTAAGCCATGACTTTACAACTATATTTATCTTGTTAATTGAAGCAAAGTCCATTTGGGTTGCCCTCATAGCTGGAGGTCAGGATAGAGTTCGGTAGAGTAAAAGGTTGATTTATTAATTGCTTAATAAATCAATAGAATTAATTAAATGGTTTATTAATATATTTAAGTGTTAATATATTAATTAGAAACTATAATAATTAATTAAGATTTAATCTAGAATTAATTGGATTTAATTCAGTGATTAAATTAATTAATTAAAAGTGCAGGGACTGGTTTTGTAATTATTCAATAGTTGAATAAAAGGCTGGCCAGTGGACAGGGGCCATAAATGGCGCCAATTGAGGAGGGTTCCTCAAAATGGCGAAACCCTAATTAGGGTTTAGAAAAAGGCTTGGTCCAATTGGTTTGCAGGCTTGCCCACTTGGAGGCTCCTTAGGGTTTCAGCTGTAACCCTTGGAGGCTATAAAAGGAGGCACCTGGCACCCTCATTCTCTGCGCCAATTTGAACAAGAATACTCTGTTGAACTGTCTTCTCCATTGCTGTGGGTATGACTTGCATCTGAGGCAGGACACTTGTGCTGCTAGCTTCAAGAACAAGATTCAAAGGTTGGTAATTCTTGTTTTAATCTTTAGAATTTATTGTTGGCCCTTAGGTTATAGTTTATTATCTTCACAGAAGAAAACATAGATCTTTCTAGGGTTGCATGTGAACCATAGGATTATTTGTGTTCATTGTTTGCTAGAAAACCCTTCAGAAAGATGGGACGGAAATGGTATAGAATGGATTAGATTGGTATGCAAATAACAAACGGGATATGATAAAGTATACAATTGTCTAATGTGATTTGAAAATCACATGATCTCATGATTCAGCCTGTAGGGCTACAGATTAGGATGTGAAATCCTAGGAGATATATGGTCAGCCAGTAAGGCTAGAAGTTTGGATTCGATATCCAGACAGATATATGATTGTATTTTTATACATGTTATTTGCAGATACGATTACTCACTGAGCTTTGTAGCTCATACCGTTTGTTAAATGTCCCTGCAGGTTAGCATAACCCTGATAAGGGTAAGGATAAAGTCCGTGACTCAAGAAGTGGACTTGTAGATGCTGTCAGTAGCAACCCGGCTTATAAGGAGGTTATTATACTTGTATACTCCTTGATACACTTGTACCCGTTTTTATTAAAATATACCCCTTTGTTATGGTTTTACGTAATGAAACCTTTGTTTAAAATGAAAAATTTTCAGGGGTGTTTTTGTATAAAAAGCCGGGTGTTACAAGTTGGTATCAGAGTCGTGGTTTAAGTGAACTAGGTGTCTATAGAGTAGATTCCTGGACTTAAACCCTGAGACAGTAGACATGATGCATAGTTAGGTGTATATAGTTGTTATTATACATATATAACCTGACTGTTGCTAACTTCTGATGTATAAGAAGTATGAACTATGAATCTTCTTGGAAGACATTTAGGGCGCGAAGCTCTAGGAAATAGATCAGCCCTTTCGCAAGGCTCCGTGGTATGAGAGCCAAAAAGGGGACGAATAGCAGAAAATCCACATGATGAGCAATATTGGCTGATGTGGTCAGAAAAAGAAATCGGTTGCTCACCCTGATTGATATTCAAGGTGAAAGAACAGTAGTTGAGACTACAAGAAAAGCAGAAATAAAATTGGTGGACTTCTCAGAAGAAGTTAACATGATTAGGTCTAACCTTAAAGAGAAGGGACCAGAACGAAAAGATGATGTGATGTAAGAAGTGCAGGAAAAGCACTCAGAACATTTTAGAGTTGAGACTCTACCGTTGACATGCTGAAATTTCAGGAAATTGGGAGCATATTGCTCGAGTTTGTTGTATGGGACGGAAGTGGTTCCAGCGTGGAACTATAGATCACTTTCTTATGAAATACTCACATGCTAAATGTGGAGTAACGGGTGATGAACCCAGGAAAGAAAGAAGAAATGAATGGTTAAAAAGGACCAGTGGTACCCTGAGCATTCCAGTAGATGTTGGAATGAGCTCGTGAGGAGACAGATATGATCTCCGATGTAAATGTTTTGAATATAACCTCGTGTATGTTATATTTGATCCATGAAGCTATGCTTCGGATCGATGACTTTGATGTCTTGTCTGAATATTTCATCAACGATTATGGATGAAAATTTTGGAATTGGCTATAGCAAATAGCAAATATGTTCAAGATATTGAACACCTGGAAGGTAGTATGCCTAGGATTTACGGGACCATTTTTCCCTATAAATCTAGAGCCGATGCCTACCAATGAATTTGAAGAAATTGTACATATGAATTGGTTAGCAATGAATGATGCTAACATGAATTGTAGAAACAAGAACAGTATGGTTCTTAAAACAGAAATGAAACGGATGAAAATCCATGGTAAATGACCGTTGTTGAGAAAACCGGTTATTTTCTTTGCTTAAACTCAGAAAAGAGTTAGTAAAGGAATGATGTTGTAGTTGGCATACGTGGTATTGGCCAAGTTGGATAAAACAGTGCTAGTAATGTACTACTTTAAATATATTCTTGGATGTTTCGTTTGAAAAGAACTTCCAGGGTTTCTGCCAGATTGGCGAGAAAAGCTGACTTTGGGAGCCGTTCCTGCTATTTAGGCTCTGTATTGATTTGTATCTGTAGAGAAGGCAGAGTTGGAAAACAACTAAAAGAAAATGTTGTTTTGGGGTCTCTTATGACCGTATGTGTCATCGTATGGAGCCCTATCTTGTTTGAAAAGCAGAAAAACAAGTTGATGCATATGTGCATTTGTAACACCCCTTTTCTCAAACCATATTTAAAATACAAATACAGTTTTCAAACATAATTTACAACTCGTGACTATAAAATAGCCACTTAAATTTTTGTTTTATTTTACAAACTTAAACTTGAGGGGTATTACAGACTCAATACAGATAACCATAATTTAAACTTACAGTGTACAATAACGGTCCCAACTGCAGCCCTCGCTCCCTTCACCTAAGTACATAGCATTTCAAAGAAAACATAGTAGACGTGAGACATAATGTCTCGTGAGTAATATGGGTTTAGACCCAAAACTTTTCCATTCAAAACTTGAAGTATCAAAAGTACATTGCTAAAACTGATTTATTTCATAAATCTCAAAATAGCTTTTTCTTCTTTACTATCAAACTTTAAAAAGACTTTCTTTTATAAAACTGCTTCCTTTCTCATTTCCTCATGACCAACTGAAACTTATGAATTAAGTTAATTAATTCATTCAACTAGCTCCCCTCGCGGGACAGAACAGATCTGCCCACTCGGTTTGCTCATTCTGTCTCCCCTTTGTGACTTGGAACGAATTCAAGCACAAGGGTATACTAAGCTAGACAACTACTTCGCGACGGGAGGTACCATCCCAGTAGTGTCTTCTGATCCCCCAATTATGTGGGTGATCCTAGTCCGGACAACTGACTCATATTTCTTTCTTTCTTTAATTCTTACTTCATTTCATCTCAAATTGGTCAAAATGGGACACAATTTGTAATAAACTAAAACTCATAAACTTTGTAACTCTTTATCAAAAATATTATCAAAACTACTTTTAACATCTTAGTTCCCAAAAGGAACTTCTTTCAAAATACTTTGCAAATCATACTTTAAAAATCTACTTAAAATACTAAGCCCTTGTATAGAGCTTCATTCAAAAACCATTTTCCAAACTTTAGTATTTATAAACATTGGAAATCATATTTTTGTCTGAAAATAACATTTTGCTACGTACTAGAAAATCCTCATAGAACTCACCTTGACGTTGCTACGAGTCTCTACGCTTCTCGTATTCCTTTCCCTTTTCCGTGCTCAACCACGTTTGAAGCACCACCTATACATGTATTATATATATAAATACTCAATATAATTAACTCTATAATGCTAAGGTCTCATATAACATAGCTATAGGTTATAATAAATGTATAACCATTTATAACTCATTTTACGGTTTTCTCCGAAATACACGTATACTGCTACAGTACCCCCGAGGGGTCGAATTTCAGTTCCGACTATTTTCCATGAAATCTTAGACCATATTAGACTTGTGTTTCAAATTTGGAGTTCATTGGACAAGTCTAGCTCAAATTCCAAAAATTAAGTTTTAACGTGAATAGTGATTTTCGCCACTGCCGCTACAGTGACTTTTCCGCAAGGTCGAATTACGGATTTGACCATTCCCGACATAATCTTATACCATGTTAGGGTTATGTCTGAAATTTCAGGTCAATCGGACGTGTCTAGCTATAGTTTCTAGCGTTTGAGTTATTTAAAAATTCTAACATTTTTGGTCCCTGACTGGAGCACTGTAGCACGCAGTTCACCCATTAAGCACTTATTTCAGTTCTTAATCATTTTACTATCATTCCATGACTAAAACCCTTGTTTTACATCAGGTTTTAAGCCATGGAATCACAAATTCCAATTCCATTTCTTCAAAATCCCATTTTTGATATTTTGCACCAAAAATCCATCTTTTTGAAATTAGTCACTTAGGAGTGTCTTAATACATCCTAAGTGATCATTTGGACCCAACAAAACCATAAAAACCAGCTTTGATCTTACAAACCCGTTTTTAGGGTTCTTGAGCACAAATTCCCATTTCTTGATTTCTAACATATAGCAACCTACTTCCATGTTTTTGAGTTAAGTTCTTAACTAATGGCTTATTGGAAGCATTAGCTACTTAACCCACATGATTTATTACTGAAATTGCAGTTTCCACTCAACCCAAAAAAAACCCAAATCAAGAACACACACAAAACCTAGGTTAAAACTAAGGAATTCTTACCTCTTTCAACTATGGAATCACTAATTCCAACCTTGTTCCTTGCCAATTCCTTGATTTTCTTCTTCTTCTTTGCTCCTTCCCGCTGCCTCTCGTGCTCTCTGGAATTCTCTGGAGAGTTTCTCACTTAATGAAAGAAATAACTCTATTTTAGAGTTATATAATTAACTTATAAAGTATTTACATTTTTGGTCCTTTGGTTTCTAATTTTTATACAAAGATGATCCTAAGACCATAACTTGCAACCAAAGTTCCATTAATTTCTAACTTTACAATTTCTTAACATTTTGGTCATTTCCATGTCATATGACCATTTTACCCTTTTTGGTCAAATTTCACTATTCACGCGGTAAAAACTCCAAATTTCACATAATTTCTTATTTCTTATATCATTATGTTACAAATACATAATATTTTACATAATAGTTTTATAACGTGTCAAAAGACGGTTTTACCCTTTTTGACTTTTTCGCGGGTTCTTACAGTCACCCCTCCTTAAGCGGATTCCGTCCTCGGAATCTTTTCGTAATCGGTGAAATTCGGATATCTTCTCTTCATTTCTGCTAACGTCTCCCAAGTTAGGTTTGACCCTAATGGATGCTTCCACTTGACTAGAACAAGGTCGATCTCCTTATTCCTTAGCTTTTTAGTCTGCATTTCTAGGATGGCTTCGGGTTCCTCAATCAGTTTGCTAGGAGTCTCCACCCTTAAGTCAGTATACGGTATTACTAATTCTTCTTTACCAAAATACTTCTTCAAGTAGCATACATGAAAGGTATCATGTATTCCACTGAGTTCGGGTGGTAACTCTATCTTGAATGCTTGTAACCCAACTCTCTTTAGGATTCTAAAAGGTCCAATGTACATTGGACTCATCTTTCCTCTTTTGCCAAATCTGACCACTCCTTTCCATGGCGACACTTTTATCATCACCAAATCTCCTTCTTGCAAGTCATACGGTCTCTTCTTTAAATTTGAGTAACTCTTTTGCCGATCTTGTGCTGCTTTCATGTTGGCTTGAATTACTCCAATCTTCTCATTAGTTACTCTAACAATCTCTGGCCCCGTAAGCTTAGTCTCACCCGCTTCCAACCAACATAAAGGAGTTCTACACTTTCTACCATATAATGCCTCAAAAGGTGGCATTTTAATGCTAGAATGGTAGCTGTTGTTGTATGCGAACTCCACTAATGGCAGATGTTCATCCCAACTGCCTCCAAATTCCATCACGCAGGATCGTAGCATGTCTTCTAATGTCTGGATCGTTCGTTCACTCTGACCATCTGTTTGTGGATGATACGCTGTACTTAGCTGAATTCTTGTCCCCATTTTATCTTGTAAAGCTCTCCAAAAGTTAGAGGTAAATCTAGGGTCTCTGTCTGACACGATAGACAACGGTGCACCATATCTTCTTAACACTTCATCTGAATACAACTGGGCTAACTGCTCCAATGGAGTAGTTTCTTTTATGGCTAGAAATAGTGCACTCTTGGTCAACCGGTCCACTATGACCCATATACTATCATGACCTCTTCTCGTTCTTGGTAACCCGACAACCAAGTCCATGGTTACATCTTCCTACTTTCCGGCTGGAATATGCAATGACTGGGCATCCCCATGCGGGACTTGATGTTCCGCCTTGACTTGTGCACATATAACACACTTGGAGATGTACTTAGCTATCCTCTTCTTCATTCCAGGCCACCAATACTGTCTTTTCAAATCTTGATAAGTCTTGGTACTCCCAGGATGAATGGAATACTTTGACTTATGCGACTCGTCTAGAATTAGCTTTCTCAATCCTCCTGTCTTTGGTACCCAAATACGGTTTCTGAAAGTCTTCAATCCTTGGCTGTTGGTTTCAAACTGTATATCTTTTCCTAGCTTTTCATCTTTTAAGTCTCCACTTTCTTCAACTTTCTGTTGAGCTGCTTTAATTTGCTCTATAATATTGGACACCAGTTCTATGCGCATCGACCTTGCCTTGATTCTTTTCTCAGGAGCTTTTCTACTTAATGCATCTGCTACTACATTTGCTTCACCCGGATGGTATATAATGTCGCAATCATAGTCACTGATCAGCTCTAACCATCTGCTCTGTCTCATGTTCAACTCTTTTTGAGTGAACACATACTGCAAACTCTTGTGATCGGTGAATAGCTTGCACTTTGTACCATACAAGTAATGTCTCCAAATCTTCAAGGCAAATACGATCGCTGCAAGTTCTAGATCGTGGGTTGTGTACTTTTTCTCTGGATCTTTCAGCTGTCTAGAAGCGTATGCTATAACCTTCCCTCTTTGCATCAATACACAGCCAAGCCCTCGATGCGAGGCATCGCTGTACACTTCAAAATCTTCTGTCCCATCTGGCAATGTAAGGACAGGCGTGTTACACAACTTTTCTTTCAATGTAGCGAAGGCTCTTTCTTGTTCCTCTTGCCATCTAAACTGCTCTTCTTTCCTGGTTAATCGTGTAAGTGGCACTGCGATACGGGAGAAATCTTGAATAAATCTCCGGTAGTACCCGGCAAGACCGAGAAAACTTCTAACTTTTGTTGGTGTCTTAGGTGGCTCCCATTTCATCACTGCTTCAACTTTCGCTGGATCAACTTTTATACCTTGGATAGAAACAACGTGTCCAAGGAACTGAACCTCTCTCATCCAAAACTCGCACTTGGAGAACTTTGCATAAAGCTGTTCTCTCTTCAAAGTCTCAAGTACTAACCGCAGATGACTCGCATGCTCTTCTTTATTCTTTGAGTAGATCAAAATGTCATCTATGAACACTATAACAAACCGGTCTAAAAATGGTTTACAGACCCGATTCATTAAGTCCATAAAGATTGCTGGTGCATTCGTAAGACCAAATGGCATTACTAGAAACTCGTAATGCCCGTATCGTGTACGAAACGCCGTCTTCTCTACATCACTTTCTTTTACCCTGACTTGATGATACCCAGATCTTAAATCAATTTTCGAGAAATAATCTGCTCCTTGCAACTGGTCAAACAAATCGTCTATTCTGGGCAACGGGTAACGGTTCTTGATGGTAATTTTGTTCAATTCTCTGTAATCAATGCACATTCGCATTGACCCATCTTTCTTCTTTACAAATAAAACTGGAGCACCCCACGGAGAAGAGCTAGGCCTGATGAAGCCTTTATCTAGTAATTCCTGCAACTGGGACATTAATTCCCTCATCTCTGTTGGTGCTAACCGGTACGGTGCTCGGGCTATTGGGGAAGCTCCTGGAACAAGATCTATTCGGAACTCAACTTGCCTTTCTGGTGGCAAGCCTGGCAATTCATCCGGGAAAACTTCTGGGAATTCATTTACTACTTCTATGTCTTTGTATGTCTGTTTCACTTTGTCTTCAGTCATCACATAGGCCAGGAAAGATACACATCCTTTCCTGATACATCTTCGAGCTTTAGCTACACTGATGATACTTAACACGTGCGTTCTTCTTTCCCCATATACGTACACTTTTGCTCCAAGGGTTTTAACAGACACCCTCTTCTGTCCACAAGCTATCTTCGCATCATTTGCACCAAGCCAATCCATCCCAATTATTACATCAAAGGACTTAATTCCAATAGGAAGGAGATTAAGTCGAAACTTCTTGCCGTTGATGTCAAGTTCACAGTCTCGATACATATGCTGAACTTCAACGAATTTCCCATCCGCCACTTCTACTTCAAAAACTAGATCTAACAATTCTAATGGGACATTTAATCTAGCTCCAAACCCATGGGACACAAATGAATATGTAGACCCGGAATCAAACAGGACATATGCAGGTGTCGAGTTGATTAGTAGAATACCTGAGACCACATCGTGAGTCTCCTTTGCTTCCTCCCTGGTGATCTGAAAAGCTCGAGTCTTCACCTTCTGGGGTTCGGTCTTCTTCTGGGCTGTTGACACCATAGTTTCTCCTCCCTTGTTTGGGCAGTTGAAACTGTAGTGTCCCATCTGATGGCATGAGAAACACTCCACTTCGCTGGCCTTCTTGGCTTTACAATCTTTCGCTTTGTGACCGAATCCGCCACAATTAAAGCAGGCATTTGATCCCGCTTGACATTCGCCACCGTGTTCTTTCCCACATTTCTCGTACTTTTTCACACTTCCCTGTCGGCTCTGACTTGTACTCATTTTCCCTTTCTTCTTTATGTTCCCACTGATACTACTAACTGTCTTCCTTTTGTCACCAAAACCAGGTCCTTCTTCCTTCCTTCTTTTTCCAACATCTTCCACAGTTCGGGCAGCAATGATCGCCCCATCTAACGTCTCGACTTTCTTTACTTCTAGTTCATAGTTCCATGGCAAACCCCGGACATAGCGGTTAATTCAGGACCGCTCACTGGGGTAAGACTCCCCCACAAAAGGTAACATGTCACAAAACTTCTTTGTATACTCGTCAACCGTCATTTCTCCTTTCTTTATCGTTAAGAAATCTTCATTCAACTTCTCCAAATCTCGCGTGGGACAGAATTTATCTTTGAGGCACGTGACAAACTCTGCCCATGACCAACCATATACCACATCCTTTCCCAAGCTTTCATATTTGGTGTTCCACCACACCAAAGCATCATCCTTCAGTTGCCGAGAAGCAAAAGTGACTTGGTCTTTTTCTGCACATTTGCTCGCTTGTATCACTTGTTCAATCTCTCGAACCCATCGCATTGTCACTTTGGGCTCAAAACTGCCATGGTATTCGGGCGGTTTGCAAGCCATAAAGGACTTAAAAGAACAGCCCTTTTCTTCCGTCTTGTTTCCTCCAGTAGTTGCTTCCTCAGTCCTCTTCTTGGAAACTTCTTGTGATGATTGGGCACTAGGTTCACCCATTCTGCTATCTATTATGTTGTGCACATCTTGCCTCAGTTCAGTTCGTAGATTATTAATTAGGAACTGAATTGCCTCCATAGTGACAGGTTGTGGTGGTGGTGGGTTTGGCTCAGCCTCATCGTTTCGCAGAACATGTGGTTCACTTCCTCTTGAAGAAGTGTGACTACCCTCACCCCTGTCAGCTTGTCTTCTGTCTCCCATTACTATATAGATGAACAAATTATCGGTTTAATACGCAATTCTATATAGTATTTCATAAGCGGTAGCATGTTATCTCCTTATGTTGACTGCACTTTATAACAGTCATACTCAATATATGCCTTCTATATTACTAAGGCAACCTACTACTACTCTTGCTAGTTTAAGACTAGGATGGTATTCCAACCTAATTCTCTTAAACTATGGCTCTGATACCAAAACTGTAACACCCCTTTTCTCAAACCATATTTAAAATACAAATACAGTTTTCAAACATAATTTACAACTCGTGACTATAAAATAGCCACTTAAATTTTTGTTTTATTTTACAAACTTAAACTTGAGGGGTATTACAGACTCAATACAGATAACCATAATTTAAACTTACAATATACAATAACGGTCCCAACTGCAGCCCTCGCTCCCTTCACCTAAGTACATAGCATTTCAAAGAAAACATAGTAGACGTGAGACATAATGTCTCGTGAGTAATATGGGTTTAGACCCAAAACTTTTCCATTCAAAACTTGAAGTATCAAAAGTACATTGCTAAAACTGATTTATTTCATAAATCTCAAAATAGCTTTTTCTTCTTTACTATCAAACTTTAAAAAGACTTTCTTTTATAAAACTGCTTCCTTTCTCATTTCCTCATGACCAACTGAAACTTATGAATTAAGTTAATTAATTCATTCAACTAGCTCCCCTCGCGGGACAGAACAGATCTGCCCACTCGGTTTGCTCATTCTGTCTCCCCTTTGTGACTTGGAACGAATTCAAGCACAAGGGTATACTAAGCTAGACAACTACTTCGCGACGGGAGGTACCATCTCAGTAGTGTCTTCTGATCCCCCAATTATGTGGGTGATCCTAGTCCGGACAACTGACTCATATTTCTTTCTTTCTTTAATTCTTACTTCATTTCATCTCAAATTGGTCAAAATGGGACACAATTTGTAATAAACTAAAACTCATAAACTTTGTAACTCTTTATCAAAAATATTATCAAAACTACTTTTAACATCTTAGTTCCCAAAAGGAACTTCTTTCAAAATACTTTGCAAATCATACTTTAAAAATCTACTTAAAATACTAAGCCCTTGTATAGAGCTTCATTCAAAAACCATTTTCCAAACTTTAGTATTTATAAACATTGGAAATCATATTTTTGTCTGAAAATAACATTTTGCTACGTACTAGAAAATCCTCATAGAACTCACCTTGACGTTGCTACGAGTCTCTACGCTTCTCGTATTCCTTTCCCTTTTCCGTGCTCAACCACGTTTGAAGCACCACCTATACATGTATTATATATATAAATACTCAATATAATTAACTCTATAATGCTAAGGTCTCATATAACATAGCTATAGGTTATAATAAATGTATAACCATTTATAACTCATTTTACGGTTTTCTCCGAAATACACGTATACTGCTACAGTACCCCCGAGGGGTCGAATTTCAGTTCCGACTATTTTCCATGAAATCTTAGACCATATTAGACTTGTGTTTCAAATTTGGAGTTCATTGGACAAGTCTAGCTCAAATTCCAAAAATTAAGTTTTAACGTGAATAGTGATTTTCGCCACTGCCGCTACAGTGACTTTTCCGCAAGGTCGAATTACGGATTTGACCATTCCCGACATAATCTTATACCATGTTAGGGTTATGTCTGAAATTTCAGGTCAATCGGACGTGTCTAGCTATAGTTTCTAGCGTTTGAGTTATTTAAAAATTCTAACATTTTTGGTCCCTGACTGGAGCACTGTAGCACGCAGTTCACCCATTAAGCACTTATTTCAGTTCTTAATCATTTTACTATCATTCCATGACTAAAACCCTTGTTTTATATCAGGTTTTAAGCCATGGAATCACAAATTCCAATTCCATTTCTTCAAAATCCCGTTTTTGATATTTTGCACCAAAAATCCATCTTTTTGAAATTAGTCACTTAGGAGTGTCTTAATACATCCTAAGTGATCATTTGGACCCAACAAAACCATAAAAACCAGCTTTGATCTTACAAACCCGTTTTTAGGGTTCTTGAGCACAAATTCCCATTTCTTGATTTCTAACATATAGCAACCTACTTCCATGTTTTTGAGTTAAGTTCTTAACTAATGGCTTATTGGAAGCATTAGCTACTTAACCCACATGATTTATTACTGAAATTGCAGTTTCCACTCAACCCAAAAAAAACCCAAATCAAGAACACACACAAAACCTAGGTTAAAACTAAGGAATTCTTACCTCTTTCAACTATGGAATCACTAATTCCAACCTTGTTCCTTGCCAATTCCTTGATTTTCTTCTTCTTCTTTGCTCCTTCCCGCTGCCTCTCGTGCTCTCTGGAATTCTCTGGAGAGTTTCTCACTTAATGAAAGAAATAACTCTATTTTAGAGTTATATAATTAACTTATAAAGTATTTACATTTTTGGTCCTTTGGTTTCTAATTTTTATACAAAGATGATCCTAAGACCATAACTTGCAACCAAAGTTCCATTAATTTCTAACTTTAAAATTTCTTAACATTTTGGTCATTTCCATGTCAAATGACCATTTTACCCTTTTTGGTCAAATTTCACTATTCACGCGGTAAAAACTCCAAATTTCACATAATTTCTTATTTCTTATATCATTATGTTACAAATACATAATATTTTACATAATAGTTTTATAACGTGTCAAAAGACGGTTTTACCCTTTTTGACTTTTTCGCGGGTTCTTACAGCATTGACTAATGAGAATTTGATATTCTCGAAACCAGATTGAAAATGAGGTACAATTGTACCAGAAATTGGAGTTACTTCACTGAGTTAGGTGATTTGTAAAATCCTCCAAGTATGAACATTTTGGCTAAAAGAAGTTGCATATTCTTTGGGCATGTTAATAATGCCAGAGATGATAGAGTGTATCCAGTGGGAAATGATACTGTGATAAGACAGAAACCGCCTTGGAATCTGACTGAAAATTTGTAGTAGTAGTTTCCTTGGATTGGCGGGTTACTATGGGAGAGTTGTAGAAAGCTGCTCCTTGATTGTTGTTCAGTTGATTAAAGTTGACTAATAAAAGTGAAAAGTCTGAGTGGTAGAAAGACCACAAGTATCTTGTAAAGGTTTGGAATAAACCTTGTGTGAAACTCTGATGTTAGCAATGATGCTAAGCAGAGAAGATGGATTGGATCATTGAAATGTATCCATCTTTGACTGTAGATGCATAATGTTGCAGTAGCAACTATGATTTTGGCATTGAAGCGTTGGAGACACTACTTGTATAGTGTAAAACTTATCGTTTATACGGATCATAAAAGTTTGAAGTACTTTATTGATCAAAAATAAGCTAAATATGAAATAATAAAGATAGATGGGTTACTTAGAGATTTCGGGTATGAAATATTGTACCATCTCAGAAAGGCGTATGTGATTATAGATGCCTTGAATTGAAAAGAGTAACCTTGAAGGTTACATCCACATGTATGAGTGTGGCAAATTGATTACCTGAGTTGTTTCGGGTAGCATAGAAAGAAGTGTGCAAGTCTGGAAACATGAAAATCATCTTGAAAAGATGCATTTTTCACTAGATATGCAGTATACTCGGAGTAATACCAGACTAGATAGGTCGATAAAACCTATGTATTGGTGGCCGGGACAGAAGAAAGGTATTGAAAGATACATGAAAAGTATTTGACTTGTACGTAAAGTAAAGTCAAACCGTTAGAAACGTGCGAAGATATTGACCCATTGTTGACCCAGAAAAGAAATGGGACAACATTGTTAGAGACTTTGCAATAAAGTCTCTGCAAGTACCGTATATTGGTGAACAAAGTGACCTAATGAGACAGATTTTAGAAGATGTGCATGAAAATAGCACAGCAGACCCTAGTAGAAGATGAGAAAATTTTCTATCCTTGATAGAATTTGGAAGAAGTAGCAGCCTACATGCTTGTAGTTTGATGACTCGTATGAAGTATGGTATGGAATACCGTGATATCCTTGATTTTTGAAATGAAGATGTGGCAAAGCCGTTGACTAGATCCTAGTCTGTTGCACAAACTGAAGAGAAGACTTGCCGGGTACGAACGAATCTGAAGAATGGTTAAGAAATTGTGAAAGTGGTATGTGGATCACTAAATATAAACCTTTAAAATTCCAAGTAAAAGAATATGGTTGTATGAAAGTAATCTTTTGGAAAGGTTAAATCTGTTTGAGACGACAAGAAAGAAATTATGTATTAATAATTTCCAACAAATGTCTTATGACGGGATGAAGATAAATAAGTAGGTAAGATACCCGGGACAACCGGAAGAACGGTATGCAAATTGTGATCTAATCACGAGATACGAAGACTAGTATGGTTAAGTGCTTAGGCAATACCATTGAGATCCCGAGATGATGCGGAAGACCGAAAACGAAACGAGGAAGACACACTCTCAACACCTTGTATGATTTCGGGGACGAAATCTTTTGAAGGAGGGGAGAATTTGTAACGCCAAGACATGTTTTATTATATAATTATAATAAAAGGGCAAATTGGTCATTTTACCTTAGAAGGGTAAATTGGTCTTTTGGATAGAAAAGGATTTACTTTGTAATAATATTTTGAGTCGTGGACTTAAAATGTTATAAAAACTGATTTTTGGTCATTTTACCACAAAAGGGTAATGTGGTCATTTGACCATGCGAGGGACCAAAAATGAAAAATATTGTTGGTTGTGGCAAAAATGTAAGAAATGAAAGTTTTATTGTAATAAAACTTGATTTTGTGGTCAAAGTTCAAGAAAATGAACTTTAGGACTAAAAATGTAAAAATTGAATGTATAAATAAGAGAGTTGACTCTCTTCTTTGACTAGCCAATTGTGCAGCAACGGGAGGAGCTTTGAAGGAGCAAAATTCTGCAGAAATCATGGAATTGAAGCAAGGAAATGGAATCATAGCTCGAATTGGTGATTCCTTTGTTAATCAAGGTTAGTAAACTTGATTCTAAAAAGCCGGGTGTTACAGGAACCCTCCCCTATATATATATATATATATATATATATATATATATATATATATATATATATATATATATATATATATATATATATATATATATATATATATATATATATATATATATATATATATATATATATATATATATATATATATATCAAGGTTGTAAAAGTCGCTAGGCGGTAGGCGGGCGGTGGACTGGGGCCTAGGACTAGTCGATCTAGGTGAGGACTAGTCGGCGCCTAGGCGGGGAGTATTAATTGTAACAAAATTTATTTTTTTAAATTTAGATATTACCTATATCCCTACAAAATAAATAAATAAGCATAAGAATTTGATAAATCTAAGTGTTTAAATATGTTCGTCATCAAACATCAGAATGTTTAGACTAATTAATGATATTTTTGACAATTTTAATCATCAATAATCGTAACTTAACCACCGATTATCATAATTAATGACATTTTCTAAAATTAAATGTTAAAAATCTAAAATTTTGATTTTTTTTGAAAATTTGATAATTTTTGAAAATTCTAGAAATTTGAAATTTTTTGAAAATTTTGAATTTTGAAAAATTGAAAATTTTGCCGCCTAGACCCGCCCAGACCCGCCTAAACCCGATTTTGACCGCCGTTGACCAAATCCGCCTAACTTGACCGCCTACCACTAATCGTAGGCGGAAACCGCCCGCCTAGGCCGACTTTTACAACACTGATATATATATATATATATATATATATATATATATATATATATATATATATATATATATATATATATATATATATATATATATATATATATATATATATATATATATATATATATATACTATTGTGTATGCCACGCGGCACTCTCTTACTAACCCTCCAACTTATTTTCCCGCTCAAAGGCCCCACTATGTAAGTGTATTCATGATTCCTTATTTTTGCTTGATTTCAATTAGAGTCGGTCTATTTCAAGCAACAAGGCAATCATCCATTTATTCTACAATAAATTTGTAATTTAACTCAAGAAATCAGCTACAGTTTCATATTTTCAAACTTGGATTGTAAGATATGAGGTCCACATCCCCTTCACCTTTTCTCGAGAGGTAAACAATCGAGAGAGAGAGAGAGAGATCAGATTCTGCTAAATTCATTTCCTCTAGTCGTGTTTGCTTTCTCTTTTACGACCTTCTGTATTCGTTTCCTCGGGTTTAACAAATGGATGTTGCGTTGTTTTCTCTAATTTGCCACTGGAAAGATTTTGAAACTGCATATATGGAAAGATTTTGTTAGTTTCTTCCTCTTGCATGTGAGATTCATACCGATGATTCAAAACTTTCTCGGGTATTTTGATCCTCCAGTTTGTGTTCTCAAATGCGGTTTGGTTTGATTTTATCCCTTTTTCATGAAATTTTCACTCGGTTCTGTTAGAACTCTGAAATGACATCCAGTGTCTTCTGATTAATATCATTTGCACGTAACATGTTTGTTAAAATGTCTAAACCAAAATCTGAATTCTGCAGTGACTTTTTAGGTTCAAATCAAGATGTGGGGTTGTATGTGACTATATGGTGCAAATGCCCAGGTAATATTCCAGATTAAATAGCAACCTACTTTAATCCTACACTATCAAGTTGAAGACATATTTGATTTATTAGTTTAATAGCAACCTACTATTAGTTGAGTCCAAAAAACGGGTCAATGATGTTTTTCCTGTTTGTCACATGAATAACAACCTACAAAGATGCTATATAATTGAACAACCGATTGATGATAAATCATATAACACTCTAAGTGAGGGAGAGCAATGGTAATCAACTCTATTCAAATGAATCAGATAACACTCTAACATTTTATTGGTTGTTTGACTATTTATACTTTTTGTATTTTGCATACATTAATAAAAAGTATATCAAATTTGACATTAATAAAAAGTATTTGGATTCTTAAGACTTTATATAGTATGCTTTTTTTCATCGTGTAGATTGGTGTATTAAAATTAGATGTATTTTAACAAGTCAAGGATTTGACATACCGATAGTAGTTTAATTTGTAAACTTGTCAACAGGTAACGAGTAGGTTGAACATGTCAACTTGAGCCCAACTCGAAAACTAAATATTTTAGTTTTGTTGACCCACATATCACGTTGTTAATGGTGTATCCAAAGCACATTCCAGATTTCTTGAAACACGAGTATTCACGGTAATATATTCAATATTGTTATTATTATTATATTGCTTTCTAGATATTCATATTTGAACTTTACTCTTGCTTATAATATAGTTGGCGTATAATAGTTTGATAAAGTCTGACCTCTTATCTTACTTTAGGTGTCAATATCTCGGTCCTTATTTGAACTACTTTGTCAATAATGGTTGTTTGCAGGATATTTGTGAGCTATGGCCTGAGAAATTTCAATACAAGACAAATGGAGTAAGTTTAGGCTACATTACGGGTTTCTTTTTGAATCATTCCAAATTGTTAGCCCTGTTTCTTTGTTTTTTATAATCAAGTGTTGATAAATGATGTTTAAAGTTTATGCTAAATTACAGATTTCGTTTTTCATTTCTAACAATGATCAACCTTATAATAAACTTCGGTAACGAAGTGGATGCAAAAGGAAAAGACAATTTTAGCCTCATGTGCAATGCACTGAAGTTCTATTAAGGTTTTTATGTAGCAATTATACTATACGTCAAAAAGGACAAGTGTTAAGGACTCATTATGCTAACTATCAGAGTTTGGGTGTTGGTGTACTATATTTCATTTGTTCTGTGCTTCCAAGCTATGTTGGGTGCATGTATTGGGCCTTGAGAAACTTATAACTCTAATTAATCATGGCAATATGTATGTTCTTTAGGATTAAACGTCTCTGTATGTTTGAGGTTTTCATGAAGCACCTATTATCTGTCATGACTTGTTTATTTATTTTTATCGAGTATCAATGAAATATTTGGGTTCAATACTCTTCATTTTGTAGTAAGTAAAGAGTGGTCGTTCTTTTGTTTCAGTTTTTAGTTTACTGGATATACTTTTTGCTATTATCATTTTATTCCAAATAGAATTTTTCATGTTCATAGGGATTTTCACATTACAGAGTGTGGAGTGGAAGGTGTTGTCGGCTTTAAATGCTATCAAGACATTATTTAAAGCTATTTATTTTTAATATTTGTAAAGTTCTTTATAATCAGTTGTTTAATAATCAAATTAATTATTTGCTAACAAGCATACATTTGGCATAAAATTAATAGAAAATTACAACTATGATCATTATGGTATACTGTTTTTTCAATTTCGGTCTATGGGTAAAATGGTTATTAATTATAAATTAGCAGCTTCATAAGTATAACCTAACAATCTAGGGACCAAACATATCACAAAAACGTCAAATTAGGACCAAAATTCCATAAATCACCTCTACTCAATACCAAAAATGTAAAAATTATGTTTATTGGAGGGTAGTTTCTGGGATCATTTAAAAGGTAGCATTTTTTGAAGTTCAGTTAATTCGTTTTCCAAATATTGATTTTTTTCTTATTTTCTTCATATGCACAAGTCTTTTGAACTTTATAGAAGCATAAATCTGAAACTTGTGTGTCCCTCCAGTAAGCTATGTATAGAGATCTATAATGATCTGACAGTAGATTTTTTAGATGGCCAAGGGCAAAATGGTCAAACACATTGGTGATGTTGGTTTTAATTTTTTTGAAAAGACGCATTTTAAGTAAATTGACAAAAGTAGTTGTCTCATGGTTTCCATGGTTTCGATTGTGATTTGCAACAAAGATTTTATTGGCTTGAATACCATTTCAAATACTTTATTTCTATATTATTAGTTCTTCTTATATATTTATCATCCGTCTCTCCTTTTGGTAAATCATATTGTTATATTAAATGAATAGGAAAATTCATTTAACATAAATTTGGCATGAAATATTGTGAAAAGCAAACTTATTGATTCAAATGCTATTGGATATGGGATGGAACTCGACAATTGAAATATGGAATCATAACTAATTGCTAAATATATGTCCATACGCTTAAAAGTAGTTTTTAAAAAATTATTTGACCAAAACTCATTAAAGATGGTAATTTACGTAATCATAGGACGTACTGAAAAATACTTGGTGAAAAAACAATTTTATATTAGCAATTATGTGATTTGTCATTATTTACATTACAAATCTTGTGATAGAATTACAAATTAGATAGGAATATGAAAAAATATATATAAAGAATTTACTTCTATTTTTTATAAATTAAAAACACACTATATTATGCGACATGTTATGAAATTTTTTTTCATGTTTATTATTTAGCTTTTGGCCAATTAAAAACTTATAAAAATTATAGATATTTTTTTCTTTTTTCTAAAAACAGTTTCGAACAAAGTTGTTTTTACCCATACTTCAAGAATTTTCTGGATCTACCTCTAATTTTTGGAACTTTTTATTAATTATTATGAAATGTGCATGGTCTGCGTTACAATAATCTAGGGAATATTATATTGATTTTTGTATATTCTAGGGTAAAAAGTATATGGTGAACATTTATGTAAAATCTCAATGAACATTTATGCCATTTATGAAAAAATAGTAATCATTTATGTAAAATTTAAAAAAAAATTATTAAAACAAAACAAATTACCATTATATATATATATATATATATATATATATATATATATATATATATATATATATATATATATATATATATATATATATATATATATATATATATATATATATATATATATATATATATATATATATATATATATATATATATATCCTATCCTAATAAATAAGTAACTCAAAGCCACATGTCATCTCCTCCTTGATTTTGACACATGTCATTTTCTCATAATTTTGATTTTTTTTAAAAAAATTGTTTGAATTGAATGTATTTAATGTATGTATTCAATAATTCATAACTAAAGCAATAAATTAGGAACCTTTATTTATATAGCCACATATGTAGAGTTACTTTTTAAATAGTTCACCATTTACATTTTAAATAAATATATAGTTTATATTGATGACAAAAAAAAATATATCAATAATCACATTAATATAAAAAAATAACTTTTTATATGCATTTGCATAGCAAACCAAATGCGTATGTATATTGGAAAAAATTCAAAAATTTGTTTTAAATGATTTTTATAAAACTATTAATTGTTGCTTTTAAAAATATGGATGTGTTTTTTAATAATGTATAACAAATATTTTTATGTTATTAGCATAACTTAAGTTCTTATTCAGAAGTTGAATAACGGAGAATATGATACGATATAGAAGATGAATATATAAACTTGAATCTTATCTTATCCTAATAAATAAAGATCTAGAGGACACATGTCATCACGACATTGATTTGGCCACATGTCATTTTCTCATAGTTTTGAAATTCTTAAAAAAATAATAATTTGTTTGACAGTTAAGGGTGACTCCAAAAAGATCGGTTTCAGTTTGTTATGCATTGTGTGCTGGCTTGATTTACTCTTTCAGTTACGATTAGTATAAAAGTTTCAGTTTCTTTTTAATTTTATTACAATTTATTGAATTACTAAAATTACGAATTTTGAACTTATTAGAATCTATTACAATTACAAAAATTAAGGTATGAGAATTTGAATTGTTGTTTTTAATATCTAAAATTACGGGTATGAGAATTCGAATTGTTGTTTTACCATATTTCTCATATCTTATGAAAATTTGGTTTTTAAAATAATTTATATTTATATTTTCGTTAAATACGTTTTATTTATATCATCCCGTGTAATACACGGGTGTTACAACTAGTATATATATATACATATATATATATATATATATATATATATATATATATATATATATAAAAGCAGCGACCAGTTTTGTAAACTAACTACAAACTTAAATAAAATGTCAGGAAGTACAATGCTATTACAATGGAACAAAACCAAAGTACATTGTCATTTGACATTCAAAACAAAAAAATGTTATTATTAATCGAACTAAATCAAAGTAAATTGTCATATTATGCGAAAATACATACTAAGTGATATAAAAATCAAAAATATCAAACAAAATTTCCCTTTCACACAAAAAATTTTAAATTGCCAACCCGTGTTTAACACGGGCTTATAACCTAGTGTGTGGAAATATATATATATATATATATATATATATATATATATATATATATATATATATATATATATATATATATATATATATATATATATATATATATATATATATATATATATATATATATATATATATATATATATATATATAATACTTAATAAAGAATAAAAGAAATTTATCAACTTCAGTGGTATAGGCGATCAATCAAAATGATATTTATTCATAAAAGGTTGTCATTAAAAATGCTTTAAGAAGGGAATTTGTTTTTGTGGGTGAAAAAAAGAAAGACGATTAGATCGGCGAAAAAAAAGCGTGCAGCTAGATTGCTCGCAATATCTATATAAGGTCTGCAATGACCAAAAATTATATTTGCTCCGTCTTATATACCAACTAGAATGAAATTTTTTTTTTATCAACGTATAGAATGAAAAAACAGTCTGTTTATTCAAAAATAGTGACAGATTAATTTTCCTAACTTCTATAATAATATATCAATTTATTCATAGAAATTCACTAATTAACATCATATGGTGTATTGACAACTTCCAAAAATGCATAATTAAATATGCATCCTATTTCATTAAAACACACCTTTATGCAAACGTAATTTTTTTATTTCTTAAAATTGCATTGTTTTCGGTAATAAATTATATATGATTTGTTGAAAACAATTTGATTTTTGTTTAGGGTGTATATAAGATGTATATTAGGAAGTGATAATTCCATTTAAGAAATTGATTCATCCACATTAAATATATGCTTTATTGACTTGTACAATGACTATAAATATGTTGTATATCATGTAGATAAATCAATTTTTCAAATAAAAATATCATTATTCAGTGTATATTTAGTAGCATCCCGAACGAAATTTTGTGGTCTTTTTATATTAAAACCACCTGTATAACACTTGTGGATTTGATTGGTAAATAGTGATTGGTGTTAGGTTGATAAGTTGTAAGGTAATCGATGGGATTTAGATTATGTGAAATGATGTAAAGCCTGGTGTACATGCAAATGCATGATGGATGGATTGGATGGATGACAAGATACATGCATGACTTTCCATATCCATAATCTTAATAAATCGAAGACAAATTTACAAATTGATCCTTGTGGTTAGTAAAAATAATCATAAATAGTCTTTATGAGAATTTTTCTGATACAAATAGCGTAGTCGCTATGGTTTAAAAACTTATATCATCCATTTTTATGACTAACGCTATTAGAAAATAGTGGTTAAGTACCTTTTTAAATGAACAATATGTCATTCCTATTCTTTTTATTTTATCGTCAAATTCTTTATAATTTAAAAAGAAAAAGAAAAATTCATCACCACCCCTCTCTTTTTCTATATTATGCAAAGTAACCTCTCCATTCGCCCCTAGTTCACCAAATCACAAGTGAAATCACATGTTGTATACAATGGATGTATGCTTTGTTAGGATCGAGACACTTAGCATACGAACACGAAACTCACACACTCAGCTCACAAATTAATAACACAAGAATTTAACGTGGTTCGGTCCAAAACCGACCTACGTCCACGGTGGGTAACTAGGAGTTTTATTTCTTGGTGCTACTCTGCACTCTCTTTGTGTTATATGGTGTTGTATGGTGCGTGATCTAACTAGCCAATGCATCCTTTATATATACATTTGAGTGTGTAATAAGTCAATGTGAACAAAAGAAATTTTTCTTCAACAAAAATGGGCTGCCAACTCCATTTGAAAAAATCCTTCACCAACTACACTTTCAAACTCTTCATATTCACCAACTTTGACAAACCACAAGAGTGGCTTCACACTCAACATGCTTCATTTAGATTTAAGAGCAAATTACAATTTTGGTCCTTGTTGTTGACATGTTTTGTCACTTTTAGTCTAAGGTTTTTTTCAGAGTTTTGTTCCCTATGGTGGCCAAAAAATTAGACTGATAGTCTCTGGTCCATGTGAAAAGACCAGATTATCCTTTCTAAATTATTTTTCGTTTTTCTTTTAATATATCATTTATTCTATTAATTAAAGAAAAATACACCTAACCTCACTCTCTTCCAGGTGTATTTAGGTTTAATTTTCCAATAATGGAGAAAGCAGGGATTCAACGATCTTATCCACAATTTCTGTTTTGATTGACTGATTGTTAGCTCGTGGACGCTGAACAGTTTGTACGACCTCAATGATGGAACCTAATGTTGTTTCCTTCTTACAAGCTAGGCATGGTGGAACCCATTTGATTTCCTATTTGGTGGAGATTTTGCTAACCCATACATTTTATCATACATATGGTCTGCAACTAGACTAGTAAGAGAGAGAGAGAGAGAGAGAGAGAGATGAGGTATTGGTAAGGGGAGGGGTGGGTGTATTTTTCTTTTTTAAATTACTTAAATAAATAATAGATTAAAAGAAAAAGGACAAAAGAAATTAAAAAAGGGTAATCTGGTCTTATAACATGGACCAGGGACCAACAGTGCAAGCTTTTGGCAACCACATGGACGAAAACTGTGAAAAAAAACTTGGACTAAAAGTGAAAAAATATGTCAACCACAAGGACCAAAACTGTAATTTACTGTAGATCTAATTTGTGTGACAATTTTTTTTACTATTTAAACATTCACATAGTCAATATTTAATGTGTGTGTTGAAAGTAACTCAAGTTCATTTATATGGGTGAAAACAAGATAGATCATCATGTTTGCTTTTTTAATCTTTTTCTTGAGCTCAAAAACCAAATCGTGTTACTCTATAAGGGATAATGAAAGTAGTTTTGAAGAAATTACACAGAAGTTACTGCATTTGAGCTCGATCATACTCCATTAAGGCCCATGATCATAATTGCACAAAGTGAAACCTAATCGTGTCTTGATTAGGATGATGTTGATGAAAAAAGCAATGTAACTCCCCAGGTGTTATGCAAAGTAGTTTATTGCATTGAAGCATGGAACTTAATTCCAAATGTAGAGTCATATAATTCAGCTCTTAATGTAAAGATTAGGATCCCAAATTAATAAGTGTATTATAATGATCAAAGTGAAAATGAAAATCATGAAGCGATAAATTCTAAATCCAAATATATGTCACCTAATTGGAACACTGATAGAATTATGCAATCGTCATTGAATGAAGACATAGAAATGAATACACTATTGAATGAAGAAGGAAAAGTGAGAGGGAAAGACTCAGGGTTGACAATAGTTGGGTAGAGGCGAGGGGTAAGGGGAAAGGCAATGGCGAGGGGTGTTAATGGGTCGCCGATAAAGATGATTGGGATTTTCCGAACACTGTTTCCTTTTACAACTACAACAAAATCCTCGTTGTTAGTAGAGCTAAAAGGGATGTCAAAAACTTTCTTTATATCGTCCTTTAAGTGTTAGGGAGGGTGTTGTGGGTTAGCTAGAATTCTTTTATTACAATCTCTCATATCATTCTCATTTTATCATTAGTACCATTGATGGGGTTATCAGAGAAGGTGATCATAGTTCTCATCCTAAACAATTCTTTTCCATCCCAACATTGTCCTATTCCTCTTTCACTCTAGCAGCCTGTTGTGGTGCTACATATCCACTGAGGCAAATCAAAGTGGCACAACCCTAATAGAAAAAAAAAATAGAATTAAAAAATAATAAAAATATAAAAAGAATGTTAAACCACACTTTTATATGTACTAAATGACCAAAAACAAATAGAGTTAGTCGAAAGGACTTATGATGCAACATTTTCAAACCACAATGGATCACTCGTGTCAAAAAATCTCATAAGGACTACATTTGGTGTATTTTTGTAAACCACAAAAACCATTTGTGTAATTTTGTTAAAGTTAAATACAGTTTTGAACCTAACTAAATTACAAATAGTGTATGTGAAAAATATGCTTTAAGTGTAGGTTTAAATTTTTGACACAAATAATTATGACAATTTTTTCTTGTACAATTAGTACGTGGATTATTAAATCTAACCATGCAACTATTAAATTTTCAAATATGACTATTTTCCCAAAAACCAAATTAGTAAAAGGTATAAACTAAATTGACCAAATATGTAATTTACTTATATGACATCCATAAACCCTTATTTACACTAAGGGTGCATAATGGAAATGGAAGAGAAAATATAGTTTGATAAGGAAAATCAAATCCTTTGTTTGATACATTTTATATATATATATATAATCCATTTTTTGTTTGATTGTAATAAGTAATCAATGAAAATGAATTCATTTATCATTTTTTTCTCAAATATCAATTATTTATAGTAATTTTATTGTGATTTACATATGTATTTATGTATTTTTGGATTTTTATTATTTATTTTATTATTTATTTTTATTATTACTTATTCACATATTATATATTATTTAAATTTCACAAAACTATATTGTATTTGAAAACATAATTTTAACATTATATAAAAATTGTTTTTAATAGCAACATGCTTTTGCTTTTACCATACATATTATGTTTTTAATAAAAACTTTCCTTTTAAGTAAGCATGTATTGTTCTTAATAGCATCATACTTTTATTTTGACTATACCTAATTAGAAAGTATAGTGGTGTAATAAATAGGAAGAATGAAAGCTAACTATATAGAAAATTTATCAGTTCAATATTATAATAAAAATTTAATGTTGAAATATGTGGAACAAAATGAAACGTCAACCATAACATTGTTTGGCATATTAAAAGCCACATAAAAAGGGGCTGTAATCTCATAGATGTCATAAGAAAATATACAAAAAAACATATTTAGCTATGATATGCATTTAACATCAATGTAATCCTAGTTGTTTAATAATTTCCATTCTTATAAACAATAAACTTCTGAGATAATAAGGGCATTCAACTTTCCAAAAGCCTTCCAAGCTTCGTTTTCTTTCACAAAAATAGTTTCAAAAACGGATAAAGCTAAAAGATAAGACCCAGAATTTGAATAATTCTCGACTAATGATGTAAAAAGAGTTGTAATTTAATCAATATGGTGTGTTTTTAGCATGTAAATGGGCTCATGTGTCTTGTGCAAGTACACCAAAGTTAGCACATGTTATGGACAAGAATAAAGTTTTTTGGTTTTATACCAAGCCTTTGCATTTCTTTGAACATTGAAGTAACTTCCTATAAGCCATGACATGTGACTATGTAACCATTATTATATTTCTAAATAATATATTTATACTTTTAAAAACGTATTTTGGTTCCATTTTTTCACCCCTAGTATTTATACTTCTAAAACATACTTTTTACATTTTAGAACTATAAATACGTTTCTAAAAATGTATTTTATACTTCTAAAAACATAGAAATATGTATTTATACTTCTAAAAATGTATTTATACTTTTAAAAACGTATTTTGGTTCCATTTTTTCACTCAAAATAATATTTCTAAAACATATTTTTACATGTTATAAGTATAAATACGTTTTTAGAGGGTAATGATTGTATTTATACTTATAAAGCGTATTTAGACTTCTAAAAATGTAAAAACACATATTTATACTTCCTAAAATATAAAAAACACACGTATTTATATTTCTAGATTTGTCGTTATATATCTAAAATGTAAAAATATGTTTTAGAAGTATAAATACAAGGGATGAGAAATAATGGAACCAAAATACGTTTTTAGAAGTATAGAAATATGTTTTCAGAAGTATATATATATGTGTATTTATACGTTTTTAATGTATATATATATATACATACTTATATATATATATATATATATATATATATATATATATATATATATATATATATATATATATATATATATATATAATAATAATAACATTTGAACAAGTTCGTTGGTTATCATTACATAATCACACATGTACGCCACGTCAGATGTTACATACACCAACCAGTAATAATGGTAATATGTGAACACTTCAAATAAATTCGTTAATCATATGTGGATAAAAAAAATGTTACCCAAATATAAATAAACACAAAAGATGGTTACCCTGCTGAGTCATTATCCTTTATCTCTATGCTCTTGTATTGTTTGTCTTCGGCTCCTACTGGCTTATTGTATTAGTAGAAAAATTCGTTGTTCTAAAAAAACTAACAATTTTCGTGTTATAGCACTACAAATAAATGTCTTGTGTAATAAGAATATACACCATTCTTATACGCATCATATGCAAAAATCATTATCCAAAAAGAATTTCAGAAAGCATGTACGAAGACGTAGTAGTATTTTCAAAGGGAATGTGATATCAATTTATGAAAAATTTTGAATTTTGAATTTTTTGTTTTTTAATATAATTCAAAATTTATTTTGTATTTTGTCATTATTATTGAGAAACGATCGTCACTTTATTCATGATTGCCTTAACAATTTAACATTGACAAGCATGGATAGTTTATGATGTCCAGTTTCGTATATTTGGCATTTTTATGAGTACCTTTTTATTAATATTAATTGTTTAAGAAAAACAAGTTAATTAAGATCGAGTGAAATAAGAAACATAATTTAAAATAGGATGAATGAACTAAATGGTAACGAACTCTTGATTTTGTCCACATTTAGGTAAGAATATTTTTTTGTACCCTTTTACCCATCAAACTTATGGTGACCGTTTAAAAAAGGGTAATATGACCCACGATTGTAGGTTTTTGCTGATTTTGATATTATTGTATATTATGTGGCATTACGGAAATATTACGTGGCATTACCCATCAAACTTATGGTACCCGACTCAGCCCGGTTCACTGAGTCAACTTGCCGAGATGACCGAGTCGACTGAACAGGTTGCAGATCGGGGAAAGTGATGGTAGGGGTTTGCTTCGGAGGGCCACCGGAGGCTAGAACCGGTGGCGGATTGTCGAGACTCGGTGGTTTGATGGGCTGAATCGGAAGTTCCAGGTGTGCGGAGGGCTCGATCGGGAAAGGAGAAGTAGCAGTGATGGTGTTCGGTTGGTGAGGTCGAGGGCTGATGGAGGTGAGTGTAGTGGAGGCGGTGCTGTGAAGCAGCTTGCAACGGTGGTGCGAGCAGGTGGCTAGGGTTCGATCGGGGAAGGCGAGGATGATCGGGGGGAGGAGTTTCTGTGTTCGCGTAAGGGAGAAAGGAGGGAAGAGAGATGAATCGGGTAGGGTTTAGGAGATGGGGTGGGTTATTTTGGTCAAATGGGGGGAAACGGGTCGGATACTCTGGTCAAATGAGGGAACCGGAGATGGGGGATGGCCACGTAATATTTCCGTAATGCCACGTCATACATGATAATGCCACATAATACTTAAATCAGCAAAAACCTTCAATTGCGGGTCATATTACATTTTTTAAACGGTCACCATAAGTTTGATGGGTAAAAGTATACAAAAAAAACATTATTACCTAAATGTGGACAAAAGCAAGAATTGATTACCCATTTAGTTCATTAATCCTTTAAAATATTAAAATATCTCAAATAGTTAAGTCTGTTGAGTAATAAATGCTTTTAAAAGAACAAAGGAAATGGATCGACGGATTTACCCTTGCCGCGTCCCTGTCCGTGGGATTATTTAATGTTGTACGATTCTGTCCGTGGAGATATGAATCAGCCTTTTTGGAATAATATCCTCCCCCAAAAATCCAATATACTTTTGATAAATAATGTAACTGCTTATGTAGTTATACGTAATATAATAAGTAAACAATGTCATTCATAAATATATGTGAGTTGCTCTTGATATTTGATTATTTATAATATAAAAAATTATAGAATTCAGAAGCTCAAACATCATGTAACCTAAATGATCAATACAATGAATGAAATCAAGAACCTTATTTTAAGATATATTTGATTTAAAACATGTTAACTTTTTAAAGATAACATTTGCTAAACATAAACCGTGAATTAATTTAGTTTATCAACATAAAAACAAAGAATAACATAAATTTATATGAATTCATGAAGTGAATACTATATAAAAATCTAAGATCACGAGATATGGAATTGAAACTTAAGCAAACCATCTGGTTTAAAATCAAATAATCTCAACTTATCGAGGCTAATCTTTCACATTAGATAATGTATTTTCTGTGTAAAGTAATTTCATATATTAGTTTCATCAATTTCAAGCATTAAACGGTCACTAACGTGCGCTAAATAACGACATATTTATTAAGTTTTCATTATGTTATCTACGGTGAAAGAAAAAAAAACACATTATTTGTGAACTTCCTATATATACCTGCCCGAAAACCACCTATAACAGTAGACAATACAATCAAAACACACCTTCACACATCGACCTTTAAAATGATTAAATATAATGTCGTTGCTAAACTTCCATCTCCCACAAAACTGTATTAGCAACAACATTCATCGCTTTTTTAACCTCTATAGCTTTTTCATTTATAGATAGGAGAACGGATGAATCAATTTATTATAAATATAAAAATCACCTTCCTATCAACAACGTACAATTTTTATCATTGTGAAACATACCTTTCCTTCCTATTGCCAGCCCTATACATTCCAGAACCTCACAAAGAAGAAGGCCCCTACCCATTCTATCACTTACCACGAGTGGGCAACACAGCAATTAATAAAAGCCCGATGCCCTGATGTTCGAAGTGACCATGCATATCAATTATTGTATAAAAAACTTTTTGATTTATATAAATATGCACTATTAGTCTATTACAATATGGGCTATGGAGTTCAGTTAGAAAACAACTTATAACCTGATTTTACAGGCATGTACTGTATGTTGATGATGAAATCATATGTAGTAAATGTAAACCAAATAATCATATTTTATGTGTATATGTATTTTCAAAATAGACGCTAGAAAAATCGTAAACTCTAGGGCCATGTGGTATGCAAACCATGCATTGAAGCATGCCAGCATGGTGGTGATGTTGCAGACACACCACACTCTGCACATCATTTAAATGGGTGTGGCCGTATGTGGTGCGAACCACGGTTCACAACTCGAGAAGAGGAAGAAACTATCCAAAATATGACTATTGAAATTTATAATTACTTTTTTTATTTTCCAATTAACTATAATATTTCCACATTACTAACCTTGTATTCTATACAAATTTCATACAAATATTTCACGGTTATATTCTCATAAACCTTATACAAACACTTGTAAAATAGATTTTTATTCGTCTTCATCGTCGTCGTCGGACGATGAGATTTTTTTCAACATATTCGTTAAAGTGGCAACCTCACCCCCCTCCCTTCGATTAAGAAACATAAACCTTAGGTGTCATCCGAAGGACTAGAGCTGTAATAAACATAGATCGTGCAGTTGCACACAAACGTCTGGTACGTGATTACCTTGCCGATGATTGCTTGTACGACAAACATTCAAACGACGGTTCTGTTTGAGTAAACCATTGTTCCCACGTATAGCTAACGATTTGCAAGAGAATTGGATGCCATCGATAAACGGGGATTTAGTACATATAAAATATGTATGACTGCACTTCTACTTTTGGCATTAGACTCACCGTCGACCAACATTACAACATTTAGTGACAATGGGGGAGACACCTGTTATCACTAATACCGCGAAATGTCGCCACTAATGGTATTAGTGGCGACATGTTGCCGCTAAAGAGTCGTTGCTATTGCTTAAATATCGTTATTAATGTGTTGTTGCTAATAGTATCGTCCTTATTTCCCTCCAGTCACTACTAATAGTGTTGATTATACCGGTGTCGCCTTTATTGTCCAATGATGCCTTTAATAGTGTCGCTACAGTTATATTTATATTATATTTATTTATTATAAATGCACTAAGTCCTTACTAAACAGTTTGATCAATTCAGAAATTCAGAAATTGCAGAAATTGCAGAAAACACTTATACTATACAAAAACCGCATAAATTATGACACACAATCCACAATATATGTTTCAAGTTATTTATTACATAAAAGCATCTATAAAATACTATATAAGGAGTGTAATTTTCTGAATTAGCTAGAAATGAGCTGAGTGGTACACTAGATCGACTGCTTGAATAAGTCGTCACATGACAGATTGCATTCTCTATATCTTGATACCCTCCATTATCAAAATGATATTTTGTGGCCTTTACAACACCTACATATATGACAATCAAATCCTTCCAAAAAACATCATGCATCATGATCAATTATAACCGCATCAAAATTAAAGTATGGCCACCAATAAAAAAGTTAGTCAAGTAAAACAACAATAAGAAATAAACATATGAAATATACTTATATAAATAATTTACCCGGAAATGCTTGTACATGACATTCTTCTCGGTGTCTCAAACATTTTCCCAAGCTTTTCTGTCTAAGGGGATATCTCACCTGATATAGTCGGCAACCTCGCAAATGAAAAGATCATACCCATGACCAATCGCAATGTAATTAGCGACAAAGGTGGATCTGTCAAAAACAAATTGTAGAGGCCACTTGCCATTATTTTCCCATTTTATCATAGTGGCCAAGGTTTTTAGCCATGCATCATCTTCGTAGGGTACGACTGCAAGTATAATTAAAAAACAAAATACTATTCACAATAATTATAATAAAAGAATAAAAAGATAAATAAATATATATTGCTAAGACTTATCATCCCGCGCATGTTGGCCAAGGCCTCAAAATAGAGGCGGTGGATCCGCATGGCCATATCTGTCATGGCACAGACCCATGACATTGGCCATCAAATGCACTATAGCAATCTAAAAGAAGAATGTCATCTAGCCTGAAAAGTTATAAGATATAAAATACAAAATATGATACAAAATACAAAGCAATTTAATTATGAAATACAAACAACAAGTATAAAGCTTTCGATTTCAACGAGTCAAGTTTGATTACAACGTGTCAAATATGATTACATATAAAGGGTTTCACCTGTTATCGTCCTCAGACACTTCACTTTCATCCTTATACATTTCATCATCATAATCAGTTTCTCTTCCATCATAACCAGTTTCTCCTTCAAACACTTCATTGATGATACGCATTAGCGGACTAACTTCAATTTCACCTCCCAAAGAAGCGAAGAGAAAATGAAAAAGGAATCTTTCTCAGACGAACAATGATGTAATATGTATTCACATCATATATGAGATAAAATATTCAACAAGCAGTCCCAAAATTGGGACAACCAAATTAATTTCTAATTCACTTTTGGGCAGGTATTTCTAAGCTTAACATTATTAAAACAAAGACATATAAGCTATATATACATATATATATATATATATATATATATATATATATATATATATATATATATATATATATATATATATATATATATATATATATATATATATATATATATATATATACACACACACACACACACACACACACATATATATATATATATATATATATATATATATATATATATATATATATATATATATATATATATATATATACACACACACACACATATATATATACACACACATATACATACATACATACATACATATATATGATTTAGGGTTTACGATGTATATTATAAAAAATGTCGCGTTTAATTTGAGTTTCTTAATAATCTATATTTTTTTTTGAATGATAGCATATCACTTTTGTTTTGTTTTTTTATTATAAAATCCTATTTTTGTTTTTTTTTCTAATATAAGACTGTATTTTAAATAATTCACAACAAAACCAACATTTAGGTTTAATATCTAGTTAAGTCAATAGAAATACATTAGGTTCTTAACAAGTAGGTCACAACAAATAACGCTTTAGGCTTATCTAATTAAGTTCTTATCAACAAAAAAAATATCATAACTGCAAACACGTCATCTTATAATTTCAAATAATAACCCAATAAACATCACACACATCATCTTAAGTACTAAACAATTAAGCTCTTAACAATTAATTCACAACAAAAGAACACTTTAGGGCTTAATAAGAAGATATAGAAAAAATTTATTTCAACAGTAAACAACAACACACGCAAAATACCATCAAGACCATAATATAATTGTCATCATCAAGCAAAATATCAACAATTTATATTTCATACTTCAACATTAAGCAAGAATCAGTTCTCAACATCATTACAATTCGTAGATTAACAAGAACATGTTTTCTATAATTTTGAAGAAAAAACATGAATTTTTGAAACCCTATATACAAAAAAACATGTACCCAAAAAATTAACGGAGGAGAATAGTGGTTCTATGTGTTTGCCTATAGTAACACAAACTGATGGTCGTGAATCAAGACTAAAATAGTGATAGTGGTGGCTTTAGTGAGAGGTAGAAATGCTGAAGAGAGAAGGCGAAATGGGGTTAACTGATGTAGAATATTTGCAATGACACAAAGTATTTGCGGTGACACGTTTATGGGAATTAGCAGTGATAAGGAAAAGTCTATAGGGGAAAGTTCATGTTTATATCTTTTGGGAGCATTAACGGCGTCAATGTCACTGCAAATTATGTCACCGCTAGTAATTTCCTCTTCACTTTTAGATAGGTTAAATGATTGACGACGAAGATTTATTTATCAGGTGGCACCCGGATCAATCCTTTAACGGCGACACCAAATGCGTTCAGCTTGGTGTTGCCACTAATGACCATGTCGCCACTAAATGGGTCACCGCTAATGCTAGCATTTCTTATACTGAGAGAGCGGCGTGGGAATGTACATATTTGTTTGTTGAATATGTTATTGAGCTTTACGACTATATATATACATAAAGCAACATATGGCTTCCAATGAATCCTTGAAAATATTGGTTGTACGAATTGTGATTGAGAAAACTATCCAAATGTATGACATGGTTAATTCAACCGAGGTAATCATGACCCCAACAATAATACAAGGATCAATGACGTCACACGATCTATGGTTTCAACATGCATTTTTCGATGTTGCTGGGTCAAACAATGACATAAACTTTCTTAATGAGTCATGGATACTCAATGATATTCTAACTGTAAAAACACCCAACTTTATGTTTATAATGAATGGAAATGAATACAAGCATGGGTATAACATTGTTGATAAGATATATCATGATTACTCTACATTTGTCAAAGCATACAAACATCCACAAGATGAAATACAAAAATTGTTCAAGGTAGTGCAAGAATTGTGAATGGAGAATGTCGAACGTGCTTTTGGAATTCTAAAGAAAAATGGAACAAAATGAAATACCCATCATGCACATTGGATAAGGTAAAATGTGCCAAGATAATGTATGGTTCTATCATATTCTTAATATTACAATATATGAAAACGCTCAGGCTATTTGTATGTATAGTTTGCACACACAACTTGTTTCCAGTAGCCCACAATATTTTTCAAGAATTCTAGAAACACATTTCAAAAAAACGCACAACAATCTTCGCTAAAATTTGATGAACTATATATACCATGTTCGGAATAGTAATGAAGACTATGAGGATGGCAACGATAATGACGTTGACGATGAGTAATTTTTATTCTTTAAATTTTAAATTTTTATGATGTAATTTTAAATTTTTATAAATTTAATTTAGCCTTTTTAGTGTTATATTTTTATGTTTAATTATAATTATTTTTATTTAATAATTAAAAATAACAGTGAAAATATGATGTGAAATGGTGATTTTGTTGTTGTGAAATGGTGGGAAAATGAGGATGATTTGCGGTCGATGTGATATCACTTTTGATACGAGGATGATATGGATATGCCCACAAGTATCTAGGCTAGGAGGAGCGATGCCTCTCAATTGGGAGACATTGATGCCACGTAGACGTCACCTAAGACACTTCATGTTGTTTTCAATTTGTGTTTTGATCAAGGGAATGTATTGCCAATATTGTAGTTCATTAGTACACGAAATGGATATAGCCACACACAAAAACCGTGACTATCTCTTTAGTCATACGACATTTTTTCATCCGAAGTGTGACCAAAGGTTGCACCCCATTTTAGATACCTTACGGCTACTTTAGTTTTGTGTAGCTGTATCAACCAAAAAACCGTGACCGTATCTAAAAAGCGTGACTAATTGATATGAATATCTGTTAATTTAATGAAGCTTTTCGACTAAAAGTGTGGCTAAAAAATGTTTGTCAACACACAACTGGTTTTTGATGGTGGCTAGTTTGAATAGAATGGTTTTTGATGGTGGCTATTGTATAGTCACGTATAAATGAATTATTGAGCCTTTAGTCACATACAAATATCCAAACCAAGGCCAAAAGCGTTGCCATATCAAGTATTTTCTTCAATTATCGTGGCTATAAAGTATTTATAGACACACATGTAAATTTCGATAATGACAATCGTTCATGATTGGACACATAGAATTCATATGATCGTGGTCGTTGCTCTGGTTTTGATACATTATTTAACACGTTAGTTACATGAAATTAACGAATACGTGGCCATAACCTCTTTGTAGACACATAAATATTTTTAGATAATGACTATTAGTCGTCCTATGGTAAAATGAAACGATTGTTAATGTCACGTTTGGTAATATTTAGTTGCACGAACATTTATTAGCATGCCGTTCTTTGTCTTTTTAACACACAATTATCTAGAATGTGTAATGTATTTACACATTAGTCACGTATGTTAAATTAAGACATGACTACAAAGCCTTATAGTCACACGAATCATTTTCGAGGTGGCTGTTCTGGTATATTTAGCCACATAAACTTATGTTAACCCTAACATGTGTTATCCTTTAGACACATAAAAAATTGTGAACGTGGCTATTGCTTATAATCTTCAATTGGTGAATCAATGAAAGCGTAGCCGTATGTTCTATATCGACACACAATATCGTTCAACATGACTATCGATAGTCCAATTGTCACAAGAATTTGTATTAACGGACACAGAAAACTTCATTAACCGTGACTAATGTTTGTGTATAGCGAATGTTTTTTATTAGTACCATGCCATTTTCTATTATTTAGACACATAAATTTATGTTAACCATAACATGTGTTATCCTTAGACACACAAAAAATAGTGAATATGGTTATTGATTATAATCTTCAAATGGTGTATCAATTAAAGCGTATATGTATGTGTTATATCAACACACAATATCGTTCAACGTGACTATCGTTTACCCAATTGTCACATGAATTTGTATTAACAGAAACAAAAAATTTCATAAACCGTGACCTGGGCAGTCAATCTCGCGCTATCTCGTTGGTATAGCGCCGAGATAGCGGTTCTCGGAGTTAGGCCGAGATAAAAATGGAAATCTCGGTTAGTGATCTTGCTAGCGAGATTAGCGCCGAGATTGTCCGAGATTGGAGGCCGAGATTATCCGAGATTGTCCAAGATTATCCGAGATTGTTAGGAGAAGTGGTTTATGGAACATTTTTATAACTATTCATGTTTGACACTTTGACTCTTTTCATATTAGAATATTATCCATGTTTTATGTGACATTTTAATGTAACTTTTTGTGATATTAATTCTACGCGGTACTAATAGTCTAAAAGTAACAATACAAAAAAACCGCTATGCCACCGCGATAACTGCTAAATCAAATATCGTTAGGTGACCGCTATTAGGTTTATGATCATGATAACTGCATAGACCGTGACTAATGTTTGGTGTATAGCCACTTTTTTAATATTATCATGACGTTTGCTATCATTCAGACACATAAACAAAAAAAATGTGCCTATTGTTAATCTATAGTCACACAAAATTTTGTATATATCTTGCAGTGATGGATATGAATGGAGTCTTAGTTATAAATAGACATATTTAACAACATATTTTTAATAAATGTTACAAATAAATTTAAGAGTAAACATGATAAAAGAGAATTGTTTTATTATTAATATACATAATGTATAAATTTACAATAATGTTTCAATTTAGATACATCAAATTTACATTAATACATCAATGAGCAATGAGCAATGTTTTACAACATGCCAAGCATGCATAAATTTAAAAGGCCTTGCATGGTCGTTTTGGAACATGTAGTGCATTTTGTCCAAAATGCTTGACTCACTTTCTCCACTAGTCCATTGATTATACAAGTTTGTGTAAATTCCGTTTAAGCTCGTAAAACACTTGTTCATGTAGTTCCATTTTGTGTTGCATGGATATTTGTTTCGGTAATCAGAATCGCGTTTCATTCCTAGCCGAAAACGCTTTATAACGCGAAGCCAAAACTTGTTCCATGTTTGATTTTCCCTTTTTTGGGTATTCGGATACATCGAGTCACGTCCGTGCTAACTCGGTTTCCTTCTCTAGGACCATTTGCTATTTTGGGTCATACCTTTATTCTTTTGTTGTGGCTCAGGATCGGGTTTTAGATTTCGGTTCGGCTTCGGGTTGTCGTTGGGGTTGTGATTGTTGGAATTGGAAATTAGATGGGGATTGTTGGGAAAACGTTCTTGTGGTGACATTCCAAATTGTGAGTAAAATGATGCAGCACCGAACATCAGATTTGACGAAAAATCGAGTCTTCGAGTTGTGGCCGGTAAGGTGGTAGCGAAGACGGACCGTATCAAAAAATGTTTGTAGGGTTGTTGGAAGCATTTTGGTTGTTTTGAGGATTGTTTGAAAACATTTTGAGTTGAGTGTAATATAAAATTTGTATTGTGTGTGGTTAAAATGGTGCGTTTATGTGTGTATATGTATTTATAGAGTTGTATTGTAAAAAGATTATTTATTATTTTCAAAGCTTCAACGGTCACAAAAAGGAAAGAGAGAAACGACATAAGTATGCGGTTGGGTCATTGCCGCCCAGCCCATACCGCTATCACTGCTAGGTTTTTCCCGAACGGCATTAGTAGCCACGTGGGATGCCGCCAACATCCTCTCCACCATTCTACGGCCTTTCGGTATGGTGCGAGCAATGGTGTGGGGTTTGCACTTTTGTTGGGTGGTACACCGCCCCCCTAGTGAGGAGTTCTTTCACTTTTCTCCCCGCAGGGGGAGATGCGTCGCACGAGCTATGTATCTCAAAGCAATGTGACTTGTACATTAAGCTTACTTAATTGTATCAAAACCAAAGGGAAGTGAGAAGTAACCATTTTCAATGGTGAGGTAAGGAGTGAGTGGTGCTGACTAAACACTGATATGACAGGAAAAAATTGAGAGGTGATGAGAGCCCACACAGCTAGGCCTTAGCCTAACATATATGTAAGGAAATAAGATTCTTTCTAGTCCATATGAAAATTTTAGATAATCTTAAATAAACATCCTCTATATGTATACTCTTAGGTTGACCCCTACATATATTCCATCATGGGATTTTCTATTAGCACACCCTCAAAAATTAGGGTGTTGTAAAAAAAAAAAAAAAAAAAAAAAAAAAAAAAACCCTCTCTAATGGACATGTGTATGTAAAATCAAACACATACATACACACCTAGATACATAT
The DNA here is from genome assembly GCA_023525715.1 of Cichorium intybus. Classification (NCBI taxonomy): domain Eukaryota; kingdom Viridiplantae; phylum Streptophyta; class Magnoliopsida; order Asterales; family Asteraceae; genus Cichorium; species Cichorium intybus. Next base: position 133,016,120 of record CM042012.1, read on the forward strand.
GTCAAATCAGTGATGTTTATTTAAAATTAACCAATATTAAAACATCCATAACTTGCATGGCCGATCTGATATGATTAGATGCCTTGAACTCAGGAATCGCTATATGCTTTTATAATGTTGAATACCTTAGATATGCAAGGTTCTTAAATTTTTATCACAGAAAATATTTAAGAGAGAGTGTAGCTAGACTCCAAGATATATAAAATTAGATAAAACCGTAGTTAAATGATATAGCAACATAGATATAAATTATAACATTATGATTACAGAAAAATAAAATACTTAGAATTCGTAGACTTGGTAAAAAAACGAAGATAGAGTTAGTTACTGTACCCCATCCCGTCTTTTTTCTTCTTCACTGACAATAGGAATACCCTGCACACTTCTTCTCGCACGCACGCATACTCTTAACACATACTCTCTCTCTAAACCCATATGGATATGATAAGAGCCACGGCAGAGTTGCAGAGCCAAAGACACGAAAAACCCTAAATTCCATTTTAATTTAGTCTTTCACTCGATTGATAGTACAGATATTATTAATTTCTTGATTCTCCGAATCCCCATAAACGCCACCCCTTCTCCAACTCCTATATATAGAAACACATCTCATTCGTCATCACGCCAAAAGCAAAACGCCAGTTGGGGTTTTTCCGACAGAAGGAGGTGCTATGGAGTTTTTCACACACCATTTTGATAACACTGAAGCTTGTTTGCCGCCTGGGTTTAGATTCCATCCTACTGACGAAGAACTCATCACTTGTTACCTCCTTAGAAAAGTCCTCGACAGTAGTTTCACCGGCCGGGCATTCGCCGACGTTGATCTCAACAAATGCGAACCATGGGAGCTTCCACGTACGTTTATTTTACGATAAACCCACACACAGAACACGCGTTTTTGCAATACTGTCAAGTCACTTTTTAGGGTTTTTGTTTTTGGTACAGAAAGAGCGAAGATGGGGGAGAAAGAATGGTACTTTTTCAGTCTCCGGGACCGGAAGTACCCAACTGGGCTGAGAACCAACAGGGCGACGGAGGCCGGCTACTGGAAAGCCACCGGAAAAGACCGCGAGATCTACAGCTCGAAGACTTCTGCTCTTGTAGGGATGAAGAAAACCCTAGTTTTCTACCGTGGTAGAGCTCCAAAAGGGGAGAAAAGCAACTGGGTGATGCATGAATACCGTCTTGAAGGCAAATTTGCCTACCATTTTCTCTCTAAAAGCTCGAAGGTAAACTTCATGACTCATTTTAGGGTTTAAATCATCGACACTTGTCTAAAGTTTCGATTTTGCATGGTGTGTTTTTGTTAGTTATTTTAGTTATAGTGTATTAAATGCAGGATTTCTAACGGTAAAACTGCATTTGCTTGTATTAAAAGTTTTCTTTGTGGACTTGCACGCACTTATCACGACATGAAAGTCTCTAAGTTGTCTACTTGTTTATTTATTAATCCTGAAATTAATAGCAAGATTTTTGAACAGTTGGGTTCTTATTTTTTCTGTGTTTTGGGTTTCTGAAATATCTTTTTGGTAATCAGGACGAGTGGGTTATCTCCCGTGTTTTCAAAAAAACCTGTGCCGGATCTGTCGTCGGCGCCGGCAGTGTCGGGAAGAAATGGTTAACCGATGGCATAAATTTCGGGAAAGAAGCCAGCTCCTCGTCGGCCGTTTCGGGTTCACTACCACCGTTACTCGACTCCTACGCAACCGGCGAACAAGAAAGCTTCTCATACGACAGCAACGCCGCCTCAAAAGAGCACGTGCCCTGTTTCTCCACAGCCTCAACTTGCACCTTCGGCCCTCAGTCTCTTTTCGACTATCCCCCGCCGGAGCCTCTGACGCCCACCTTCGATCCCACTGCGATGTGCACTCCAAAGAATCCCGGCGTTTCAGTCTTTCCCAGCTTGAGAACATTGCAAGAGAATCTTCAGCTCCCGTTCTTTTACTCATCTGTGGCGCCACCATTGCATGGCGGAGAAACAAGCAACTACGGGAGTTCTTCCGGTGAGAATTGGCTGCCACCATCAACGTCGACACAGACAGATAAACAGAAGCCTGGTCCCACGGAGCTGGACTGCATCTGGAGCTTCTGAATGGACGGCGGCTTACTTAATTATCAATGGTTGATCGACTTTCTGGTCCTTTTCGTCTAGCTTTTGAGTATTGAATGTGAAAATTTAATATCGTATGTCGTACGCTATGTTCTTGTCATTTTTAAGATTTGCTCTATAATGGAGTTATCGTGGGCGCTATGTATTATGTATTGTACCAAGTCAGCAAATGTTATAATCTATCATCAGCCTATTTATGATCTTGTACCTAGACTCCATTTAATGTTTATGACCACAAACAAAATCATCAAACCCCATCATCCTATATGAATAGGATGTTAACAATTTTGTCTCTATCGTATAGGTTACTGCATTTAGGCTAGGGGAGCAGTTAGCTCAACCCCTCGCCAAAAATTAAGCCTCGCCGACCTCGCCAAACCACACCGCCACCCTCGCCTTTCGCCTTCGCCGATGGAATCCTCGCCAACATTTCAACGAACTCGCCAAGGGACTCCAACGTGGCTAGTTTAGCGAGGGGGATGGCTCGCCACTGCTCCCCCAGCCTTATAAATAACTTCTCGACATATAAATTGAAGAACCTATGCAAATACGAAAGTGGAGACAAAGCGGGGTGTAAGCAATCATCAAAGATACTTGGAAAGTTGATTTAGAATGGTGATTCTATTATCATCTTCGTCCCCTTGTGTTTAATTGTGATTCAAACGGTGGTGCGGATCGCTTTGTATATATCATGTGTTACATTATTTAGGGTTTTTTCAATTTTGTTCCGTAGGTAACTCGATTGATTGATAGTTTTGATCGGTCTTATTTTTTTCTAATATTGTGTTTTAGTTTGGCTTCACAACCGGACATGCTACTCTTGTTATTGGTATTCTGTGATTAGTTTGACAAGGCATTTTTTATATACACTTTCAAAATACACCATAGTTTGATATTCGGAATGAATATGATGGGAGACCAAACAAATTCCTTTTAAATCATGTCGTCACAACTAGGGTTTTTTCAGTTCGGTTTAGTTGGTTATTTGACTGATAGACATGTTTGACCGATCTTAGTGGTTTTGTGTGTGTGGGTGTGTGTGTGTAATATTGTGTTTTAGTTTGGCTCAACGATTAGATCAGTTCATTAGTGGTTGAGAAATGTAATCCTACAAATGTCTTGTTTTCAAACAAAGACATGCTACTCTGATTATATGTATTTTGCAATTAGTTTGATACCCGGAAATAGTATGATAATACTTTTTCGAAAGTTTAGGTTAAGGTTATATGATCAATAGTAAAATTTCATTGATTTAGTTTTTAAATATCGTGATTTTTGTCTATAAATTGTTTAGAATATGTATGTTTTATCTATTATATTAATTATGGTAGTCTATTTACTTTTCTAGTTGTGTTTTCTTGAATGAATTAACATATATAGACAGACAGTTATACATAAAGCGTCAACTACGATTAACCTATTAAAACCTTTTATTTATAACATATCACTTTTACACTAACATTTATTTAATATAAACTATTATTACAAACTATGTTCAATACGAACAATTTAAAAGCTTTTTCAATAAATTAAATAATATGAAATGTTTTATAATATTTGTTACTCTGATTTGTTGTTTCTAAACGTAATCATTTTTCTATTGATTTACGTTAATATTTATACTCTATATTTGTGTTATTTTTATCACCTTGATCAATACGTTTCACGTCTTTTTGAAAATATTTTAATTATGATTTTATATATCATAAAACATATTATCAGTTAAAATGTTAAATATCTAAAGTTTAAATACATCTAAAAGAGAAAAATGAAACCTTGTTCAAGTAATCAAGAAAAAATAATAAAAACCGAAAAATCAGTACGTTGTACGAAGAGAATTAGTGGTTAACAAGAAAACACGATCACAATTGCTCTTACATGACAACCGAATTAGACTACATTTTATTTCAACTAAATGAATCAAATGCATTTATGATTGTAACTGTAACATGTTAGATAGATTAAAAGAGTTCCTTAATGTATTTTTAAGGTACACAACAAAAAGTTGACTCGTTATTCATCGGATTTAAAAGGTAGACAGAAATGGGGTTTGTGACATTTAATGGGTGGTTGTGGTAGGTATAAAAATGAAAAATAAAAGGGGGGAAAAGGGGCAAGTAGAGGGTTGAGTTCAGATATTCACATGGAAGCTAGGGAGGCTATGAAAGTGTAGGTGTAGGGGTGACTATATAATTTTATGATGAGGGTGAGAGACATATTATTTCACTTAACAAATGGCCCCACTTCACTTACCAAAATTACCCTATTACCCCGACTTTGATTTTACAATACACACCCACCCAATCTTACTGTGCCACTGCCACAATCCCTCTTATCATTCTGCTTTTTCTATTTTTTTATGATTCTTTTATTACAATTTTCCCAATAATGTATTGTAGTGGTTCGTTTTTTTATCTTGTTTTGTAGCATTTTATAACTTGACTTATCATTTTATGTAATATTCATAAAGATAATAGAAAATATAAATTGTTCAATTGAGTTAAAGATAGGTTACATTAACTGATAGGACAATCCACATTTATTGATTTATTTGTATATAGTTTTATTTTCATACATATACTCTAACAAAATATTTTTTTTAGGATAACATGTACAATTTCTTATTTGGTAATATTTTTATTTATAATATTACCAGATAGTTAAATTTTAAAAATATAACTATAATAAAATTTGGTTAACCAAGTTATAAATCACTGAGCAATATTATATTCCAATACATAATATCATTTTAGTCACTTGGATTATTAGCTGAAGAATCCTCAAACTTTTTATAAGTAATTATTTACCGATTAGTTACTTTTAATAATATCTAGTTGATTGTTAAAAGAATAATCTCACTTTTAGTTAAAGACTCTAATCCGTAATGTAAATTAGTTACATATCTTAATATATTCTTACGATGTCATAAAGCTTTATATTTTGCAACACCTACTACTTGAGTTTTATTCGTTTAACATCATCAATTTATTTTGTAGGCTATATTGTACAAAAAACATGATTATATACCTATCACAAAATCACAAAAAATAAAGGTTGCAGGGGAAAATAGCTTTTTACAGGAGTCGTAAGGCTGGGAAAGTGGGAAGTCCATCATCAAACTTTTCGAAAATTTCTTTTACCGTTTTCTCTAATAAAGCACGTGGGACCCACCCATCGCCACGTGTGTCAGACTAGGATACGACCCAGATATGGGCCTTTTGAGTATTGGGCTAAACTGGGCCGTATAATCAGGTGGTGGTTAAAGGTAGGAATAGTATGTTGCCATTTATGGGTTTAAACCGGGCCCATTTCATTGCACGCCGGTTACCCGATTTTCGTTAGGCGTTTTGTATTTTGGTGATGATGAGGACCCGCCCCAAAGTTTCGGATTTCCATTTATATTTATTCTGTCAGACAAAATAAAAACAAAACTGCATACATCAAAAGTCGGGTTTGGTACTCGAGTTTGCCTGTTGGATATATTATGAGACCACAGCTAATGTTTTAGACAGCAACGGTTGTATACTCGTATGAAATATATTCGAATGTAACATGATATTTTAAATTATTGTTTTAGAAAATATATTATTAGCTTATAATATATATTATTATATAGAATGTTTAATGCATATTAAGTATAGAAGTAAAGAATGTCAAATTTTGTTTATGAGGACCATTTTGATATGTATAGAAGTAATCATTTTGATGGCTATCATATTTAACACATCAAATGAATCTCGCAAAACATAAATCTTTTATACTTATATAAAAGTGGGGGGAGTAGTTCCCTCACATCCTACTGAACTCACGCGTTATGTTAGCTTTTCTCTATCCTCTCACTCCTATTTTTCTCCATCTTTTTCCATCTTTCACCTATGGAAGCAGTTCTCATTGAACCCACCGAACCCACGATGTCACATCATATTTTCGATTATTAAATTAATTTATTATTTTAAAAAGATCATATAACATTTAATTTAATTTTTCAAATAAAATAAATACGTATTAAATAAAATTAAAAAGTCAAATAACATTTAATTAAAAAACACATCACTCCAAAAAAATAAAAACTTCCTAAATACGAGAAATTAAATCCTAAATACGAGAAATTAAATCCTAAATACTGAAAACTAAAAAAAAAATCGAGGTATCTATTTCATAACATTTCACGCTTCTATGTGCGTAAATTCTCTGTTGTGTGTCATCAGATACTGTTGTAAAGCTTGTTCCACGACCTCAGCGTCGGTTGTCCCATTTTGTCGGTTGAAATATAAGTTAACGTAAATTTGGTTAAATTATACCAATTTTCTTTTCAAATCTCTTCATTTAGTGTTAAACATATGGTTACTCTGATAATTAATCGTGCCCGTATTTGTGTGAAAGTATTCCTCCACACGAGTCCAGAATGAGCCAGGGGGTGTCAGATTCAATTCTTCGGAGGTGTCGGCCCAGACTTTTGTCAAAGCCACCTATTCTTTTCTAGTCCATGAGCGAAGTATCATATTTCCGTTGCCTGCCATTTTTATAAAACTGGAGAGAAATGTTTATATTTAAAAAGAAACTAGAGAGAAAGTTTTATAAAATGTTGAGAGAATGATGTGATTTTTAAATGGGTAGAAGAGAGTATTTATAGGAGTGGGTTAAATTTTTGTAGTAAAAGTTTTTTTTACATATGTGCAAGATCATCCGGCTTCACCACCATACATACGAACCCGCCCAAGGCCATCTGTCGCGAGACTGAGCCCACGGGGCAGCGGTACCGGAGATATCGACGTTACCGCCCTATCCGGAACCCGAACCCGCATAAACCCGACCGCTGTTCCGTCCACCAGAAGTAACTAATACGATAACAAAATTTGCCAATGACTTCCAGCCTAGCTGGTTTGAGGCACCGGGTTATATACTCATGTGGGGCGAAGGTCGGGGGTTCAACTCCTGACTTGAGCAACATGTGGGGGATTTTCCCTAGGCGAAGCCAACAAGGTGATTGAGGGGAAAGGTGCGTGCTTCCGGGCCGCCGGCTAAATGCCGACCTGGTTTACCACGCCCGAGTACGCTCCATATAAATTATTGGCCGGTTCAAAAAAACACAAAATTTAATTTGTAGAGATAAAGTGAAACTTAAAAGGATATAAACTGAAACTTATAAAGGCTAAATGTCATTTTGTGCGTTCTTACTTCTTAGGTCAATAACATCTCATTAATTTTTAGTAATAAGTAAATTGTAAAATCTTCCGCACAAAATATTAGCTAAAAGTTGACAACATATAACAATACATATTGTTTGTAATTTATATGTATCAAATGCATATCAGCAATTGTTACATTTTGATTTTTTTAACAAATATGCTTTACAAAATATGTAATATATAATAAATGGTTAATTACGAAAAAAGTACTATACTTTGTCAAAAATTTGGTCTAACCACCAATTTTTAAAAGATTAAAAAAATCATCAATTTTTGGTAAAAAGTTTCATTGAAACCTTTATCACCGGTCCTTCCAGTCATAATGGTTAAGCTAAAACGTTTTCTAAAAATTGATGGTTTAATAGAACAAATGAAAAATTGATGGTTTAAGCAGAAAAAGTAATAAAATATAGTGTTTTTTTTCGTAATTATATAAATTAAAGTGTAAACATTATCTATATCTAATTACGAAAAAACACTATATTTTGGAAAAAAAAAAAAAAAAAGTCGGTTTAACCACCATTTTTTAAGATTTGGAAAAACCACAATTTTTGGTAAAAAAGTTTCATCGAAGCCACTGTTACCGGCTTCTTTAGGTCATAGTGGTCAGGTTGAATTTTTTTTTCCAAAAGTTGGTGATTTTATTAGAATAAATAAAAAATTAATGGTTAAACCAGAAAAAATACAAAAATATAGTGTTTTTTTTCGTAATTTGCCCTACAATAAAACGAAAATAGATAAGATTATCGAGAAATGAAATTAATCATTTGAAAATGACTCAAGCAAAATGTTTTTCTTTAAAGTACAACGAGTGGGTATATATTAAAAAAACAAAATACTTTTCTTTAAAATAAAAGAAAATAGATAATGATCGATGTGATTCTTCCATGAAAAGATCTCATATACCCCTAAGGCTGGATGGAATGGTTACCGCCGGCAACCTTACCACCTCAGGAAACAAAGGATGCCGATGGATGCCGCCAAGAAGAAGTTTCGGTAGGGAGTGGATGCCGCCAAGAAGAAGGGAGAAAATAGAGACACGGAGAAGAATGCCTCCGATTTCTTTGCGTGCACCACCTTGCCGATGACCCCTTGCCGATGGAGAATGCCGGCATCACGGGGCGGTGATGCTGGCGGCATCCCCTTGCCACATCGATGTCGTTTCCTGATGTCGCTGCCATTCCGTTTAGTCTAAACTTCAACACACAAATGGACTCTTTTGGTCTAAATACCCCGAAGAAATAGTGGTACCTTATATCTCATAGTGGTAGTCTCCACTACCTAGTAGGAAACTGTAACGTCTGGTTTCTCATACGAAGTATACCCAAAAATTTTCAAACAATTATACATCAAAATGGGTATACTTGTACTCAAACAAAGGATCAAGATGTTATCAACATTAATATTTACACAAATGGTCCTTACAAATTTTAACCAGACATTACAAATAAATCTAATTCAATTAAAGGACACGCTCTAAACTTTTCCGTCTTTATTTATCACATGCCTTCCCCTATCACAGCAACAGATACCTGCAAAACAACATAGAACTCAAGTGTAAGCTTATAAAAAGCTTAGTGAGTAATCTCAATCACACTCCACAATCTCTCTCAGTAAACTCTCTCATCATTCTCCTTTGCTAGTCTCATTAGCAATTATTCACTTTCTCTTACTTTAAAATATGCAAACATATTAGCTTCACAAACACCAACTAATTAGTAGTAATACCAAATCAACAATAAGTATCACAACCAATAATAATCATAAACTCAATTACACACACACACTCGCATATACTCATTTCACAATCAATTATACTCAATTATAACACCCATCATGGTTGTAGCAATCAAACTCAAAGACTCTTTAACTCACTCGCTGTAGCATATACTCTACTCTTATACTCAAGTATAGACTGTAACTCGTCTCTTGTTATCCACAGATAACAGAACCACTCTAACTCTAATTTATCGCAATATCAATATAACACACACAAATATATACCACATATATATTGCATACAACAAAAATGTAACTCTTTCTCAATACTTAAAAGTATTTACCTGATATCCGCTTAGAGTGTGAAACTCCCAAATCACGCGTATTAAACTTCCGTTCACTAGACTTGGTTGTATCACCATAGTCTAAATCAATTCTCCAGTATGCACAATTATCTCAATAACATCTATCTCAAAGATGTATAAATCAAAAGAGGAAAAAGGAGTATAAACGGCAAATATCAATTCTATATTTACCGAAACCCCCAAATCCGCGGTTCTACTCATTCAATCGTAGAAACTCGATAATAATCACACCAATAACTCTAAAGGCATCCACTAACAACCTACTAACAACATATATAACAATATATAGCAAAATCACGAAATCTAAAGCTAGGGTTTCAAAACCCCCAAAACGAAGAAACCACTCACCTCGACGAATTAGGAAGCAAGAACACGTTTACGGGGTTAGATCTGCATCACTCTATGCTTCCCTACGAATCTCCAGCTTTAATTTGACCCAAAATCGCCTCCCTAAGCTCTGAAAATCGATTTTGGGGTTTTCTTGTTCGAAATGAAGTTTTTACACTTAAATGGGTTTGTTGTGTATTTAAATGATCTGTAGGCGAAACCCGGCCCGGGTTAAGGAACACGACCCGGGTTTCTTTTACGACTTTTATTTCCGTTTGTTCAGTAGGTACAACACGACCTGGGTAGATTCCTTTTTGCATTTTTCAAACTCAAACTTCTCCCAAAAGGTCCTCTAACCGCACTTACACATATAACAACTTAACTAATCTTAATTAAACCAAGATTAGTACATAAGAGGGATTCAAACATCTTCTCACTCATTAACAACTCAAAACTCGAAGGCAATCACAAGGATCGCCACACCTTTACGTTAAGCAAACTCATAGCTAGAATCACACCGACTATAACTCTACTTACCTTATAAAGCATCTCAATTTAAAAATGGGTCTTACAAGTTCTCTCCTCCTTCAAAAGATTTCGTCCTCGGAATCTGTTAAAATAGGCATGGCTTATACAACCACCTCATCACCGCAATCATACATTAGTGATATTATCCTCTCGTCACTTCATATGACATGTATATATCATTACATCCCGTTTACTCATAATATAGCTTTGTCGATACTAAGGTATCTCACCTCATTCCTCAAGTGATACTCCACTCACTATCATCACTTACATACACCCATATCTATGGCTCACATCGAGCCACATTCTCAGCGTACCATCCACTCTTTCTATAACACTAATCTCAATAACTATTTGAGATTCAACTTCCGTTTCCAATCTCCTTGAAACGGTTTACTCTAATTCAATAAGGAAAACGGTCTCACCGATTCCAGACTCACATTCTCTCTCAATTTACTCCTCCAATTGCAACATGTCAATTATTGATTCCTCATCAACACAACTCATAAATACTAGGATAAAAATTCAGATCTAACAAAATATTATAAACTATCTCGAGTTTCACTCACGCCTCCTTTGAATTTTTTATTTAACTTTCGACACTTTGGTCACACAAGACCCGTTTCAGTTGTCTCATCACCACAACCTATTAAAACTTCTCCGAAAGCTCATTTATCTCTACTCCCACTTCAGCACACATATTAGGTTTTTCACTCAATATACAACTAACAATCCTCCACCAATTGGCTCCGGTTTATCTCAGTTCAACAACATACTTCATGTTATTTCTCTCGATGTACTCACTCGCTACACCATCTCTTATGTGGACAATCCACATTATATTCTCAATCAATCGTTAGTCCTATTGGACTCGGCAATATATTATCAAATACATTCTCAACACAATCGCATATATTTCTCCTGGTACATCATTAGTAAGAATTCTCCCCTCGCCATTTCTCCGTCATTCTCATCTAAATTTCTAATTCATCATAATGACACAAAATAAATTATACATACATACGACTCACCGTAATCTTTACACACAACTTGCAAAGAATTTATAATGTTCAACACCGCAATCTCTACGGTGAGATCATTTCTCATCACTCGACTAACTCATTAATCTCAAGAAAATAACTCAATATTATTATAACAAAATCTAATATCCATCGTCTCATACGAATAAGTAGTTTTGTTATCTCGACATTCACACATTTCTCTTATTAACAGTAATCGATTTGATTGCTAAGGAACGAATCCTATCAATCACAATCACAATCACAATTACTTTTATACTCTTTTTAACTCATTACATAATTATACAACTTTATCTCGTTCAACACTTAATTAAATCTAGCAAATTATCAGATTAATATGATAACACATATTTATAATTCAATATCATCCTCAACATCGTCTAAACACAACTCACACCTACTCAAAAAAATAGTACAATCTCAATACTTCATATCATCATCATACAGTGTACGTATGTCTACACATAAGCACGACACTGCAACATCACTCCAGCTCTACTTATGGTACCTCGTACCATCTTCCTGTCTCGTCACTCACACTATTTTACAATACCCCGTATTATCCTTCAAACTCATTACTCAACACTATCTCACGGTACCTCGTACCGTTCGTCGACCTCATTGCTCAACACTCTCTTACGGTACCTCATACCGTTCTCTGTTCTAACCACTCAATGATGTATCACGGTATCTCATACCATTCTCTTATCAAATCATGGTACCTCGTACCATTTTCTGATTTCAATCCATCTCCTCTTTGACTTTAGCGGGTCTCCCCTACGGTCTTGAGCCATATAGACTCACCGTCACTCCTCCTTTTGTTTGAGTCACAAAGGTCCTCACTACTTTAACCACAAGATACTCGTTATATGGTTCCACAGAAATATGTAGTCTCAACCTCAACTACTCAATATGTGACCCCACAGAATATGTGGTCTCAATTACATTTACTCATTATGTGGCCCCACAAAATATGTGGTCTCATCCATTTTACTCGATATGTGGCCCCACAAAATATGTGGTCTCAGCCACTTTACTTGATATGTAGCCCTACAAAATATGTGGTCTCAGCCACTTTAATCGATATGTGGCCCCATAAAATATGTAGTCTCAACCACATTTACTCAATATGTGGCCCATAAAATATGTGGTCTCAACTACATTTACTCGGCAATTAACTCAATCTCTAGGCCAATAAGGCCTATATGAACCACTCTAGGTTCTCTCAATTATACCACAAGGTACTCTTTATGTGGTTACTCCAATGTCATCTAACATCTCTGTCACAATTATCTCATTATGTGACGATTTCAAGTCATAAAAACTCAATACTCAACATACATATTCACAATCAGGTATAATATGCATTCAACCACACACTCACCGTCTTTCTCAACTCATACTCTTTTGGCTATTTCAGCCATTTGTTTTAATTAATCATAAGTACTAGTTATGTGGCCCCATAGAATATGTGGTCTCAACCACAAGATACTTGTACACAGAAATCTCGTCACATCTGTAAAATAACAAACTATATATATATATATATATATATATATATATATATATATATATATATATATATATATATATATATATACTGTTGGTGATTTGTAAAATTACCAATATGTATTTAAGTGTAATGGATTACTTTTGTTGACCAAATGTGATCTTGACAAACATTGAACAAGTAATGAAGGTGTGGAGTACACACTTGTTTGAATTTGATCAAGTTACAAAGTAAACTGTCAGTTAGAAATTCAATTTTCCAAAAATTAGTCTGACATGACCCGTATTTATTTTACACGACCCGTGTAGATTTCTGCATTTTGACAGAAGCAAGTTTGAGGCATTACACAACCCGTGTCAGGGTTACACGACCCGTGTAAATATCTACATTTTGACAGAAGCAAGTTTGAGGCATTACACGACCCGTGTCAGAATTACACGGGCCGTGTAAGGCATTACATGACCCGTGTCAAGATTACACGGGCCGTGTAACGCGCCCAGTGACAGTTTTTGACAGGTTTTATAGCCGTTTTGATCATTTTTCTGGGTACTAAAACATTATCTTTCTCTCATTCTCTGGTCTAGAATTCACTCTGAATCTTATCCAATCAAAGATTTGATTGTACCATCAAAATACTTTGATTTGAAAGTGATTCTTACACGATTTTTAGAGATCCAAGCCATTGTTCATCCCCATTTCTAACAAAAATCAAAGTATTTTCTGCAACAATGGCAAATAAAACTTCTGTGAAAGATATGACAAGCAAATTTGACAAGTTAACCAAGTTTGAAGGCCAAGACTTCCGGAGATGGCAAAAGAAGATGCACTTTCTTCTCACAACCCTCAAAGTGGTGTATGTTCTAAGTACTCCCATGCCTGAAGTTGTTGAAGATGAACCCCTGGAGGCAACAAGAAGGATATCAAAGTGGGAGAACGATGATTACATATGTCGTGGTCACATTCTCAATGGTATGTCTGATTCTCTGTTTGATGTTTATCAAAATGTTGAATCCGCAAAAGAACTATGGGATTCGTTGGAATCCAAGTACATGGCTGAAGATGCTTCTAGTAAGAAGTTTCTTGTAAGCAATTTCATGGGATACAAAATGATTGATTCCAGGCCTGTGATGGAACAATACCATGAAATGTTAAGGATTTTAGGACAATTTGCTCAACACAATTTGAAGATGGATGAAGCCATTTCTGTGGCTGTCATCATTGACAAATTGCCCCCATCCTGGAAAGATTTTAAACACACTTTAAAACAAAAGAAGGAAGAGTTGACTTTGGTTCAACTTGGAAGCCATTTACGGATTGAGGAGTCTTTAAAGACTCAAGAACTCGATAACAATCCTAAAGGCAAGAACCAAATTGGTTCTTCTTCTGTGAACATGGTGGAAGGAGAGGGATCTAAGAATTCCAATAAGTTTAAAGGTAAAAGGAAGTTTAAAGGGAAAGATGACAAGTCTTCAAACAAAAAGGCTAAGTTGGTTTGTTGGGGTTGTAAAAAACCGGGTCATCTCAAGAAAGATTGTCGCCTCCGTAAGGTGAACAAGGACAAGGATGTGGGTCCAAGTGGATCTAAGGTCCGGACAAGCAACAAGGTCAGAAATCTGATTTTATTCAAAATCTTAAATATGTGCAGAATTATGTTTCTATGATTTCTGAAGCATTCTATGTGCAGGATGATGATGTTGCATGGTGGGTTGATTCGGGTGCAACAAGTCATGTTTGCAAGGATCTTCGTTGGTTTAAAGACTATCAACCAATTGAAGATGGACCTGTTGTAAAGATGGGGAATTTTGCTACCGAACCAATCAAGGGACTAGGATCTGTTTTACTTAACTTTACTTATGGAAAATGTTTATCTTTAGACAATGTATTGTATGTACTGGGGATTCGAAAGAACCTCTTATCTGAAATTGTATTAAGTAAGTGTGGTTATAAACAAGTTTTAGAAAGTGACAAGTATATCTTGTCAAGACATGGTACTTTTGTGGGATTTGGATATGTATGTAATGGTATGATTAGGCTTAATCTTAATTATCCTTCTTATGATAATTCGATTTGTATGGCTTCAACTAGTACTAGCAATAGTTTGAATAAATCACAATTATGGCATGCTAGACTAGGACATATTCATTACAAGAGATTAAAAGACATGTCCAAAATGAGTATGATTCCTGCTTTTGATATGAATATTGAGAAATGTAAAACTTGTATGTTGACTAAAATCACTAGACAACCTTTCAAAGATGTTGTTAGGGAAAGCAAGGTGTTAGAACTCATACATAGTGACTTGTGTGATTTCCATGCAACACCTTCCCTAGGAAACAAAAAGTATTTTGTTACTTTTATTGATGATGCATCTAGATATTGTTATGTCTATTTGTTGCATTCTAAAGATGAAGCTCTTGATAAATTTAAAATTTATAAACAACAAGTAGAGCTACATAAGAATGAGTTAATAAAGGTTTTGCGTACGGATAGGGGTGGTGAATATTATGATCCGGTTTATTTTGAATCTACCGGAATAATACACCAAACCACTGCTCCTTATACACCACAACAAAATGGTGTAGCTGAAAGGAAGAATAGGACCTTGAAGGAAATGGTTAATTCCATGTTGTCCTATTCTGGTCTTAGTGAAGGATTTTGGGGTGAGGCTATGTTAACAGCCTGTTATATTTTGAACCGAACTCCAAACAAAAAGAGTAAGGCTAGTCCTTATGAACTTTGGCTTAAAAAGGTGCCAAATTTGAGTTATCTCAAGGTTTAGGGTTGTAGAGATGTTGTAAGACTCACTGAACCAAATAGGAAAAACTTGGGAGAAAAGGGTATAGATTGTATCTTCATTGGGTATGCTGAGCATTCCAAGGCATATAGATTCTATGTTATAGAATCTAATAACTCGGTGTCTGTGAACACTGTTATAGAGTCAAGAGATGCTATCTTTGATGAAGAGAGATTTACTTCTATACCTAGACCAAGGGACTTGATTCATTAATCTTCTAGCAAGAACACAACTTAAGGAGAAAATGTCTCTGGTGGTACAAGTTTTGTACCTGAACCTAGGAGGAGTACTAGGACAAGAAAAGCTAAATCTTTTGAATCTGATTTTCAACTTTATTTAGTTGAAGGAACAAGAGATGAGACCATCTCTGAACATCAATATTGTTATATTATTGAGGAGGATCCAAATACATTTAGTGAAGCTATGGCTTCAAGAGATGTTCATTTCTGGAAAAAAGCTATTCAGGATGAAATAGATTCTATCATGCATAACAATAATTGGGTATTGGCTGATTTACCTCCTGGATGCAAGGCATTAGGATGTAAATGGATCCTCTAAAGGAAAATGAAAGTGGATGGCATAATAGATAAGTATAAAGCCAGATTGGTTATCCAAGGCTTTAGGCAAAAAGAAGGTATTGACTTCTTTAATACTTATGCTCCTGTGGCTAGAATATCTACTATTAGATTATTGTTGGCTCTTGCAGCAATACATAATCTTGTAATTCATTAAATGGATGTGAAAACTGCATTCTTGAATGGTGAATTAGATGAGGAGATTTATATGAAACAACCTGAAGGGTTTGTGATGCCTGGACATGAAAACAAGGTTTGCAAGTTAAAAAAATCATTGTATGGTCTGAAACAAGCACCAAAACAATGGCATCAAAAATTTGATGATGTGATTTTGTCTAATGGTTTTGCATTAAACCAAGCTGACAAGTGCGTATATAGCAAATTTGATACTTCCGGGAAAGGAGTCATAATTTGTTTATATGTAGATGATATGCTAATTTTTGGTACTAGTCAAGATGAAGTTGACAAAACCAAGAAATTCTTATCATCTAGTTTTGACATGAAAGACATGGGGGAGGCGGATGTGATTCTTGGTATAAGAATCAAACGTGGAAACAATGGTATTTCAATTACTCAATCTCATTATATTGAGAAGATATTGAAAAAGTTCAACTTTGAAAGTTGTTCTCCTGTTAGTACTACTATAGATCATAGACTTAGGCTTCTACCTAATAAAGGATCTCTTGTGTCTCAACTAGAATACTCAATGGCTATTGGTTGTCTTATGTATGCCATGATTAGCACTAGGCCTGATATTGCTTATGCTGTAGGAAAGCTTAGTAGGTATACTAGCAATCCTAGTTCACATCATTGGCAAGCCATGAGTAGAGTATTCAAGTATTTGAAAGGAACCATGTATTATGGTTTGACATACATTGGATATCCTTCGGTTTTAGAAGGTTATTTAGATGCTAGCTGGATTAACAATTTGGAGGATCACTCCTCCACAAGTGATTGGGTATTCATTCTTGGAGGAGGTGCGATTTCTTGGGCATCCAAGAAACAGACTTGTATTACAAGTTCAACCATGGAATCTGAATTCATAGCATTGGCTGCTGCTGGAAAAGAAGCAGAGTGGCTAAGGAATTTGATTTATGAAATTCCATTATGGCCTAAACCGATATCTACCATTTCTATCAGGTGTGATAGTGCTGCAACTTTGGCTAAGGTTTATAGTCAAGTGTATAATGGTAAGTCTAGACATTTAGATGTTAGACATAGTATGATTCGTGAACTCATAACAAATGGTGTGATATCTGTGGAGTTTGTAAGAACTCAATTAAATTTAGCCGATCATCTAACTAAAGGGTTAGCGAGAGATCTTGTGCACAAGGCGGCTGTAGGGATGGGTTTGAAGTCCACCTAAAATCTTTGATATTTAGATACCCAATTCCCATCTAATTGAACATTAGATGCTGAATTCAATGTGGAAAGCTTAATATTTGAAGATTGGAACACATTATTGTTTATATCATCCCAAGGTATGTGTTCAGGACTGCAAGTGAAGGAGGTTGAAATTTATTTTCTTAATAGTTCTTTGAAAAATTGCATACGCAGGTGCAAGAATAAAAGAACTACCTATATAAGCATGAAGTTTAGCTGCTTCAAGAAGCTTGGGACTTAGCTTTGTTATGCTTATTGAAGGATAGGACACAAGCTAGTAAAATATAGTGTCAAGTTAGAACTTATGAGAATGTAAACTGGTGCGTGTTATTATCTTCATGTATTCACTATGAATAGAAAGAGTTCAATCCTTAGAGACACCCTGATATTCGAATATTTGGAATGTGTAATACACTAATATGAAATTCAATCGTCACGATATTTCATTTATGCATCGGTTTTGTATAGTCATGTTTTGTTTAAGTTAATCAAGATTACACTTAAATGGGGGAGGTTTGTTGGTGATTTGTAAAATTACCAATATGTATTTAAGTGTAATGGATTACTTTTGTTAACCGAATGTGATCTTGACAAACATTGAACAAGTAAGGAAGGTGTGGAGTACACACTTGTTTGAATTTGATCAAGTTACAAAGTAAACTGTCAGTTAGAAATTCAATTTTCCAAAAATTAGTCTGACACGACCCGTGTTTATTTTACACGACCCGTGTAAATTTCTGCATTTTGACAGAAGCAAGTTTGAGGCATTACACGACCCGTGTCAGGGTTACACGACCCGTGTAAATATCTGCATTTTGACAGAAGCAAGTTTGAGGCATTACACGACCCGTGTCAGAATTACACGGGCCGTGTAAGGCATTACACGACCCGTGTCAAGATTACACGGGCCGTGTAACGCGCCCAGTGACAGTTTTTGACAGATTTTATAGCCGTTTTGGTCATTTTTCTAGGTACGAAAACATTATCTTTCTCTCATTCTCTGTTCTAGAATTCACTATGAATCTTATCCAATCAAAGATTTGATTGTACCATCAAAATACTTTGATTTGAAAGTGATTCTTACATGATTTTCAGAGATCCAAGCCATTGTTCATCCCCATTTCTAACATATACAATATCATAATTTATGTTTTCCACTATGTATATACTCAATATACACACTTCTTTATGGTTGCTAAGTACTCGCCAAGCAACCACTTATAATCTCAGTTATACATGATCACAAAGCACTCGTTATGTGATATGTAAACTTTACCTCAAGTGAACACAAGATTATCATCTCGATACCGATTACTACACTTTATAATCACAATTCTCTAACACATGTAATTTCATTTGATATTTTATGTGTCCACATGTTTTACACACATTCTATTACATGTATTATCAACAATTAAATACGCGTGACACGTTACAACTAACATGTTAAGTAAAATTACTTACATACCTCATAGCAACAAAATCTCGTCTCCTTATTAGCAGAAACTTGTGTACTTCGACTCTCAACTCTTGAGTATACTCGGCTACACTCACATATCTCAACTCTTAGCTCATGCTCAGCTTATGCTCATACTCTTTCTCATCATCAGTTGGAATTTCACCTCAACTGAGATCTCATCTCGTCATCAGCTGAAAACTCGTCATCAGCTGGAATCTCACCATCAGCTGGGATCTCATCTCAATTAGTATATCATCTCGTATTCAGTTGACATCTCATTATCAACTGAAGTTCTTGTCTCCTCGTTAGCTGATATCTCATATCGGCCAAAGTCTCGTCTCATCATCCACTATTGGTCCAACCGGCTCTGACCAATTTCTCAACTCATCCTTCATCTGACTCCATATCTGTATTTACACACAGAAAACAACAATAACAAATATAACATATAAGTTATACTTAAATCATAAACTAAAATCTGTAGCAGTATTTTTTTTCCAAGCATGTGATAGGGCTCTCTCTCTTCTCGGTTCAAGTCTAGGGCTCCACACTCAAAGACCTAGTTCGCTTAAACCATGCTCTGATTCCAACTTGTAATGCCTGGTTTCTCATACGAAGTATACCAAAAAAATTTCAAACAATTATACATCAAAATGGGTATACTTGTACTCAAACCAAGGATCAAGATGTTATCAACATGAATATTTACACAAAAGGTCCTTACAAATTTTAACCAGACATTACAAATAAATCTAATTCAATTAAAGGACAGGCTTTAAACTTGCCCGTCTTCTTTATCACATGCCTTCCCCTATCGCAGCTACAGATACATACAAAACAACATACAACTCAAATACAAGCTTATAAAAAGCTTAGTGAGTAATCTCAATCACACTCCACAATCTCTCTTAGTAAACTCTCTAATCATTCTCCTTTGCTAGTCTCATTAGCAATTATTCACTTTCTATTACTTTGAAATCTGCAAACATATTAGCTTCACAAACACCAGCTAATTAATAGTAATATCAAATCAATAATAAGTATCACAATTGATACTACTCATAAACTCAATCACACATATACACACACACACACACTCGCATATACTCATTTCACAATCAATTATACTCAATTATAACACCCATCATGGTTGTAGCAATCAAACTCAAAGACTCTTTAACTCACTCACTCTAGCATATACTCTACTCTTATACTCAAGTATAGACTGTAACTCGTCTCTTGTTATCCACAGATAACAGAACCACTCTAACTCTAATTTATCGCAATATCAACATAGCACACACACATATATACCACATATATATTGCATACAACAAAAATGTAACTCTTTCTCAATACTTAAAAGTATTTACCTGATATCCGCTTAGAGCGTGAAACTCCCAAATCACGCATATTAAACTCCCGTTTGCTAGACTTGGTTGTATCACCATAGTCTAAATCAATTCTCCAGTATCCGCAATTATCTCAATAACATCTATCTAAAAGATGTATAAATCAAAAGAGGAAAAAGGAGTATAAACGGTAAATATCAACTCTATATTTACTGAAACCTCCAAATCTGGGGTTCTACTCATTCAACTGTAGAAACTCGACAATAATCACACCAACAACTCTAAAGCATCCACTAATAACCTACTAACAACATATATAACAATATATAGCAAAATCACGAAATCTAAAGCTAGGGTTTCAAAACCCCCAAAACGAAGAAATCACTCACCTCGACGAATTAGGAAGCAAGAACACGTTTACGGGGTTAGATCCGCATCACTCTATGCTTCCCTACGAATCTCCGACTTTAATTTGACCCAAAATCGCCTCCCTAAGCTCTAAAAATCGATTTTGGGGTTTTCTTGTTCGAAATGAAGTTTTTACACTTAAATGGGTTTGCTGCGTATTTAAATGATCTGCAAGCGAAACCCGACCGGATTTAAGGAAAACGAACCGGGTTCCTTTTACAACTTTTATTTTTTTTGTTCAGTAGGTACAACAAGACCCGGGTTAAAGAACACGACCCGGGTTGATTCCTTTTGGCATTTTTCAAACTCAAACTTCTCCCAAAAGGTTCTCTAATCGCACTAACACATATAACAACTTAACTAATCTTAATTAAACCAAGATTAGTACATAAGAGGGATTTCAACCTCTTCTCACTCATTAACAACTCAAAACTCGAAGGCAATCACAAGGATCGCCACACCTTTATGCTAAGCAAACTCATAGCTAGAATCACACCGACTATAAGGTAATAACTCTACTTACCTTATAAAGCATCTCAATTTAAAAATGGGTCTTACAGAAACACCTACTAGGCCATGAAATGCCCTTGAGGTACGACCCCATGGGAACTCATGATGTCTAAAAATGTGTTGATTTTGTTCTCCACTCTATGACAATGGGACAAAGGCTATTCAGCTGTTTATTTCATAAATGGGAATGATAGGATCGTGCATTGCATAACATAGAATAAATGCATGAAAATGCCTTGTATAATGCCTTTGACATGTGGTTTAAAATGTATATGTTGTATGTATGAAACTATTTATCTTACAATACATTTTGTCTTACAGACCATTATTTTGTGATGTGTATTTATATTTGAGTGTGAAACAATTAAGGACTTTACATATGATGACTTTTGGGGACTAGCTCGATGATGACTTTGACTTTTAGGGATTAGCAGTCGAGAGAATCCTACAGACCCACTTAGACATTTGTTTTGCTTTATGTAAATGACTAAATGTTTAGGGTTTAGAAATTTTAACCTCTATAATAATAATAAAACCATGAAAATAATTAATTTAAAAACAAAAAATAGAACAAATATTGTATTCTATAGTGTTAGTAGTTGACTATTTTTGCACTTTGTATTGTAGCGGTGCTCTCAAGTCTGCAACATGTAGTACAGAAAATATGATGCATGAAATCCTCATTTGTACACTAGAGTTGCCTTGAAAATGATTAGAATTTTGACTTACAAAATCCAGGTCAACCTTGAGTGACAAGAAACCGAACAACAACCTTGTACTCCATATGCTATCTTTTTTATATGCCGACCATACACTGTTTTCCTCATATACTGATGCAACTTTTTTGATTAATGTATCTTCAAGCTTCAATACATAATCTTAAACCAATATTTTACCAACAAAAAGCTGTCACAAATCCTATAAATAAGATATGCTAAGTAGACTCTAAGAACAAGTTGGGGCTAGCCCACTTGGCTAACAAGGTGATTACTAACAAGGAGGTCATGGGTTCAAACCCTGGCACTAACATAACAAGGAGTAGTTTAGGAGTAGGAGTAAGATAGATTTGTCGTTCAAAAAAAAAAAAAAGTAGACTCTAAGAGACTTAGAATTTCTAATTACTTCCTAAAAATTGGATGTAACAAAATATAGTATGGAGATATTAGTTACTTATAGATTACTATAGATTTACCTAATGCCAATTATTATAAGTTGCCATCAACAAATCATTTAGCAAAACTTAAGACTAACAACAACACAAGAAAACCTGTTCTAACCGCTTCCGGTTCTGGTTCGGTTATTTGATCCAAACGCTTGCTTCCAATCCAAATATTCATAAAGAGAGGTTCTATATCCTCCTAAAAAATCTTCCTAATTATCTTCCTAATCATATGATTAAGAAAAGTATCAAAATCAAGAGAAGAAATTAAGAGAAAAAAATAATGGATTCCACATGTCATAATTTAGTGGGTAAGGAGATGAATTAGAAGGATAAAGTATAAAGAAATACAATTTTCCATTCATAAATCATAATCGGTAGTTTACGATTTCCGTATCTCCATTGTGGGCCCAAGCATGACAATCTTTTTCTGGCCCACGGTATACATGGGCCGGGTATCACAAAAGCCGGGTAAAATAAACCTGTCGTATAAAAATAAAACTGAAGCGGTGGGTTTTTGGATTATTTTGCAAGAAAACGGGCAGAGCGACAGGGGTTTATGTTCCATTTTCATCTCTAAGCGGTCCTTACAACTGGTTTGTCGGCAATGGAGGAAGAATACTCTCTCGTTGATACTTCGAAGCTGCTCCAAGCAGCTTCTGACTTCTCCTTTGATCCTGGTTCGCTTACAAATTATTATTGTTTTTCTGCTTAATTAACTGTTCTTAGTGTTTCTCGAAAGGTTTTTGATCAGTGATCATTGTTGGTGTCAATTTTAGGTACTCGATCAGAAGCTGCTGTGAAGGAATTTCTCGATTCTTTTCCCCTTCCGGTCATTATCAAGTACTCTCTCTAGTCTCTATCTGTTTATTCGGTTTCGATTCTTGTCGTTTTTTCGCGCTTTGATTTCTGTCGTGACATGAAGGTAGTGTTTTGGAGAAAAAGTCTGGATTTCAATAGAAATTGTGCAGATAGATCTTAATTCAATCAACAACTGATTAGTTTTAAGTGATTCAGACCAATTTGTTATACGTTAATATCCGTTTACTTTTTGACTTCCTTTGCCATTGATTTACTCACTTTTTTCCGAAATTGTTAAAATCCTTGGACACTTTACATAAAGTAGAGCTACTTTTGGATATTTTTTTTATTGCCAAGTTGAGTCTAGCTAATTGAATTTCACGACAGTGCTTTGCAAACCAAAGGAGACACCCCTGGTTTGGAGGATGCACTGATTGATTGTCTAGAGAAGATCTTTAAAACAAAATATGGCGCCTCCCTCATCCCAATATACATGGTATGTCTGTTTTACTGATATACTGAAATTTGTCATGATACAACTGATCTTACATTGTTGGATTGCTTTCTATTTTTATCCAGCCTTTCATTGTGGTTGGCTTGCAAGCATATTCTCAAAGAGTCAGAAATTTGTCATGTAAAACGGTATCTACAATCTTACAAACATATGCTCTTCCATTAAATGCTTTTCTTACTATATTGTAAGTTAGTTTGTTGCATAATCAACGTCTCTAATGCTGAAAATTTCCATTATTATGCACAGATCTCCAGCCTTTTGGAGAATCTTGAAGATACTTCTGGTTTAGCCACGTCACTAGTCAAAGAAAATGGCGTGTATCCACTTTTACTTAATTGTCTCGTTGATGGGTAAGACTCTGAAATATTCATTCTTTTTCTAACTTTGTTTAAACTTTAAATATCCTTAATTTATGTACTTTTTACACTTTAGTGATGAACAAGTAGCTGTTGCTGCAACAGATGCAATCAGGGATTTAGCACGCTCTCAACAAGGGATTGTAAGTTAAAGTCTTTTTATGTTCTATAATCAAATTGCATCGCTTATACTTTTTTTACTATTATTTGAGGTTATGATATTTTGTAGGAAATCATATTCCCAGCTACTCCTAATGAAGCTACAAATATTACAAATTTAGCAGCAAGATGTTCATCATTGGTATGATATTATCATTATTCATATTAGTTTCTTATTATTCGTGATTCGTCTCTTATTTTTAAAATTCCTTTCAGGGGCGAGTACGGGTTTTGGCATTAATAGTGAAGCTATTTTCTACTTCAAAAGAAGTTGCATCTTTAGTTTACAACTCAAGTCTTCTTGGTCTCTTGGAAGCAGAAGTTCGCAATGTTAATGATACACTCATAACCTTGAGTGTTTTAGAGCTTCTTTATGAGGTTTATTACCATTTTGCCCTTGTTTTTCAGCACCTCTTGAAATTCTGTTTTTTAATCTTGTTTTCATTAATATATGAAGTTAGCTGAGGTACAACATGGAATGGAATATGTACTACGCACCAATATTTTGCAGTTGATTATATCCATAATCAGGTACTTGTATGATGAATAAAAGGTTTTAATTTTCGTTTTTTGATTTATAATTTTTTAACTATATATTATTTTTATAGAAATTCTTCAGCTGAATCAATGTTGAGATCAAGGGCAATGATGATAAGTGGGCGGCTTTTATCCAAGGAGAATGTGCTCATGTTCATAGATGAACCCGGTATCTCTCTCAATCTTTTTCTCTGTGTGTGTGAATTTTTTGATATTTATTTGCAGTTTTTTTCATGTAGGTATAAAAGCTGTGATTTCAGCCATTGATGAAAGGCTCTCACTGATAGATAACAGTCAAGATGCAGATGAATGTGAATGTGGTCTTGAAGCAATGGGCCTAATAGGGTCATGTAAGTAAATTAAGATTAGAGTAAATTACATTTTTGGTCCCTCAGTATAGTTGATTTTTGTAACTTTGGTCCCAAAAAGTTCTCTTGCAAATGTGGTCCTTAATCTCAAGTTCTCTGTCGATTTTGGTCCCTATGTTGTCTAAATTAATATCCTAGCTGTTAGTTTTTTTAAAACTGGCCGTTGTGCCTGTCTAACAAAACTGAAAAAAAGTATACCACAGGACCAAATTTCTAAACGTTACAAAAAGGTCGCTTGTTAAGAAAATTCTGACACCTTTATTAAAACTCTAGAGAAAATTTCACGTTTGTTCCTGTTGTATACTGCTATTTTTAGTTTTAGTACAAGGGCAAAATGGTCATTTTCAAAATTCCGACAGCTAGGCTGTTAACTTAAACAGAACAGGAACCAAAATTGATAGAAAACTTCAAAATAAGGACCAAATTTGCAAGAGAACTTTTTGCCTGAAACCAAATTTGCTAAAATCAGCTACACGCAGGGACCAAAATTGTAATTTACTCTTAAGATAATTTAAGCTATTGATATTATCTTTTGTACTTTAATTTTATGGTATAAATTGTGAATATGTTTGTAGCAACCCAAGGGGCGGTTTTGTTAATGTCAAATACATCTGCTGCTAGACGTGTTGTTAATTCTGCATTTGATCTCCATGGCCGAGGAAGACAACTGGTTAGGTCCTTTTATAATTACGGTTTTACCCTTTGACTTTGTTTTAATAAATCTTTACTTAAACAGGCTGCATTGCATTCTCTTGGGAATATTGTGGGAGAAACTCGACCTGAAAACAACAAATTACTGAATGCTGATGCTGAAGAAAGCCTTAAAAGATTAATCTATGAAACAGCATCCAACACTCCAAAGCTTATTCCATCTGTAAGTTCTTTTATTTTGTGATATTTTAAAATTCATCCCACTAAATGAAAAAAATAAATATTGAAATAAATTACATCTATGGTTCTTGAGCGTAGCTGATTTTTGCAATTTTGGTCCTCGTTTTAGGTTCTTGTACGTTCCAAGTAAAATGACTATTTTTTTGGTCCTCAAGTGTAACTATTATTTGCAATTTTTCACATAAACCTCAAATAAGGACCAAAATTGCAAGAAAAAACTTCTAGGGCTGAAAATTGCAAAATTAGACTCGGGAGCCAAAAATGACTTAACTAATTTGTATAATTTTGGATCCAAAACGTCACAAAAACCTTAAACAAGGACCAAAATTGTAAGGGAAAACTTTTAGGGTCCAAAATTGCAAAAATCAGCTATACTTGGGGACCAAAAATGTAACTTACTCTAAAGATTATAATGTATTCGTACTTGGTTGGATGTGGCAGGGTCTTGTTCTTTCGATTCTTAAACTTGAATCTGAATTTCGTATCGCTGTGAGTTTTTTGATATTAAATATTAATATCATGAATTTAATTTAATTTTGTTTTTAAAATATTTGTTAAACTGATTAATGGGGATATGGTTTTCAGGGTTATAGGTTGATATCAGGATTAGCTGCTAGACCATGGTTTCTGTTAGAGATCTGTTCTAGACAAGAGATAATAAATATATTAACAGATTCATTTACAGAAACAACTAAAATAGGTGTTTATCTTCCATTACACGGATTTCTTATATTTCTCTTAAATATTTACTTTTTTTAATTCAATTTTCAGGCATGGAGGCTAGATTTAAGTGTTGTGAGGCAATCTATAAAGCTCTTTCATCATCATCAAAGTTTCTAAACGAACCGGCTCTTTCTGGGACAGCAGAAAAGGTTTGGTTCTTTTGACAAATATAGTACAATGTTTTGTGTCTTGTCTTTATACTTTTTATTTTTTAAGAAATGGGTTTAATTTTATAATTTTTTAATGCAGCTAGTGGAGACTATTAAGAAGGGGCCTTATCTTGCGAGAGGACGACAACGTGAAGCCCAACCTGAGGTGGCAACTGCTGACAGATTTTAGGTTTCTTGATGTTGCAAACTTTGTGGTTATCGTGTACAAATTAACTCGGATGTTTTCACCTTTTACCTTGTACCACTGACACAAACTGTTGTAAAACTTGGATCTTTTTCAAGTTTTTTTTTTTTTGTCTATGTAAGAATCTATTCACTCCAATTTTCTTAGAAAGAGAAGACGGATATGAGTATGTCCTTTTAATTTACAATATTTTATTTGTTTTAGTTCACTTATTTTCAGTTTTAGAAATTAGAATTGATATGAAAATTCTACATACCAAATGACCAGGGCCTATAGTTGGTTTTGTTTGTTTGCTAAACATCATCCTTTTAAGTTGTTTTCCTAGGGACAACAAAAGAGCTAATTCTCCATTTTAGTTGGTTCATACCAATATAAACAAAGACTCAATTTAATATCATTGTCCAAACTTTGTAAGTGTTGATGCAAAAGAATTTTTCTTAGCGTCAATTTCCAACTTAAATGATCTCAAATGCCATTTTTTGAGTTTTAGAATGACAAAAGAGTCGAGCCAAGGAAAAAACATGTATTAAAATTGTGCAAAAAAACACCAATTTGTTCAAAACACAGATTTCCACCTCCGATTGATGAGAATGGTTATGGAACCAAACCGAACTTATCTGTAACCGAAAAAACCAAAACCAAAAATCAAACTGAGATCCAAACTGAATTATATGGGGTACGATACGAGTTTATTTTGTAGAGTGATATTGTATGTTGAGAAACACATACATGATTGGTCGATAAAATCCCAATTTTGTTCAATGAGTAAGGAAATGTACCTCATATATGACAACTATTAGGATGATTTCAAGAAGCTGAACGACTACATATATTTTGCGGTTTTGTTGGATCTACAATGCTCAATTTCAACACCTTTCAGAGGTTGGTCATGCACACCGCAACGTATAAAAATTCCACGCTAACATTAGATATTAATATGAAGGTTAGCTGTTTGGTTTAAAAGTTGAAAAGAAAATGGAGAATTTATTTAATATGTACAAACAAAAAAGTGACAATGTCGAGTCTCACGTATCATCTCAAGAACGTAGTATTCGAGATGTTGCTTGTGGTGATGATGATAATGAATTTTTAGATTATTATCTAAACATTACGGACAACAACTCGTTTTCATTGGAACATGAACAAGTAGATAACTCTGTACAATAGGGACTTTGCTATTCTTTTATGGTGGAAACAAAGTCTCGTGTTTCCTGTTTGTTTCTCGGATGACTAGATATATAATTTTATTAATTTCTAGTGTTTATTGAAATTTACGAGTTACAAGTTTATATGTTTATATTGTTAGATATCTTGAGAATTCAAATTTCGACAGTGACATCCGAGTAGTGACGGATCTATACTACCTCAAGTAGGGTGTATGGACCCACTTGAAAATGATTTTCATAAAAACATCTATATGTAATATATTTTGGCATGTGTTTGTAACACTATAGACTTGTAACCAAAAGTTTAGATTGGACTAGTTGTGATTTGTTCCGGCTCTGCCACTGCATCTATGTCAACACTTAGTACTAGCGGACGCATACTAGAAAAACGGTACCCGATATCAAAACCGAACCGGTATCGTACCCACATAATTCAGTTCGGTTCTCGACTCCTTGAATTTCCAATTTTCGATTCTGAGTCGTGTCAGTCTGATTTTCAGAACCCATCTTGTCAACCGGTGACGGAAATGTGTTTTTTGAACAAACTGGTAACTTCAATAATCATATGTGTACAAATGTTATAATTTGATGGTATTTTTTGTACTAAAAATAGTTGAATAATATTTTTCTTATAATTTTGAAACTTTGTTACCCTCTCAAGTCATAATTTATATTTTGACCAGGTAAATTAGGAGTGAAACCTACTACAGCCGGTATGAAAATGTGTTCTTTGAACAAATTGATAACTTAAGTGATCATATGTGTACAAATACTATAAATTGATGATATTATTTATACTAATATTTTCCCTTGTCCTAGGGCCAACAAAAGAGCTACTTATCCATTTTAGTTAGTTCATTCCAATATAAACAAAGACTCAGTTTAATATTATTTTCCAAACTTTTAGAAGTGTTTGTTTAACCGGCGAGATTCTATTAAAAGGACTCTCGAGCAAGATGCAAAGCAACAAGAACGAAAAAACAATTACAATATGTTAAATGGATTACAACACCAGCTAGCCAAAATACAATTCCCAACTTTACCCTTATATTTTATCATTTTATCCACCGAAAAACCAAAGTAATCTCATAATCCGCAGTTTAGTTGTGCTAGGAATAACGCTATTAAACATCTTGTCATTTCTCGCTTTCCAAATACACCAAAGAATGTCATATATAATGGCCGGTAGAATTTTCCTTTTTTTGGGCAATGTCCCCAATGAGCTACAAAGTAGACTTGAGAAGCTTTAAAAATCGATGTCGCGCCAATTGGAAATCCATTCACATGTTTTTTGGGCGAAGGGGCAATCAATTAACATATGATCAGTCGATTTAATAGCACCAACGATAAGTTTACAATCTACGGATCCAACATCCACCTCTCTAATGTATAGAGTCGTGGTTGTGGGAATACGGTCAAGAAAAGCTCTCCAAATAAATACTAGAACTTTTAAAGGACGAAATTTACCCATACCATGGTTTTGGCCGACGATGAGGTTATATAAGAATTTCTCTCAGCATTCATTTCAAACTTAAATAATCTCAAATGACATTTTGTTGAATTTTGGAATGATAAATAGCAAGTCATACAATTTGGCATTCTATTTTAGATCTATAACTTGTAGCTAAATTATGGTGTGACAATTAAGCCGTACTTGGACTCACACGACTCCACCACACTTTTATAATCTCCCTCATTCAACTTAATATTAATAGCTTGCACTAACAACTTAGTTCTCGGTTCCAAAATCATACCCTTCGACACCATCTTATTATAATACACCAAAGCATCCTCTAACCTTCCTTTATCATAAAGCCCATGAACCATAACAGTATACGACCTCTGATCCGGGCCCACCCCACACCTCTCCATCTCCAGCCACGTGGACTTCACTCTCTCTTCATCACCCCACCCCATAAAAAGCCTCAACATCAAATTATAACCATCACCCATCATCTTCACGCCACTTCTCTCCATTCCCTCTTTAATCACCACAACTTCTTCCACCGATTTTGCAACATTCAACAAGTATCCATAAGTCCGATCATTCGGTGCGCACTCACCACCTCTCTCTTTCATCTCCGTTAAAAGCTCATTAACCTTATCCATCCTTCTAATCTTACATAAATGTTTAATTAAAGAGTTGTAAGTAGCCACATTGGGAGAACAGTCTCTTTCGTTCATCTCTCTGAAGATCTCGAGAGCTTGAGGGATTCGTTTCTTGAAGCACAAGCCGTCGATTATGGTGTTGCAGATGGTTACGTCCGGTGTGCAGCCTTTCTCCCACATGGCTTGGAATAACTTAACCGCGGTGCTTATTTTTCCTGATTTGGTTAGAGAATTGATGAAGATAGCGTATGTGAACTTATCTGGTTTGTGTTTGGATGTAATGATGTCGTTCCAGAATCGTTTTGCTTCTCGTAAACTACCAAGAACGCACCATCCGTTTAAGATGATGTTCATGGTTTTGATGTTGTGACGGAATTCGTTTTTCTTGGAGTGGAATAGAAACTCTGCGGCTTCCACGTGTTTGTATCGACATAAGGAGAGTAGAAGTGTTTGGAAAGCTATTAGGTCAAGATCGAGACCAAATTGTTGTCGCTTGTAGAAGAAGTCAGTGGCTTCCTCTATCATATGTGCTGCTGCGTACCTGTTTACTACAGTGCCGTAGGTTCTTTCGTTGATCAGGCTTTTGTTTCTCTTAGACATTTCGTCGAGCAGTTGGGAGACTTCATTGAAACGCTTCATCCGGCCTAAAATGTCGAGGATTTCGTTGTAGGAGCCTGTTCCGGGTGAGTATCCGCTTGCGTTGGAGACCCAGTTGAAAAATATATAAGCTGATTTCCAATCGGAACGGTGACGGCGAAGCACGTTAAGAACTAAATCCTCATTTAGCGATAGTCCTAATCGATTGAGAGCTTGTTCGATTTCGTTCACGGGCTTGTGCACGTTGATTTGCTTGAGTAGGCCTTGGACTTCGAGGGCTTTGCTGTCGATGGCGGAGGATTCATCCTTACATGGTATCGGCGATTGGAGAAATTCGTGATTGCCTTGGCTGCAATTCTCTGGAATTTTGTGACTTTCATTGTGAAAAGATCCATAATTTGATGTTAATTCCTGCTGAATGAGGATCAGATACTGATTATGGTTGAATTGGGTAAGATTTTGAGCTTTGGGTTTGGAAAAGATTTGAAAATTTCCACAGTAGAGACATTTCAGCGGCCTAAATCTGGTTTGCATTTTGTAACAATAACTTGCTTTTCATGGGTCTTGGGGAACTCTATATATATACTATCCAGGTAGATCTTTTATATGAGTTATTGTACAAAAATTAGACTCGTACGATGTAGGGGCACCTTAACGTGTTTTTAAGGGTTAATCTAGGTGGTGAAAGGGTATTGGTAAAAAAACTTCATCATCATGATTTTATGATGTATCATCAATTGAGTTTTTTTTTTAATATTTACTTTTAATATATATATATATATATATATATATATATATATATATATATATATATATATATATATATATATATATATATATATATATACTAGTTGTAAAACCCGTGTATTACACGGGATGACATAAAAAAATTATTAATAAAGAATATCTAAACATTAATAATTTTACATAAGAAATTTGTTTATCGTGACATATTGCTTTTGATTTTTACTATTACGACTTTGTATTTTGATAAATATAATTGATTATGAGAATGTCACCGGTACTAAAATCAAATTCACTATTATGATTGTAATCATTCATCAAAATATTATGACGTCAATTGTCTTTCTAATGTCTCTCAAATCATTCTACACATTAAAAAATAATATCATATTAATAAATAAATAATTTTGAAATTAAATGATAACAATTAATTTTGAAATTGAATGATAATTAAACCGATCATTAAAGAGTTAGAAACGTTTCAAACCAATTAGTTTTTTTAAGAAATTTAAAATTATGAGAAAATGACATGTGGCAAAATGAATGTGGTGATGACATGTGGCTTTGAGTTACTTATTTATTAGGATGGGATATATATATATATATATATATATATATATATATATATATATATATATATATATATATATATATATATATATATATATATATATATATATATATATATATATATATATATATAGTAAAGTTCAATTGAGAACCTAAAAAAACCTAGGAACCTAAGAACCCATTTTATGAACTTTTTTTCTACACAATATTTTTCAAAAAAAAATATATCAAAATTTTTGTTATGATGCATCTAGAAGATATCAAAAAAATCATTTTTTTTAAATTTTTTTTCATATGGGTTTAGGGTTTAGGGTTTAGTTTTAGGGTTTAGAAATCTCTTAGACACTTTAAATAAAAAAATTGGATGCAAAAAAATCATTTTTTTTTTATTTTTTTCATATGGGTTTAGGGTTTAGGGTTTAGGGTTTAGGGTTTAGAAATCTCTTAGACGCTTTAAATAAAAAAATTGGATGCAATTTTTTTTTAAAATATTGTGTAGAAAAAAAGTTCCTAGGTTCCTAGGTTTTTTTAGGTTCTCTCATGATCTCGACCCTATATATATATATATATATATATATATATATATATATATATATATATATATATATATATATATATATATATATATATATATATATATATATATATATATATATATATATATATATATATATATATATATATATATGTTCAAATGAGAACCACTAAAATGATAAGAACCGTGAGAACCGATATTCACACATTAAAAATTATGTTTTTTTTTGGTTTTTTTTGTTTTTTCACACTTGTTTATTATGTAAAAATACATCAAACTTAATAAATTTCCTTATTTTTTAATACGTTTTACAATATTCACAATATAATAAAATTTCTAGTTATTAAACTGTGAATACTATAACGTAAATTTTTTATTAAACTGTGAATTAGTGGTTCTCACCCTTTAGTGGTTCTCATTTGAACCCTTCCCTATATATATATATATATATATATATATATATATATATATATATATATATATATATATATATATATATATAGACGTGTTAGTTTGTCGATCGATTTTCGGTTAAGTCGTTTTTTTAATTTCAAAATTAATCGTAACCAAACCAAATAAGGTTCGGTTAGATCGGTTTCGATTTATTCGGTTTGGTTAAATTGATTTCAGTTTAATTTAACCAAACCAAATAATGTTCGGTTAATCGATTTCAATTTAATTTGTTTCGATTTATTCGGTTTGGTTAAGCGGTTTCGGTTTAATTTAACCAAACCAAATAAGTTCGGTTAAATCGGTTTCAGTTTATTCGATTTGGTTAATCGGTTTAGGTTTATTCGGTTTGGTTAATCGGTTTGATTTATTCGATTAACCGAAACCGAATAAACCTAAAACGATTAATCAAATCGAATAAACCGAAATTGATTTAACCGAACCTTATTTGGTTTGCTTAAATTAAACCGAAACTGCTTAACCAAACCGAATAAATCGAAACAAATTAAACTGAAATCGATTAACCGAACATTATTTGGTTTGGTTAAATTAAATCGAAATCGATTTAACCAAACCGAATAAACTGAAACCAATTAAACTGAAACCGATCTAACCGAACCTTATTTGGTTTGGTTACGATTAATTTGGAAAAATTAAAAAAACGACTTAACCGACACCCGATTTAATCGACAAGATAACACGTATATATATATATATATATATATATATATATATATATATATATATATATATATATATATATATATATATATATATATATATATATATATATATATATATATATATATATATATATATATATATATATATATATATATATATATATATATATATATATATATATATATATACTAGCTGCGTACCCGCGCAATGCGGCGGCGGCAAATAGTTTCGTTTCGGCAATTACTTTTTAGGTTTTAGGTTGCAGATGGGAGGGGATTTGGCGAATATGAGAGTGATTAATTTTTTCGGGTGATTGATTACATGCACGACACACAACACATACAATCACATGCATAGTAATATTCACATATACATAAAAGGCATTGAAGCATTACATTAAGCTGCAATGAAATGGAAGATTACTTACATTCTGAACCAAAATATATAAAAAAGGCATTGGAACATTACATTAAGCTGCAACATTAAATTTTTTGACAAAATATAGATAAAAGGTAATGTACATTACAACTTTTTCTGATTTACTTTTATGTCATTAATCTACTAAAACACCCTTGCAGCGGTGGCGTATTATTTCGTTTCGGCAATTACGAGTTAGGTGTTGGGTTTCGGATTGTAGGGGATGCGTTTTGTATTAAAACTAAAATATAAGTTTTTATTGTTTTGTATTAAAACTAAAATACGTTTATGGTTTGTTTTGAAAATATAAGTACATTGTTACGTTAGTTATTTAAAAAAGCATTCTTGTTTTGCATTAAAAATATTTTCCATGTGTTTTGGCTTATAAATAAAAATACGTCAGTATTTTTGTGTTAAAAAAATACATAACTACTTTAGGTTTAAAGTAAAAGTACTATGTTTTTTTATGTTTAAAAATACATGTTGTCCTTTCGACCAATGTGTATGTAGTTTCCATGGGTTTAAGGTTTTTGGTTTTATTTTTTGTTGTTAAAAATCTTAGAAAGTTATTTTTGATAAAAAAAAATGATAGTGGAGTACATGCGTGATAAAACGACGAGAAATTGTTTATTTCTAATGAACCGTTTACATGTTGGCGATTTGTTTTCTCACCTGATTTCAGTGAGTTAAAGCGCACGAAGACAAAGTTAACATCAAACTTCCAAAATACCATTAGCCCCTATAATCCCGTGTTTACTAAATATATAACTTAATCTGCAAGACAATAAAACATACAGTGGGTAAAACCGATTTAATATGCAAATTTCACCCTTTTGTTTGTTATTAGAAAATTTTGCGCAAAACCATTTTAAACATTGTAATGCTATAAAAGCATACAAATAACGAGGATATTTTAGGAAAAAAATTAACATTATTAGACTATCTACTTTCTCAACATATCTGAGACTTTTATTTCAAGTAAGACCTATAATGCAATATTCTAAGTGGCAGCAAAATAATTTTGATAGCATCCAATTTTTCATTGCTGCCACTGTTGAAAATTTTGAATATTTTACCCTTTTTCTATAACCATTTGACTTGCAATTTCACATGTCCGACGGCCAATTTATTTTTTTAAGTATCTTTCGCTCATCAAAATGGTATATTACTTTTATATAGTATTAGATACAAAGGACGGGTCGGGTGGCTTCCTCGGTTATCAAAAAAAAAAAAAAAAAAGGTATTAGATACAAATGTTTAATTTATTTCTAATTTACGAAAAATGTCATTTTTTGTAATTAGATAGGTTTAGTTAATTAAAATATAAATATGGATTAAAGGTTTTGCTTAGTTAACATTTGACCAAACACTTTTAAAACATTCCCCACCGGATTGTGTCTGATTTTTGTGTTATCAAGTTTAATAATTAAGTTACTGATTTTTAAAACTTTTTTGATATCATGTTTAACAATTGCGGTATGTTTTTGTTTGTCCAGCATATATATATTTTTTTCTGGTTTAAGGTTTTGGTCTCTGGTTTGAATTTGGTTATCGAGCTTGGATGTAGGAAGTGCCATGTCTAGTAATTTTATGATGTTTTTGTCTGATTTGGTCATTGATTTGTATGTTTGTATTTGATTCTGTCTTATATGCTAAGTAAAGGAAGGAAAACTACAACCAAGGTATAATATTCTAGTTTACTCAGCACAAACACCACAACCACGCCTTGTATTATTATTCATTTTTTAATTTCTTAAAGAATATTTTTAAAACAAAAAGTCATGGTAAGTAAATATTATTAATCATTTTTCAAACTCCTTAGAATACAATTTCAAATTCGAAATCAACAAAGTTGAGGATTAGAGGTCATGGAATTGTCAAAAGGACGATCATTCAACAAAGTTGAGGATTAAGGAGCTATTGCGCTTATCCTCAAAGGGCTATGTGGTGTTTACGAATAAACATTCAAAACTTGGTTGTTGTAGTATGTGTTTGGTTAATCTCAAGCAGAATAAACATGTAAACGGTAATTTAATGTCAAGGAAAGTAAGGTACTAATACTATTCATAATCTGATTATGTTTTGACTATTGTTGACCATAATAATTGATGCAATAGCTATGATAGGACAATGAAAGTATAATGTTATAAAAGGGAAATAAATGAAAGTATGTTAGTATTTCTTAACATTTTAAATTGCAAAAGTAAAAACAAAATATCTTAGCTCAATAATATATTTCTTTATCCAATCAAATTGCCATGTTTGAGGTAGCCACTTAACTGTCCTTTTAATGTCCTTACAATCTTTATTGCCGACAACATCTTCTCTGACCTTTTTTGCACCTGCAACCCAATAAAAAAATATTTAAAACATCCCAACAAAAACTATCACCATTGTAACATTTTAACCAAATCCATATCTCATTGACTTAGAAATATATGCCATTGAGTGAAAAGCTCTCCCACGGTTGTTCATATGATAAGTATTCTGTGTAAACATCTCTAAAATACTGGAGAAGTTTTCCCATGGTTGTTCATATGGTAAATATTATGTGTAAACATCTCTAAAATATTGGAGAAGTTGCAATTTTAACCATACACAGTTCAATACATATAAACCTTAATTTTAACATATACTTAACAAATGACCCAAATCCAACAAATTTATACATATAAACAAAGCTTTAAACAAAATAATGTCAAGAAAGATATTGTGAGGTGTGTGTGTGTGTGTGTGAGATGACAAAAGTAAGAGATACACCTCAGCGGTTAGGACTTGAATGCAGATACAGAAATTGTTTTCCAACACCATAACAACAACCTGAAAGTCAAACACAACATACAAAAAAAAATCAAATTATTTGAAATTTTCAAACTTTTAAGATTATTAAAATTTAGAACATTTCAAACTTTTCAAATTTTCAAAATTCAAATTTTGAAAATTTTAAAATTTCAAAAATTTTCAAATGAAATTTTCAAAGTTTTCAAATTATTCAAAATTTTCAAATTTTTCAAATTATTCAAATTATTCAACCGTACGAAATTTTCAAAGTTTTCAAATTATTCAAAATTTTCAAATTTTCAAAATTTCAAACTTTTCAAAATCTTTTAAATTTTAAGACTCTTCAAAGTTCAAATTAATCAAATTTCCGAAAATTTCAAATTTTCAAAATTGTCAAAATTTTCAAATTTACGAAAATTTCAAAATTATAAACTTTTCGAATTATTCAAAATTTCACAATTTTCAAACTTTTAGTTATTACTATTACAAAATTACAATATGATCCTTTAGAGTTCTTGCAAGAAGCTTTTCAAAATCCCAGTCATCTTTTGGAGTATTAAAAATAAAAGAAAATTATGAGAAAGGGCTAACACGACTACACAAATTGATTTGGGTGATCTTTCCACAAGTTGTATTCAAAGGGCTAAATTATTAATTTTTTTTCGAGACACATTTGGGTTGTGAATGCAAATAACTTAGAAACTTACAAATTTGAAGACAATTAGAAATAAATTGATTTATAAGTTAGAAAAACGTTTAATAGCAAAATCATGAGTAGTTTTTCGGTGTTTAGTCCACTGGCAAAATGGCCATTTTAAATGTAGAATATGTTTTTAAGCTATAACTAAAAACAAAAGACATCATAGTTTACAAAAGTTTAATAAAAGTATGAGTAGCTTTTCGAGTTTGGTCCAAGGAAAAATAGTCATTTTCAAATTTTCAAAATTCAAATTTTGAAAATTTTAAAATTTCAAAAATTTTCAAATGATTAAAACTTTTCAAAATCATTTAAATATTTAGACTTTTTAAAATTTTAAGTCTTTTCAAATTATTCAAAATTTTAAGATTATTCAATTTTAAACTTTTTCAAAATTTTCAAATTATTCAAATTTCTGAAATTTTCAAACTTTTAAAATTATTCAAATTTTCAAATTTCGAAAATTTTCAAATAATTCAAAATTTTCAAAATCATTCAAAATTTCAGAATTTTCAAATTATTCAAAAATTTTAAACTTTTAAAATTATTCAATTTTAAAATTTTCAAGCTTTTCAAATTATTCAACCGTACGAAATTTTCAAAGTTTTCAAATTATTCAAAATTTTCAAATTTTCAAAATTTCAAACTTTTCAAAATCTTTTAAATTTTAAGACTCTTCAAAGTTCAAATTAATCAAATTTCCGAAAATTTCAAATTTTCAAAATTGTCAAAATTTTCAAATTTACGAAAATTTCAAAATTATAAACTTTTCGAATTATTCAAAATTTCACAATTTTCAAACTTTTAGTTATTACTATTACAAAATTACAATATGATCCTTTAGAGTTCTTGCAAGAAGCTTTTCAAAATCCCAGTCATCTTTTGGAGTATTAAAAATAAAAGAAAATTATGAGAAAGGGCTAACACGACTACACAAATTGATTTGGGTGATCTTTCCACAAGTTGTATTCAAAGGGCTAAATTATTAATTTTTTTTCGAGACACATTTGGGTTGTGAATGCAAATAACTTAGAAACTTACAAATTTGAAGACAATTAGAAATAAATTGATTTATAAGTTAGAAAAACGTTTAATAGCAAAATCATGAGTAGTTTTTCGGTGTTTAGTCCACTGGCAAAATGGCCATTTTAAATGTAGAATATGTTTTTAAGCTATAACTAAAAACAAAAGACATCATAG
Source organism: Cichorium intybus (assembly GCA_023525715.1). NCBI lineage: Eukaryota > Viridiplantae > Streptophyta > Magnoliopsida > Asterales > Asteraceae > Cichorium > Cichorium intybus. Next base: position 133,055,201 of record CM042012.1, read on the forward strand.
TTTACAAAAGTTTAATAAAAGTATGAGTAGCTTTTCGAGTTTGGTCCAAGGAAAAATAGTCATTTTCAAATTTTCAAAATTCAAATTTTGAAAATTTTAAAATTTCAAAAATTTTCAAATGATTAAAACTTTTCAAAATCATTTAAATATTTAGACTTTTTAAAATTTTAAGTCTTTTCAAATTATTCAAAATTTTAAGATTATTCAATTTTAAACTTTTTCAAAATTTTCAAATTATTCAAATTTCTGAAATTTTCAAACTTTTAAAATTATTCAAATTTTCAAATTTCGAAAATTTTCAAATAATTCAAAATTTTCAAAATCATTCAAAATTTCAGAATTTTCAAATTATTCAAAAATTTTAAACTTTTAAAATTATTCAATTTTAAAATTTTCAAGCTTTTCAAATTATTCAACCGTACGAAATTTTCAAAGTTTTCAAATTATTCAAAATTTTCAAATTTTCAAAATTTCAAACTTTTCAAAATCTTTTAAATTTTAAGACTCTTCAAAGTTCAAATTAATCAAATTTCCGAAAATTTCAAATTTTCAAAATTGTCAAAATTTTCAAATTTACGAAAATTTCAAAATTATAAACTTTTCGAATTATTCAAAATTTCACAATTTTCAAACTTTTAGTTATTACTATTACAAAATTACAATATGATCCTTTAGAGTTCTTGCAAGAAGCTTTTCAAAATCCCAGTCATCTTTTGGAGTATTAAAAATAAAAGAAAATTATGAGAAAGGGCTAACACGACTACACAAATTGATTTGGGTGATCTTTCCACAAGTTGTATTCAAAGGGCTAAATTATTAATTTTTTTTCGAGACACATTTGGGTTGTGAATGCAAATAACTTAGAAACTTACAAATTTGAAGACAATTAGAAATAAATTGATTTATAAGTTAGAAAAACGTTTAATAGCAAAATCATGAGTAGTTTTTCGGTGTTTAGTCCACTGGCAAAATGGCCATTTTAAATGTAGAATATGTTTTTAAGCTATAACTAAAAACAAAAGACATCATAGTTTACAAAAGTTTAATAAAAGTATGAGTAGCTTTTCGAGTTTGGTCCAAGGAAAAATAGTCATTTTCAAATTTTCAAAATTCAAATTTTGAAAATTTTAAAATTTCAAAAATTTTCAAATGATTAAAACTTTTCAAAATCATTTAAATATTTAGACTTTTTAAAATTTTAAGTCTTTTCAAATTATTCAAAATTTTAAGATTATTCAATTTTAAACTTTTTCAAAATTTTCAAATTATTCAAATTTCTGAAATTTTCAAACTTTTAAAATTATTCAAATTTTCAAATTTCGAAAATTTTCAAATAATTCAAAATTTTCAAAATCATTCAAAATTTCAGAATTTTCAAATTATTCAAAAATTTTAAACTTTTAAAATTATTCAATTTTAAAATTTTCAAGCTTTTCAAATTATTCAACCGTACGAAATTTTCAAAGTTTTCAAATTATTCAAAATTTTCAAATTTTCAAAATTTCAAACTTTTCAAAATCTTTTAAATTTTAAGACTCTTCAAAGTTCAAATTAATCAAATTTCCGAAAATTTCAAATTTTCAAAATTGTCAAAATTTTCAAATTTACGAAAATTTCAAAATTATAAACTTTTCGAATTATTCAAAATTTCACAATTTTCAAACTTTTAGTTATTACTATTACAAAATTACAATATGATCCTTTAGAGTTCTTGCAAGAAGCTTTTCAAAATCCCAGTCATCTTTTGGAGTATTAAAAATAAAAGAAAATTATGAGAAAGGGCTAACACGACTACACAAATTGATTTGGGTGATCTTTCCACAAGTTGTATTCAAAGGGCTAAATTATTAATTTTTTTTCGAGACACATTTGGGTTGTGAATGCAAATAACTTAGAAACTTACAAATTTGAAGACAATTAGAAATAAATTGATTTATAAGTTAGAAAAACGTTTAATAGCAAAATCATGAGTAGTTTTTCGGTGTTTAGTCCACTGGCAAAATGGCCATTTTAAATGTAGAATATGTTTTTAAGCTATAACTAAAAACAAAAGACATCATAGTTTACAAAAGTTTAATAAAAGTATGAGTAGCTTTTCGAGTTTGGTCCAAGGAAAAATAGTCAATTCAAAAAATTTAACAACCAGTACTTAGATTTAACGACACAGGGAACAAAAATCAATATCACACCTTGCAAGAGGGCCAAAGTTAAAAAGATATATATCTTTCTAATAAAAAAATTATTAGCATCTGAGTCTGACTTTACCTTTTTGGTAGTTTAGTTGCCTCTTCACATATAAGAAACTCTGCACAAAGTTCATCTGGTGATACAAGTTCATCATGACCGGTAAGATGAACACCTGAGTGAAATATTAAAAACATCATGTTTTCATTAAAAATATTCCAATTAACCTAAGAATTACTATTACTGCAACAACAAATCACCAACATGTCATAAAGAAAGCAAAACATACAAAACCCATCGACCAAATCAAAGTCAAACACTTTTATGAATCTAAGATAAATTAAACTCGAAATTTTAAAGAGATTCAAAAATTTGTAAAGAAAAGGAATATGTTTCAAAAACTATAAATAAAATACCCTTCATGAGAATTTGTTTTCGGGTAACTTCAAAGATGCACAATCGAAGTCTACTTTCAAAACCACTTGGAAATTGCATTTCATAAAAAAAAAGTATGTGGTTCTTTAAAACCCACAATTTTAATCGATGTATGATATTCACAAATAAATTAATATAAAAAACCAAATAAAATGATCCAGACTCAGGGATGATGTAAGGAGACAGGGACGTGTCTAGATCCACAAAAAGGAGGATGTAGCAGAGTACATACCTTCACACAACCAGGTGGCGAGAATTTAACGTGGGCCATTATATCAAGCAGGGAGGTGGTCGATTTTAAGTCATAGGATCTGTAAAGAACAAGAATTCAATAAAGGAGAAAGGAGAACATTCTCCAGGAGAAAGCAAGAGGAAAAGAGAAGGTTACAAACTGAGAACAGTGAAAAACACTAACCTTTCTGGGCATTTAGGGAAATATTGATGAACCACTCAACTTGATCTTGCTAAATTAGAAAAGTCAACAATAGACCAACAATTAGAAAACCCAACATTTTACAAAAAATAGAAAACTCAAATGTAATATATTTAAAAATTAGGAAACTCAACAAATTGGACGAAAAAGATACTAATCAAGTTTGTTAGTACCTGGTATTGATCCAGCCTATGGAAAATAGTGTAATTGTAGCAGCTACAACCAGGAGTATTCCTAGGAATTGTAAAACCAACTTTAATATATTCACACACTGTTGGTCCTGCAATAATCAAAATAAAAAAAGGAACAAACAAATTAATGGTTAAATTTAGACCTGGAGAAGCAATTAATCCACCTCAAATCAGCAATATTACACCCTACATACCTGCAATGAAATATCAGCAGAAACAAAATCATATCCATGTTAATTAACAGAAACATCGCCAATTCTAAAACCAAATATAATATATTCACAAAATGTTTGCAACAGATCGGAGTGTTGGTAATCGGATATTGATTTAAACAAATAAAAAACGCGACTTACGGTGTGGAAGGAATAGCGAATGGTAGTAAGATGATGTTGCTGCTGCACAAACTGTTGAGGTTGTTGCTGCACAAACCGTTGATCCTGCAACAAAATAAAAAAATTAATTTCTTAGTTTGAAATGTTGATAATGTTGCTTGGTTCTCGATTTTGTTGTCCGATTTGGAGATAGAGATAGAGAGAGATTTGGTTATCGATTTGGGATAAGGGAAGCGATGGCGACAAATACCGGATCGGATTGTCACGGAGTGGTGGTGCCTGGATCGTTATGGTGTTGGCTGGATCGGATGGTGCTTGTGGGGAGTGGTCCGAAAACAGTGAGTAGGCGAGGGCTTGGTTCTCGATTTGGAGATAGAGATAGATAAATCAGTGGGTAGGTTGTGGTTCATCGGATCGAGTAGATCCAGATCGATGGCTATCCTGGCAAAAAATCACGATTTGGAGATATAGATAGAGAAATCAGTGTGAAGGTGCCTGGATCGTCATGTTGATGGCCGGATCGGATGGTGCTTGTGGGGAGTGGTCCGAAAACAGTGAGTAGCCGATGACTTGGTTCTCGTTTTGGAGATATAGATAGAGAAATCAGTGTGAAGGTGGTTGTTCATCGGTTGGTGGCGGCCGGAAAAGGATGGTGGCGACCGGAACCGAGGTTGCGGCTGAGAGAATGGCGGCTGAGAGGATGGCCGGAAACTTACGTTTTGTGAGCAGTAGGGTTTAGGAGAGAAGCTTTGTGAGAGTAAATGAGGGTTTTTTGTTTTGTTTAGGGCAAGTGATAGACACCTTTGGATAGACACGGGTGTAATTGTTTCCCTTTTTTTTTTTTTTTTATTAATGCATAATTGCATTGTAACATAGGCATTATAATTTGTGAGTTTTGTATTAAAATTTGTACAGTCTTAAAAATTAAGACAAACATGCATTAGGGGGTTGTAATTTATATATGGTTTATAGTATAGTATAGATATATATATATATATTTATATATATATATATATATATATATATATATATATATATATATATATATATATATATATATATATATATATATATATATATATATATATATATATATATATATATATATATATATATATATATATATATATATATATATATATTAAAAAAAACCCCAATTGATGGGACATCATAGAATCATTATGAGGGGGTTTTTTAAGATGACCCATGGTGAAATCTTATTTAAACTTTTTAAGGTTTGTTTGACAAAACTAGCAGATATTGGTAGTTAGTAGTTGGTAGCTGGAAACTGGAAATTAGAAACTGTAGCTTTTAGTTTGTATATAACTGTTTGATAAAAGTAGTTTGAATCTTTAAAATATGTAAAATTATATAAAAGGAGATCTAGGTAAATATTGGTTATAGTTTTAAGAGTATTTTAGTAATTAATTGTATAATTGCTAGAAGCTTTTATTAAACGTTACTTCAACTAGCTTTTAAAATAGCAGCGTTTTGTTTAAAATAAAAGCTTCAAGTTCGTGTCTCGAACGAAGCTTTTGGTTTTTATTAAAGTTATTTCTTAAATGCTAGAAGCTAGAGACTCTCAAATGTTCTGAAACGCTCCGTACCGAACACACCCTTAATTGATCCCTTGATTACACCTTAAATTTTTTATAAATAAGTATAATCATGAAGGTAAATAAGTAATCATGAAGGCAATTATTAAGTAATAAATATGTAACACCCCAACTTTTACAACATTTTTTTTTTCAAACTTATAATACAAATATTTAATTGTACAAACCGTTTATTATTATTTTTTTACAAACGGGGTATCACAAATACATATCATAGCCATAGTTCAAACCTGTTTATTTTACATTTTTATACAACAGAAGCTACGGTCCCACCCGACTCATTCAACGCCCTTCCTGTTTACCTGAGTACATAGCATTTAAAAAAATACGTGAGGTAATGTCTCGTGAGCATTATGGGTTTAGACCCAAAACAGTTTGCCAATAATACATAATTCCTTAAATTTCCATTATTTCCTTTCCTATGAGCGCACCCATAGGTATTCCTTATTATGTGCTGGTACATTCCTACGAGCGCACCCGTAGGTTTTATACGAGACGCACCCGTATAACTACTTCCTCAATAGCATGAAACGGATTCATCTATCAAGGTAAGACAACTACTTCGCGACGGGAGGTACCATCCCAGTAGTGTCTTATTGCCACCCCTACCGCAGCAGGCAGTGGTCTTTATCCGGATACTAAGCAATTTATCATCATGGTCAATCACATTATTAGTTCACTGTATTTCTGGTCCTCTTTCTTTACACGTTCTATCATATTTTTCATAAAATACTTTTAAAGTCATAAAACCACTTTGACTCCAAAACATTTTAAATAAAACTCATTTTGCTATGTACCCGAAAATCCGCATAACACTCACCTCGAGTCACTTAGGAGTTATTTAGCTTCTTGAATTCCTTTTCCTTTCACTTGGTTATTCGTATTTGAACCACCACCTATTATTTGAAAAAAAATATATATTTATATTCAATTCATATATATATTTATAACAATTAATTTTACAGCACAAGAGTGCCATACAATGCAACTACTGATTATAATTAGGCTACAACGCTCATTACCATAACTTCCTTTAATTTGTAACTTTTTCCCGAAATACGCGTATTTTATTACAGTACCCTCGGGAAGTCGTATTTTGGTTCCGACAATTTTCTACAAAGTTTTGGGCCATAATAATTGTAACACCCGACTTATTAACAAAAACACCCCAAAATCATTTTTTTCAAATCAAATATTTTACAATAAAAATCATAAGTATGGGGTATTAGTTAACAAAATACGAGTACAAGTGTATCACGAAGTACAATACATAAATATTATACATTCTTCAAGCCGGGTAGTTACTTCAATGCTAAGTCCTCAGTCACGGACTTTGTCTTTTCCCTTAGCAGGGTCACGCTCTCCTGCAGGGACATATCAATAAAACTGTGAGCTATAAAGCCCAATGAGTAATCAAACCAATAATAACATGTATAAGAATAACATTTCTCTATACAAAGTCAAACAGATATTATCACACAATACAAGATCAAATGTGGCTCACGGGTTAGCCCGCTGTTGCCGTGGCTCACGGGTTAGCCCGCTGTTGCCTAGACTCACGGCTTATCCGGTCTTGTCTATATAAGTTTAGCACAACAAAATAAACCATGGCTCACGGGTTAGCCCGCTGTTGCCTAGACTCACGGCTTTATCCGGTCTTGTCTATATTGGTTTATATAGATATATTGACTCACAGCTCCGTTCTTGTCTATAACAGACTCACGGCTTATCTGGTATTGTCATCTTGTTGAATGATATTGACTCACAGCTTATCTGGTCTTGTCATATCAAATCCACCATCTGTCATTTTTCGTCCCCAAAACTATATTTCAATTCACAGCTGCTCAACTATCATTTATCACATCAAATACGAGTGAGATTACTTACCTGAAGGTTTGCTACAACTAGCTCTTAGCGGTTCTTGCCTTTCAATGTGTTTCGCGAGATCTTGTCCCGTACCTATAATTCATTCATTTCCACAATGATTATAGGTTAATAATCATTTTAAATTGATTCTAATGCATACGAGTCTAATATAGAACCAATTCCAAGCAATAACCATTCTTATAAAATTTCCAAAATACGTCCCGAAATACGCGTATTCTGCTACAGTACTTTCGGAAGGTCGTATACGTATTCCGACAATTTTGTATGAAGTTTCATACCATATTAGACCTATGTTTAAAATTTCAGGTCAAACGGACAAGCCTAGCATCAATTTTCAAAATTGAGCCAAACCTTAACAGAGAGCATGAAAAATCTGATCATTTTCCATGCAGCGTAGGATCGCGACCCTATCTCCATGGGGATCGAGTCCCTACGAATCGCGACCCTATCTCCATGGGGATCGAGTCCCTACGGATCGCCACCCTATCTCCATGGAGATCGGGACCCGATCTTTGCTGGACAGACCAGAATTGCGATTTTTATGCTACAAACTCCCAATTTCTCTTATTAAACCCTTAATACACGACTTAATCATTTGGGGTTTATTCCTAGGCTAAAACCTTACATTTTAACAAGGTTTTTAACCCCCAAAACACAATCAATCAATTTAGGGTTCTAAATTTTTAACAACCCAAAACTTCAAATTTATCAAAATATAACATCCTACTTCCATTTTCTTGACTTAAACTCTTTCTAGCATGACTTAATGGAAGTATTTCATCAATCTTAACACTCAATCACGACTGTAATTGCAGTTTTTGAGTTCTACAAAATTCACCAAGAAAAACTAACAAGAACTTGAAGAACTAACCTTTCAACTTCCAAATTTACCCTTGAAATTGCTATAATCCAATCTTGCAAGTTTCAAACCTTCAAGAACTTCAATCCTCTGCAGAAAATCAGCCAAGAATTTGCTCCCGTAACTCCCAAAATTCTGCACAACTATTCTCTTATATACTTCCAAAAGTTGCAATTTGGTCCTTGAGGATGCATTTCTTGAACATTTGCCACTAATAACACAACTTATGACAAAACTCACATTTTTATAACATTTTAAGTCCAAGACTCAAAATATCATTACCAAACAAGTCCTTTTCTGTCAAAAAGACCAAATTACCCTTTTGAGGTAAAATGACCATTTTGCCCTTTTTATTATAATTATATAATAAATACATTTTCGGCGTTACAAATTCTCCCCTCCTTTAAGAGATTTCGTCCCCGAAATCATACAAAAAGTTGAGGATATTTTTCCCGCATTTCACTTTCGGTCTCCCACGTCATGTTGGAACCTTTGTGATGACGCCAAAGCACTTTCACCATGCTAATCTTCTTATTTCGCAGCTGCCTTATCTTGCGGTCCAGCACCCGCTCGGGTTGTTCCGGGTATCTCAGCTTTTCATCCACTTCAATTTCGGCAAGAGGTACTTGTTGAGATTTATCAAACAACGTTTTCCTCAAATGGGACACATGGAATACATCATGTATACCATGAAGTTCATCAGGTAACTCCAATCTATACGCCACGGCTCCAACTCTTTGGGATACACGGAAAGGTCCAATAAAGCGAGGACTCAACTTCCCTTTCTTCCCAAAACGAATTAAGCCTTTCCAAGGGGATACTTTGAGCATTACCATGTCCCCTACTTGGAATTCTATCGGTTTCACCCGTCTGTCCGCGTACTGTTTCTGTCTATTCTGAGCTACCTTCAAATTTTCGCGTATCAGTTTGATCTTTTCTTCGGTCTGTGCTACAATTTCGGGTCCAGCCAACGGCTTTTCCCCAACTTCAGTCCAGCAAGTCGGAGTACGGCACGGTGCTCCATACAAGGCTTCATACGGGGCCATCTAAATGCTGGAATGATAGCTGTTATTGTACGCGAATTCCACTAAAGGCAAATGATCTTCCCAGCTTCCACCGAAGTCAATGACACAAGTCCTCAACATATCTTCCAAGGTTTGGATCGTTCTTTCACTTTGGCCATCGGTCTGCGGGTGATATGCGGTACTCATAAGTACTTTTGTACCCAATTGCTCTTGAAGACTTTGCCAAAAATGAGAGGTAAACCTACTATCTCGGTCCGATACAATCGATGCTGGAAGTCCATGTCGACAAATCACCTCATCAATGTAAATTTTCGCCAGTTGATCTACTCTGTACTTTTCCTTATATGGTATAAATTGTGCCGATTTGGTCAATCGATCCACAATCACCCATATAGAATCATAACCTCGTGGTGTCCGCGGCAACTTCGTCACAAAATCCATGGTAATATGGTCTCATTTCTTCTCTGGAATCGGCAATGGCTGTATTTCTCCATACGGTTTCTGATGGTTTGACTTAACTTGCAAACAAGTCAAACATTTTTCCACGAATCTTCCAACATCTCTTTTCATTCCAGGCCACCAATACATCGGTTTTAACGTCCGATACATCTTAGTACTGCCCGGATGAACTGCATATCTGCTATAATGGGCATCTTCCAGAAGTAATTTCCGCGCCTCTCCCTGTTTTGGGACCCACACACGTCCTCTGAATGTCTTCAATTTCTGAGCATTTTCTTCCAGATGCTTCAAGTATCCAACCATTCTTTCACTTTTTACATTCTCCGGCTTACACGCTTCCTCTTGTGCCAAACGAATCAATCCTGGTAACCGGCTCACTACACCCATACACGCGAATGTAACTTTCAGAGGAGCTTCTTTTCGGCTTAGAGCATCTGCCACCACATTCGCCTTGCCAGGGTGGTACTGAATTTCACAATCAAAATCTTTCAACAGGTCCATCCACCTTTGCTGTCTCATGCTGAGCTCTTTCTGGTCGAAGAGGTACTTCAGGCTCTTGTGATCCGTGTAAATGACAAATTTTACACCGTATAAATAATGTCTCCACAACTTCAAGGCTAGGACCACTGCAGCTAATTCCAGATCATGAACTGGATACTTCTTCTCAGCATCTTTTAGTTGGCGGGACGCATATGCTATGACTCGACCTTTTTGCATTAAAACACAACCAAGGCCTATTCTTGAAGCATCGCTGTAGATTACATACTCTTCTCCGCTTTGTGGTAGTACTAACACCGGTGCCTCACATAAAGGTTGTTTCAGTTTCTGGAATGCTTCTTGCTGCTCTGCAGCCCAAGTAAAATTTTCACCTTTCTTAGTCAACTTGGTCAACGGGACAGCTATCGAGGAAAAATTCTCGACAAATCTTCTGTAATAGCCTGCCAAACCAAGAAAACTTCTTACTTCAGTGGGACTTCTAGGCGGTTCCCATTTCATCACGGCTTCAATCTTTGCTGGATCTACTTTCACCCCTTCAGCATTGATTACATGACCAAGGAATTGGACTTCTCTTAACCAGAATTCACACTTGGAGAATTTAGCATACAGCTTTTCTCGGCGAAGCAACTCCAATACTTGTCGCAAATGCACTTCATGCTCGGCTTGACTTCGCGAATACACCAAAATGTCATCAATAAACACTATCACCGAGGTATCAAGGAACGGTCGGCACACCCGGTTCATAAGATCCATGAATACGGCTGGAGCATTGGTTAACCCAAAAGGCATCACCAAAAACTCATAATGACCGTATCTCGTTCGGAAAGCTGTCTTCGGAATGTCTGACTCCCTTATCTTCAACTGGTGGTATCCTGACCTCAGATCAACCTTGGAAAAGTAGGACGCGCCTTGTAGCTGGTCAAACAAGTCGTCTATCCTGGGTAGCGGGTACTTGTTCTTCACCGTGATCTTGTTTAGTTCCCGATAGTCAATACACATGCGCATTGACCCATCTTTCTTCTTAACAAACAGAATAGGGGCTCCCCAAGGCGATGTACTCGGTCTGATGAAACCCCTGTCTAACAATTCTTCCAGTTGCTTACGCAATTCCACCATCTCTGAAGGTGCTAAACGGTATGGAGCTCGAGCAACAGGTGCAGCTCCCGGAATCAGTTCAATCGTGAACTCAACCTGTCGATCTGGTGGCAACCCTGGAAGTTCGTCTGGAAACACATCTGGGAACTCGTTCACCACATTCACATTTGCTACTCCCACTTTAATTGGTTGAGCTACCGACACATAAGCCAAATAAGACATCCCTCCTTTACTGACACAGCTTCGAGCTTGAGCAAAGGAGATGACTGGCATTCTCAACCGAGGTCGTTCACCTTGAATTTTCATCCATTCCCCTTCCGGTGATAACACTGTAATACTTTTATTTCTGCAATCCACGTTAGCATAATTTGTCGCTAACCAATACATTCCCACAATTACACCAAACTCGTTGGTAGTCATCGGCTTCAAATCTATAGGGAAAACGGTCCTGTAGATTTTAAGTTGACAACCTTCCATATGTTCAGAAACCCAGACATATCGGCCGTCTGCTATAGCTACTTCTAAGCTTTCATCCATCGGTGTTAAAGGTACATTCAGGCGAGGCAATAAAGATTCCGATACAAAACAGTGAGTGGCTACCGGATCAAAAATAACATATACAGGTATGGTATTGAGAGTAAAAATACCTGTAATCACATCCGTCTTCTCACGGGCTTCCTCCACGATCATCTGGAAAGCTCGTGAGGCCACTGGTCGTTCCCTGTTCCTCGGCTCTTCTTTCTTTCCCACCCTGTTCAATCCTGGGTCTGTCACTGATCGCTATAGACTTCAACTCGGGACAGTTCAGGCGAAGATGATCCGTAGCTCCACACTGGAAACACCTACGTTCCGCCCGACAGTTGTAAACATCATGCCCCGGTTTTCCATAATTTCGACAATTTGTGGATGTAGTGTTGACCTGGCAACTCCCGGAGTGCCATTTTCGACATTTTTCACACCATTTTCTATCGTCTCTTTGACTTTTACCCTTAGACCCGGATTGTTGCGACTTCTTCTAAGGCGTCCAACCTTGGTCTTCCGCCTTTCGTTTCGTTTCCAAAACTCTCTTTTCATCTTCCTGTCTCTTCAATTCTGTTTCTCTTTCCGTGGCTCGATCCACCACTTGTCGAAAATTAGTTAATTTCAACGGTTGTACAACTTCTCTAATTCGGGTTGTCAACCCCCGAACATACTTGTCGATCTTTCTCTTTTCAGTGTAGATATGGTGTTCCGCAAACCGAGCTTTCTCCAGAAAGCTAAGAGTATATTCCTGAACAGATTTGGAACCCTGTTCCAAATGCAGGAATTCCTCCTCCAACTTCTGAATAGCTACTTCCGAGCAGTATTCTTCATTAAACTTTGTCTTGAATTGCTCCCAAGGTATCGATTGGGATGAATCAAGATCCAGTGATTTATAGTAGGTTTGCCACCAATGTAAAGCACCGCTTGTAAGTTGGTTCGTGGCAAATTCTACTTTATCATCATCCGCACACTTGCTTACTCGGAACACCTTTTCCATATGCATGATCCATTCCATAGCTTTGACTGGATCATCTGTCCCCGAGAATTCCTTTGGTTTACAACCAAGAAACGATTTATAAGTACACCCAACTTTCCTTGCTGAAGCTTCCCCACCTTGTGTTTCCTTCGCTGCCCGGGCTCTACTTTCTCCCTGGCTTTCGTTTTCTGGCTGCCTGTCATGAACACTTTTTGCAGCCTCTTCAGTAGGATCCGGATTGGCACTCGGATTAGGATTATTCGATAATACAGGCATCATCTGCCTAACCACTTCTTCCACAATAGCGCGTATATGAGGTGGATTTTGTCCCACCGGTTCCCTCACTGGTGCTCTCCGCCCAACAGAGCCGCGTGACCTAGCTGGTCCACTTCTTGCAGTTCCACGTGACCTAGCTGGTCCACTTATTGCAGTTCCACGCGAATTCACACCAGTAGGATTGCTTCGTGTATTTCTCATACTTCAAGATTTCAACAAACCGTTAGATTACATATATAATAACAAACTTATATATATCTAACAGTCCAATTATCTGTGTTTCTCTCAAGGTTTAAGTCCAGGGATCTAATCTAAGACACCTAGTTCACTTAAATCTCGGCTCTGATACCAACTTGTAACACCCGACTTATTAACAAAAACACCCCAAAATTTTTTTTTTCAAATCAAATATTTTACAATAAAAATCATAAGTATGGGGTATTAGTTAACAAAATACGAGTACAAGTGTATCACGAAGTACAATACATAAATATTATACATTCTTCAAGCCGGGTAGTTACTTCAATGCTAAGTCCTCAGTCACGGACTTTGTCTTTTCCCTTAGCAGGGTCACGCTCTCCTGCAGGGACATATCAATAAAACTGTGAGCTATAAAGCCCAATGAGTAATCAAACCAATAATAACATGTATAAGAATAACATTTCTCTATACAAAGTCAAACAGATATTATCACACAATACAAGATCAAATGTGGCTCACGGGTTAGCCCACTGTTGCCGTGGCTCACGGGTTAGCCCGCTGTTGCCTAGACTCACGGCTTATCCGGTCTTGTCTATATAAGTTTAGCACAAAAAAATAAACCATGGCTCACGGGTTAGCCCGCTGTTGCCTAGACTCACGGCTTTATCCGGTCTTGTCTATATTGGTTTATATAGATATATTGACTCACAGCTCCGTTCTTGTCTATAACAGACTCACGGCTTATCTGGTATTGTCATCTTGTTGAATGATATTGACTCACAGCTTATCTGGTCTTGTCATATCAAATCCACCATCTGTCATTTTTCGTCCCCAAAACTATATTTCAATTCACAGCTGCTCAACTATCATTTATCACATCAAATACGAGTGAGATTACTCACCTGAAGGTTTGCTACAACTAGCTCTTAGCGGTTCTTGCCTTTCAATGTGTTTCGCGAGATCTTGTCCCGTACCTATAATTCATTCATTTCCACAATGATTATAGGTTAATAATCATTTTAAATTGATTCTAATGCATACGAGTCTAATATAGAACCAATTCCAAGCAATAACCATTCTTATAAAATTTCCAAAATACGTCCCGAAATACGCGTATTCTGCTACAGTACTTTCGGAAGGTCGTATACGTATTCCGACAATTTTGTATGAAGTTTCATACCATATTAGACCTATGTTTAAAATTTCAGGTCAAACGGACAAGCCTAGCATCAATTTTCAAAATTGAGCCAAACCTTAACAGAGAGCATGAAAAATCTGATCATTTTCCATGCAGCGTAGGATCGCGACCCTATCTCCATGGGGATCGAGTCCCTACGAATCGCGACCCTATCTCCATGGGGATCGAGTCCCTACGGATCGCCACCCTATCTCCATGGAGATCGGGACCCGATCTTTGCTGGACAGACCAGAATTGCGATTTTTATGCTACAAACTCCCAATTTCTCTTATTAAACCCTTAATACACGACTTAATCATTTGGGGTTTATTCCTAGGCTAAAACCTTACATTTTAACAAGGTTTTTAACCCCCAAAACACAATCAATCAATTTAGGGTTCTAAATTTTTAACAACCCAAAACTTCAAATTTATCAAAATATAACATCCTACTTCCATTTTCTTGACTTAAACTCTTTCTAGCATGACTTAATGGAAGTATTTCATCAATCTTAACACTCAATCACGACTGTAATTGCAGTTTTTGAGTTCTACAAAATTCACCAAGAAAAACTAACAAGAACTTGAAGAACTAACCTTTCAACTTCCAAATTTACCCTTGAAATTGCTATAATCCAATCTTGCAAGTTTCAAACCTTCAAGAACTTCAATCCTCTGCAGAAAATCAGCCAAGAATTTGCTCCCGTAACTCCCAAAATTCTGCACAACTATTCTCTTATATACTTCCAAAAGTTGCAATTTGGTCCTTGAGGATGCATTTCTTGAACATTTGCCACTAATAACACAACTTATGACAAAACTCACATTTTTATAACATTTTAAGTCCAAGACTCAAAATATCATTACCAAACAAGTCCTTTTCTGTCAAAAAGACCAAATTACCCTTTTGAGGTAAAATGACCATTTTGCCCTTTTTATTATAATTATATAATAAATACATTTTCGGCGTTACAATAAACCTATGTTTAAAATTTGGAATCAAACGGACAAATATTGGTCAAAATCTAAAAACTCAAAATCTCACTGCATGGTCGCCTCGCGACGCGACCACGGGTTCTGTCGCGACGCGAAGACCTCATGCTTCGCGACTTGACCAAGTGTTTGCTCACGACTCGAAGGCTACCAGCCTCGCGTCGCGACCAAGGGCAGGAGCGTCGCGGCGCGAGCGCTGCTGGTGCAGACCAGAATGTCCGATTTTTGTGCTGTAAATTCCATTTTTCCATATTAAGCTCTTTATGACTTACTTAATCGTTTTAGACTCATTCCAGGACCAAAACCCATCTTTTAAACAAGTCTTTTAACCTTGGAATCACTGATTCCATCCAAATTCCACAAAAACCCGTTTTTTGACATTTTTTGTCCAAAAATCCGAATTACCAATTTATAATTGTTTCTACTGATTTATGTTGATCAATATAACCTCTAGAACTTATTATAAATCTTTGGAATCAATTTGATCATAAGAACTCACAATCTAGAGTTCTTGATCAAAATCTCAATTCCTTGACAATAGCAACCTACTTTCTCAACACCCTTAAGATTTGTGTGTTTACTTAGTTGTTTAAGCTTGTTTAGATGGAGGAAATCATAGGAACAACCTGAACCATGACCATGATTTCAGATTTCAGTTTGTCCCCGGGATGAACACACAAGAAATTAGGTTAGAAAGCTTGATTACTAACCTTCTTATTGAAGAATTTCCTTCTTAAGCTTCAAAACTTGACTTCTAATCCCGTGAATCCTCAATCTTTGCCCAAACTCTCGATCACTCTTGCTCTCTCCCGTAACTTCTGCAATCTTCTGGGAGTTTAGAGAGTCTTCTCTCTTATTTATAATTCCAAAAATTCCAATTTCAACCCCCTAGTTCTATTTCTCCTATTATGACCACAAAAGTCAAACTTTTAATACACAATTTTTATTTCTCACAATATTGCCATAAACACAAAATATTTTACATTAAGAGCCCAAAATATGGCAAAAGACCGATTTGCCCTTTTTTTCATAACTTTAATATTATACATACTTATCGGTATTATTATTTATTTATTATTATTATTTTTTACAAATTTTTGACGGGTTCTTACAAAATAGGTAATCATCATTTTAAAATTATAATTTTTTTTCTTTCCATAAACTTAATTGCGACTAGTAAGGCTAAACGGTATGGATGCCTACGAAACGATCGCCATCAGCTGTCACGTAGACGCCACATAGGACGCCGATGAAAATGCTTTTGCATGCCTACAATGGGGGGGGGGGGGGGGTGGATGCCTCCAACATTTTAATATTTTTAAGAGATAGAGATAGAGAAATGAATATAGGATGATGCCGATGAAAACTCAGCTACGAGATCATGTTGATGGAACCATGCCGATGGACGATGCCGACATCACGAGGCGGTGATGTCGACGGCATAGGCTTCCACCTAGATGCCGATGGGGATGGTGATCACCATACCGTGAAGCCTAATAATAATGTAATCATAAAATATTTATAAAAAAAAGTTAAAAGTATTTATAAGAAAGGTAAAAAGTATTTAATAAAAGAAAGTTAAAATTATGATGAAACAAAATTTCGACTTAACAAATAATAAAAAAAAGTTCAAATACGTTCGTACTTAATCATCGATATGTATGAACGACATATAAAAGAAAGCTAAACGTATCTATAAAAAAAGTTAAAATTATGATGAAACAAAATTTCGACATAACAAATAATAAAATAGTTCAAATACATTCGTACTTAATCATCAATGTAAAATGTTGACGTTCTATTCGAGAAATCTTCATCTCTAACAGATAAGTTGACTCCAAAAAACTTAAACATAACTACATATAAAAACCACATAAAGGGAATAATTAGCATATCATACGGAAAATGTATAGAGTTATATAATTTTAAAATGAAAATTTCTAAATTTTTTATATTAAAAACTGATTTTTTTAGCCCAGGATAAATAAATAATTAGAATAAATACCACAATAAATGAATAATTATAATAAATAAAAAATATTTAAAATTTTAATTCAAAAATACATAAAAATAAATAGTTTAAAATTTTTAATATAAAAATAATAAATTTTAGCAATAAAAAACTGATATTTAGAGCCCAATACTCTTAAAACTGATATTTTAGTAATAAAAAACTGATACAATCATTGTCGTTCTCGTACTACCTCCAGTGGCGTGGCCGGAGTGGTTGGTTGTGGTGACCGGATCTAACATCCTGAAATTGGGACAAAAAGTTTAAGGATTTAAAGATAAGATAAAGATAAATAACCAAAATAATTAATAAAAAGAATAAAATGAGAAGTTATAATCTAGAAAGGATATATGATCTAGGGTAAATAATTTAATAAATGAAATTAATAAGTTTAATAATCATAATAATTAAATCATAACTATTTAAATTAAAACGTGTATTTTGAGGAGGTATTTAGTCTAGAATAATTTAATAAGGGTAAAAATGGAAATTTACCATATGGGATTCTAGAAGAAGGACTTGATTTGTAATTACTATTTCACATGTGGTGGAGAAGGACTTTTAGTGCAAAGATGACATAACTTAAGTTCTGGAGGGACTAGTCTTCTGGAAGTTTAAGTTGGGGAAAACCCCATTTCTCTTGTGAGAAACACGATTTGGAAGAGAGGGAGGGAGAAGGAGGCGATTTCAAGGGAGATCTAGAGAGGGAAACTGTCTTTCAGCAGGATCTAAGTGATCTAAATCAATATTTGGAGGATTCAAGGTAAGAGATCTAATATTCATACTAAAAACCCACTATTTTGGGTAAATCATGTTCAAATTCGGGTTTCATGGTAGGGGAGATAAGTTCTATGATCCCAAAGGTGTAGCTTATGAATTCTAGTGAGTACCTCCTTATCATTTGATGGTTTCATGCTTGGAGAATCATTTGGATGTTTGTTGATACATATGAACCCTAATTTTTGGGGAAAAAAACCCATCAATGGGTGAAACCTTGATGATTGGATCAACTTGCATCTTAAATGTGTTCTATGAAGAGCTTAAGTGAGTTCCTAGTGATTTCAAATCAATGGAAGAAGGAACCTCTTCAATTATTGATCAATTGTTTGAATGGAATTAGATATTCCTTGATCTAAGCTTATGAAGTAAATTTGGGATTATAACATGGATTTGATTCAATGGAGATGATATTGGATGATTTGATTGGGCTAAATGATGTGTAATTTAAGTAGAAATAATGTCCATTTTATATCTAGAAGTTTGGAGTTGTTTAAGACCTTGAATTGGACCAAAAGGAGGGAGAAAAGGACCAAAAATCGGAAGTTACAGTGCTCGGAACACGGCCCGGGTTGGGGGAAACACGGCCTGTGTCAGGATGTCTGAAAAACCTTCTGTTAGCAGAACACGGCCCGTGTTGGGGGGAACATGGCCCGTGTCAGCCTGAACAGTCCCGAAATGTTGAGTTTTGAGCTTTAAGGGTTGGGATGTTGGTTCTAATGTTCAAGTAAACTCCTAGGACATGTTTAACTAATATTTTACATCTATTTAGTAAAGTTAAATAGCCTTAGAGTTATTAGTAATGTTGAATGTTATATCTTGTAGGAGAAGAGTGATTGAAGTTAAAGCAAAAGAGTAACATCTTCGTGGAACTTGAGGAAGGTGAGTTACCGGGAGTACACATCCCTCTTCTAACTTTTGTGTGTGTTTTATACTAATATCATGCATACTTCATATGTGCTAATTGTTGCATAACTCCTATGTGTGCATGGCATTAAAAGAGTCATTTCAAAGAGGTTTTCCAATAAAAGTATTGATGATGTTTTGAAAAATGTTTTGAGCATCCTATTTGTGCATTGCATTGCATATAGGATGGGATTGACCGAGTGAACCTTATGATGACCTTAAAGATGTTTAATGATGTTTGGCTAAAATAGCCACTTATGATGTTATACCCATGTAGAGGGCCTTTGGGCTGGATAGCCACCCTTAATGATGTCTTGGGATTGTTTCCGCCAATAGGAAACCGCATGAGGGAGTTGCTATCCCTCATGAGGCTAGTGCGATGGCCACTAGTCTTAGTTTAACTCATACGGGGATCAAGTATTATGCTTCGTGCGTTTACTTGTGAACTTAGGTGAGTGTCATTGAGGTGAGATGGACTTTTATGAGATGGACGTGGGTTTGGGATAGTTGCATCATGCATTGCATTTGCATATCATAACTATCTATTTTGAGAAATCTTTATGATGTTTAATTCAAATCTTAAGAGTGTAAAGAAAACTATTTTTGGAGGTTATCTCGAGTGTTAAGGTTATCATTTTCACTCATAATGAGATAATTTCGGGTAACTCACTAGGCATTTTCAATTGCCTAACTGTTTTGATGTGTACTCAGGTTAAGGCTAGGAGCTTGAATCGAGGCGAGGATTTTTAGAAGACCACGGAGTGTGTGGCCATTTGGACCATGTTATGTTACGTGAATTATGACATTACCTCGCTATAAGTTTGTTAAGATTTTAAATGATGTTTTGGGACCTATTTTCCGCAAATGATGATTAAACCTTAAACTAATATTCAAAACGTGATAAATAATGTTTTTATAATAATACCCTAGCGAGGGGTGTGACACCGGAGTAGTTGGTTAACTATGTGAAATCTTTGACGGGTTAGCCGTTAGAGGTGACCGAAGTAGTTGTGGTGGTGTATTTATTTTATTGTAAAAAATGTAATGTAGAGAAATTAATGAAATGGACTTAATTATTGTATTTAGTTGTGTTTATCTTCTTAATGTGACTGTTTATTCTTATACTATTTATACAGCAGGTTAATTGTGGTGGTTTATGGTTGAATTAATAGATTTAAATGTAATGAAAGTTTCAATATTAAAAAGTTACATGCAATGATAAAGAAAAAACTAAAAATACTGATCGACTATTATTGTAAAAAAAAAAACTAAAGGACTGAAAAAGCTAGAATTCTAGAAAAGAAAGTTAGATGACAACTTTAATAGTTTTATGTTTGACTTTAAATTTCTACCAAAAAAAATAATCATTAGGGGCCTAATCAGTAAATAAATTGGTCTAGTTAGTAAGACCCATTTTTAATGGTTTTAATTAGGTGTGAAAAAATATCGAATATATATATATATGTGTGTGAATGTCAACCCATCATACACACACTCACACATATAAAAGAGGTTTATTTAAGATGACCTATTTTTGATGCTACCTTAACGTATTTCTTAATTGATATTATTAAGTTGATAATTATGTAATTTGATTAAAATATTGATTGGAAACATAATTATGGGCATATGTTAATTTTATTAGTTTATGTAAATGGTTTATGATTTTATATGGATAAATAAAAAATACATAAATTTTATATTTTGATGAATTGCATGATATTTAGAGTATTAAGTTCAATGAATTATATCATACAATTTATTAAATTATTATGGATTCAAACGTACTTAAAACTTTATATTTTAGCAACATTATGTACGGAAACGTACATATGTATGGAAACGTACATTGTAATGATATAAAGAAACAACCAAACTTTATAATGATATGAAGAAAAACATATTTTGAGACAAAAAAAATGTCATGATTGATATATGTTAGATTGAGGAAATTTTATATAATTATGTAGATAATAATGGGAGGGTCTTGATGATATATTTGATTTATATCGAACATTATGTAATAAAAGTTATGATAGAGAATTAGACAATGAGTTTCATTTACTTATAAAAGAAAAAAAAAAGTTAAATTACAAAATAATTTGGTTATTGTTCACACGATACAATTTGTTAGTATATTTTATTGAGATAAAATATAATTAACTTAACGTTGAAGTAGGTGATTTATAATAATTGCTACAGTATAATTGGTTTTGGAATCTACGATATTTAACGATTCAAAAACAAGGGAAAATGGCATACCATTATTAAATTCTATTGGTTTGAACATTCGTATAGTTTCATATTTCAGTATTATGTCTGATAGATGTCGTATTGAGAATAATTTATATCAAAGTGTAGATAAAAGAGTAACAGTTTCAATAGTATATTCATATTTATACCAAACATTATGTATTAAAAGTTATGATATCACACTAAGAAGTCTAAACTAATTATAAGAAAAAAAGTAAAATATTAATAAAGTTACAAAGCACTTTGTAGGTGCGTCTATAACATAAATGGAGAAAGTGTGTGAGAAGCGGAGAGAGAGAGAGAGAGAGAGAGAGAGAGAGAGAGAGAGAGAGAGAGAGAGAGAGAGAGAGAGAGAGAGAGAGAGAGAGAGAGAGAGAGAGAGAGAGAGAGAGTTAAGATCATATATGAAAGCCAAATATTGTGTGAATGTGTGACTAAATATGGTCCAATTGTTTCACAAGGGCATATTAATACATTTACTTTTTATGATTATCTAATACCTAAAATAATAACAGATAAATAAGGTAATTTCAAAATTAAAATTTGATAACTAAGGAACTGCTCGTGATTAATTCCTATAATTACAGAACTTTCTCAAACCATTTAACCTAGCCATGATTTCTTCTTGCTCTTTGTCTTCGACAATCATCACCATAGCCACCGGTCACCATTGCCACCAGCCATCATCGCCACCATCTTCATCTTTATCGCCATCAGTTACGTCACCATCTTTAACAATCATCATCATCCTTCATCCTTCATCCTTTATCTTTCTTCTTACACTATCACTCACATTCTCCTCTCCAAACTACTAAATATCTACCACATATCTTTCTTCTTACACTATCACTTAATAATGTTCATATCAACGCCAGAGACGAAGAGGGTGAGGGGAAGGGACAAATTTATATGGACCTTTGTTGTTGTGGTTCACCCCTCCCCACCACCACCAAGTAGGAGCGATTATTTTTCCTTGATTATGGCAGTGATGGTGGCTTATAGGAGACAAACAATGTGTATGAAGGGGTTGTATGTGACCAAGGCTTGAATGTGATGGTGGTAGATGATGTTTTCAGTGGTGGTGGTGGTATGTGGTAGTGTTGAAGCTGATGGTATCAAATGTGAGTTCAAGGGTACGGGTGGGGTCATTTGTTTAATTATAATAACAAATATAATAATATGACATGACTAAATCTGAAAAGGACAAAAATGAGGGTAATCTCATCATTTTATAGACATGTAACGGGGGGGGGGGGGGGGGACTAACTAACTTGCTAAGGGAACATATTTGATCGAATTTTCAAATATGAGGACCTCTCACATTAATATTTTAAAACTAGGATTAAATCCGCAAAAAGATACAAACTATAGAGACTAAAATCATAATTTTCTCTAAAAGTATATAGTTTGAATTATATATTAAAATAGAAGAAAGTTCAAATTGGCGTTAGATAAAAACAATATATTTAAAAAAATGTAATTTAAATAAATATCTCTTACAATTTACAATATGTGATAGGATATGATGAACAATAACATATCTTTAATATATACCAAGCTTTGCGAGAATTTGCATAAAAATATTATAGTTCAATCGTAAGATAGTGTTTTATTTCTATACCTCATAGATAAGGGTTTGATACTTGGTCCATGTATTTTTTTAAGTAAATTTTTTGTTCTTTTTTATATTTTTAAGACATCAAATACAAAAACCATATGCTCTTTGATATGACGGGAAAATGCCACGACCTTAAGTAAAACTAGTGGGATGGCCCGTGCGTTGCGGCGGGTTTATTAAATTATATATTTTCGACATTGTTTTATAAAGGTCTCTTACATTAGGTCCATTTCTGTAATTTCTGTGAAATACGGGGAGCATATCTATAAATTCGCTATTAGGCCGACTATTTATATAAATTTGTGAGACACATTGACTATTTATGTTATTTTGCTATTAGATTTGGATCGTATCTATAATTCTGTAAAAAAAAGACCACTTCTAGAATTTATCAATTATGCGGGGATGATTTTGTAATTTTCTTAAATATAGGAGCAATTTTGGTATTTTTTTGAAATAGAAGAGCAATTTCTATAAATTCACTTTTAAACAGAGACTATTTTTGTATTTTTATAGAACTCATAGACTATTTTTGTAAAGTTACAATTAATCAATGACCATTATTGTAGTTTTATAAAATACATGGACCATTTCAATAGTTCTTTTATAAATTAAGGACCATATCTGTAAAATAAGAATATTAAAAACGACAAAAAAGACACACTATCCTAAAATTTCCTGCAAATTAGTATATATTATATAAGAGTAAATTACACTTTTGGTCCCTGTGGTTGGCAAAAAATACCACATAGGTCCTAACTATCCAAATCCAACGTTTTAGGTCATTAAGGTTTCCGAAAACTAACAAATACGTCCATGGGTCAAGTAAAGTGACTAAAATGCATTTTTTAATTTCTTTTTTTTTCTTTTATACATATTATATAATTAATTAATTAAAAAAAACCTAATCCACCCCCACCCACCCCACACCACCCCACCCCACCCATCTCTCTCTCTCTCTCTCTCTCTCTCTCTCTCTCTCTCTCAACAATCGCTGGAGAAATTGTTGTGTTTGAAAATCATCTCATCTGTGTGCACAAAAACGGTGCAGGAGAATATTTGATTACGCCTTTGTGAGGAATATGGGTACTCCAAGTAGGTTCGATTTTAGGTTCATCATCGGATTACCCATTCTCGTTGTCTGATCAAATTCCTCCACACCCTTTTCATCAGCCAAACTTTATTCTTTAATGGAACGCTGTTTCTTTGCTTTAAGATTAGCAAACCCAATTAGATTTCAGACAATTAACCATGGAATTGATGGTTCATTAGTGGAGAAAATTCGTGAAATCAGCCAAGCAGGTTCGATTTTAGGTTCGTGATTCAAGGTTCGATTTGCAGGTTCGATTTTAGGTTCGTGATTGCTTCAATTCAACAGTTCGTCATTCAAGGTTCGGTTTGCAGGTTGGATTTTAGTTCTAATTGATTGCAGGTTGCAGGTTTCGATTGAAGCTTTCGATTTTAGGTTTCGATTGTAGCTTTTTGTTCATAGCAATCGATTTGCAAAATCATCGATGGTCTACGTTCCAATTAGTCGATTTGCAAGTTCGAGTTCAATTAGTC
Source organism: Cichorium intybus (assembly GCA_023525715.1). Lineage (NCBI taxonomy): Eukaryota > Viridiplantae > Streptophyta > Magnoliopsida > Asterales > Asteraceae > Cichorium > Cichorium intybus. Next base: position 133,079,487 of record CM042012.1, read on the forward strand.
GATTTGCAGTCGATTCGTTCCAATTAGTCGATTTGCAGTCGATTTGTTCCAATTAGTCGATTTGCAGGTTTAATTTCTTCATTCCAATTAGTCGATTTGCAGGTTGTTCTCGACTTAACGGAACACATAATTTTGTGAACTATGAACACGATGCTAAGCACTTCAATGGTGTTCTCGACCTAACGAAAATAAGTTTGAGAAAGGGTAATCGAGTTGGTGTTCACGCATTTGCCGGAAAACAATATGCAGCAAGATCAAACAATATGCGGGAAGAGAGAGAGAGAGAGAGAGAGAGAGAGAGAGAGAGATAGAGAGAGAGAGAGAGAGAGAGAGAGGGTGGTGGTGGGGGTGGGGTATTTTTTTTAATAATAGAATAATTAAGTAATTCAAAGAAAAATGAAAAAGAAATAAAAAATGGCATTTTAGTCACTTTACTTGACCCAGGGACGTATTTGTTAGTTTTCGGAAAACTTAGTGACCTAAAACGTTGGATTTGGATAATTAGGATCTATGTGGTATTTTTTGCCAACCACAGGGACCAAAAGTGTAATTTACTCATTATATAATGATAATGGTTTTGTTTTCACTCAATGCCATTTTCCCCCATGTATGAATTACTTCTTTTACATATATGAAATGTTTTATAGGAATCGGCAATTATATCTAAAGATATATTTATCTAATTTTAGCCTAGTTTTTCTCATAGAACTATTTTTAGAAATTGACAATTATAGCTCTTATGGTTATATTTATTTAAATTCAATCCTATATAAACATCTAAAAACTATTTTAGCTCTAGTACAATGACTAAATAAAATCAGATTTCCTATATTATATTTCTTTACTCATAGAACATTTTAGATAAATTTTGTACCATTAACATATATTACTTTTAGGAATTCACAATCATAGCCCCTGTAATTATATTTATTTAATTTCAACCCTAAATAAATATATAAAAGTCATTGTTGCCTTTGGAACACTGATTAAATGAAATCGGGGTTTTTTTTATATATTTTTATTCATAGAACATTTTAGATACATGTTATATAATTAACATATATTAGATATAAATTTAAAATTTAAAATTAATATAACTAAATTTAACTATATAAACAACAAATAAATATGTCAACTATTTTATTTAAGTGTTACATTCTTGATAGATTAAAAATATTTTATTTTTTTATGCAACGACTTTTGAACATATAACTAAGCAGTTTTTTTTATAAATTTCCAATTTACATGTTTGTTTTAAATACTTTTCTATTTATACAAATTACTTTTTTGGTAACAATATCATTCCTTAACTTTTTTATATATTCGTTTTTATGTATGTACGGTTATAAAAACTTATTTATTTTATGTTACAAAATTTTTCCATACCTTTTTATATATAAATTTTCCGCCACATATGCATTTCCACCGCATCGTACAGGTACAGTATATAAAACCTAATAGTCCACTAAAAATGAGTTTTAAAACAAGATCCATCAATTAAATCCGTATATTTGTTTTGAGTCACCAAACTTGCTTTTTTTTTTTTTTTCTTTTTCTCAAAACATTGATTATATGAGACTTAAAAGAGAGTTGGTTGATTCATTACCTTTTCATGTTACATTAAAAAGTTATAATATAAAAAGTAATTACAGGAGTTTGTGAACTTTTCAATTATTCATTAAAACAAAATTTGTTGTGTGACAAGCGTAAATCATCATACGTCACTGTCGTTGATTAATAAAAGTGACAAATGAATGAGTTTGGTAACAACTCAAAAAAACAAAAAATCGAATGATATGGTTAATATAACGCCTTCTAAATTAAAAATAATAAATATGTTAAATTTGATAACAAAACTGATACTAAATGTTTTATGATTGGAATACATTTTGGACGACTATTAACCATTCTACTCATTTTCATTTTACTTAAATTTGTTAATCTTACACATTTTCATAGAGATAAATCAAAATACGAACCTTGGACCGAAGTCAACTACTTTAAGGTCTGCATTAGATATATTGCCGTCTAATAACAAACATTTAGTTAACTCTCATTTATTGAATATACTTCCAAAAATCAAAGATATGATAATATGTTGTGAATTTATTGAATAAGAGACTTAGTTGCTTGATATCAAATTGACTTGTAGGTAACCAGTTTTTGTTAGTTAATAAAGATTTCTGTGTGATTATAAGCCTATATCAAGGATACTTAAATAATGATATCAAATATATATATATATATATATATATATATATATATATATATATATATATATATATATATATATATATATACTAATTTAAAACTCGTATGTTACACGGTTTGATTAAAAAAATAAATAGAAATAATCAATCCACCTATATTTTAGGGATTTTTTGAATTTAGATGAATTCTATTTAAATTTACAAAGGATAGGATATGTATTTTTTTAGGGGTTTTTTGAATTTAGATTGTGATATCCGGAAATCATAAACCTGATTTATTGAGATTTATTTGAATTTAAATTAAATTAAACTTAGAGTGTCATATTGAATAAAGGCATTAAAAGGTTATCACGTGGCACCAAAATGCTTTCTTTATTAGTATGTATATAAATAGTTCCTTAGAGAAAAAAAATAAAACAATCTTATATTTATATTATTTGATCGTTTTCAAGTAAAAGTAAAAATCTTATATTTATCTTTTTCCAAACAAAGTCTTATCTCAGCAACCATTATTTTATAGCTTATTATTTAATTTTTAAATTTGGTTATTTTGATATTTAATAATAATAAATAAATAATATCTTTTGCTTTTTTATCTATCAAAAACCTAAACTCCAAACACCCCTTTGAACAATATATGAATAACGAATTAGGAAATTTGCCTCTAGTGATGAATCAGCATCCAACACTTTGTGAATTTGTCTTGTTTTTCGATTCTGTAGTTAGCGTTATATTAATCCACTTATATTTTTTCAGAACTTTCAAACTTATTAATTAATTAATTAATATGTAATATTAGAAACTTTACAATTACAATTGATAAGTTAGAACATCGGAGTTTTCAAACTTATTAATTAATAGGTAATATTGCCAAAGCTTAAAAGAATGACATGTGGTACTAAGGCCTTAAAAGGATGTCATGTGGCATTAAAGTGTCTTTATTATATATATATATATATATATATATATATATATATATATATATATATATATATATATATATATATATATATATATATATATATATATATATATATATATATATATATATATATATATATATATATATATATATATATATATATATATATATATATATATATAGTTAGGTTCTTTTGAGAACTTAAATATTCATGAAATCTTGAGAACTCAATCAGAACCACTGGATCAAAAAAATCAAAGGCTGTGATGCAAGGTGGCAGTTTTGTAATTAATATTAATTTCAATGGTATAATTGGGTTTTTAAAGAACAAATTATGGGCAATCTTGGTATAAGAAATGAAATAAAATCCGGCAAAATATGGAACACCCAATTAATCAGGTAACTTCCCCTTTTAAACCGTCTCTTCCCCTCTCTCTCTTTCTCTCTCACGCGTCTTGGCCATCCCTATGATCGCTCCCAATCAAAATTGTACCAGCACACCACCACCATTGGAGAACGATTACAATACTGATGAAGCCTGGTGCCCTGCCTCTGCCGCCGTCGATGGACTGACCACAATCGGACCACCGCCTGACTGTCACCCCTCCCATCGCCAACAATACAGGCGTCGCCGTCGATTTCGCCACCACCTCTGCTAGGGTTCTTTCATCCAGTCGTCGACGATCGCCACCACCTCTTCTAAGGTTCTCCTATCCAGCCGTCGCTGTCGATTTCACCACCACCTCTGCACGATTTTCGTATCGATCGGTATTCTCTTTACCTCTCTATTTCCGACTTTGCTGACCATCCCACGCTAGGGTTATTCACAAAGATGACGGCCGACAATCGGAGGCGGATGATGTCGGACCTGCAAACCTCCGTCGTCACCTCTCCTTCAGTCTGATAGTCCGCCTGCTTCAATAAATCCTGCTTCTAATTCGCCTCCTTTAACGAATCAGACGCCTCAAAAGGTGAGCAATTTTGATATTCATTGGGTTTAGTCTTCTGATGATAAAAACCAGTTGGAAAAAATGTTAGGATTGAGGTTTGTAATAGATCGATTGGAAATAGAATCGAAAGGTGTTTTTACCTGCTTCGCCATTTTCTTTCTGTCCTATTTCTAATATTTTGTTTTTAAGATTGGTTTAAGTCATCGAAGTGGTTGTTGTGTGATCTAGAACAGGCTATGTTTTTTTTCAAGTTCATTTTTTCATTGTAATCATATATCAGTTTTATAATCTTGGTTGTCATAAAGCTTAGTTTTTTTACATTAATACGTATAATCAGATCGATATATGCAGGTGATAGGTTGCTCAATGTGGTTTTCTGAATATCTTTTTCTTAAAAAGAAGTTGGGCTATAGATGAAAGTACTCTAAAGGTAATATTCCATTCATTGATTTTTTAGCCAAATTTGAATTCAATATGCCTTTGACCACCACCTAAAGATGAAAGTACTCTAAATGTTTTAGTGATTTATAGTTACATTGATCGTTGCTGCTGATTTCGGTTGTGATCTGGTAAGTGCTGATTTTTGCATACTTTGTTATTTGGTAATTGCTAATTTTTGAAAACTTTGTTATTTGAATATCAATACATGGACATGCAGTTTGTGATGCACAACTTTGTATGTATAAATCCACATATGTATAGACGTGCACATGCACATATACATATTCATATATGTGCATACGTGCACATACACACATGTACATATAAATGCACATATGTACAAACGTACACATGCACATATACATATTCATATATGTGCATACGTGCACATACACACATGTACATATAAATGCACATATGTACAGACGTGCACATGCACATATACATATTCATATATGTGCATACGTGCACATACACACATGTACATATAAATGCACATATGTACAGACGTACACATGCACATATACATATGCATATATTTGCATATGTGCACATACACATGTGGACATGTAAGGCTCCTTTGAATGTGAATTCATGCAGGTGCATGTGTATGTGTGCAAAAACGTGTGTGTACACATGTGTGCATATGTGATTACATGTGCAAAAACATGTGTGTACATATGTGTACATATGTACACATGTGCATATGTGCATAGGTGTTTATATGCATATAAATGTATGTGCATATATGCATATATGCCTATATATGATAAAATAGATGTGCATTTGTTCATATGCGTACATGCATGTATGTATTTATTTTATTGAATATACATGTATATTAATTTTTATTAATGTTATTGCAGATTTTGAAGAAGTTATCGAGCAAATTGAAGAAATGAAAATTGAAAATTTGAGGAATGAAGACATCATGAATTTTCGTTGTATTTTTTATATTTTTTGTATGTAACGTTTATTATTTTTCGTTGTACTTTTTAAATTTGATGTATGTATCCTTAAAAACAGTTGTATATTATTGTTTATAATAAAATACGTTATTCGTTTTTTACATTTAGATATTATAATACGAATACGTATATATGTATTGTGAAAATATGCATATATGCATTTTCGAGTATGCATATATGCATCTACGAGTGTGCATATATACACATACAAATACACTAATATGTTTTTTTTTTATTTCGAAAATTTGTTTTTTTTTTAATTCAGAATTTTTTTGTTTTTTTCAAATTTCAAAAATTCTCATATTTAAAAAAACGAAAATTTGATTTTTTTTAAATTTGAAAATTCAAATCTAATAGGCTTGATTTTAGGAAGAGTTATTTTGTTGCCAAAAATAAAAAAATCAGAATTAAATGAGATTTTTGATAAATTATTATCATGCTCTTTTATGATCTAACCAATCAGAATAAGTTCTCAAGATCTCATGAATATTTGAGTTCTCAATAAAACCTAACCCTATATATATATATATATATATATATATATATATATATATATATATATATATATATATATATATATATATATATATATATATATATATATATATATATATATATATATATATATATATATATATATATATATATATATATATATATATATATATATATATATATATATATATATATCGAATTTAATTAAAATAAATTTATTAATTATACAGTATTATAATGTTTAATTAATTTGTGGTACTTATTGAATATTTTGTAGGAAATACAATATTCTGAATTTCGGCTTATGATTTTAGTATAAAATTGTCTATAAAATATTATTCGGTGAGTTACTTTTTTTGGAAACGGCAATTTTAACATTTTGAGGGTACTCAGCCTTGCACCCAGGGCGGTTTGCGATTACCTATGATGCAAAACCTTTCTCCTCCACCTGTTTATTCGCCGCCCAGGGAAAATCCCCACATGGGGTTAGTTGGAGTCGAACTCCAGACCTCCCACCACATGGGTATATAACCCGGGTGCATCCACCCAGCTAGGCTAGGCTTCACTTGCTGTTCGGTGAGTTACTGAAATTAACATTGACGAATGAAATAAATGCGGCCGGGTGCGGTTGAACCGGAGTTTGTGGGAAGTCTGGTCCATGAGAATTCTTACATCATAGCGAGTAAATGAGAAATGGGTGCATGCACGCCTACATCCTCTCTCTCTATCTTGTCGTCACCGAAGTTTTTTAAAGCATGACAAGAGGCCCCACTTCTTTCCAATATTGTGATTTTAGTCCTCTAACTTTTTATCATGTCAAGTTTCATTGGAGTTTATATGAATTTGTAATTTCTATAAAAAGTTATAAGAAGAGTCGGCTTAATAAGGGTGCGAGGTATGCGACCGTACAATATCCATATTGATTAAGGGGACCGAAAAGTTTACGTTTGGTATATTAGTGACGAGAAAAAATCATCGATAATCCGTTTCTCTTAACCATTTGCGACAAATCATTAAAAAATATTCTTATAGCCAAAAAAGCATGTCAAATGATTCTGTCGTTAACTCCTTGCAAAATTTCGTCACTAATACCTCACAAAATTCCGTCAATGATCCATCACAATTCCGTTATTAAAATTTTAGGGGCATTTTTTACTCTTCATGGTATTAATGAATATTCCATATATATATATATATATATATATATATATATATATATATATATATATATATATATATATATATATATATATATATATATATGGTATTTTATTTTTCTTTCATGATCTTTAAATTCAACAAGATGCCCCTGATTATAAGATCGGTGAAACAAATCAACGATTAGTCATGTTAGATAGTTGAAAGTTGAAACCGATAAGTCTTTAGCATGGGTTGGTTGATTTTTGAAGTTCTTTTTCTTTTTTTCATAATTTTACAGATAATTAATCGATTAATTTGAGTATAAAAACAAAATTATATTGATACGAGGCAGCATAAATAATAACAAGCAAGTTTCAAAAATTTCCACCTAAATAATTGATTTTTTCTGGAAATATGTAAGCATGTGCATATACTCTAAAAATACCTCACTTGTGCCAGATATGACAATCTCATGATTCTACAAGTATGGAGACATTTATCTCAAATGATCATATGAAGAAGTCATTCTTGTGGTATCTTTCATGATCAAGTCCTTCTTATGGTATCTTCATGATCATCATTTAACATCACATCTTATACAATTGGGAACTAACATGATATTATGAGTTTATAAGGGAAATGTAAGCTAACTGTAAGACTATACATGTGGAATATGAAATATAGAATCACTAAGCGGGGTATTAGTATAAGAACACTTAAATGAGGTCTAAATTATATATATAACAACATTGGAACCATGTAGTATGAAGGCTATGGTTAGTATGAACTGATGTATGAGACAAGGGATGAGCACGGGTCCGGACCTAGACCAAACCGGACTGATAACCGAAGAACAGAGAACTGACTTTGTATGAAACAAAGAATCGGGAATCAAACTGAATACCACAGTTTGGGTTCCTATTGGTTCGGTTCTGGTTCGGTTATTCAAGGAAGTGTGCTATTAAGGGATGTGTTCGGTTCCGAACCTGACCCGAACCGGACCGAGAACCGATTTAGGGACATGGAGAACCAAACCGAATACACAGTTCCAGTTTCTTCCGGTTCAGTTTCGGGTCTGATCTAGTTCTTCGGGTCAAATGCTCATCCCTATATGAGACTAATGAACCGGTTACAATACTTTTTGATATATATTAATAGAATGTGACATGGTAATGCCGACATGTAAGTACAATGCTTTGAAGGGTATAAGTTACATCTTATAATGATAAACGTTAAAGTACAATTCTTTGAAGAGTATAAGTTAGATCTTATAATGATAAACACATGATTTCTTATTGAACTAGAAAAATTTAGGATCCAATCAAGTATAAGGTAATGATTAAGACTAGCCTTATTTGGTTTCCTAAGCTGAGTACATATAGAGTTTTTTCTATTTACAAAACATGTTAGAAAATTATGTTCATTTCATTAGATGAGCCATGTTTACAACTAGATATATGTATATGATATATAAAGCCCCTTATGAAATTTTTATCTTGATAGATTACTAGAAGTTATTAAATTATTTCATTTAATGCATGTGAATATATTGAAGATGGAAAGATAGTGGTTCTTGTGCGTGCATACATCATATGAATATGATTGAATATGTTAATTGCTACGGTCGCCTAGACAATATTCCATGTGAAAGGGATGTTAAAGTGTTACTTGGTGGTTCCACTTATTGTGAAGTAGGGGTTATCATTTGAGGGAATTCAAATCTCACAATATGATTTGTTCATACCCTTTCGGTTGCAATTGGCATGAAATCTACTAGAAATAGAAAATGGTATAAGATACACTCAAAATTAAAGCTAGTATAAAATCCATTATTCCACAAGTTCTTGATCAGTTGATCATGTTTTGCATTATATTACAAATACTAGGTTACAAACCCGTGTACTATACGGGTTGAATAAAGAAAAATTGTAATTCGGTAATGAATATTAACGAATTACAAAATTATATTTCCAGGCAAGATATGATTGAAATTACAAAAAAGTAAGTACACTAAAATGTTCAAGCAATAATATTGAAAATGAAAACACAAAGTTATAATATAACCAATTTCACAATGTAGTTCATATAGATAGCAATTTTAGTGTCTATAATCGGATAGAGTTTCAAACTACGACCCTGTAATCCAATGATTCACAAAATGAAAATTAATAAAAATGATGGAAAAAGACATCATCTACAATTAGGGTTAAGAATTACGACCTCAAGTAGGATACTGTTAAAATTGGGAGGCACAACATCCAAAATTTCTGTACCATTGCTTGCTCCAATTATCTCACACTTTTTACCTGCTTTCTTTTTGGTTCGACAAAATCCCACAAACAAAATAAATCAAACAATAAAAAATAGAAATTAAGATAAAAGAATGAACCTGCAAAATCGATCAACAAAAAGGTAAATCAAGTGGCCATATCGTACTAACCTTCAGTCATTAATCCATTTCTCGAAACCCAGGATACGACCATAGAGTGAGAAAGAAATATGAAGAAAAAGAGGGGAACAGGATTTCAAGCTTCATGTTTGAGGTCAGGCAGTGTAAACCCATGTCCCATTTTGTCGCCATTTGGATTTCAAATTGCCACAGTAAATACCCCTCTGGCAACCGTGAAAAAGAGATGGTGGAACGACAATCAATCTCATTCCTATATTGTTGGGGTTTGATTAAGACTTAATATAGTTCGACATTCTAAGCCTTGAATTGGAAACATAAAATCAATAATTAAAAATCGAGTTAAATAACAACACATTTAGAGCAGGAATTAAGTTTAGACTAGTTCTAGAAATATGACTCGTGACATCTTAAGTTGTAGAAAATTGGACAAATGACACTCTTTGATTTGTTTTATTAGAATAGATAAATAAAGGCTTGAAAAATGTTTTCAATTATATGTTTTAAGTGCAAATCTCATAAAAACTCAACATATTTTCATTCGATTCTTACAAAAACCACTATATTATTTTTTAGCACATTAAAACCCTTATATTTTATGAAATGTCTAATTTAAGGTTCCGGATCGGTAAATCCAACACAACCACAAATGCTTATTAACCGGTTCTTAAGTGTTTGATCGTTACAATCTATTAAATTGGATAGTTTTAGAAAATATAGGAGTTTTAACGCACTAAAAATATAATATAGTAGTTTTTTTAATGATTTGATGAAAATATGTTGGGTTTTTCTGAAAGCAGAAATTTTAAATTACACATTTCATAAAATACAGGGGTTTTAATATTGTAAAAAAAAATATAGTGGTTTTTTAAACATTTGATGAAATAATTTTGAGTTTTCTAAGATTTTCCCATGTTTTAATAATGATTCAAACTATACGTGTATAATGTAAATAAATGGGGTTTAGGGGTCGGTTGTTTAGAGTCGGCAAATTTAGCGCTTCTTGCTAAATGGAGGTGGCGGCTGAAAATTGGCTCGGGTGCTCTTTGGTCATCTTGTATCATAGCTATGCATAAGCTCAAGTTAATTGATGGTAAACCGATTGCTAGTAGTTCTCTTAAAGGTGTTTGGTATGATATTGCTAACATTGATGGATACTTGGAAAGGAAAGGTGTTTGCATAGATAAGTTATTCAAAAGAATTGTGGGTAGAGGCGAGCGTACTTTTTTTTAGAAGGATACCTGGTGTGGGGATTTTGCTCTCAAGGATATATTCCCAAATCTTTACATGCAATAGCTTATCAAGAATTGCTTGGTCGCTGAGAGAGTCAAGCGGATGGATGAAGATGGAGTCGATTTGTCTTGGAATTGGAAGGCTCGTTTGAGGAAGGGGCGTGAGTCGATGCAGCTTATGGATCTAGAAAAGATGATGGCTGAATTTCGTTTTGCTGATGGTTCAGACTCTTGGTGTTGATTTCTCTGTCAAAACCTTAAGAGATCTTATGGAGAATCCTGATGGAGAAAACACTTTCAATTTTACTTGGGTGAACTGGATTCCGTTAAAAGTTAATTGTTTCGTGTGGAGGGTGGTGCTAGACAAAATCCCTTCATTTAACAATCTAGTGAAGAGAGGTATTAATGTTGATTCTAATCTTTGCCCTTTCTGTCTTGGCTGCGAGGAAGCAGTGGATCATCTCTTCTTTGGCTGCAAGGAGGTTTCGTTACTGTGGGACAAGTTTTGCAACTGATCCTCGGTTGTTGGAGTTTAGTCGTGCTCTCGTGGCGATTTTATCTGTCTTTTGAATGACCCCTCTGGTGATAAAAAGTTGAAGAAGCTTAGGGTGTGTTTGGTTGCGGAAAACTGTTTTCAGCTTTCTAGAAAACATTTTCAGGAAATGGAGTGGAGTTTTCATTTTCATTTTCAGTAGAAAACGCGTTTGGTTAAACTAATTGAGTTTTCATTTTCCATTTTACAACATTAGAAAACGCGTTTTAGAAAAATTAGAAAACTGTGGAAAACAACAATTTTGAGTTTTCCAAGTTCTTTGTAATTTTGGAAAATGGAAAATTTTCATTTTCTAGAAAATTTTTGGAAAATTTGATTAACCAAATGCGTTTTCTAACTTTTCATTTTTCTTAAAAAAATTTCTTAGAAAACTAGAAAATTTTCCATAACCAAACGCACTCTTAGACTTTCTCTAGTTTTCTCTTTTATTTGGATCGTTTGGAAAGTTAGGAACGGGTTAGTTTTTAGAAAAGAAAAGTATGTGGTTAAGCATATGTTAGACGATCTTTGTGTTTGTTCCTATAATTGGGTTAAGTCCTGAGCTAAGATGTCGTTAGACTGGCCCACTTGGTGCATGTCTCCTATCTCAGACTTTGTACTCTCTCTGATATGAGCCTCTGGCTTATTTCTGTTTGCTTTACGTATCGTATGAAGTAAATTTGTCTCACGTACTATTTTAGCAACTTGTGCCTTACGTTCCGAAATGCAGTTATTGCCGGTATGAGCTCGAAATAGGGAGGGCCTTTTGGAGTTAGCTAACGATGACTCGATGAGAACTTTTGGGGATTATCAAGAAAGATGATAACTTAGTGATTTCCTTTTTGTTATGTAAAATTTGTAATAGTTTAGTTTGTGTTTTCTTTGTGGCTCGTTAATATGTTGGTAAAAAACGAGGATCTATTCAACCTAAATTTGAATTATGATGGACAATGCATCCGTATGGTTGGATATTATCCAAAAATGACCAACATTCACCTTGTGAGTGGTGCAATTTGTCTAGGGTATTTTTTTTTTTTTTTTTTTTGGTAACGGAGGAACCCAACTAACCCATCCTTTGGATGACCCAGCTGAGCCAACCTCCGGGGTGCACTGAACCCCCGGTAGTGCCCGTGCTCCCTTTTAAAGCATCTCCATTGAGACCGGTGGCCATCCCTGATTGAAACCTGTGGGAATCGAACCCTGGACCTCCTCTATGAGGGGCAAGAGCCGTAACCACTAGGTCATCAGGAGATGGTTGTCTAGGGTATTTTAGTGGCTTCCTTTTGTGTATTTGGTTCTATTTTTGTATTCACTGATTAGATTCATTAGTTTATTTGATAAGTCAATTCAATTTTAATTTATTTAACTACTCGTTTTGAATTGTGGCAAGAAATTTGTGTTTCATTGTTTTCTTGTATGAAAATGTTTTCGTTTTTATTGTAGTTGCAGTTTGTTACGTGATTCCCATACTATTTCTTTTGATCTTTAAGACTGTAATAGATCAAGTATAATTTTTTGTTTAATAATGAAATCAAGAAGGTTATAATGAAGGTGACACAAAAACGAACAATTTTAAAACATGATAAGAAGTTAGCATGTTTTTTGGAAATGGTTAACGTATATTTTTTTGAGGTATTGCTATTGTTTTTCGTGGTTTTTATTTATGCTTTTGATATTGATAAACTGGATTTGTGATAATAAAATATTAAAACCCTATACTTTCAGAAATTTAGTTACTCTAATAAAAGTTAGGAAAATATATGTTGTTCTAATAAAAATTGAGAAGAGTTCATTTTCATCGAAAAATGTCATTTTATGAAAACAAGTTAAAATCGTTTTAGTTATAAAAGTTTATACCGATTCTTATTTTTAACAAGGAAAATCAATTAAAAAGTAAAATTTAATTTAAAAGCAAAAAATTAATAGTTAGTTATAATTTAATTTTTGAACTAATCAATTAAAAAGGTTTTTATTGGTAATACACTTTAGTTATATAATTATAAAGTTGATTTTAGTTTTTTGATAAATCTACTGAAGAAGCATTTTAGTTAACAATTATAATAATCTTAATTATTAAATTAATTCGTTTTGTTTTTTTCCGATTGTAATCATTCAATAAAAATACCTAAAAGAACATGTTGTAATCTTAAGTTACGTGCTACTCTTTACAAGACACACTTCAGAAATTAGATCATTTAAAATCGTCATCTATAATACAAGTCACTAGTTTTATCGTGGTGGATGCACGACCGACCTATTAGGTTTCTAGTTCAAATCATGTGAGTAAATGAGAGTAACATAAGGTACTATTTAATTGGTGCTTCTGAGTTAGACCTAGTTGAGGTAGGTCCTTATTAGAAATAGAGTTTTTATAAAGAAATGTATTGGAGTTGTGTTATACTAGAAGCAATTTAAGAACAAGAAGATGATGAACCTATGGTTGACAACCTAGCCATAACAAGATATTGTTAAAACATCTTTTAAAGCAAATGCACATTGTCAGTCGGTAGGATTTTCAAGCTCCTGAGAGATATGGTTATCTCCCAGCACATGGCGAAGGCATAGTAGTTGTTCGTGATGAACCAACTAACTACTAGAAAGACATATTAGAGTTAGATTATGAAAGGCGACTTTGGCTATAAATTTCAAGATGTAGCCAATGTATGACAAAAGTATGGGACTTGGATGTACCACTAGAAAATAGTAAGATTATTGGGTAGGGTCTTCAAAAAGAAGACCATCATGGATGCGTACATACTTACATGCATACTTATAAACACAACCAACAATAAAAGGGCCGAAAAACTCATGATATAGATTATGAGGAAACTTATTCTCCTGTGCCCATGTTTAGTCCATAAGGATTTATTTCATAGCTGTATTTTGTAAATATGAGATATAAAAATGGATATCAACATCGCATTCTTTAAAGGAACCTTATGGAAGGATGTGTATATGGCATAAGCCAATGGTTTTGTCACTCCATATAATCATAATATCATCGTATGAAGCATGTTTTTTAAAGTTGGATATATAGTTTGATGAGAGAATTAAAGTTTGGGTTTCTCAAGAATATATATGATCCATGTTTATACAAGAATGTTAGTATGGTTGTGACTATTTTTCTAGTCTTACATGTAGATGGAATTTTACTCACTTGAAAACAACTTACCGAGTTTATAAAATGACAAGTATTGGTTAACAAGATTTTTCTTAATGAAATACTTGTGAAAAGCTGCATATATGATGGGAATCAAAATTTACAGAGATACGTCTATACAACTAAATGTATTGTGTAAACTTAAATACATAAAAAGTATTGAAATGATTAAAGATAGAGAGTTACTAGCATGGAATTATCTATATGTCACACCTTATACCATTGAGTAAGACTCAGTGTCCTAATTCAAGTGTTGAACATGAGTGGATGAGTAAGATCAAATGTGCCTCGACTATATGATTTATTGTATATGCCATGTTATATACAATATCAAATATATATTATGCACTAAGTATGACAAGCATATACAATTATTTCTCGAGTAATAATAATTGGATAGTTGTAAAAACCATATTGAAGTACTTGTGAAGAACTAACGATATGTTTTTGGTATACTTTTAGGAAAAAAATCAGTGTTGATGAGGAGTTAAGTGTAAAGGTTTACATGAATGTGATCTTCCAAATAGACTTAGATACATTCAAGTCCCAAAATAGGGTTTATGTTTTGTATAAACAGTATTGATGTTAGATGGTGAGTTAAGATCAAGACAAAAATGTTGATTTAACTATATAAGTAGAGTACATAGCAACATGCAATGAAAGAAAGGAAGTTGTTTTGGTAAGGAAGTTCTTTGCATATCTCGGAGTCATAACTAATGTTTCAAATATAATTGAAATCCTTCGTGAAAACACCATTGCAATTTATCAGGTAAAAGAATCACAACTACATCAAAATTTCATACCTATACAGATGAAATATCATCTTTTGAGAGATGGTTAGAGGCGATGTCGATCTATGCAAAGTCCTCACTCAATATGATGTTGTTAACCCTCTAACAAAGCCTTTATCTTAGGTTGTTCATGATCATCATGCACATAGTATAGTAATGAGATTTCAAATTGAGTGAGAGTAGTACTAATTTTATTTATATTAATAATTATAATGTGCAGATTATGAAGTATGATTCAATTTTAAAAGTTAAATGTAATTTCATAATTCTTTAAGTTCCTCTTGTTTTCATGTTTAGGTATCCATGAAAACATTGAGTATTCAAAGTGACTCATATATATTCTTTTTCATGGGAGTCACAAAGGAGTCAAGGATTTTGTGAAATACTGGTTGATATAGTTGGAGTTAGCATACAAAAAAATAAAGAATTAACTTTATCATAATTCATATATGAATCTATGGGGTTACACACTAAACAAGATAAAAAAAATAAATAAATAATATTGTATATATACCAACTTAAAATAAATAAAAATAAATACTTTATGTATTAATTAAAGGTTGTTTAATCAAATCCATCTAATTAGTTATTTTTTAAATGCGTTTGGGCTCTTATGATTAGTTGGAAATAAATAGTTTGTAAAATCCCACTAACTAGTTATAAGAAGGATTTTTAATGGTCATAACAAGCATATAAAACAAAAAGAAATCCTATAATCCCTCTCATACCTGTTGTAGGCTCCACCCACTCTACCTCTCTCACATACACACACACACTCTATCACTCTCTTGTGTGACTTCATGGGCCATGGAAGGAGGGGATGTGGTATTGATCTTATTGGTAGTCTAGCAGTTGTTCTTTCTTGCTTTGTGTCAATCAACAATAGATATTACCTGTTTTGGTATAAAATATTTGACATCAAAGGACCACATTTATCGAGGTAGTATTTTATATATATATATATATATATATATATATATATATATATATATATATATATATATATATATATATATATATATATATATATATATATATATATATATATATATATATATATATATATATATATATCTCGTATGGTTGTGTTTTGTTGATCTTATTGTGTTCTAATCTATTCATGGTTCTTAGGGATCAAGAATCTAAAATACTGATTTTTGCTTCATTTGCGTTTGATTATTAAAAGTGCTTTAATCAACAATTCCCAAAGTTGTATCAGAACCGCTTTTATAATATTATATCACAATATTAAATTATTTTTAATTTTTCTTGATCGTATTCTTTATGTTCAAAGGAAAAATAAAATAAATAGATTGTTAAAATTGTTCTACTATGTTTTGATGATTTAAATGTTTTATTTTTAGTAGAACATTAGCATAATTGTTTTTACACATGCATGTGAAAATATTGTAAATTTTCAATAGGATTAAATTCGTTGTTTTTGCCCTAATAGTTTGTGTTTGAATGGTTGAATGTGTTCTTGGTTGTTGTTATTGGTTTGATCATTAAATTGTAATTTTTGGTCTTGTAATTTTTGAAAAAGTTATTGTAATAGTTAGGGTTGTAAATATTCTAATTCTTGTGACTTTGGCACATGTATGAGATCAAGTTTAGACGGAAACCCTGAAATCAAATGAACCAAGACCAAGATGGACCAAGTCCTCTTGCGGACCACCGACCCACCTCACATCGGCCCAACATCAAGGCAGCAACATGCTGCCCTTCTCGAGTTCTCGGCCCAATAAAGGTTTGAGTCTTTTGCTCTATTATTTTTTTACTCTTACGAACCAGCAACGATTTATGGTAGTGGTAGCGATGATTCCAGGTGGTGACATATAAGTAGTAGCAGTGAACCCTCGATGAAGGGATCGACAGTGACCACTAGGTGGTGAGTGGAGTAGACAACAACAAGATGTCGTCAAAGATGCTTACGGCGGTGGCAGCACGTGGCATTTTGTAGGCATATTTTTACAAGCATTCTCTCGAGACGATGAATATTTATTGAGAAATTGTATTGGTTCCTAATTTTTGTTCCTAACTTTATTCCTAACCATTTGAAATGATGACAAGTGGATTAAAATTACACTTGTCATCTTTTCAAATGGTTAGGAATAAAGTTAGGAACAAAAATTAGGAACCAATACAATTTCTCATATTTATTTATTTGTTTTTAATCATGGTTGATTATTTAAATAATTGATTCTTTGAATTATTATTAATGGATCAAAAAACAATTCTCAAGATAGAGTTCGAGCAACACATTTTTTTAATAGCTATTATATTGCATTAATATTATTTATCTACAAAATGAAATAAATTATAAAGTAATATTTATTTTAAAATTTAATCTAATATAACATTGATATCTAAATTTCTTTTAAAATGTGTTGATAAACATATTATATGCATGCAATTTATTTGTAACGCCAATTTTTTGTAAACGAGAATAATACAAAAATCAATACCATAAAATCAAATATTTACATCCAAGTGTTGGAATAAATTGTAGCTACATTTTGTTAGTATAGTCATATAGTCTCCATTGTATCTTTTATGTATCTAGGGTCGTATCTGTATTTATTGTATAGCCCAGCCCATTTGTATATTGTAATCTCTTTATATTGTGTGTTAATGAGATGAGATCAATCATGGGAAAATACTTTGCGTACATGGTATCAGAGAAAGAGGACCCTAAGGAAAAGATGGTGCAAATAATAATATTATTTATTAATGAGATGAGATCAATCATGGGAAAATACTGCTACTCATGGGAAAATACTTTCCGCTAGCCTCTGGCGTACTTGGCCCTTATCCGACTGCAAGTGTTTCATGCCCAATCCGAGTCCCATTTGACAGGTGGTTCGGTTGGTATCCTCTCTCCGGTGTGGGAGCTCCTAATTCTCCAGCTCAATCCGGCCTGCTCCCTCTTCCTGCTCAGCAACAACAACGACCCAGCACCCAGCAGCCCACCAGGCCTGTGTGGCCTGCTAACCTACCGCCTTGGGCTTCTTCTTTTCAACAGCCGGGCACCCAACCTCAGGCCTATTCTGCTACTCAACAGACCTCTCCCAACCCGCCTTGGGCCTGGTTTGGTTCGACTGCCCCATCGCAACAACCCGATCAGGCCACTGCTCTTCCCGAATTATTTAGCACAATGTCTTTGAACGATCCATCTCAAAACGAATGGTATATGGATTCCGGGGCCACTGCTCATCTCCATTCAAACGCAGGTACCTTAAAAACCATTAGCACTCGAAAAATTTATCCATCTGTTTTAGTCGGGGACGGCTCTAAAATTCCTGTGCATCACATGGGTGACACTGATTTACCGTTTGCTAATCCTTATCGTACCCTTTGCTTGAAAAATGTTCTCATTACTCCTAATATCATCAAAAATCTCATATCTGTGCATCGTTTTACTACCGATAATTCATGTAGCATTGAGTTTGATCCGTTTGGTTTCTCTGTGCATGATCTTCAGACAAAACGGACTCTCCTGCGATGTGATAGCACAGGCGAGCTTTATCCCGTCACCCAGCCGTCCCCACAGGCGTTTGTGTCTCTCAGTCCGGCTCTTTGGCATCAGCGTCTTGGACATCCGGGTCACCCAGTTTTTGAACACTTAGTTTCTCGCAATTTGATTCTATGTAAAAACAATAAAAAGTCGTCTTTATGTTCTGCGTATCAGTTGGGCAAACATACTCGCCTACCTTTTATGTTGTCTGATTCATTTTCTACTGCTCCTTTTGCTTTGATTCATTCTGATGTTTGGACTTCTCCTGTGTTGAGCACTAGTGGAATCAAATATTATGTTATCTTTCTTGATAATTTTTCACATTTTGTCTGGGTGTACCCTTTGCGATGCAAATCTGATGTGTTTTCTAAATTTGTGCAATTTCGCAAATATGTTCAAACTCAGTTTCATACTGAAATACAGTCCTTTCAATGTGATAACGGGGGGGGGGGGGGGGGGTGGGGAATTCAATAATACCCAATTTCAAACTCTGTGTGCTACTAATGGTATTCATATTCGGTTTTCATGTCCCTATACCTCTCAGCAAAATGGCAAATCTGAGAGAATGCTTAGAACCATCAACAACATGGTTCGCACCCTTCTGTTTCAGGCACATCTCCCTCCGACATTTTGGGTTGAAGCTTTACATATGGCGGCTCATCTTCTTAATATCCTACCATCGTCGACCTTACAAAATGACACCCCGTACCACAAGTTGTTCAACAAATCACCCTCATATGCTCACCTTCGGGTGTTTGGGTGCCTATGCTATCCGCATATCCCGAGCACACATAAACTGGCTCCGCGATCAACTCCATGTGTGTTTCTCAGGTATCCATCTCAACACCGGGGCTATCATTGTCTTAGTCTCGACACGAAAAAGATCATTCTCTCTCGGCATGTTACTTTTGTTGAGACGATCTTCCCCTTCGGATCCATGACTCCTGATGCCTCACCATCCTATGAATTTCTTGACGACATTGATGATCATAACCATACCTCATCCATGCTTCGTCAAATGCCACCCGTTCCGGCGCCCACGGAGGACGATTCGGGGGTCTCCGCCGAACCACAGCCCCCACCGCCCTCAACGTCGGCTGCGACTTCCTCTCCGGCGCATCACAGTTCTAGCGATGCTAGCATTCCCGAAGTTCCAGCGGTACCTCCGGCCGGTCAACCTGATCCCTCACAGTCCGCGAACACCATGCCACCCCTCGCTAGTTCGACTCATCCCATGGCTACTCGGTCTCGACATGGTATTGTGAATCCTGTTCAACGGCTAAATCTTCATGTCGACACCTCCTCGCCGTTACCTAAAAACTACTCTCAGGCCTTCAAGGATCCAAATTGGTTTTCCGCAATGAAAGATGAATATGATGCGTTAATGGCTAACAAGACGTGGGTTTTGGTTCCTCGTCCCGCAAGTGCAAATATTATTAACTGTATCTGGTTATTTAAAAAGAAAGAACACTCCGATGGCTCTCTTGCTCGCTACAAGGCTCGCCTTGTCGCCAATGGTCGCAGCCAACGTCCTGGTATTGACTGTGACGAGACATTTAGCCCCGTTGTAAAACCCACGACTATCCGTACTGTTCTTTCGCTAGCTGTGTCTCATCAGTGGCCAGTTCGTCAACTGGACGTCAAGAACGCCTTTTTACATGGCGACCTTAGTGAGACTGTGTATATGCACCAACCCCCGGGTTTTCGGGACACGCGGTACCCGAATCATGTCTGTCTTCTACTGCGATCTCTATATGGGCTCAAACAAGCTCCTCGGGCTTGGTTTCATCGCTTTGCCCAATTCATCTACCACATCGGTTTCACTAATAGCCGCTGTGACTCGTCACTTTTTGTGTATCGTCACGGACAGCACACTGCGTATCTTCTTCTCTACGTGGACGACATTATTCTGACAGGCTCCTCACCTGAACTGTTGCACCAGCTCATCACTACTCTGGGCAGAGAGTTTAAGATGACCGACCTTGGCGATCTCAGTTTTTTCCTCGGCATCAAAGTCACTCGTGATGGGGCGGGTATGTTTTTGTCTCAACGGAAGTATGTTCTTGATATTCTCGACCGTGCGTCCATGCTCAATTGCAAACCTGCTCGTACTCCTGTCGATACGTCTACTAAACTGGATCCTTCAGGTCCGCCGGTAGCTGATCTGACCTTATACAGGAGTCTCGCCGGGGCTCTACAATATCTTACGTTCACTCGACCAGATATTGCATACGCGGTTCACCAAATATGTCTATTCATGCACGATCCCCGTAAACCCCATTTAACGGCTCTGAAGCGAATTCTTCGCTACTTGCGGGGCTCGATTGATCATGGCCTGCAGCTATATGCCTCCCCTGCTAGAGATCTCATCGCCTACTCGGATGCCGATTGGGCAGGGTGTCCAACCACTCGGCGCTCCACCTCGGGGTACTGTGTGTTCTTGGGACACAATCTTATATCGTGGTCGGCAAAACGTCAAGGTACAGTCTCTCGGTCCAGTGTCGAAGCTGAATATAGGGGTGTTGCAAATGCTGTTGCTGAAACATGTTGGATTCGCAACCTCCTCCGTGAACTAAACCAGTCTCCCTCAAAGGCCACTATTGTCTACTGTGACAATGTTAGAGCTGTCTATTTATCGTCCAATCCGGTCCAACATCAACGCACCAAGCACGTTGAAATTGATATCCATTTTGTTAGAGAGAAGGTTGCATTGGGCCACATCCGTGTCCTTCACGTTCCGTCATCCTCTTAATACGCGGATATATTTACGAAAGGCCTGCCATCCACCATGTTCCTCGACTTTCGATCCAGTTTGAATATTCGCACACCTCCCGTTCCAATTGCGGGGGGATATTAGTATAGTCATATAGTCTCCATTGTATCTTTTATGTATCTAGGGCCGTATCTGTATTTATTGTATAGCCCAGCCCATTTGTATATTGTAATCTCTTTATATTGTGTGTTAATGAGATGAGATCAATCATGGGAAAATACTTTGCGTACACATTTTTGGTAATCGTCATACCTAGCCATATATCACCCAAAAGTGAATCTACATGCCCTAGTCAAATTAAAGCAAGAGATTTACATGTTCCAATTTGGAATATTTAAATGGACATCTGGTTAGATCTAAGCATGGGGAAAGGATCAGAATCAACATGTCGGACAAACAATTAGTGTACGTCATGCATCTCATAAGTATCCAAGAGTTGTATAAATAACACTATTAGTAATCGTTGTCTATCGGTTGAACCTATTGTTTTGTGTACGATCAAGAGCACATAGCAGCTATAGTCATTCAATGTGGATCTTAGCCTTTATTAAATTGATTTAAAAACATAGAGATGGTCGATTTATAAAGGATTTACGATCAAGAGCACATAGCAATAGTCATTCAATGTGGATCTTAGCCTTTATTAAATTGATTTAAAAACATAGAGATGGTCGATTTATAAAGGATTTACTATCGAAAATACTAAAATTTAATTTTTCTTAAAACTTTTGTAGATAACCATAACATATATATATATATATATATATATATATATATATATATATATATATATATATATATATATATATATATATATATATATATATATATATATATATATATATATATATATATATAGTCTTTCAAATCTCTCCTCAAGAAAGACAAGATCAATGGCGTAAATTTTTCTGGTCAACATCGTAATATGAGGATTATCCTTGAACATATAAAAAGTTGCTATTGAGAACCCTCCCTCTATGCATCATTTGATGAATCATCTATTCCAACTAAAAGAGTTTGGTTTGTGAGATTCAACGTGCGACATGAGATAGTGCGTATCATGCTCTCTTATATGATCATTTTCCTTGAGAAGGTTCATAAGAATAGTTAGATGCAAGAAATATTTGAAGACATGAAGAACAATTTTTAGTATGAAGTTAATGAAAATTGGATTGTAAGTGACAAACCACTTGTTGCATGTAGATTAGAATAACATCAACTATTTGAATCCTTTATTTCTAAAACGAAGAAATAGGTTGATCTAGTGAAAAGGATAACATCTCTGATTACATATGAATTTGCAAAATTTCTTGAAC
The DNA here is from genome assembly GCA_023525715.1 of Cichorium intybus. Classification (NCBI taxonomy): domain Eukaryota; kingdom Viridiplantae; phylum Streptophyta; class Magnoliopsida; order Asterales; family Asteraceae; genus Cichorium; species Cichorium intybus. The sequence continues at coordinate 133,102,338 of CM042012.1, forward strand.
TTAAAATGAGTTTTGGCATTGAAATGTAGAAACCTCACATAAACGAAAATCAAGAGTTATTTGACAATCATGAAAGACTTTATTCATTCATCAAACTGAGGGAGAAATGTGCCAAAAAGAAAATATCATATGGAAAGAGAATCATAAAAGGCAAGTAAGTTGTAAATAAAGCTACTCCTCAACCTACGAAGAAGGAACACCCTATGATGGATGTTGATTGCTTCGTTTATAGAAAGAATGGGGGATTGGAAGTGGAACTGTCTAATTTACTCAGTAGAGGTGAATAAAAACAAGTTCGTTGAGACTAGAAAGTAAGGTATAACTATATCACATATTTTTTACTTTTCTTATTTCTAGAGTAGAAGATACCGACATCTATTGTTATATGTAGGAATGGAAAAGGGTTGAAAACGAAGCTCAATATGAGTGGGAGTTGTTAATTGGATCATCAGATTTATTGCTATAAATTGATTTAAATTTTTTAGTTTCCAAATATGTTTTTAGACAAGCTGTTTTTGGTTTTATACCATATGCTTACACATTTGGTTGCATAATTTCATTTAACCATTCAGTAGTCCTCTATCGTTCCATGTCCTTTTTTATAATGATTTAAATGAAATGTGTGTGCTCAACTAGGTTTCAAACACAAATATACATGTAGCATGAATCAAGTGCATGCTTGAAACTTGTTAATCTTAGATTTAAACATCATGATATGTGAATCCATAACAAGTGTTCCACTTGGAAAGAAAATTTTCAATCTTTCAACTTAAAGTTGTCTTGATTTACACATTTATATAAGGATGGCCCATACATTATCTCAATAGTGGAGTATAATGAATTGGATTTCATTTCCACTTGTATATATTGATACGTATAGCCTGGATAAAATTATATCTTGTTTATCTTAAATCTTAGATATTTTTCATTTTGTTTCATATGGTTCCAACTAAGGAATGTGATTAAGACGCCATGATATCTATTGAGTTTGGGATGATTACCCAAATATGGACTAGTAGACCATGAAGCACACATTCAATGGCCTGGTTTTGTGATTCCTAGATTGTCTAAAATATTGCAAAAATTGGCTTCTGCATCCCAAAGAAGAACAAAGTTTTTGTCTCTTAGGTTGATAAGTAAATAGAGAAAGGTCTCTTCTTACAAAAAGCAAGTAGGATCTGTGTAGACCATAGATAAATACAATGACCACATTATATAACACGTTTTATAATTACTAGCAGAAAACAAATTGGCCCCGTGTAGTGGTAGGTTGAGGCAAAACATAAACCAATAGGAATTCAAGTTTTCTTCGTAGAATTTTCAAATCACATCAAGAAATACAGATTCCATATATCTATTAAAATTATTCTAAATTGAAGGCTTTATAGTAAATTATTTAATGCCAATGAATGTTATCAAGTTTAGAATCTGACAAATGATATAGAACTACGGATTCGAAATGTAGTCCATGAAGAATAATTGAGAGTAATACCTAGTTGACCTTCTTTTACCAGTGAGGTTGTTTAAGATGCGAAGAATCATCCAATGTAAAAGATCTGTATGGACAACAAAGTACACTAATTGTTGCAATCGCTTCAATTGGTCGTTTTACATGTGTGTAGAATTAGTCATAAAGATGTTTTTTGTTACATGTGTATAATATAGATTATCATATATGAAGATATTTATTCAGTATGTTTTGAATAGTCATCTTAAGCGAAGATGGATTTACTAGTGCATAAAAATCACTCTGAAAGTATAGATATATTTATAAAGTGTATGGGCTTCATCCAAAGCAAGCATCTAGTAGATTTTTTCTTTATCTATAGGAAGATAAAGAATTTGATCTTCCGCGTAGAAGAAGGATTTTAGGTTTTTGTTATAGCTAGTAGGAGCACTGTTGGCTACTTAGATCTAATGTGTAATAGACACATACATCATAAAATTATTATTCAAACCTTGCAAAATGTCAAAAACATGGTGCTATAATAAGATCCAGGAACACAATACATGAATCAACGTCAATGAAGATAGACATTGAAATAAGATTCTATTCCATTTAAAGTACAAACATTGGAAATCTTGAAACAGATTCAAGATACATGATTCCAGTTTTGAAATGATACAAATGCGAGAATTTAGTAACATCCATGTGATATATTAGCATGTTTTTAATCATGGAAATGTAGGAACTGTTCAAAATATCCATAGTTGATTGTAACCATAGGAATTTTTATGAATTAAGAAAAATGTCAAAATTTGCTTACATTTATGAGATATATGTATCTTAGATAATATCTATTTTCACATGTATTTATCATTTGTGAATGTTGGAATGAATCACTTCAATATATCACTTCATATATAAGAGTCATTAGATGAATCTTGAAAAATGATTTAAGTCTAGATGTCCTTCGACCTAAGATAGAGATATATGTAGGTATCCTAGAAAGCATAGAGTTATGGATTGATGAATGTCAAACATTGTTCTGCAACATGGCAGTTATAAAGTCTACTATGACATATAATATGAAACTTTGCAAAAAAAAAAACACATCTAATCGAGATGAGATTTTTTTTCTTCTAATTTTTGGAGTTTGATATCAGTTGCACACTTTGATGAAATAAATAGACCTAAGCATGTGGCAACAACCATATGATTTTGATTAATGTTATTCATTCACGGTTCAAGAAAACAAGTTTTTTGAACTCATATTAGAATGATGTGATCCATGAGTCACGTCAAAGATATCAAAACAAAGGAATATAAGACGAAATTTTGTTTAACATTAAGTGGTTAATGGATGCTTTGTGTAGAAAAACATTCACATATGTTCAGGGATAATGACATGTTGCTATATGCTTAACAATACCTATGAAATTGACTTCTATTGTTTTTTGAACAAGTATTAGTCTTTTGGAATTACTGTGTAAAGAACAAACAATTAGATGTATAAATGTTTGTATGTGAATCTTTGAGGTCACACACTAAAGATAATAATAAGGATTAAATAAATAATAATACTAATATGATATAGATTTTCTATTTACTAACAAAAAATAAATAACAACATAATGGTTATTTATTATTTATTAGTCAAAGATAGAATAAGTAAATAAATAGTTTATTTATTAACTATATATTATTTAATTTGTAGCCTTTTAATTAATTAAAAGTTTTTGGGCTCTTATGATTTGTTGAAACGAACAAGTTTGAAAAATCCCACTATCTGATAACCATGAAGGTTTTTAATGGTCATAATCTGCATCTAAAAGGAAATAGCAAGAATGCTAGAATCCCACACATACTTCTTGTTGGTGCTACCCACTTTCCTCTATGTATTCTATGTCGACTTTAAGGGGCTAAAAATGAAAGGATGTGGTGTTTATCTTGTTGGTGTCTAGTAGTTGTTCATTTATGTTCTAGAGATTACTTATTTAGGTAATCACTCTCCAACATCAAATGACTATATATATAGATCTAGCATTCTAAACCTCATATGGTTATGTTTTGTTGATCTAATTATGTTCTAAATGTATCCATGTTTATTGGGGATTAAAAAAATTAAATACAGGTTTTTGCTTCCTTTATATTTGATTATTAAAACTGATTTTTATCAGCAATCCTGAACATATATTTATGTGATGAATTTGGGAAATGGTTCCATCAAATTTACATAGATTTTCTAAGAGTAAATTTTGAAAAATATAGGCATTGAAAACACTCCACATATTTGCATCATAAGTGAACTTCAGTTGGCTATATTATGTTTTTGTTAGACATGAGATTATTATTATATCTACATGAGGAATGATTAACTTTGACATAACCTCATATCAACTTTAAAAGGATTGTTATACATTTACTATTAGGTGTAAATGGTTACATGTACCAAGGTGTATTAGTCAAATATTTGTCCTTCCTTATGGATAAATGTCTCTAAAACCTCTTGTTGATTAAAAATAGAGATATAGATGGTCATGGTTGAGCGCAATGACATGTGTATCATCATTCAATATTATACAATAAATAAAATCGTTAAGTAGAGAAGGCTTACTCAATCCATGACTTATGGTCAACCTGATACACTATACATGCAATAGGGGCAGATATTAGGATAACTAAATTCATTACAATTATATTCATTGTTGAGTAACCACATAAGTCATGTGTATTCATATGACTTGGGTAGAATGAGATTCTTGGTAGATGATACCCTTGGTTATGTCGTCACTAGAATGTTTTGTTTTCATAAATAGGAGATAGTTAGTATGTGTGCATCCTCATGATATACTAACAATATTGCCAATGTCATATATCGCTCATACCCGATTACGGTAATTAGTGAATAGCTATATGATCCAATGATAAATATGGGATATTATAATTATTATAAGATTGTAGTGCTAAAACTATAATTAGTTGTAGATCAGAAAATTCCCCAGAGAATATTATCTAACTAGAAGCTAATGATTATCATACACTTGGAAAGGGAAGCAAGTTTTTCGCATAAAACGTGTGGACCAAGTCCATTGGAGGATACTCTAAGGTATAAAATGATACCTTTTCACACTTAGTTTTTTTTTACAAATTTGAGAGGCTCGTCCACAGGGTCTCTACAATTTGTGTGTGTGTGTGTACACACACACACACACACATACATATATATATATATATATATATATATATATATATATATATATATATATATATATATATATATATATATATATATATGTTCATTTGATACAGAGGGGATTTTGTGAGATCGTGATACCACTTTTTTCTAGTGAAATATTCTAATATTCTAGTTTTCATAAAAATATAACATGTGTAATATTATAATAGTTTATGTTCTAGAATATTTGCAATGTAAAATGTGTTTTAAATATTGTTATTTAATATTAGAATATTACACATATAATAATTTATAAACACTAGAATATTAGAGTATTTCACTAAAAAAAGTGGTCTCACGGTCTAACAAAATTCTCATTGTCTCAAATGAACTCAACCTTATATATATAATAATAATATCACATTTTACTATTGGATAACACCATCTTGTCTGTGGGTCTGAACTGTTTAGAAGGATAAATTGCTCCTAAGGTTTACTTGTATATTCAACCCCACTACAATTGGAATGTATGACTTTTAAACTCCTTTATGGTTGTTTGTGAAATATTAATTAATACATTGGGAAATTTTCCATTTTGTTTGGTTTTCTTCTACATTGTGTTTATAGACATTTTGGCTTCATTGAAACCCAACGTAAAATATTACTGGTTACACATAGTAAACACCCAAAATATTACTGATTATTATTAAGGTAATGAACTTTTAAGTAACACATAGTAAACACATGGTGCATTATGATTAAGGAAATGAACTTTTAAATAAAACATAGTAAACACCCAAAATATTACTGATTAAAAAACTATTCCAAATCAAACATTCGATATTCACAAACCAAAGGTATAATACATACATTTATAAATCTCGTTAAAGGTGGTCTCTGTGTGGTTAGACTTTGATAGCCTTCAAAATATAAAATATTGTTAACATTGTGGTTGTTGATGATGAACTAATGTTGTTTCAATTTTTTGGATTTCTTGTTGGTATTTCCACAACTCCTACGGATTTAGAACCCTAAAATCACCCATAAAATGGTTCAGTGAAGTTCCTAAAGTCCTCTTAGAATATTAAACATCACAACTCTTTTATAGGTTAAAATATATATGGAAAGTAATAAATTATGGAATAACTAATTGGAAAACCATCAATAATGGATGTGGAATTGTCAAGGACAAACAAGCTTTTCCCAACTAGGTTGTCTTCCTAACAAGGTCGTTGAGCCAATAAGTTGAACTGGTTATCGGCCTCCACGGATTGGTTATAACAGTGTAGGACGTATTCTTGTTTTCTTAAATGTCATGTTTCAAAAATGTGAGGTTGAAAATATATATAGACCAACCCCCACAAGATTGAGGTCTTCAAGGACAAAAAGTATGAATGTATTGAGCTATTTGCTTTTATGCAGTTTTTAGTTTTCTATATGGTTGGTGTAGAAAATATGGTTGTGCAATGACACATGATGATGTGCGTTTTTTTCTTTATGGTCTACCACAATGACAATGTTGACTCTTCATTCTTCTTTCACTTCTTTTTTTCTCAAATGCAATGTTAAATTAGCTTTAGCAGTTATATTCTTTATTTTGTTTTGACTATGCCCCTTTTCACTTAGATGTTACGTTTGGTTTTCAATTTATAACCATGAACTCTCAAGTTTTAAGGTTGCTTTGACTTATCTATTGTAATTTTAACTTTTACTTGTAGCTTTAACTCGAAATTCTCATTGTCATTTTTCGTGCAATATCCATTGATTTTATTAGTTTTCATCCCTGCATACATCATTAAAAAATATCAAAGTTGGGCAATCATATATTAAAATTATACATATTATAATCAAATAAATATCAATTATTATATAAATTAAATCAATCAAGCATCAATTTGTTTAACAAGATAAGTCACATGTTCAAAATTATTGGTTGCAATATTAATGATCAAGTGTTAAAAAAGTATCATGTAAGGGTGTGATGAAACTTATGATTTAAAAAGGGGTTTTGGTTTTCCAACTTAAAAATCATATGTGAATTGTTTGCCTTTTCTTAATTAAAATCCCATTTAAAAAGTCTAGTCATTGTTGGTTATTAGTTTGGATATGAGGCATTTAAACAATAATATCAAATAACATCAAAATAATGCAAAATATTTCAAAAGTTCTATAGGATTAATGATGTCAATATTAACCCTCATGATCCATAATATGAGTTAATTTGGTCAATTTGTTAGACATAGATACTTATTACAAAAAATCATTTTACATTAGGGTATTTAAGTCTTCGTTGCATCTTTATGATATTGTTTATATCCTCTTGTATTTTTGAATTCATGATGTAAAATCATGTTATGATTACGAGTAAAATAAAGGATATATCGTTCTATTGAATTTACAATGAATCAATATAAAATGACACACATCTAGAAATTAAAATATCAAAAAGCTTTGTACCTAAATTAAAAACAACCAATCAGTAGACATGAAACCACACTGGTTATTTGGAAAATTCCCTGCAAGAACAACAATCAAATTACATATATAAACATATAAATTTGGAAAATTTCATGCAAGAACATGAATTAAAGTTTATTTGTTCCTTTTGCCTTAAATAGGAAAAGCGATATCATGGGCCCCTTGGTGATTTGATGTGGACATTATAGTGCTGGGATGACACTAAGAATATGATTTAGAGTTCGGAAATGGCTAAGGAAGCACGCTCTGCAGATTAAATTGGAGAATTGTGACCAATTGTAGTTGATGACTTGTCCAAGTGGGAGACTGTTGGAATAGTGTCCAAGGTCATAACTAAATTGGTAAGGACTTTCCATTAATAGCAGAGTCCTTTTTGGGTTGCCCTTAGTAATCCCAATGGTATTAGGTTAATTAAGAAAGACAAATAAATAGTTTATTAATTTGTCATGTGATGATAAATTAATTAGAAACTAGGTTGGAATTAATTTAAATTAATTTGGGATTAATTAAAAGTGCAGAGACTAAATATTAATTGTTCAATAGTTGGGCAATGGATAATATTTGAAGGATAAGGATAGGGGACAAAATTAGAAGGATAAACCTTCTAAATTCCATCCACCACATGAAGGGATAAGGAGATAAGATTTGAATTAAAGATAAGTTGGATTATTTAATCATTTATCATTATCCGGTTTGAATTCAAATCAGGTTTATCTCTAAGCACCCTTGCAAGCTATAAATACTCCTCTCCCAGTCCTCAAAATTTCGTCCCACTCTCTGGCTCTCTCAGTCTTGGAGTTTTCTCTTCATCAGCAGAATCCATAATCCCTCTCTAGGGTTTTATAGCGAGCTTTCTTAATTACCAAATTAAGCTAATAATTTGGACTTATTGTGTGTGAACCATTTGGGGGTATTATTTTTTGGTTACTACTTTCCTTAGCTTGGGATTTAATCTACACAAGGGTTCTTCAAGTAAATTGGTTTTGCTAAAGGTTGGTAATCTTAATTCTTCTTGTAGTTTTAGTTATCATTAAGTACCATCCTTGTAGGTTTTAGTAAATGTTACTTGCCTTAGATAATTTTTATGTGTTTCCGCTACTATGTTTGATCTATCTAGGGTATAGAAAACCTATTAGTAATACCTTTTGATCACACATAATATCTAAGACATACCAAGCCCTTACAATCAGGCTCAACGACCTTCTGCAAGGTACCTTGTATTGTCTATTCAAGGCCTGCCTACCGATAAATCCTAAACTATGATATTTAAAGGATAATGTTTCCATATTAACCCTGATATGATTATGGGAGAAACAAAAGTATTATTAAGGTATCATGAGAGTTTCGTAAGGGTCTTGATTCATTCTTGAAAAGAGGGTTGATATTAAACCATAGCAGGCTACCATAGTATTATAATAACTCCCATATATACTAATAGGTAGAGGTAGTTATATTAGTCTATGTTTATCATTAAGTTTTGACCTGAAATAACGATTGTGAAGACCCTATGTAAGTTTTTACTATGAATGTTTGTGGTTTATCTATCACACTATTGTTTTATTTTTGTTGCAAGTTTTGAATGTCATAATCAATCCAAAATCCAAAATTGGAATCAAAATATCCCATGGGACTATATTTCATATATTAACTTTTTATTTCATATAAAATTAAGTATGGGCCCCATATCTAAAAATGGGAGAACAACATGCAATTTTAAGCCTTTTTTATATGTGAACCCCACACCAGTGACAAATTCATGCTTGTTTCCGTGGTTTGATCAATTTTCGTATTTGTTACTTGGATTTGTTCATATGTTTTTATAATCATGAATTCATGATAAATTTTAAAGTATACGGTATACACAACTTAGTAACTAACTAGTATGGTTTTTATATTATACAACTTACAACCATTATATAGATATCATTATAAATAAATTTAACATAACTATATGAAAATGATAAGGTACATGTTAAACATGAAGTAAATACTCTATAATTATGTCCCAAGTGATTTGGATATATCCATACCCAAGGAGAACCCTACATTATTACTATACTTTTTTATGATAGTCCCAAACCAACATCCATAAAGACTTACCAAAATCCGAGTAGCCCTCGCCATTTGATAAAGCATGAACTCCCATATTCAAATATGTTCAGACACTTTCAAAAGCTCCTTCCAAGTCTTTATCCATATTTTATTAAGTATAAGACATGATGTATGGAAGTTGGATGTCTAAATCACCTTCCTTACTAAGAACTTATTAGAGGATGTTTATATGAAAAATATCAATGGTTTTTTCAAAACCAAAAATCTTGACAAAGTATGTAAGATTCAAAAATCCACACATTTAGTGGAGCATGTTTCTTAGGGCTAGAATCTTTAAGTTTGATGTGAAGATCAAATAGTTTGGATTTATCAAAAAGAAAATATGAGCTATGTGTCAACAAGAAGGTTAGTGAGATTGTGGTCGTATTTATAAATTTGAATTTATTTGACATACTACCCAGGAAATGACATCCTGGCCTTGAAGATTACAATACTCGATTATGCAATTGTTTTTTTATGAAAGATATATGATAAAGTGCATGTATAATAGAAATTAAGATATATATATATATATATATATATATATATATATATATATATATATATATATATATATATATATATATATATATATATATATATATATATATATATATATATATATATATATAGGTCAAAAGGATTTATAGGAATAGTCAAAGTACACATATAGATAAAAATATGAAGTAGTTTAAGATTGATGAATCCAAGCGATGATCTATCTTATATGTCACAAGGCATGTCATTAAGTAAGACTCAATGTCCTTATTCAAGGGTTAAATAAGAGAGGGTGAGAAAAATGGTATAAATTTTGGTTGTGGGATCTATCATATATGTCATGTTATGTATTATAATCCAAATGGGGTGATAGTCACTAAAAGCATGTAAAACACATTTTAAGTACTTGGTATGTGTGTATGCATGTGTGTGTGTGTGTGTGTATATATATATATATATATATATATATATATATATATATATATATATATATATATATATATATATATATATAATATGCATGTGTATATGTGTGTGTGTATGTTTAATGATGTGTTGTATGTAAGTAGTTACATGAATGTGGACTTCCACAATGACTGGAATGACTTCGAGTCCCGATCAGTCAATGTTTGTATTTTTATCAAAATAAATCTAAGTTGGAAGAGTTTACAACAAGACTTATTATAGAATTTACAATAGAGTTTGAGTATATAACATGCGATGCAATAAAAGAAGCTATATAATTATGAAATTCATTATGAAAGGCCCCATAAAAGGCACCATAGTTAGTTGCATATGTGTCACATGATGTGTAGTTAGACATTTATCTAGTTCTTGTGACATCACTCGAATTTTATGTCTTGTATAAATGTGATAAATGTTAACACATATGTATAATTACATCAGACTAGATGTCCTGAAATGTTATAAAAGGGCTAAGGATGTGTTATCTTGGACTACAAAGTAGACCATGAGGGTTGGGCCAAAATGGATCAAGCTTTTATATGCTTAGTCCATACCCTTCTTACTTCTCAAAGGCAACCTTACACAGTCCACACAAGGCCTTGTTCCCGCCTACTAGGTAAACCATAAACCCTGTTATTCAAGGTATAATGTTGCTAAATTAACCCTAATCATACTTTGGATGAAACCAAAGTGTTCTAATTAAGGGTCTGTTATGATCTTTATGATGAATTCAAATCATCCTTAAAGAGAGGGTTAATATTAAAATTGGCAAGCTACCGTGGCACTATAGTAACACTTGTGTATACGAACCACTAGAGAGGGGATAGATTGATCCATGGTTTTCGTAGAGTTCAACCTACAAAAACACGAGTTTACACCAATAGAAGTTGCTACTTTAATATTTAAAATAATAATCTGAACTCAACAAATAAAAAAGATAAATGGCTCTAAATTTTGTGACACTTTTTTTTCTAAACTCAATATAATGCTTTTTTGACTTCAATATGTACTTTGGTACTTTGGTTTTTTGTTATAGTTTTTTAAATATAAATAAGTTGAATTAAACTTTTGATATAAGAAAGTGATGTGTAAGGAACAATAAAAGGACATTAACAAACATGATAGAAAATTGAATATGCTAAAGGGTTGTTTACCGCATGGCCTATGACCTAGTGGTGTCGATAGTTGTTGAAAAGATGTCATTAACCGATAAGTTGAGTGTCAATGTCCCGTTTGAAACGAAAATGTAGATCTAAGAATAAGTTTAGGGGATGTGATATTGCATTTAAAAAAAACTAAAAGATTATTTAGATCATTAGATGTGATGTAAACTAAGTTATTACGACTTAATATCCTTATGATCAATTATTTAAATTATCTCATTCCTACATTATTTGTATATTTCTTAAGACCACCGTATTAATGAATTTTGAAAAAGCATACCAGAGTCTTTCTAGTAGAATAAATATGAAATTTTGTAACTTTCAATAGCCTTAAAGCATTGGCTATAGTTAATTTGGTAATGTTGATTATGATTTTTAAAGACAAACATATCTTTAAAAACATATATCCTAACACATTCTAAACGACGATGGGAAGAAACTTCACACTAAAACCACTAAAAGTTAAACTATATACTTAGTGACTTACTTCATCCAATTTCTTTACCTATCTGAATCATGCATGACATTAGTGTATTATGTAAGAAACTAGATTTTGGGTTTTGTGCTTTTGATATTTGTTGCATAAGGAATTTGCATTTTTTTTATAGTTATTCTAGTTAAATTGATGAACCGGAAATGTGATTATTGTAACTGGGCAAAAAAAGGTTAAGGACCAATATGGAATACAATATGAACTTAAGGGTGTAAAATGCAAAGTAAGAAGCATTTAAGGAGGCAAACGTCATGAGAGGGAGGTGGGGTTTACTACTCATACTCACGTAGTCAAACTTGAGATTGACTACGCTGAATATTTTCCTCGCTTAATCAAACTCACCGCTATAACGTGTCCACGCGCCTCTTTTGTGCTAAATAACACGCTCCTGCTACCTAAAATACAAACTGTTTTTGAATTCTGTGGTCTAAAATAAATGACACCGTTTTTTATTTACTTAGATATTTTTATAAAATCAAAACGTGCTTATATTGGTGCTTACTTTCTTTTAAAAGAAATTTTACTCAAGACAGATACGTTAATGATTTTTGCTTTTATAATATTCAATAACACAATATCTGAAAAAATAAATTTTCTAGTCCAATAAATGTTCTAAAAAGGTTAAATTTCTTCAATATAGTAAATAAGGTGCATGCGTTCATCCATCCCAGGCCCCAGCAATACTGTCAAATTACAAACGAAATTAATGATTTAACAATTTTATTTCATGAAATAGCATCTTGTAATGAGCAAATCACTTGCGATGATTTAAATACGACAAAAATTACTTCGTTCTGCATTTTAAAAATAGTATGTTTATATGGTTCCTGAAAAAAATTAACGTAACTTAGAATTCATTGATGGTGTTTCTAAAGGATGGTTGATAGTTAGTAGATGTGATGACAAATTTGATGTGATAGACAAAGTTAGTTATTTAAGATGTATAAAAGAATATGTGTCAGAATTCTATTATAAATTACTATTTTGTCGATGAAACTATTTAATTTACATTTTAGCTATCATTTAAACATTTATTTGATAATAAAAGTATTTTATCAGATTACATGTCATTTCAGAAGTTGCGTTTATTTTGATACTAATAAATTTAGTACTTCAGCTGGCGGGTCGATTGTCATATCCTTTCGTTAGGTGTATATAAAAATTTAATACAAGATTTTATAATCTTCTTTTCATTAGTCACTTTATCTCCTATTTTCATACACCATATTAATTCTCTAAAAAATTATATAATTGAAACATCTAACCCCATCTTAAAAATCAATACATTATTAGACAATTTAGTTAAAACAATAGAATTAGACATCTTATGGAATTTAGATTCATTTTTATTTTTTAATCTATCGTTTATCTCCTTCAAGTTTTTCGACGTTTTATTCTTATCTATTAAATTATGTTTATGTTCATCAATCCTTCACTAATATCAGTGCCTACTTTAATTAGTATGTAAATATTAAAAAAAAAAATCCATATTATTTGAATTAGAGTGACAAAGGACCTAAATATCCTTGTGTGCTCTCATTATCAAGGTCGTCGTCATGAACTACGGTTTGCATACATCCATTTTGTGGTACATGCACCATTCTTAGATATTTTTTGTAAGGAATATAAAGCTGTCAGAAATGAGCAAAATAAAAATATAAGAAATTACAACTAAGTTTCAGAATAAAAAAAAAAAGGAATACGTTTGAAAGGTTGTGGTATGGTGGTTGCCTTTAAAATTACCTAGAGTTAGGAAGTTATCATTACCATCCATTTTAGGGCTTTTCAACTTATTTTGGTTATACACTACTTAAAAAGGACACCTTCACTTTAGTATTTGTCAGTAGTCAAAATTTATTTTAAATGATTTTACAAACATTGAATAAAAATTGATTTCCATATGTGATGAATTTTGATAAAGGTGGTACATTAACTAAATTAAGCTATAGTTCGTGAGACAGAAAGAGTAATTGTGAAACCGTTATATGCAAATATATGGTTAGAAATCTAAATAAAGTTAGATAGGTGATACCATGAAGGCAAGAACAATTTTACATACTACTAATTTACTTCCATTTAATAAATAGCAACCTCTTATTAAAGATTTGATTAATCAACGTAGAACTTTGGAATATATAAGGAAAGGTACAAAAAATCCAACTTATCATCCATGGATGTTTAGAAAATCACTATGTTATTTTTATGTCCACCAAACTCATTTGTTATTATTTGATTTTGATTAAATTAATATTTTACAATCGAATAACCTAAGAAAACTTATTGCATAGCCTGCGTGGATCTAAAAACATTACATGACCTAACTTATTTTCAAAAATTGTAATTGATATTCAACATTGTTAAAGTTGTAATTAAAGAGAATGTCCTTAGATCAACATTGTTAAAACAGAGTATATTTGATGGAAATTTAGTGGGGAGACGAATGATGAATGAGTAGATATATGTATAGGGCAGCAAGCTCTTATCCCAAAGAAGAGCTTCAAGTATTTAGGATTTATGATCTATAATGGAGGGAGGGTATGGAGGTAGACATCACCAATCACATCAAGACGGGTTGGTTTAAGTGGAAAAGACCTCTAGACTCCTATATAACAAGAAGGTCCTGTTGAAATTGATAGGAAAGTTTTTATAAGGTAACGGTTAGGCCGACATTGTGTATGGATCTGAATGGTGGCCAAACAAGAAGGACAATTAGATTAATATAAAAGTAACAAAAATCAGGATGTTGAGGTGGCTTATGGTAAAACGTTGCTAGATATGATTCTGAATGCAAATATAAGAAATTTGTTGGGAGTGACGTGGATCACCAAAAAATTAAGAAAATGGTCATTTAGGTGATTTGGACATGTTTAATGGAAGTTGTCATCATCAATAGTAAGGAGGGTTGAATCAATGACAACTGATGGTAAGAGGAGGAAAGGACGACCTAGAAAGAAGTAGGAGGATAATGTGAGTTTTTACATGAAGGAGCTTAATCTTTTCGAGGACATGACCTCGGATCAAAGGGAATGGAGGTTAAACATTAGGGTTTATGAGTACCCTATCCCCTATTATACGTTACTTTTTCTGATCTATTTTGTTAATACTTATTTTATGCCTATATGTTTTTACTCTAATTAATTCTATATTTTTATAGCTCGAATTGACTTACTCCCTATTGTCCTAGCCTTATTTGCAGGTTCCCGTATTATTACGCTTGTATTGTGATTTATCCAAGTTCTTTTATTACCAGTCACTTTTACTTACTTTCCTCTTATTTTTACCTCATTGTAGATTATCAGTTTGTATAGGTCGGATGTCATTTATATGTGACACATTCGCTCTTCCTCATGGAGGCATGGCCCTTGACATCTACTAATGTGATTCCTAGGTTGTTTATATGTGACACATTCATTCTTCATCATGGAGGCATGACCCTTGACATCTATTAATGTGATTCCTAGGATCTGCTGACGTTGATGTTGTTTACTAGTGTGGTTGTAATTGATATTCAATAAAACTACTACCATTTTGCCAAAAACTTTATACTCTTTAAACTCCAAAAAGTGTCATTAATGTTTTATACAAGTTTTAAAATTTAAATCAATGATTTCATAAAATACTTTTATCTTTACATAGGCTATACAATCAATTTTCTTGAATTAATTAGTTTTGAAACATTAATTTAACCAATATTGAAAATATAATAGTTTAATAGACACAAATATAACAATGGTATTTTTAACATCAACATATAATACTTAATGTATTTTCTGAATTTCCCTAATTTCCAAACTTAAGTCCAATTTCATAGACCTTAGAATAGTTAGAGTTACTAAAAGCATTTAGCATACACAATAAGAAAAACTTTTTTTAACTAACACATTCACTTTTTATAGCCAAAAAAACTATTTATTTGTATAATACAAATTAATAATATATGGTTAAAACATGAAAACACTCTAGTAGAAAGCTTGTAAATGAACAACCAAAAGTGAAACGACCACTAGATAAGAAATCTTTCGAATGATCTCATTGACCAAAAAGCTTTCTAATAAAATCTTACTGTCGATGTTCTTAAAACCTTCTTCCTTTCGACTTTCCAACAAATGCATGGGACAGACTGCATAAGAATAAAAAAAAACATAGTGCTTATTGAGATGTTTAGTTGTACATGCACATATCCTATGAGTTCATTTATAATGTAACCCTTTCACACATGACCTTTATTAGTCTGATAATCGGTTACATATCTATATAAGTGCACACGTCAGAATAAACATATACAAAAACATATATTCCAGCATATCTTGTCGGACGCCGAACCTCTCATTCCCCTCTACTAAACGACTGACATAACAAGACTAACGAAAAATAAAAATATCTGATAACGTACGTCAAGCTGCCGACAAACATTCGTCTTAACAGCCCAAACGTATACCCTTTAACGTACGCGCACCCATTTCGCCGTAAACAAACTAGCAAGAATGCACACAACCGTCTTGCAAGATTTTCCATATCTTAAAAACTTAAGCTCACATATGGCTGTTTTCAAACTCCCATTTCAAAAACTTAACCTCATTTGATTGTTTTACAACTCTCATTAGTCTCCTTTATTTTCTTGATACTTATACTAAATTCATGTGTTTTTCTTACAAAGATCCTATCTTTAAGTGATGAGTCTCCTTTTAGTAAGAAATTGAAATTATTCAAAATACGCGTCTTAAAAAAAAAAAAAAAAAAGAGAAAACATAAACATTAAAGTGTGAAAATTCTAACACCCTTAATTTAGGAAAGTATGGGTGGGTGGTAAAACCTCTTGAAATTAGCCCTAGGCCACGGAGGTGGAGCCTAACATTTCATCCACACGCGCCCCATGTCATGAGAGTGGTGCGGAGCTCCGTTTTTCTACGACTCCCCACCCACTATAAAAACACACCACATCCTCTCCCCTTTTCTCTCATGTCCAATCTTTCTCCATTTCTTACACCATGGCTCCTCGCGGGAAACCTGACGGCAACGCCGGCGGCGGCAATGGCGGCTCCGAGACTCGCTACCGCGGTGTCCGAAAGAGGCCATGGGGGCGTTACGCAGCTGAGATCAGGGATCCTGGAAAGAAGAGCCGTGTATGGCTTGGGACATTTGATACTGCCGAGGAGGCGGCGCGTGCTTACGATTCCGCCGCACGGGAGTTCCGTGGCGATAAGGCGAAGACGAACTTTCCTACCTCTACCGAATTGTCGCTCCCGACGGTACCCGTCGGTGGGAAGAAGATTGTGACTAAAAGCCCTAGCGGCGAGAGCAGCACCGTTGAGTCGGCTAACTCCGCGGTACCGATCGCCGCCGCTCCTCTTCCACCGTCGGCTCTCGATCTCAGCCTCTCGCACTTTCCTGTTGGTTTCCCGATGGCTCATTCGTTGTTCCTGTACCATTCGCAGATCAACAACACGGCCAAACACAGCAACCGTTTGGACATGTTCAAATTCGACGGATCCGTTGTCCCTGCACCTAACCTGACAATCGGAACCGGCAACGGTGCACAAAGCGACTCCGACTCTTCATCGGTCGTCAATTTCAGTCATCCTCCCGATCGTCCACCACCAGAAAGAAACTTCGCTCTAGATTTTGATCTTAATTTTCCTCCGTCCGAAGTTGCCTGATGTAATTTTAACAATCCCCGTCCTCCGCCACCTCCCGCCCCTTGGTTTCCCTTTTTTTCCGTCGCAGAGCAGATCAAACCTAGAAAATTAGATAAAAATGAAAATGTATTAGGATTAAAAGCAGCCTGATAATGTTTCAATGCGCTGATAATGTTATATCTTGTCTTCCTTTTGTACAGACATCAACAGAACAACAATATCTGCAATTTTGCGTTCTTCAATTTCCATATTTCTGCAATCGGAATTTTATTAAATCGATCTGGTAATTTACGAAAATGGTGGCGGTGATGGTTTCCGGCGTCGTTAACATCTGTTAATAAACTAATTGTACTATCCGCATTACTTGTTGTACTGCTAAATTCCATTTTTCCAGTTGTGCAGCCAAGTGTAAGCGTATGGCGTTACGATAATTGACGCTTCCTCCGCCCCCAAAACAACACCAACTTCAATTATTATTTTATAATACAATAAAATAATAAATTAATTACGAAAAATAACATCGTATTATTAAAAAGATAAATCACAATTTAGAAACTTTGGTGGAAGACAAATAATATTAAATTTTGAAAAAGAGTTTGTTGTTTTGGGAAAGAGTTAAAAGTAGATTGCTATTGTCTGTTGAATAATATTATTTTAATGGAAAAGAAAAGATGGAGAGGAGGGCACGTGTAGTAGCAGTAATTTATTGGGTGAATGTGGGTTTGGTTGGGACATGGGAGAGCGCCGACTGCTGGAGTAAAAGAAGGCAAAGAGCAGAAACGGTGGCTGAGTTTTAAAAAAGGGCCAAAATGTAATGATGAGATCCAACGGTGGATATTGGCGGTCACATTTATTAACACCAAAGGAAAGGTGTCTTCCTTCTGTCAAAGGACGGCAGTGACGGCGACTCTTTTCATTATTTTCTCCGTCTTTCTCTCCTTAAATATTACGATATTTAATTTCTTTTAAATAATTCCTACTTTTTTTTTTTTTTTTTTTTAATCTTTTGATGTTAGAATAGATAACACTCTGACATAATAAACATGGTGATATCGAATAATTTGGTTTATGAATTTATAATTTTTTATGTTTTGATTTTTATATTAATGAGTTAAAAAAGTAATAAAATTGATTAAAAAGAAACAGATCAACTACACCTGGATTTAATATGATAATTTAATTTTAAAGTAGTTTAAACGGGACAAGATATAAACATGGCAGTTTTCTTGTATTTCATATGGTATAGCGATTTTTTGGTTTACTTGGTAAATAGTTCTCTCAATTTTGAGACATCTATATTGTTCTAGAGGTAGTAATACAAAAATAATGGGATCGATGATAAATTAATAGCCTTTTTATTGATTTGTAAAAGAAATTCTATTTTTTAAATTGAACGGCTATAAATTCTGTAAGAATATGTGGGTGAAAACACATGATCCTGTTCCGATATCGATAGGAGGAATCGTCTTGAAATCGAGAGATATCTATCGACCACATTAAAATCTATTTGATATAATATTTATATTGAAATCTTAGGATCCTTAATATGATCTTAAGATCGGCTATAAATTCTGTAAGAATATGTGGGTGAAAACACATGATCCTGTTCCGATATCGATAGGAGGAATCGTCTTGAAATCGAGAGATATCTATCGACCACATTAAAATCTATTTGATATAATATTTATATTGAAATCTTAGGATCCTTAATATGATCTTAAGATCTTACACTGATCTAATCTCAATTCTTTATTCTTTGTTATATATTTGAACCCAAACGTTCGTCCTTTTAACATTAAATTGAGCATCGTAGGTCATAAGAACTCTCATAAAGCATCATCACTTCATCTATACATTTCGAATTAGGGAGAGGGTGGTGACACTTATCTTCATCCGATTGTTATCGTTTTTTGAACGACAGACCACCACACAATCGAAGCCTGTGAGATTCGAATACGGGTCAACTCCATTTTTGATTGTTTCATAACAAGTGATCACTATTATGTCGCAAGAAGTCTATTATAATCTTAATGCCTTTAGTTGTGTATAGTCACAATGATATTTTTTCTCTTTTAGCTTAAAATATTTCTCCTTGATTTTTGTGGTTTGTAGTTACAAAAATTATGATATGTGAGAAATTTCGGAGACTAGTATATTTTGGTAAGATATTTTGTAAGATCCTAATCCCGAGAAGTCAACTTTTGAGGTTTGACGAATCAAAGTCCGCGGAGTTAAGAAATCAAAATATGAAAAAAAGGAAATTAAGGCATTAGCGCCGCTAACATTGAGGTTAGCGACGCTAATGTGGTGTAGTGACATTAATCCGTTTTTTGAGTCGCTGGCTTGTCAGCTGTCTAGGTGGGTTCGCACGATCATGATAGCGACGCTAACCTTAGGGTTAGCGGCGCTAATGGTCGATTTTGTGCCAAAACCCTAAGTTTTGATGGTTGGGCCATAGTTAAGGGTGGGGAACCCTAGGGCAGCTGTCATTTGCCCTCTCTCAGCCCCCAAAGTTACCTAAACCTCTCTCTCTCTCTCTAGCCATTTTGAGTGTTCTTGTTTCATTCATGAAGATTTGAAGGTTTTGGAAGGTGTTCTTAAAGATTGATGATGCTAGAAGAAATGTGTTGATGCTACAAGTTGCGTTCCTCGGGAAAAACTTCAAATATCTGCACATTCTGGACCATTGAGAGTCAAGTTCTCAACTTTATGCACTTTTTATGGTTGTTCTTATAATTTAAGTATGTTCTTGTGGATTGGATAAGTGTAATGGTCCCTGGTAGTGTTTGTCTATGGTTTGGAAGGATAAAGTTGGAAACTTTATGCCTTAAATCTCTGATTTGAACCTTTGTAATGGTTTGGAAAGTAAGCCAAACTCTCTATAGTGATTATGGTTAGTTTTGGACCACTTTGGACTTGAACCTTGTTCTTGATCTTGTATGGTGATGTTTGGGGGGATAAAGTTAGGATCTTTATGGATATTGGACTGTTTGGAAGGTCGGATGAATTAAGACCTTGGCTGAATGGATTAAGAACTTAATGGACTTTTGGATCTGTTCATAGTTAGCGACACAGACTTGGGGAGTTAGCGGCGCTAACTGTGCTGTTGACTTCTGTTGACTTTGACCTTTGACCGTTGACTTTTTGACTAGTTTGACTTTTGGTCAAACTTAGGGGTTCAGGGTGTCGACCTTATAGGATTATCCTGTTTGGGATTTAGGAAGTTCTTAGTAGAGTTTATCTTGTAAGGACGTTCGCGTTGTCGGATCCGTGGACACGCGTGAGGAGTGTTGTTTGACCTTGCGGATCAGGTGAGACTTCTCACTATACTATGGGTGACGTTGCATGCGTAGGTAGCTTTATTACTTTGTGTAATAATGTGATGTATGTGCCTTACGTGTTTACCGACAAAATCAGGGAAAGTCCATGAGTCAAAGAATGAGTTGATAACCGGACAGATCGGGGCAAGCTCTAGAGTCCAAAGAATGAGTTGTTTCAGTGACAGACGGAATAGGGCAAGCTCGTGAGTTCTTAACCGAGGCGGATCAGGGTAAGCCCGAGAGCCAGGTTGATCGGGGCAAGCTCGATGACCTTTTGTGATTGTGTTTATGTGATGAATCGTGTGTTATTTTGGGGAACTCACTAAGCTTTGTGCTTACTCTTTCACCCTTACTGTTTTTCAGGTATTTGCTGGCTTGAGCTTGGAGCACGGTGCGACTGTACCGCATCTGAAGTTTTGATAATGGAGTCTTCCGCTAGATAATGTTTGTAAACGATTTTGATAATTACAATATCTAATGTTTAAATAACAAGTTTTAATTTAAATGGTTTTAATTGGTAAACCGTTTTATGTGTTTGAACCATTTTAAAAAAAAATTATTACTGGATTTGGGACGTTACATATTTCGTTCACGATTCGATAATCATGATCTTCCAAAGCGTAAAACGGTCTTAAATGAAATCCCGATCTTGACAATCTTGAGTATAACGTTTTATTTATATTTGTTATAATATATAATTGCTTACGTTTTAGTTAATCAACTTAAAATAGACGGTCTAATATGTCAATATTTGGTGACTTTAGGTGGAATCGTTCTCAGTGGCGGAACCAGAATTGTGCACCAGTAGTAACATCAAAAACCTGTATAATGAATGATATAACCTATTACTACTTATAGACCTGTTGTTTCCTAGTGACCACAACAAGACACTGTAAATATGATTTTCTTATCCCTCATGGTTCATACTTGGTACTACCACAACCAAAAACCTCATTAGAATCCCCCTTTACAGAAAGTCCTTTCACTAGTTGGTACCCCCAAAACAATTTCACGACCTCCCACATATATCTTGGAAGAACCAATTTGTATGTGTTAAACAAATAGCATTCAAATGAATAGAAAAAGAAAACATAAACATACCAGTTAAAACAATAGGATAACTTCGTGGAAAAGATAACGGGTTGCCCGAATCAAACCCAGTTGTGTAGAATTCCACACCAGTTGGTAGAACACACTACATTACAAACAAAACTTAAATACTAAGATTAGAAAATAACTTGAATAAGAATAGTAAAGTCAATTATCTTATGACATATAATATCCACTTACTAATTCTATCACTACAATAATTTTTGTGAACCATGAACTTCTACCACTGTTATATTTCCATTGGTCTTTGAATGCAACTCTGACTTAATGACAAACTAGTAGAAACTATCTTATGTTCTTGAATAAGCTTAAGTGTTGACACAAAAGGGATGTCTGGACATACTTTTTCAAAGTGGTTAATGTGACATGAGGAATTGGAATCAGAAATCGTGACTTGAAATTGTAATAATCATTTTAATCCCAAAATTTGAGCAGCGTTTAATGCAATCACGGTTCATATATCATCCTCAATCCAAAAATTGGGAAAGGGTGAGTAATTTTTGTTTTGCGATGCATATATTGTTGATTTCAACTTCAAAATTAATATCTGACTGAAGTAGTGTGTGAGTAGGAGGGTATTGATCAACTTCAAAATCGAATGGCAGTGGAATCAGGAACCTTACGATTAGAAGCTGGGGAGGTGGAAGGGGATAGAGCGCGTGAGTAGAAGGGTACTGATCGGCGTTCAAGCCTCACAAACAAACACACACACACACACACACACACTTTTTTTCTTTTTTTTTTCTTTTTTTCTTTTAGTTTGGGCTCTTTGCAATTAGGTTATTTTTCTTTGGGCTACTTCTATTTTCAAATATGGGGCTAATTCTGAGCCAAACTTAAGTAGTGGCTTGTGGCACTAGGTGCACAAAACCAAGTCTGCCCCTGACCGTGCTATTCTATAAGAATGACTAAGAGAATATGTTGTTTAGTAATGTGAATACATTCAATCTCACATAAATATTGCCATTATTGTGAATTCTCACTCATTCTCATTCGTTAATGTTCTCACGTATTATCACACACTCATTACGATTATCCTCACAGAATAAAAATCATAAAAAGTCCATACGACCCTTATAGAAGATTTACTTTTATAAAAATTAATTTTTCGTATTCACGTTGCCAAATAAACCTATTCTCTGTCATTTCTATAAGTCCATACGACCCTTATAGAAAATTTACTTTTATTTATTTAAATTTTTTTAATTTAGCCATAAAATTTGGGATGTTACATAATGGGTGTCTCTCACTAACTAGGCCATGGATTGAGCCATATTATCATATTGTTAGGTAAACTAAGCTTCATTCATCTCATCCATTTTAAATAGAGTCATAGGAGGAAGAATATAGTATATGAAATTAGAAAGTTGATAACATCATTGATAATAGCCTAGGATAGACAAAATATACCTTCAGGGACAGCTACCCCCAATATGTCGTTTTATTAAAAAACATGACCCCTCAGCTAGTGGGTTCCACATCGAACTAAAACCATCCTACATGTTATGGTCGATCCTACTCACACTCCGAGACTGTGGGTTATGTACACAACAGAGTAATTAGAAAAAAGACCCAATAACCACATTTACATAGTTGATTAACCGAAAAAATATTTAAAGCAATTGTGAGAATATAATATACATCGGTGATCGATATATGAGGGGTAATGAGAGAACCAATACCTTCTACTAGCATAGGTTTAGCTGACATAACAGAAATAGGAAAACTAGTTGATAACGAAGCAAAGGATGACAAATGTGGTGACATATGATGAGATGCACCAGATTCCAATATCCACAAGGACGAAGGAATGCCTGAAAAACTTGATAAAGACATGCCTGAGTGATACATAGAGGTTGACATGGCAGCAAGATTGGAGACAGTGAACTCTGTCTGAACTGCTAAAAACATGTGGTCCAAAGCTGATGGTGGTGTCGTATTGAAATTAATCTTTATAGAAGTTGTAGCAACAGTGAACTATGTATGACGAAATGGTGGAAATGAGGGGCTTTGCTGAAATTGTCTAGGATACTTGTTGTTCTGTGAATGCTGAAATTGTCCAAGTGGCCTCGTTTATTGTGAAGGGTTTTTAAGCAATCAATGAACAAACAAATTCCTAAGTTCACATACAGCCCTAGAAAGATCTATGTTTTCTTCTATGAAGATATAAACTAAAAACCTAAGGCCAACATTTATTTCTAAAGTTCAAATAAGAATTACCAACCTTTTGATCTTGTTCTTGAAGCTAGCAGCAAACAGATCCTGCCTCAAATGCAATTCACACCCAAGCTAAGGAGAAGAGAATCCAGCAGAGTTCTTTTGGTTCAAAAATGGCACAGGATATTAGGGTGCCAGAGGGTTCCTTTTATAGCCTCCAAGGGATACACCTGAAACCCTAAGGAACCTCCAAAGTGGGCAAGCCTGTTGACCACTTGGACCAGATCCCTTAAACCCTAATTAGGGTTTTCGCCAACCCTAGAGGGAGCCTCCAGGTTGGTGCCACTTTTGGCCCCTGGACACTGGCTTGCCAGTTATTCAACTATTGAATAAATACAAACCAGTCCCTGCACTTATAATTAATTAATTTAATCACTAAATTAAATCCAATTAATTCTAGATTAAATCTCAATTAATTATTATAGTTTCTAATTAATATATTAACACTTAAATATATTAATAAACTATTTATTTATTTCTATTGATTTATTAAACAATTAATAAATCAACATTTCACTCTACTAAACTCTACACTAAACCTTCAGCTATGAGGGCAACCCAAATGGACTTTGCTTCAATTAACAAGTTAAATACAATTACAAGTCATGACTTAGACACCAAATCCAACAGTCTCCTACTTGGATAAGTCTATGACTTTAATTGTCCATTTACCTTCTGCTTAATACCAGTTTCCCAGAAACTGTTCCTGAACTCTGACCCAGTCAGTTCTGTCCAAAGATAAGTGATCAGATGATCCTCCGTTTAACAAGATATTTTCAGACTCAAGACATGGATTAAGATCAATCTTGGTCTGATACTCTGTTTCTCGATTTCTGATTTTGCTTATGACTTTAAGACTACTAATTGAACACATCAATTCAGTCCCGGTTGGCCAACACTTTCAGTCAACTTCAAAATCATCGAGAGGCCTACATATATCTGTTTCCCATCGGGTCAGGGGACGGATAAGTTTCGACATATATGTCCATACCTTTTACCAGTCAGAATACTCACAACAATGCATTTTATAACACCGAGTTACCGGCGCGTTTTCGTATTATCAATGAGCAACTGTCTCGCAAATTACAGATCATATCTCTCCACTTAAAGATCAAATGATATTATCGTCTTAACATTGCTTGCGATGTAATCCATGAAGCAATCTGTTAAGTGCGGGTTTATCCAATACTCAAATCTCTATTTTCTAAGTACTCACGAATGTTGTAGCAGTCTTACTGCAATGTCTAACTCCTTAGACAATCTACAACCGATTCATGACAGTCTTCGTTCACACTTACTCCCTAAAGTGTGATCGACTGTAGAAATTTAAATAATCTAATTATTTAGGAAGTTAAACATGCAAATATAGAAACACAATAATAAACAATTGACAAAGGCAGTAACAATACTCATTTATAAATCTCAATTATAAAATCTCCAAGTCAATTACATTTATATTGTTACAAGTTTCAAAAATCTATCTAATTACTAAAACTAATATCATCCTTCAGTTCAATGCCCCGAGCATGCTGATTGTGTTTGATCCTACTCAGTGCCTTAGTCAAAGGATCTGCAGGATTGTCTTCTGATGATACTCTCTTAACCAGTAAGTGTCCTTCTTCGACGCGATGTCGAATGTAATGGTACTTTCTGTCGATATGCCTGGACTTTCCATGATCTCGCGGTACTTTTGTCAAAGCGACCGCTCCTTCATTATTGCAAAACAGTTCCATCGGCTCTTGAATGCTCGGGAAAACTCCAAGGTCACCGATGAAGTTCTTCAGCCAAGCCGCTTCCTTAGACGCTTCACTCGCTGCAATGTACTCTGATTCGCACGTTGAATCAGCCACCGTTTCTTGCTTGGAACTTTTCCAAGTGACCGCTCCACCGTTTAAAAGAAATACCCAGCCCGACTGGGACCGACCACTGTCCCTATCTGTCTGGAAGCTGGCATCTGCATATCCACTCACTTTCAAGTCATCACTGCCACCAAGGACTAATACCATATTCTTTGTCCTTCGCAGATACTTGAGTATGTTCTTAACCGCAATCCAGTGTGCCTTTCCCGGATTACCCTGGTACCGACTAACCATGCTTAGTGCAAAGGATACGTAGGGACGAGTACATGTCATAGCATACATGATCGACCCTACTGCCGAAGCATAAGGTACCCGACTCATTTCAGCTATTTCCTCATTGGTACTCGGACTTTGAGTCTTACTCAATTTAGCATTACTCTGGATTGGTAACTCTCTCTTTTTGGAATTTTCCATGTTAAACCTTTTTAACACCTTTTCCAAATATGTACACTGGCTCAGACTTATTAATTTTCTTTTCCTATCTCTCAGTATTCTTATCCCGAGAATATAAGATAAAAAAGAGCTTCTCCAAGGTCTTTCATGGCGAAACACTTCCCGAGCCAAGACTTGACATCTTGCAAGGTCGGAACGTCGTTTCCCATGAGCAGTATGTCATCAACATACAACACCAGAAAAGTGACTATACTCCCACTAGCCTTGACATATACACAGGACTCATCTTCACTCCTAGAGAAGCCAAACTCTTTGACTTTCTCATGGAAGCAAAGATTCCAGCTGCGAGATGCTTGCTTCAACCCGTAGATTGATCTCTCAAGCTTACATACTTTATCGGGATGCTTTGTGTCTACAAAACCTTCTGGCTGATTCATGTAAACATCCTCAGTCAGTTTCCCGTTAAGGAAAGCGGTTTTGACATCCATCTGTCAAATTTCATAATCATGAAACGCAGCTATGGCAAGCATTATCCTGATTGACTTAATCTTGGCTACTGGTGAGAAGGTTTCATCATAGTCAACCCCCGGGGTTTGAGTGAATCCCTTCGCAACCAGCCGATCTTTATAAGTATGTACTTTACCATCCATGTCGGTCTTCTTCTTGAAGATCCACTTGCACCCGACTGTCTTACGACTCGGCATGTTGTCAACCAAGTTCCAAACTTGATTGTCATACATGGACTTAATCTCGCTGTCCATTCCCTCTTTCCATTTGGCAGACTCGGGGCCCCCCACTGCTTCGCGGTAGTTAGCTGGCTTGTCCAAATTGGTCAATGTACGATCACTGACCAACGTGTCACCGTCCGAAGTAATATGAAAACCATAAAACTCGGGCTGCATGCTAACTCTACCCGAACGCCTAAGGGGCAATGAGATGTCGGTGGGTCCAACAGGAACCTCTTCCTCACGTTGGTTGCTAGTTTCTTCTAAGGTTGTTTCATCGGGCGTCTCTTGAATTTCTTCAAGATCGAGTGTACTCCCACTGTCCTCTTTAGAAATGAGTTCTCTCTCTCGAAAGAACCCCCGTCTTGCTACAAAGACCACGTCCTCGCTTGGTCTGTAGAACAAGTATCCAAATGACTGTGTCGGGTATCCAATGAAGAAACACCTCTCACTTCTTTCCGCGAGCTTGTCATGAGTCTCTCGTCTTACGAAAGCCTCACAGCCCCAGACTTTAATGTGTGCCAATGAGGGAACTTTTCCCGTCCACATCTCGTGCGGTGTTTTTGCAACCTTTTTCGTTGGGACAAGATTTAGGATATGGGCAGCAGTCTCTAAGGCATACCCCCAGAAATGGATCGGAAGCGAAGCTCGACTCATCATGGAATGAACCATGTCCAACAAGGTTCGGTTTCGCCTTTCAGCAACACCGTTCAACTGAGGTGTTTTTGGAGGCGATAACTGTGAAACAATTCCACATTCCTTAAGATAATCGAGAAACTCGATACTAAGATACTCACCGCCTCTGTCGGATCTAAGCATCTTTATCTTTCTGCCCAATTGATTTTCTGCTTCATTTTTTAACTCTTTGAACTTTTCAAAGGTATCTGACATGTTCTTGATTAAGTAGATATACCCATATCTACTAAAATCGTTAGTAAAGGTCACATAGAAACGCGTGCCATCTTTTGTGGTTGTTCTGAAGGGAGCACACACATCTGTGTGTATGATATCTAACAGACCTTCACCTCTTTCAAAGGAACCTTTGAATGGTGATTTTGTCATCTTACCAAGCAAGCAAGATTCGCATACATCATCAGACCCGAGGTCGAATGATTCCAATACTCCATCCTTTTAGAGTTGGGCGATGCGTTTCTTGTTGATGTGGCCAAGGCGACAGTGCCACAAACACGCCTTTTCTATACCGCTTGAAGAATCAATAGTTAAAACATTTTTACCACAATTGTCAACACAGATAATAGATTCATACACTCCATCACAAGGCATAACATTAAATATAAAAACATCATTTTTGAAAATAGAAATTGAACCAGTCAATTTATTAAACTCATAATAAAAGCCCTGTTTGAACAATGCATGAAAAGAAATTATGTTCTTTGTCATATCAGGCGAATAGCAACAATTATGTAAATCTAAACGAAATCCACTACTAAGCACTAATCTATAGACACCGATCTTGGTAAAAGGTGACGTTCGCCTATTGCCTATAACCAGGTTCAATCTACCGTGCTCCAGCTCCCTACTTTCCTTTAGGCCCTGCTTGTGATGGCTTTACTTTGCCATCCTTGATATCCTGCAAGTACCTAGGGCAGCTCCTCTTCCAGTGACCCTTTTATTTGAAGTAAAAGCAGTCAGCTTCTTTGGGGTTCGTGACATGCGGAATGCTGGAAGACTTGGTTCTTGGGGCACTCCTAGATGTCCCGACATGAGTCTTTTCCTTCCAGTTTTGCTCCGGAGGGTCCTTCCTTTTCTTTCCCTTGCCAGATCCAATAGCCAGGACAGGCGGGTTGACTGGGAGTACACTTTTCCCTTTCATCCAGTCCTCAGCAGTACGAAGCATGCGGTGGAGTTCAGCCAAAGTTGCCTGACTGTTGTTCAAATGATAAGCCAGTGTGAACTGGTCATAAGAACTGGGTAGAGAATTTAGCACTATGTCAACAGCCAAATCCTCATGTACAGGCATCTCCAGCTTTCTAAGCCTTTCCACATAACCCTGCATCCTTTGCACATGAGTGCAGATGGACTCTCCATCCCTAGGCTTGCCATTAGTGAAAGCTTTGACCACCTCACGCCTTTCGATGCGTTCTTGCTTGCGGAACTTTTCCGCGAGCTCTTTGTGCATCTCGTAAGGCCAATAGTCTTCATAAATACGCTACAGTTCAGGGTTCATGGTAGCGATCATGATGCAAGCCAGTTTGGTTGCATCATCAGAGTGTTTGGTGTACGCGGCGATTTCCTCGGGAGTAGCGGTATCTGGGTCAACCTCAACTAGCTCGGTTTCCAGAACATACTCTTTGTGTTCAAACCTTAGAGACATTTTGATGTTGCGGATCCAGTCATTGTAGTTAGTGTCGTCCAACGTCACTTTTGAGCACAATGACAGAATCGTGGTGACATTACCGGGATTCGAGTGGGGAACGGATTGGTCAGAAGACATCTGAACAAGAAGAAAGTAGTTTTAAATAGGCATTATTAAATAATCCTTATATTCACCCAAGAATAAATATAAGGCTAGGATCCTACAATAACAATCTACAATATCGAAGAGGGATGCCGTAATCTATATTGTAAATTTTATAAGGTAGGCGAATGACGATTCAGCCAATTCCACCGCGGAAAAATAATCTAATTATAATGGAATTCCTAGTTTCTTTTGTGATTTATTGAACTGTTCAATAGCATGTTTTAATCTCGGGAATGCCCCGCTGTTTGTGACTGGGATACCGAGGATCACAAACCGGGTGTGAATAACCATACAAATTCTCTCGGTACTCTTGAAGTCAATTGTCATCTCTAATTAACGTGCCGGTTAACCACACACGCTCCGTTAATAATGACAAAATCGAGAAACCCATTGCGACTCTTTGCGGACCCCAGTTGGCGTGCCGGTAAACCACACACGCTCCACCAACGTTTGACACGCGCAACGGTCGTCGTGCGGTCAAAAATAAAAGAAATACCTAACACACACTAGTATAGCGGTAGTCAGGGTCGATCCACAGGAGCTTCGTGGTTAGACTAGATGAGAGATTACCAACTAATAGTGTCACAGCTATAGTCGGAGGATCTGGTTTCTATTTTCCTATCACTAGCAAATGAGACAATAATCAAACACCAAAGCCAAGCTAAGCTATGTCCAAATGACCTAGTCACTTTCTGAAATCAGAAGTACATCTCTGAATCAGAAGCAATCAAAGGCATCCAAACTAGCAAAACCGAGCAAAGCATAAACTAGCTACTAACTAAAGTCCTATTGAACAGTTATTAGCCAAGATTTAATGCTTACCAAATAACCTAATTAGCTACTGAATTCAACCAAAGAAAACAGTCCCAATAAGGTCCAAACATAATTCAACACAAACAATCAAACACAATCATCCAAAAACACCGAAATGTTAACATAAAATGTAACCGAATGATTCCAATCACCAAATCCGAATTCCAAATACAGAATCAGTAACCAAAATGTTTCTAAAACAGAAACCTAAGGGCTCAAAGTCAGTGGTTGTCACTCCCAAAGACTTTAGCTACAAAACTACTTTCTACCAAAATGAAATTGAAATAAAAAACATAAAATACCAATTATGAGCTTGCTGAAATGGAATCCTGGAGTCAAAGAGCTTCTAGGTCGATCTTACACCCGGTTCTTTTCTAGGGTTTTCGGCTGGAAATGCATCTATTTATACTTGCAAATTTCCCGCAACCGCGCCGCGCAGAAGTGAAATCCGCGGCGCGCGTACTTATCTTTCCCCGTTTCTTCGGAATTTAAATGTGTTCCACCGCCTTAAGCCCTCGTCGCGCAAATCTCAAATCCGCGGCGCGCGCACGACTTCTCTTGTTTTTCCATTCTTTTTCCTTTTGTACACCTTTAGTCCATGTTTTTACTCTTTTTCTCCAGACAAGTCCTGGCACGAAAAGTGAGAATACCCAGACATATTTGATATAATTTAATCAAGAACAGGGCTCAACAACGCCTAAAATACTTGATATCACTAGGCGTTGTCAACGTTCCACAAAGTGCAATGTACAATTTTAAGGATTAGCACCAATTCACATTTTTTTGAACCTAAAGTAACTAGATTGGGTTTTGTTCAAGGTTCTAGTACTTTTAATTATAGCATTATACTTTTAAGAGGCTTAGCGGTTCTATCAAACCCGTTCGGCTAACGACACTCGACTTACCAGGAGAGCGGTGGGTAAGAGTAGATACCCATTAGACTGCCATTTTATAGGTAGTCGTATTATACCCTCTTTATATGACAGTTTTGTGAATGAGGCCTACTAACGGTAAGACTAACCAATTTTCTTATATATAAATATTATATATATATATATATATATATATATATATATATATATATATATATATATATATATATATATATATATATATATATATATATATATATATATATATATATATATATATATATATAAATTACCAAAATGAATATGTGAGAGCTTTTCACTATTCATTTGGTACCTGCTATTTTCAAAGTCATAATTACTAAATTCAGATCATAGTATAATTGGTAAAGCATAGGATACAAATTGTAAATAAGTTTTTATTTGGAAATAGCAATTTTGATTCTTTTTATAGCAAACTTTTATATTTACGTTTTTTCCCTTCAACTAATTTTGAATTAATTGTTTTCACCCTATTTATTATAAAGTTATATTATTGGTATTTCGTAAGTTACGATTCCAGTCCCTTATTATATTTTAAAGTTACATTTTTCGTCCCTTACGTAATTTGTCTTTGTCGAGATGCTTTTTTCCAATATACGGGGCTTCCGCAGCATTGCGCGGACTGTCCGAATACTAGTTAACTTTTAATCATAAATATATAAGATATATTTTAATCTTATTAAAATATTTTAGAATTAATTTATTCATAATTTTCGCAAATTTTAATCTAATTTCGAAAATTTTAAATTAATCCTTTAAGCTGATTTAATTTATCTTTTAATTAACAATTAATTAAATTAATTAAATCTAAGATAGGTAACACAAATTAATCAAATTAATTTACCTATCTTAAACCCCTAATGGTTCGAAAATTGCAAGCAAGGGTTTAAGTGTTCCAGTTATTTTATTAATCCAATTACCAAAAATAACAACATACTATCCAAGGCAAGCAAAAGGGAGGACCAAATAGGGTTGGCGGTAAGGGTTAGGAAACCCTAGCCTTGAAATCGATCAAGGCCCTTCCAAGGGTTTAATTTTGCACAAAAAACCCTAAGGTACAAACAGTTCATAACAATTCACAAGAAAACAAAGCCATAGCTCTGATACCACTGAAGGGTTTTTAAGCAATCAATGAACAAACAAATTTCTAAGTTCACATGCAGCCCTAGAAAGATCTATGTTTTCTTCTATGAAGATATAAACTAAAAACCTAAGGCCAACATTTATTTCTAAAGATCAAATAAGAATTACCAACCTTTTGATATTGTTCTTGAAGCTAGCAGCAAACAGATCCTGCCTCAAATGCAAGTCACACCCAAGCTAAGGAGAAGAGAATACAGCAGAGTTCTTTTGGTTAAAAAATGGCGCAGGATATTAGGGTGCCAGATGGTTCCTTTTATAGCCTCCAAGGGATACACCTGAAACCCTAAGAAGCCTCCAAAGTAGGCAAGCCTGTTGACCACTTGGACCAGATCCCTTAAACCCTAATTAGGGTTTTCGCCAACCCTAGAGGGAGCCTCCAGGTTGGCGCCACTTTTGGCCCATGGACACTGGCTTGCCAGTTATTCAACTATTGAATAAATACAAACCAGTCCCTGCACTTATAATTAATTAATTTAATCACTAAATTAAATAACTATTTATTTATTTATATTGATTTATTAAACAATTAATAAATCAACCTTTCACTCTACTGAACTCTACACTAAACCTCCAGCTATGAATGCAACCCAAATAGACTTTGCTTCAATTAACAAGTTAAATACAATTACAAGTCATGGCTTAGACACCAAATCCAACATATTGTTGCTGATTTCTATTACCCAACAAAAATGGGCATTGAGACTTCCAATGATTTTTCTTTTTACAAAATGCACACTCACCAAATGCAACTTTTGGCTATACTGATTTGAAGTCTGTGGTCGTTGTGGAATAGCAAAGACAGCAGGAGTAGTGGCTTTCTTAGACCCTTTGTTAGCTTGAGATTTGATACGATTTTCTTTAACAATCAACTCATGAACAACTGAATCAACCATGGGAAGAGGAATGCGATGAAGAATTGTTCCACGTAAGCCTTCAAAATCTGAACGTAATGCCATAAAAAATTAAACCAACTGCCGTGCTTCCCTTCGGGCAATGTAAGGCTTAAAAGCCTTTAGGTAAACACTTTCTGAGAAAGCTAATTGATCCCACAAATAAGGCATATAAGCATAAAAATCTTGTATACTATTTTGCAAAATTAGACTGGATGTACCGCTTGTCATACTTTGCCAATTGGGTACCAACTGATTGAATTACAAAATTGGTAATCCAAATGATAATCTTGATACTATCAGTCTCCCAGGAATAATCTTGGATAAGGCTGCAAATTTTGAAACCTTATAATATCTTTTTGTTTACCCTTCGCACTTGTAACAATCTCCCATATATCATTGCCCCAATACCCCCAACGAACTCACCGTGGAGTTCGATCCATCAAATATATAGTATGGCAATGGCATAGGGTTATCTAGAGGGCTAAATAAGGCCCAAACTCAAAACATCTTATTAGGCTTACACCAAGGATATTAAGGCCGAGCTCAAGGCCATGTCCACACCAAGGCTGAGCTCGAAGCCATGCCAATGCTGAAGCCAAAGCTGTTAAGGCCAAGCTTAATGCCAAGTCCGAATCGAAGGTTGTTGATGCCAATCTCAAGACCAAGGTCACACCAATTTATGATTCTCTATTACCTTCTCCCCCCACAAAGTGCTGACTTAACTATGAAAGTGTACGTTTGGACTCCGACATGATATATGGTTAACTGATTTCTTTTAGGGTGATACCAAGATCGACGCCTTTTCAGCCCCAGACTCCTTTAAAAAGTGAGTTACTCATCATTAAGTATTTTAAATGACAAATATTTTGTAGAAAAAATTATATACGATTAATATGTAGAGGATTAGAAAAATATAAGGAGAAGCGCAAACTCTTCATTATTTACCGAGGAGTCTCTAACTACCTAAATAGATTAATAAACATAAACAAACAACTTCAAAATTTGTCAAACTAGGTTTGACCCGTGTTCCACACGGGTTTTGTTGGGTCTGATTTTGTTTTTTCTTTTTTTTTGACTTTGCATAACTTTTTGTCTTCCGGTTATTTGATAGATTGGATGTTTTTTTCTTTGCCTTTGTACTAAATTGTGATCCCTCATTCAGGTTTGCTGGTGAATTAGTTACACATTGATGACAATCTATTATTATCTAGAACATATATATGTTGATTCGGTATATACAATTCAAGATTAATCCACAAAGTTTTGTCTCCTACAAACATTGTAGATTGCGTAATATACATTACATTTTTTATGGAGACATAGCATTAAAATTGCTTTGTATTTGTATCATATTGTTATAATTAGGTAGTTTATTATAAATATACAGCTTAAATAAGATGAAACGAAAGCATGGTATCATGATATGTAAACCAATTAAAGTATAATGCTATTTCTTTCATTTAACCCTACCAAATTATATATAAAATATGTGAAAACTAATTTTGAAGAAGTGGTTGTTTTAAGATTTTAAAAACCTACTGGTTTCGACAAATGGGAGATGATAATCGTGAAGTTTTTCAATCACATTCATTACATGCGTATCGAAGAAAGAAATTCTATGAATTTTCTGTGACAATAGTAATTAAAATTGAGATAAAACGGATGAAATTCTATGAATTTTCTGTGAAAAAAGGCATATATTCAAGTATTCTAGTTAAAAAAATTCTAATTGAATGAAGAATGACTCATTCTATTCAATCAGAAAAATCAAACAGTTTTTTCAACAATGGAATCATTCATTCCATTCCATTCCTACCCTGATTCCAACGTAGCGAAAAAAAACCATACCTCACGATTTAAGACTTGAGCAGGAAACCAAAATTTTCCAGTTTCAAGAGCAAGATAGCAAGAAACAATCGAATCAATCCTGAAGTTCAAGATAAAGAAAACTACCCTAACATAAGGTGAAATCTTCAATGGAAGAGAATAAATGGCAAATGGAGAGAGATAGATGATATTGACTACTAAATCAGAAGCAACAATTAACAGTAAAATGACCTGAAAACATAACACAAGACATCAGTGTTAGGTCGGTTTATGAAAAGAAAAGGAGTTACAAAGATAGTATGTCTTTATGTTACTCTATAACACATTCAATTGAAAATATTCAAATAATGAACTACATATAACAATTTCATGTGCAAGAATCTGAAAATGGTGTACCTTCAGCTTATTAACATGGCTTTTCCAGTAGAGCTGACCCCTTCATATAAAATAAGAAATAGAGTATGCACCACAAGAATTATAAGGGTCACACCCTACATACGAAAGTACACCAAGTGTATTAAGCTAGAGAGAATTGTCATACATAAGATCAAACTGTCCTCTTATTCAGTTTTCATGACTAATTTATGAATTATCAGGTCACAATCAAATAATTTCTACGTTCAACACTCAACAGTATTAACTTTTATTTCATATCAAACTTATAACATCACAAACCACTATTAATTCCCAGACGTAAACTTAAGGGAGATGCTATTAACACAATGACGTTCATCTGTAGGTGTGCGAAAACCTTCACCTAAAACATGACCAAGATGCCCTCCACATGCTGCGCACGTGATCTCCACCCTCATTCCATCTGGATCAGGCTAAACCCACAAAACAAAAGTTCTTCATTATTAGCATATACTTTTTGATCAAAGAAAGGAAAACGAAAATGAGAAGTTCACTCACATGGCGGTTTATGGCTCCGGGAAGACCCTCATAGAACGCCGGCCAACCACAACCGGAGTTAAACTTTGTGGTGGACTTGTAAAGCGAAGCGTTACACCCTGCACAAGTGTAGACTCCCTCTTCGTAGAACTTGTCGTATTAACCTATGCCTGGATACCTGTTATGTCATTACCAGATCTTTTAGATCATAAAAGTCCCTCTGTTCCCCAATTGGTGTTCAATTAATCGAAGTCTCATTCCTAATCTTCTCAAAAGCGAATTCAATTTGTGAAAAAATGACCAAAAACTTCATAATTGAAGAAAGGAGAACTTACTCGGTGCCTTTTTGTCTCAAAATACGAAACTGCTCAGGAGATAGTACTGCACGCCATTCTACAAACACACGCCATTTTACAAAGTGAATCGGGTTCAAGCTTTTCAAGTATGGATTCCAATGCCAAATTAGGCAAATCAAACACCGACATCGCATTCGAATTGTCGTTATCGGCCACGTATAGATCGATGCCCAGTTCTTCCAATCGCTGGAGTTTTAGTGTTGGTAAGTATCAGAATTGGGAGGAATTCGTTGAAATTAGAATCGAATTTAGACATAACTTAGCAGTAACATACCAAGTGATTGATCGATGATGCAGTAGCAAAACCCTAGTGAGCTCACGAGTGGCACTGAAGTCAGTAACGACCCTTTCGACTTTGAAACCCCCACCGTCAAAGCGTCCCTAAGCACCAGCAAACCGGCGGCAAGACTCAGTGCGACACCAGTGCATCTCAATGATCGATTACCGTAGGCAAAAATGGAGAAAAAGAAGTAACATGTAACACCAAACAGGACGGCAAAGTAACAGACAAAAATATCCTAAAAAGAAAGCTTTTACCTGAAACGAAATCCAATTCGCAGCAAGATATGTAAAGAACAAAGACGTCGGAAACAAAACGGAAGCAAGAAAGCAACAAAGAAATTCGAAACAGAGTAACTAAGGCAACCGGAAAACATTGAAAAAATAAAAAACACGTATGCAAGCATGTATGCACCACGTGGCAGAAGCAGATAACAAAAAGGAGGACCACCCCCCTTAAAACCCAAAACCCCCCACCCGACCCCCAAAACCTTCTAGAAACTTACGGTTTTTAATATATAAGGTAATAAGATTTTAGTGTAGAAAAACAGAATCCCGATGTTATAAACAAATAATAGTATTGGGGTTGGACGAAGTCATGAGGTGTTTGACGAAGTCCATGTTGGGGATCTTGAGGTTGTCACGTGTAACTCCACCGTCCCAATTCCCTTTCACGCGTTTTCAAATATTGACTACTCTTTCTCATACGGTCATACCATCTAGCTAAGTACAAACAAATATTCCAATTTAGAAATAACCAAAGGGTTGGTGTATTTGTTATATTAACTATTTTTTGGTCAATTCAAATATTTAGTAATAGGGTCACCATTCAAACAAAATTAGTAATAGGGTCAATTGCAGATCGTAAAATACAAAGAAACGGTCTCGAATATTTAAAAAGGAAATCTTTAATAAAATCTTAATATTTTAGCTGAGTTTATGAAAAAGTCTCAAATTAATTTTTATTTACAAAAAAGACAGAAAATCGGCTAATGTATTCAAATTAGCCACCTTTAACATTTTCAGCAGGTTAACTTGCCATGTGGAAAGTCTACATGTTTTATCTTCAATAAAATCTCAATATTTTGGTTTACGGAAAAGTCTCAACATGTTTTATTTTTAATAAAATCCTAATATTTTGGTCAAGTTTATGGAAAAGTTCCAACATTTTAGCTCAGTTTTACTTGGAAAACATTATGTATTTTTACATGTATTTACGTTTTTAATAACATATTTATATGTTTAAAAATATATTTTTACGTATTTATTAAAAATACTTAAAAATAACGTATTTAATAACGTAAAAAAACTTAAAAAATACGTCTTTAGTAACGTGTTTATATGTATTTAAAAACGTATTTAATAACGTAAAAATAATTAAAAAATACGTAAAGAGTAAAAATGATGTATAAATACATTTTATAAATGTATAAATACGTAAAAATTATGTTTTATTCATGTATTTAATAACGTAAAAAACTTAAAAAATACATCTTTAATGACGCATTTATACGTCTTTATTAACGTATTTAATAACGTAAAAATAATTTAAAAAATACGTAAAGAGTAAAAACGATGTATAAATACCTTTTATAAACGTATAAATATGTATAAATACATTTTCAAACATATAAATACATTATTAAAAATGTAAATACATATAAAAATATGTAGTTTTTTCCAAGTAAACTAAGTCAAAATGTTCGAATTTTTCCGTAAATTGGATCAAAATATTAGGACTTTATCGAAGATAAAACATGTTGAGACTTTTCCGTAGGACTTTATTGAAGATAAAACATGTAATTACCTGCTGTAAAGGTTGAAAATGGCTAATTTGAAAACATTAGCCTGTTTTCTGCCCTTTTTGTAAATAAAAATTAATTTGATACTTTTTTATAAATTAGGCCAAAATATTCGGACTTTATTGGAGATTTCCCTATTTAAAATGTTATTTGACATTTCATTTTGTAATCTTCACTCCTGATCTCTCTCGATTGTTATATTTAGTACAAAAATTGAAAAACAATTGTACGTAAAGTTAAAACATATTCCATAACTACATGTACATCTCGTAATTTTTGAATAGTAGTTTTTGTGATTCCAAACGTAAATCCAATTTCATTTATTCAAATATATTAGGTTTTGGAAATGATAACAATACAAGTATGTTTTGCATTTTCTTTTTGTATTGGGTTGTGTAAAATATGTAATTCTGAAATATCTCATATGTTGCAAATGTCATTTTATTTTAATAAAATCTTAACATTTATATCGATTGTATTGTTATTATTATAGCATATGATCATTTATAGGCAACCTTGACCATAAAAGAAACTCATAACATCGTATCTAAGATGTTAGAGGAAAACGGGCTCATGAGGTTTTCCTTAATACTACATGTTTAGGATAGCGATTTTGGTAGTTATTGGACAATGTTGCAAGACGTCGGAAGCATCAAGTCATACAGGATTCTTATTAACAATGATTTGGAGCAGTGGAACGTGTCATTTTCCTTACTTTTGTTGCAAGTTTCGTTGAATATGTAATGAACCTTTTTGATTTTAGACCTCAATTTTTTTGATTAGCTTCCATTGTGTTTATTTAATAACAAATTTTCTAGATCCAAGAAAACAAATATACTTATAACTCTACATAAAATCATTAACGATTTGTAAGTTTTTATTACATAATAAACAAATACTATTTTACAAGACACGATAAGTTTGTCAGTTGTTAGATGTCACAACCTAACTAAGTTCTTAACACTCATTAAACTACGTTTGACACTAACTAGAAAGTTAGGTTCTTACTGAAAAGCTTAACCGTCAAATAATAACCAACTAATAAAAATGATATTTAATAAAAGCTATTCGAGAAATGTAAATAATATAAATTGTTTTATAAGCTATTTTTTAGTCTGCTAAATTTTGATTATTTTGATAAAAACATTTTATTGAAAATCAAATCAAGACTTTTTTTTAATAATTGATGTTTTTAGAAAAATCTAATACTCCCTACGTCCCTTTTTTATTGTCCACTTTTGACTTTTAAAAGTCTTTCTTTTTCAACTTTGGCCGTAAATGCTTTTTGTTTTTGTTATATAATACTTGATGCAAATTATATGAATGGATTGTGTTTTAAACGTATTTCCATTGATATAATTTTCATCAAGTATCATATAACACAAACAAAAATATTTAAAGTCAAAGTAGAAAAAGAAAAACTTTTAAAAGTCAAAAGTAGACAATAAAAAAGAGACGGAGGGAGTATAAAACATATATATGTGAGAGGAAACATATACACATTCACCGGAGTTTATTTTTAGGGAAGTGATTTGTACACAATAATTTTTTTTCATACACAACAATTTAACAATTTTGATGCACAGTGTACAATATTCTTAAAACATGAATTATTATCCATAGATAAAAATTGTTGTGTTATTTAAAAGTACCGTTTTAGTAAATCATAAATCTAATACTTTAATTTAAAAGGTCAAACAAGCCATCAAAAGGTCAACCAAACTTCGTGGGTTGGGCCTCATATGGTCCATTTAGGTCCACCGGTTTCAACAGCAATAGCGGCAAGTGATAGGGAGAACGGGCGGTGGTCTATTTCTCTGCTCACATCTAATCTAGTCACTCTTCTTCCACAACGAAACCAGTTCTAGGGTTTTAAATTCTGATAAAATCTGTCAACTGAAATCGAATTTCAGTGCTTCGAGGTCAGAAATGGGTCGAATATTTTTTGTAGAGTTGGAGGGAAGGACATACAAATGCAAGTTCTGCAAAACAAATCTAGCTCTTGCCGAGAGTGTCGTTTCCCGGGTAATGATTTGCATATGATCTTCATAAAATTCCTTTGTGTTATACCGTTATTCCAATTTTAGTTTCGTTATCAAGGGTTTTCTTTGTACGAATTGTGTGATCAACAACCCTAATTTGCATGTTCCTTTATGTTACAATCAGGGTTTTCATTGCCGCAGAGGAAAAGCATACCTATTCAGCAACGTGTAAGCTGTGCAAATTTCATAATTCCCAATTAAATACATACTCTTTACTTCAAATACAAATTTCAGTTCTAAATCAATAATTGGACATGCCCCCCGAACTAGATCTTTCATATAATTGGAGCCGATTTAGGGATTCATTATGCAATTTTCCCTTATCTTTTCTATCACCTACTAATTCTGAGAAAATTCACCTAGAAATTGAACTTATCGTACTAATAAACCTTGTAATTCGTTCTTTTGGTGGAAACCTTTCTCAAAAGATTAGTGATTAAACTCCATCTTCCCACCTATTTGCAGTGGAGATGCGAGTGCTCACAAACAGTTAAGATGAAGATCCATGCCATACTGATAAGACTTTCTCCATTTGGAAATGAATGGAAGATGTTACTAACATTTGGAAAGGATCATATATATTTACATTTTTGGCCCCTCTACTTTGTTCCTACTAACACTATCCCCAACTTTGAACTAACAAGGTAACTACTATTCAAGTTACTATAGTGTAAGACTTTTGTTATTTAGGGTGAACGTGACAGCTGGACGTATTGAGGAAAGGATGATGCTTTCAGGAATGCACACTGTTACAGATATATTTTGTGTATGCTGTGGACAAATTGTTGGCTGGAAATATGTAAGTCCGTATTTACACTTTTGGCAAATTTCTCCAAATTTTATGACTTTTTTTTTGAATCTTGAAAACAGGAGACAGCACATGAACAATCCCAGAAGTATAAAGAAGGCAAATTTGTTTTGGAAAGAGGAAGGATCATAGATGGACTCGATTCAGAATTTTACATTGATACCCGCCCGAGTTCAAGTGATGCTGAAGAAGCTTAATGTTTACTGTTTTGACTATACTATAATATTATATATGATATGTATACGTAATAATAAATGGTGTACGATTATGGAAAGATGTTTTTGTATCGAGTGATAGAGGCTTAATGTAACAAATAATGCATGTTGTACGATTTCTATGTGTTGGATTATTGATCGTGCATTTATGATTTTTATAAACATGACAAATGTATTGTGTTATACAAAAATTGTACTAGTATAAGACGTAAGAACACGTGAAAGAAAAACGTACCGTTATCCACATTTAGGGTGGCAAAAAATCCCGTAGGACCCCGGTTCTATATAATATATATTTAAATATTTATTTTATTTATAATAGAAATATAATATACTAGGGTTTTGCTTTGAACTGATTCGGGATTCCGCTGTTTGACACATCACGGTCGTCTCTCTCTCAACTCTCTTACTATGTTTGTCTTCTCGTTGTCAACAAGTCGTCATCGTCAATTTGTAATTGTCATCGACATTCAAGTTTCAAGCCGAAGCCGTCATCGACATTCGACTGATCGAGTGATCGACCCTCAATTTCTCAATGATCAATAGTGGCAGCCAACGTATCTACATTCAAGCTCCTTCATCGAATCATCGGCTCATCACCTGAGAACCGTTGCTGAGCAATGACAACTGCCGGAGACGTCGCCAGAGAACCACGAGAACCGCCGTCGTTGACTGGTAAGTTCTACGTATAACCTCAGAGTTCAGATTTGTGATTCAGAAATCAGAATACGTTAGAAATTCGGATTTGCGTTTTAGATTGTATGTTCTGTTTGAATTTGAAACTTTGGATATCATGTAAGAATCTGATTTTGAATATAACTTCAAAGTTCAGATTTGTGTTTCAGAAATCAGAATACGTTGGAAATTCGGATTTGCGTTTTACATTGTATGTTCTGTTTGAATTTGAAACTTTGGATATCATGTAAGAATCAGATTTTGTGAATATGCATATGAAGAACGGATTTCAGCTTTGTATTTTCCGGAATATATGTTTCAAAAATTGTATATTATACATCAGATTTTGTGTTTCTGATGTTTATTTCAGATTTGTGTTTGAAAATAATATTAGATTCCATGTTTCAGAATTTATTTTCTAGAATTTTTGTTAAAGATATTTTGCATTTATACTTTATTCCATGTCTTCTATAGAGCAAAATCAGCCAATGGATTCAAACACAGTTAATGGTACAGCCAATTCTCCAGCTCAATTGGATGAATCAAAAAGAAAACTACGATCTCCAATTTGGGTTCATTTCACATTAGAAACCGTTAAAGGAAAACAGATGGCTGTTTGTAAATATTGTAAAAGGTCATTTGCATAAAAATGGAACGAATGGTTTGCATACTCACTTTAAGCCATGTAAGATTCGTGTGGGACAAAGCAAAATTGATGATTTTCAGAGCCGTTTAACTACGAAAAGATCTAAGACTGACGAGAGTCAGGGCTCAATTTTTGCAACTCATCGTTTTAGTTATGAAGAATCGTGTGTCAGTCTTGCTAAGATGATCATCCAAAATGATTACCCACTTAGTATTGTTGAGCATGTGGCCTTTAGATGTTTTGTTCGGGGGCTCCAACCGTTATTTAAGCCGATATGTAGAAACACCGCTAAAAGTGACGTCTTTAAATTGTACAAGGAGGAAAAAGCAAAGATAATATTTATTGGAGAGTATTCGAGGTAGGATTGCGATAACGACCGACATGTGGACTTCCAACAACCAAAGGAAAGGATACATGACCGTGACATCCCATTTCATTGATGATTCATGGAACTTACAAAGTCGGTTTTTGAGGTAATATTTAGATTTATAATTATTTGTTTAAGATATCATTATGTACTCATGTAATTAAATTAATCTTCATTTGTTAATTGTTAGGTTTATATACGTGTCGTCCTCATACGACTGAGAACCTAACAAATGCCTTGCTAGATTGTTTGTTGGACCGGAACATAGATAGAAAATATCAACCTTAACAATTAGTAATTGACCAACAAACAATTGCATGATAGCTTTAATGATTGAAAAAATGCCTTCCGATAGTTTGGTTTTAGGTAAAGGGTTTTTCCATATGCGATGTGCAGCGCATATTTTGAATTTAATTGTGAGAAGTGGGTTAGATTCTTTTAGTATCGGGATTGAAAAAATTCGTGATAGTGTTGGTTTTTAGACAGCTACAACGAAAAGACTTGAGACATTTGAAAAAGCTGCAAAACATTTGAATATTGATTGTGAAAAAAATAGCACTTGATTGTAAAACATGTTGAAATTCTACATATTTAATGCTTGTTGTAGCTGTGAAATATAAAAAGGTGTTTTTTCATTTAAAACAATGTGAGCCTAATATAAGAGTTTGCCGGATGAAAATAAATGGGCTTTAGCAATTGAACTTTGTGAGAGACTCAAAATATTTTATAGTGTCACAGAGTTGTTTTCGGGAACAAAATACCCGACAAGCAACATTTTTTCCCAAAAATATGTGAAATAAAGTTAGCTTTGAAGAAACGAGACTCTTCTAGTTTCATTGAGATAAGCACCATGGCAGCAAGTATGATTAAAAAATTTGACCAATATTGGAAATATAGTCATGGGGTGATTAAAAAATTTGACCAAATGGGACTCTTCTAATATGTGAAATAAAGTTACCATTTTGGATCCAAGGTTTAAGATGAAGACCCTAGAGTATTTTTTTCCTCTTATTTATGGTGTAGAGGAAGCAAAATATGAGCTTCAAAGTGTGTGTAAAATTTGTGAAGAAATATTTGCACAATATGAGTTAAGAGTTGTGAGCCAAGAAAGTGATGTTGATATTCCCACTTCTTGTCAAAATGCCACTTCCGGAGGTGATGTAGAGTTATTAGATGCTTTCTTTTCGTGGAATTCTTCTAGTAGTACCATTTGTGGAAAAACGAATTAGAAAAGTACTTAGAAGAATGCACTTTACCCCGGGAGTCGTGAGTTTGATGTGTTAGCGTGGTGGAAATTAAATGGGATTAAGTATCCCATATTGTGTGATATCGCAAGCGATATATTATCCATTCCTATCTCTACGGTTGCTTCAGAGTCTTCTTTTTCTACAAGAGGTAGAATTGTCGGTCCACATAGGAGCAAACTTATTCCGGAAACAATTGAAGCCATTATTTGCACTTAAAATTGGCTATGGGCGGGAAAATGAGGTATGTATGACTTTACTTGAATTATTATTTGCTATATTCATTTTAATATATTTTATTTATCACCATCATTTTGTTTTAATGTTAGGTTGTGTTATTGAAATCATTTGTTTTATTGTTAGGTTGTGTTATTGATGGTAGTGATGGAGCAAATGGTGATGGAGAAAAACAATAAAATGTGGTAATAAAGTATGGTATTTTTTTAAGGATTCTAT
This sequence comes from Cichorium intybus, assembly GCA_023525715.1. Lineage (NCBI taxonomy): Eukaryota > Viridiplantae > Streptophyta > Magnoliopsida > Asterales > Asteraceae > Cichorium > Cichorium intybus. The sequence goes on from CM042012.1 coordinate 133,147,255, forward strand.
TGGCTAACCAAATACAAACATATATCTTATTATTCTTTGTTTCTTTATTTAGGTATAAAAAACAATGTGGAGTTGAAGACGTTTAATGGATGTTAATGATGTAGTAAATTGATCATGTATTTTTAGACTTGTTTTATTCCATTTCCGTTTGTAATGTTGGATTTATCGTGTTTTACTTTTGTAACTTTAAGTATGTTGTATCAAGTTTTTGAGCTGTCAAAACAACCAAATTGAAGCTGGAAAAATTAATGTTTTTTAGCTGTCAAAATTCTGCAAAAACATACATATTTTAGTGGCCCAAATGCAACATTTTTAAGCCTAAATGTAGCCATTTTAGCACCTAAAAACTGCAATTTACGTCTAAAAGGATCAATTTGAAGTCCACAAAACGGGGAAACGGGGGGAACGGGGGCGGGATCGGGGGCGGCAGACGAAATTGGGGGCGGGGCGGGGTTGACAAACGAGTGATTTCGGGGGCGGGAACGGTGACGGTGGATATGGGGGAGGGGCAGCTATTCCTATGCCGTTTGGTCCCATTGCCACCCCTATCCACATTAGATATTTATCTTCATCGTAAGTAATTAACGATCGAAACTAATTTTAAAACCATAACTAAAAGTTAGAGGACCGAAATTGTAATTGTTGAGTAGTTTGGGGACCATTATTGTAAAAAGGTTAATTATGTATCTACTTGTTGGATACACTTTGCACGGTCCCTCTTTACCCCTATTGGTGGTTTGGTGGCTCCGCGGAGCATCGTGAGAGATACAGAGAGATTTGGCTTCCATGGCGGTTGCAATCTAATATCAATATCATCGATTCATCGCTTATAAGATTCTAACCTTTTTTGGCTTTCCCGGAGCTTTCCCTATTGTCGTATTCTTTTTTGTTGTTTACGTATTTTGATCGCAGGTGAAATCAGTAGCGAATTAGAGCTTTTAATGGGGCGGAGCGGTTCGTCCTCCAAAAGAAAACACTCGAAGAAAAAGAGTCTGAAGGTTTCATCCGAGGTTTGTCAAATTAATTTCTAGTTCTAGGGTTTCGCTTCTTGTATGATATTCTCAATTTGTTGTTTATTACTTTTTCACGATCTTCTATGATTAACATGTGGAAAATCGATCAATCTATGGTCACACTTCGATAAGAATAGCAAACCTGCGTCTTTTCTTCGTGCGACCTAAATCTCTTACAAATCATCCTTTTGAATTACAATGTGCTTAGGCTCGTAGAAAAAAGAGAAGTAGAAGAGATAAATCCAAGAAGTATCGCCTAGACGATGATTCCTTTTCTTCTTGTTCTGATGATGATTCAACCAGTTCATCGCCACTTTCATCTTCCAGTTCAGAGGGTGAATATATAAGTAGAAAATCACGATCTCGTTCACGAAATGAAGTAAAGAGTAGTAAGAAACGAACCCGAAGAAGATCTTGTAGTGAAGATAGCTTCAGTACTTCACCCCCTGTGAAGAAGAAGAGAAAAAAATCCAAGAAAAAAGCTGATTACGAGAAAAAGAAGAACAAAAAGAAGATCAATAAGAAGAAGAAGTCAAGAAAAGATGGTTATATCAGTTCATCAAGCAGTGATTCTGCAAGCTGTTCCACTTGTGGAGATGAAGATAGTTATAGTGATGAAGATACAACAAAGGGTAAAACCGGAAATAAGAAGAATAGGAGTAGGCCTAAGACTTCTTCTTCTTTTTCACCAAACAATAGTTATGAATATGATAATGATAACATTGAGAATGTAACAGTGGAAAACAACCCAAGGCGATTAAAATCAGTTATAACTATTGCAACACAACTAGAAAATGAAGATATGAAAAGGGAAGAAGAACATAAAGAAGAGATGGTGTATGATTATGAACATGATTATGATTACCCATCTTGTAAAAGCAATGATAGTAACGATGATGAAACCAAGAAAGAATCAGTTGAAAAAGAGAAAATTTGTGGTGAAAATCTTGAATCAGGAGTTGATGATTTGGAGTCGATTTTGAGAAAAAAAGCTTTAGAAAACCTAAGTAGATTCAGAGGCGGTCTTCAAACAAAACCAGTGGTTAATGATAATAAACAAAAACATGATCAAACTGGTGTTGACCTTGGTCAAAGTAAAAGTCAAAGTCAAACGCCTGTGTCAGTGTCACAACCAGTAATCCAGAGGAGTAGGTTTACATGGAGGAGAGATGCTTCTGTTAGCAATGTGAAAGAGGAAAAGGTAGAAAATAAGATTAAAAATGAAAATGTAAGTAATGAGGTTGAAAAGTCAACTGTTGCAAAAGAGGAAAGGTCAACGGAAGGTAATGAGAATTCACAGTTTGAAAAGAAGACAATGTCGGTGATGAGAGGTGGTGAAATGGTTCAGGTAATTGTTTAAATTTGGTTTTTTTATTTAATTAAAGATTTGGTGTAATGAATAAAGTTATAAAGAATGGAAATTTAATTGATGTTTTGATGATAATAATTGATAGGTGAGTTACAAGGTTTATATCCCTAATAGGGCTCCTGCTTTGGCTAGAAGGCAACTGAAGAGATGACAAAAGGGTATTATGGTCATTTGGTGAAGGTTTATGTTTTAGTTTAATTTGTGTTATACAAACTGTACACGTGACTTCGTTTTTTGTTTTCATAATTTCACAAACAATTGTGGTTATTGTGTTAATTCTGCTTGCATTTTGACTTTATTTCCATTCGGTTTATTATGTGTGAAATGTTTTTATGTAATTTATAGACTAATTTGTCAAAGAAACAGTATTCGGGAAATTGGAACTGGATTTAGACAAATTTTAAACTAATTTGTCAACTTCAAGACTATTTGTTTAATTGAAAAATCATTTAGGAAAGTGTGTAATGTGTTAGGAGACAAAAGAATGGTCCTATGTCATTATATATGGGAAAGGGAAAGAGTTGGATGGGTGATTCGATTGGTGCGGGACAGAAAAACAAAATTCAAGTTAATATGTTCAAATTAAATATTTTATCATCATCGATATAATGTCGACAACCTTTATTATTAAAAGTAATGATAATAATTTAAACGAATTTGTCAACTTCAATCGCTAGACAAGTCTTTAATATGCAAGGATACAAAAGAATTACTTTACGCCACTATACAAGGGAATGGAAATAGCTACTTGGTAATGTTGCCGATGTGTGACAATAAACTCAAAGAAATTGGTAAGTAACTTCTATTATAAGAGATACAAAGGAAATTATTAGATGGATGTTTCCATTGATGTGGTATAAAGAAACTATTTAAATAGGTTTTATTATGAGAAATAACAACAGTAGTAGTAGTAAGAGAGCATAATACTAATAATATAATAAATAAAAAAATAAATTTGTCAACGTCAACATATCAAAAAAATCCATATAATAGTTTTCATTGGGAATGATCTTTTGTCCTTATATAAGAAAAATAAAGGAGATAGATGTGTAATTTTATCGGTGCAGGACAAAAAAGTCCAAACTAAAATGTTAAAAGTTAAATATTTATCATAAACTTACCTTATTGGCTTCTATGATCCAAATGATAGAGAATTTCATATCTGTCTAAATAAACATCAAAATACTATATTTGTCTAACAACATTTCTAAATATCATATATATATTTAATAAGCTTTTAAATATTTGTCCAAACTAATATCTAAATATCATATATACCATTTATAAGCTTCCAAAGTATCATATTTGCCCAAATTTTTTTTAAATTTTTTAAAACATTTTTATAGTCATTTTTTGTAATTTAAAATCATTATAAATATATGAAAAATCTATAATGACCAAAATGCCTGTATTTCTTTTTTGATGGAACACTTTGGTGGAAAGTGGAAACACAAACGATGCAACCTCGGGGAAGGCGACTCTACCATTGTCGTCGTCGTCCATAGTAGTCTACCATTCACCATTCGTAGTCGTCGTCCATCATACTTATTCGCCATCGATAAGCATCTTCAACATCGATCTTCATCTTCAGTGATAATCATCCGCACCGATTTCCATCTTTCGTCGCACTTATATGTCTTTAGTCGTACTCCGTCACCGTGTATAATCATCTGAACATGGAAATCAGTGTCGATGATTGTGTTTCTACTTTCTAGCAACATGATTGTGTGAAAAATCTGATTGAAAGATTAATCTGATTCCAACAAATAGAAGTAAGAGTATTTCGGTCATTCCATATTTTCCTTATACTTATAATGATTTTAAATTAAAAAATGATTATAAAAATGTTTAAAATATTTAAAAAAGAATTTGAGCAAATATGATATTTTTGAAATTATAAAGGGCATATATGATATTTAGATATTAAGTTGGACAAATATGGAATTTTGACAGTTTATAAAATGTATATATGATATTTAAATATTAGGTTGGACAAATATGATATTTTGATATTTATTTACTACATATATGAAATTCTCCCTAAAAATAACACTACCAATAATCCGAATTTTTTTTATTTAGGAAAGAGATGCAATAAATGTTAGTAAAAAAAAAAACCGAAAATTGCTCATGAGAACATAAAAACTTACCTTGATATGGTGTCACACACATGCCTCAGCATTTCTTTAAAACTTTTTATTATTTGTAGAAGGAAAAATGACTTATAAGGGTAACGAAGTATCAAAATTGTTCAAAAAGTACCATTGAACTTTTTTTGTACACATATTACCAACAAACTATAGCCGTTATACACGTATGACCATTAAAGTTTATCATTTGTACAAAAAATAACATTGATGTTACCTGAAGTATATGTTACCCGCCAATGATATTTTTTGAATAAATGATAAACTTTAATGGTCATACGTGTACAACGGTTATAGTTTGTGGTAATATGTGTACACAAAAACTTCAATGGTATTTTTTGAACAATTTTGATACTTCGTTACCCTTATAGGTTATTTTCCCTTTGTAGAACTCACAAACTTTAAACTTAAACTTACCTTGATATGATAAGTTTGTCACACACCATAACATTTATTGCAACTTCTTGCAATTGCAGCGCTAATTTTTGTTTTTTTACTAACATTTATTGCATCTCCTTCCAAAAAAAGGAGATCGATCTTGATATGGTGGTAAACTTACCATATAGAGCATTTCCTTAAAACTTTTTATTATCTGTAGAACTCACTGAAAAACTTTTTAATATTAAAACCTAATGTTCTTTTTCTTTGGTGCACAAGTGTTCCAACCCAACATCCATTCTTATACCAAACTAGTGTCAGATGAATAATAAATATGCTATAATTAGTATTTAGAGTAAATTGCAAATGTGATTGGTAAAAAGTTGCTCTCACAGTGTCATTATATGATACATTGTTTATATCCATTTAAAAAAGAACAAACACATCGCTTCCAACCATATCCAAAGATACATTATTTGTGGCATCATACACTTGTGTACCAAAATTCATTAACAATTAACAAGTAATTCATCCTCCTTCATCTATGATCTAACCCACGTAAGCCTTCTTCTTTGTGCCACGTATGCATGCCCAGTCATCAATCTCTGATACAATCATACCTTCCAGAAGATTCGAGTATCGATCTACAACAGTCGGTACCTGCTCCAAGATAATTCCAGAAAGACCAACTACACCACCAGGCTTCGCATAAGAAACAATCTCATCCGCCAAATCTAACAAAGGATTCAAAAGAATGTTCCCGATAACAACATCGAACGTTTCTCTCACTTCCACTAAATCATTCTCTTCGACACTGTTACCTTTCATAGCCAAATTCCATTCACCTCTCGATGAAGAACTCGTGTTCCTAGGATTACTAGGAACAAGCCGCAATTCCAATTTCTCAGGTCCTATGTTGTTCAGAGTCGCATTATAACGTGCGGCTGTTATCGCTTGAGGATCTATATCTAACCCAACTGATTTGACTGCACCGAACTGTACCTCATGGTCAAAATTTCAAACCAAAACAAGATTCTAAATGAATGTTCTAGAAGATGACTAACCTTTAGTGCCGCAATTGCAAGAATCCCGGAACCTGTGCCATAATCAAGAACCGTTTCTCCACCTTTGATTAAACCGTGTAATTGTAAGAGACATAATTTGGTAGTCGGGTGGTCTCCTGTTCCAAATGCTAAACCGGGGTTTAGAGTTATAATTGTTGCTTCAAGATTTGGGGGTGTTATCCACTCGGGTACAATCCAAAGTCCTTCTGTAACTTCAATGGGATGGAAAGATTCCTGCAAGATAAGTTTATACCTGATTAAAATCAGACGCTTATGGTTTTCGTGAGCGTTGTTTGTGAAAAATAACCCGAGAATTCTCGATCCAGTCAGATTGGTAACCCGTTGTGACTTTGTAAACGGGTGTTTCTTTCAGGCCTATTGAATTTGCTGCTAGTGCGATACTTTGATGGACGTCATGAGATACCAAGAAGATCGAACCAATAGAGACCTGCAAAATGAAATGGTTAGCAAGAAGGCCACATCATAATTCATCAAGCTTGGAACTTTACATTTGTAGAATGTATGGAAAAGGGTTTTACCTCGTCACTAGAGTTGGAAGTTTCTGGTTCAACCATGATTGTGGAAGTAGCACCAAAACATAAAAGAGCTTCTGAAAGCATATCCTGAAGAAACAAGATTCGGAATTGCAGTAATTTCATCAATTGGGTATACTTGAAAAGGGCTGTTTATCTTCTTTAATATTCTTTTAGAACTTGAATTTCTTTGACAGAAGTCCGCTGAAGGTTCTATTTTATAGAGAAGATTGCGAAGAGTGAAAACTTACCGCGACATCTTGACGACATTGTATGTCCACAGATAGGTACGAACCAGTTGTCGGAGTTTCAGAATCGGAAGATGTGGAGAATACCGCTGTAACTGAACTCAATTTCAAGAAATCTAACAACTTTCTTGATGGGTAATCTTTGGTGGAGCCAAATAACATAAAATTGGATCCAGGGGTGAGACTTGATGTGCTACGAATCGACGAGAATGAAGTGCACGACAACTGTTTGAAGAAATGACTACGAAAAGAACCCAGCAGCATTGACATGTTTTTTTACAAGTGCCGGAGGTTTGTGAGTGAGTACATAGATATTACCCACTCAAGATGGCCAAGGGGCCAAAGTGAAAAAATCGACCAAGAAAGCAACACAATAATCTTATCGCCAAACATAGCTTACACCTAAATACCGTACGTTGTATTCCTACTTGATAACCAAAAAATCCGAACTTTTTTAGGAGATATCGTACTTGCAAGCACAAAAAATCAAATATGTGACTAAAATAGATAATACTTCGATATCCTAACTATAAGGGTGTGTTTAGTTCATGAATTTTGAAGGAATTTGAAGGAAATGGAATTTAATTCCAATAAACATTGTGTTTGGTTGACATGATTAAAGGAATTGGAATTCCTTAGATTCCATCAAATTTCATGTCTCATGGAATTGTCATTCTTTGGCCAAAGACAAAGATTTTAGATTCCATTTTTTGTGTTTTATTATAAAGACAAAAATGTCACTCTTACCACATTTTTATTTTAGTCATGATTCATCAAATAAAAACATATTATCATCATCTCGTCCATACCCTACCCGTCTACACACACACACACCCACACCCTACATCCTAACTATAAGGGTGTGTTTAGTTCATGAATTTTGAAGGAATTTGAAGGAAATGGAATTTAATTCCAATAAACATTGTGTTTGGTTGACATGATTAAAGGAATTGGAATTCCTTAGATTCCATCAAATTTCATGTCTCATGGAATTGTCATTCTTTGGCCAAAGACAGATTTTAGATTCCATTTCTTGTGTTTTATTATAAAGACAAAAATGTCCCTCTTACCACATTTTTATTTTAGTCATGATTCATCAAATAAAAACATATTATCATCATCTCGTCCATACCCTACCCGTCTACACACACACACACACCCTACACTCTAAAGCCCATGGCCACCCCACCCTACCCATACATCCACAAACATATTCCATTCCATGTCAACCAAACACATAATCGATTCTAATTCCTTCAAATTCCAATTCCTTCATATTCCAATTCCTTTATAGATTTATTCCTTCCAAAAACATTCTGCGAACCAAACGGCCCCTAAGGATCCTTTCCCTCGTATCTAACATTATATGATCATCATCCTCGAAAAATGTCAACTCCTTCAAATCCAACCTCAAATTATATTCCCACTTACTCCCCGTACACCCCCTTTCCATGTCTCTCTTATATGTATCAGTCGGATGTCTCCTCCTTTGAATATGCTCAAAACAACTTAGGTAGTGTCTAATATGCAATAATCGAAGAAGAAATAGAATAAAGTATTTCGTCGTAATGATAAAATCATGTTTGGTTGCTCGAAGGAATAAAATGAAGTATGACTCGTGGAATGTGATTACTTCTCTTTGGATGAATTCCATTCTGTGGGGGACGATGTATTTTTTTTTATTCCCTCGTGTAATAGAATGACATATAATACAACTAATTTATTTTTTTCTTATAATATTGAATAAATATTAATTTTTTTTTCAAAACTTCATTTAAATAAATTTTTTTAATAAAAGTACATAATGTTTATCTATATTTACATTTAAAATTTTATGGTATATTGTTCTTTTTATTTGAAACTTTTTTTAAAATTATAGATAATTATTCTTAATTATTTGCATAACATATGCATTTTGAATAAAATGAGATTGTTTATACGTAATTTATATATATATATATATATATATATATATATATATATATATATATATATATATATATATATATATATATATATATATATATATATATATATATATATATATATATATATATATAACAAAAGTTTATTTTATAAATAACATTCTTTTTTTTCTTTATCAAATTTACTTTATTTAGTTTTTTTATATTAATAAAAAACAGTATGTTCGAATGACTTTATTTATTCCTTCGAGTTAACCAAACGTGATAATGGAAGGTAATGATTCATTCTATTATATTGCTCATTCCATTGCGTTGTTTATTTAATTCCTTCATGATTTCATTCTGTCATATCATACAGACCCTTAATCTTTTGTCTCTTAGTCTTTTGTTGATCGGCGTCACTCATCCGATTACCGCATTCGATATCCTGTCTAATATTGTTTTGTCGCATATTTACCTTAGCATTCTATTTTCTTCAACTTTCATATATAATATATATTTCACGTGCCTTCTTCATTGGTCAACGTTCTAACCCGTACAACATAATAAAGTCAATATTTCTCATGAATATTATATGTTGCATTGCACACAATATGTACAATTTACATGGGCCGAATACATGAAATAATACATTTGTCAAGTGGGTCGAGAGCTATATAGCGAGCGATATACAAATACATATCTACGAATATTCCCATGCAGTTGAGGGGGAGATAAACGAATGCTCAAACTGGAATGAAACTCTTGAAACCATGGGAATGGTAGACCTTTAGTGAAGATGTTGGTGTAAAAATACCAGGAAGAATTTGGAGAACACGGACGTGACCGATAAGCACTTTGTCTCGACGAAGTAAATATCAAGCTCAATGTGTTTGATTCGTTTGTGTTGGACAGGGTTAGCCAAGATATAGGTAGCAATTATATTATCGTAGTATATGGCTGTGGCCAAGCGAGTGTAGAATGTAAAGCAAAAAAAATAAAGCCCTTTCTGTTGTATGCCACTCAAATGTGAGACAGTAGGAAGAAAAAAAAACTCTACGTTATGCAGCTGGGAAAAGAACAAAGGACTAAAAAAACTCACTAATTCTATTAACTGAAACTTGGAATTCAACTCACAAAAACATACGACTACCTTATTTATAGCTAAAGAAAGACTAGATAAATACTAAGCTATTCTTATCTAAATTATTAAAACTAATCCTAATCTAATTCAAACTTATAAAATATAAAAGATAAATACTATTTTGTGCTTATCAAATCAATTAACCCAACAATCACCCCCTTAATTGATTTCTTCATACTACTTGCTTACAGCAATGCCGGCTCCTCTTCTTCCACTACAAGAAAACTGCGATTTAGCAACGGACGAATTCCGTTGCTAAGCCTTGAAATTCCGTTGCTAAATAGGTTTTGCAACGGAAATTGTTACGGAACTGTTCCGTTACAATAAATCCCGTAGCGAATGAGTTTGCTACGAACTTTTATTTCCGTAGCAACTTTGCTACGGACCGATTCCGTAGCACATGTATTCCGTAGCGAATTCCGTAGGTGGACTCCGTAGCGATTTCCGTAGCCGTTTGTCCGTAGCGAATTCCATGGTTCTTTTTCCGTTGCTAGTTCTGTAGCAGGTTTCATTGCAAATTCCGTTGCAATAATTTTGTTGCAAATTCCGTTGCAATAATTTTGTTGCAAATTCCGTTGCAATAATTTTGGGGGCAATATGGTCAATCCAAAACGTTTTGTTACTTAAGGGGTAAAATAGTCTATCTCTTTCTTTTATTTAAATTACAATGATTATATAATATGAAAAATGATTATAAATTATAAAAATATTTAAAATAAAGGTTTGGGTATATACGATATTTTGTAAGTTAAAAAGGTTAAATACGAAATTTAAATTTTAGGCCGGGCAAATACGATATTTACTGATTAACGAGGGTATATACGAAATTCAACCAAAAATAAATTTCATAGCTATACTAGTTTCGTAACAAAATTCCGTTGCTAAATTCCTATGAAACAAGTTCCATAGCTAAATATCTATGGAAATAAAGGACGCAACAAAATCCGTAACAAATGTACCAACGTATATTGATTCCATTGCAAAACAACTACAGACCACAATTCCGTAGAACATTTCCGTAGCTATTTATCTACGGAAATTCATTTCATAGCAAATCAGCTATGGAAATTAATTTCGTAGCAAAATTCCGTAGCAAAATAACAACGGATTATAATTCCGTAGCAAAATAACCACGGATTGTATTTTCGTAGCTATTTTCGTAGCAAAATAACCACGGATTGTATTTTCGTAGATATTTTCGTAGCTAAATAGCAACGAAAATCCAGTCCATAGCAAAATCGGTAGCAATATAGCAACGGAATTTGATTTCGTGACAAAAACCGTAGTTATTATTGTGTTCGCTACGGAAGTTTCATTTCGTGGCAAATGTCGTAGTAAATTTGCTACGGAAAGTCATTCGGTAGCATAAACCGTAGCAATTTGGCTACGGAAAGGTCTTCCGTAGCACATTTCCGTTGCTATTTGGCTGTTTTCTTGTAGTGTTCGATCATATTTGCTTCTTGATTCTCCCACTTAGGACACTCGTTCATATAGTGACCAAACTCACCACATTTGTAACATTTAACGTGACTTTTATCCCGTTGGAAACGCTCGTTACCATCCCGACTTTTCCCGGATCCCCGACCTCTTCCCCGGCCACGTCCAAAGCATCCCGATTTGAGCCTCCACAGCCACAATGTTTACAACCGTGCGTTTTGTCTTGACTAACTAGCAACAACCCACCTTGAGTGTCCTCCGTTGGCTCGGTTCCTTTTATACGCTCCTCGTATGCCTTCAATCTACCAACGGGCTCGTCAAATAACATTGAATCCAACTCGAAGCATTGTTCTATTGAAGCAACAATTTGGAGAAAGGACTTAGGCATCGAATCAAGCAACCTTTTCACCAAGTCCACTTCTTCAAACTCGTAACCAAGGCTCCTTGCTTTTGAGGCTAAACCGGTCAATTTGGTTGCGAAATCATCAACCGTTTCACCCTCTTTCATGCGTAAACCTTCGAGCTCCCTTTTCAAGGTTGCTAGCCAAGCCGTTCTCACCCGATCAACTCCCAAATATCGAATCTTCAGCCCATCCCATACTTGTTTTGGATCGGTATAGCTTGCCATTTGCAATACCATATCTTTCGGTATTGCTTGAAATAGAAAAGCAAGGGCTTGTTTCGACTTCCTTGGATCCGCTTCTTCACCTAGTGGCCTCGGTTCGACCGTCTCCCATATCCCGTGTGCATCCATAATCGACTTGATTTTGACCGACCACACCGGATAATTTGTTGGAGACAAAATCGAAACCTGATACGACATCAAACCTTCTCCTTTTGCCATTTATTTTTTTGACAGCTTCAACTCTTTTCCGATCAAAACCCGTTCCAAGAGAACTTTTCCACCGACCAAGAAAACAAGCTCCTAGCTTTACCGTCTTCTTGCACTTGCAAAAAACAAACCGAATCCAAAAGCCACCTGCTTTGACGAATTCTTTCCGTTCGTTCTTTTTACGCACCTCCCCGGTTAGTCTCTTTTCAACACGAACGGATGATCAAGAGTAGAAGCTGTTTTTTTCTTTTTCACCCGCTAACAAAACGATTCACACCCCCTTCAACGGAACCTGGGTGCTCTGATACCAAATGTAGAATGTAAAGCAAAAAAAATAAAGCCCTTTCTGTTGTATGCCACTCAAATGTGAGACAGTAGGAAGAAAAAAAAACTCTACGTTATGCAGCTGGGAAAAGAACAAATGACTAAAAAAACTCACTAATTCTATTAACTGGAACTTGGAATTCAACTCACAAAAACATATGACTACCCTATTTATAGCTAAAGAAAGACTAGATAAATACTAAGCTATTCTTATCTAAACTATTAAAACTAATCCTAATCTAATTCAAACTTATAAAATATAAATGATAAATACTATTTTGTGCTTATCAAATCAATTAACCCGACAGCGAGGTGGTGATTGAAGTGACTACACCTCGATAGTACTATGCTTCGATGTTAGATTAAGAAACTGTGTGTTGTCGTTCTAGGGACCATGAGACAAGATTGTCCCCAAGGAAGACGTAGTATGTTGAATTTGACCACAATGTAACGAGGTATTCCCCGATCTATGTTAGAGCAGGTTGTGAGAGTTGTGGACGGGGATGCATGTAACTAAAGACATTGGTTGATGGTGCCTCGAATGTAACACCAGATGCGTTTGAGACCCGATAGTTGAGGCTTTCAAGGATTGTGTATATAAAGGCATACCTGTTAAACTGCGAATGAAATCTCTACACAAGTAAATCTCAGGTACTATAATGCCCCCACAATGCAACAGTACAAAAAGCGATCAACAGGCGCCATATGCTCCACATTTGGTTATAGGGTCAACCAGTATCCTGCAGGGATTATATAGGGACATGTTGGCTCATTGAAGGATCTCGATGACATATTTCTTTTGTGAAAGAAATATGCCTCTTGTGGAATGTATGATATAGATCTCGAGAAAGTAGTCTGGTGCTCTTAAATTAGTCATGACGAACTCGTGACTAAGGAGGCAATTACCTACTAAAGAAGAGTGGTGCTATATGTTTTAAGGACGATGTCATCCACATATAGTAACATGAATACGTAGGTTGTGTTGGATTAGGTGTCTAAGCCATGACTTGTAATTGAACTTTTATCTTATGGTTAAAAGCAAAGTCCATTTGGGTTGCCCTCATGGGTGGAGGAAAGATAGTTCAGTAGAGAGAATAGTTGATTTATTAATTGTATAATAAATCAATAGAAAATATATATATGGTTTATTAATATATTTAAGTGCTAATATATTAATTAGAAACTATATTAATTAATTGAGATTTAATCTAGAATTAATTGGATTTAATTTAGAGATTAAATTAATTAATTAAAAGGTGCAGGGACTGGTTTGGTATTTATTCAATAGTTGAATAACTGGCCAGGAAAACCAGGGACCAAATGTGGCGCCACCTTGGAGGCATCTCCAAGGGATTGGCGAAACCCTAATTAGGGTTTGGTAAGCCTGGTCCAAGTGGTCAAAAGCCTTGTCCAGTTGGAGGCTCCTTAGGGTTTCAGGTGTAACCCTTGGAGGCTATAAAAGGAACCCCCTGGCACCTCATATTCACGCCATCTTCTCTCTGGATTTACTTTGCTGGACTGATTCTTCCATCACCTGGGTGTGACTTTCATCTGAGGCAGGATAATTTTGCTGCTGCTTAAAAGGATCATAAGATCTAAGGTTGGTTTTTCTTGATTCTTCTTTAGAATTGAATTGTATCCTTTAGGTTCTTAGTTCTAATCTTCATAGAAGAAAACATAGATCTATATTAGGGTTGCATGTGAACCTTAGGTTATTTTGTGTTCATTGATTGCATAGAAACCCTTCAGTGGTATCAGAGCTAGCTTGTTTTCTTGTGATTGATTATGAACTGCATAAACTGTTTTGTGCCTTAGGGTTTTTGCGAAAATAAACCCTTGGGAGGAGGCTAATTTCGATCCCAAGGCTAGGGTTTCCTAACCCTAGCCGCCACCCTCCTTGGTCCCTTCCTTGATTGCTTGATTTGCTTGCCTTATTTGTGTGTTGTTATTTTTGGTAACTAAATCAATTAAAATAACTTGAACCCTTTTATTTGGCATGTGAATTTCGAAATTCATGGGACCATTACAGGTTAATTAATTTGATTAATTGGTAATCTGTAACCTAGATTTAATTAGTTTAATTAAATTGTTTAATTAAAAGACCAATTAAATTTATTAATGATTTAATTCAAATTTTCGAAAATTATGAATTAATTTGAGAAAATTCTTAGAAAATTAAATCTAAAATATTTTAAAGAGTTTAAAATATATCTTATATATTTATGATTAAAAGTTAATTATTTATATATAAGAAAATTGGTTAGTCTACCGCTAGTAAGCCTCATTCACAAAACTGTCCTATAAAGAGGGTATAAGGCGACTGACTATAAAATGTTAGTCTAATGGGTATCTACTCTTACCCACCGCTCTCCTGGTCAGTCGAGTGTCGTTAGCTGAACGGGTATGATAGAACCGCTAAGCCTCTTAAAAGTATAATGCTATAATTGAAAGTACTAGAACCCTAAAACAAATCCCAATCTAGTTACTTTAGGAAAATGTGAATTTGATGCTACCCCATGAAATTGCACATTGCACTTTATGAAACGTTGGTGGAGCGTGTGTGGTTTACCGGCACACCAATAGGGGTTCATAAAGAGTGGCAATGGGTGTCTCGGGTGTTATCATTGTTGATGGAGCGTGTGTGGTTTACCGGCACATCAATTTGAGATGATAATGGACCCCGAGAGCACCAAGCTAATTTGCATGGTTATTCACACCCGGTTTGTGATCCTCGGCATCCCAGTCACAAACGGTGGGGCATATCCGAGATTAAACATGCTATTGAACAGTTCAATTAATCTCATAAGAAACTAGGAATTCCATTTATAATAAGATTATTTTTCCGCGGTGGAATCGGCTGAATCGTCATTCGCCTACCTTTATAAAATTTGCTTATAGATTACGGCATCCCTCTTCTATGTTGCAAATTGTTATAGTTGGATCCTAGCCTTATTTTATATTGGGTTATTATAAGGACCGACAAGTATCTAATTAAACTTACCTTCTTTTATAGATGTCTTCTGCTGATCAATCCGCTCCCCAATCAAACTCCAGTGTTCCCTCAATCCTCTCACTATGTTCCAAGGTTCAATTGAACGGGACAAACTATAATGACTGGATTAGAAACATCAAGATGGCTCTGAGGTATGAGAACAAAGAGTATGTTCTCGAGACCGAGCTTGTCGATGTCGACCCCGAAACTGCTACTCCCGAGGAAATTGCCTCGTACCAAAAACATACTGATGATGCAACCAAAGTGGCCTGCATCATGATCGCCACAATGAACCCCGAATTGCAGAGAATATACGAAGACTACTGGCCCTATGAGATGCACAAGGAGCTAGCGGAAAAGTTCCGCAAGCAAGAGCGCATCGAAAGGTGCGAAGTGGTCAAGGACTTCACGAACAGCAAACCCAAAGATGGAGAATCCATCTGCACTCATGTGCAAAGAATGCAAGGTTACGTGGAGCGGCTTAGAAAGCTTGCGATGCCTGTACCGGAACAGTTGGCCGTTGACATAGTGCTTAACTCGTTGCCGAGTTCTTATGACCAGTTCAGGCTGGCTTATCATTTGAACAACAATCAGGCTAATATGGCTGAGTTGCATCGCATGCTTCGAGTAGCTGAAGACGGGATGAAGGGTAAAAGTGTACCCTCGGTTAATCAGCCCGTTCTAGCCATTGGAAGTGGCAAAGGAAAGAAAAGGAAGGGCCCTCCTAAGCAAAATTGGAGGGAAAAGGTTCAGGTCGGGTCATCCAGTAATGGCTCAAGAACCAAGACTTCCCAAATTCCTTGTGTGGCCAACCCCGATGAAGCAAACTGTTTCTACTGCAAAGAAAAGGGTCATTGGAAGAGAAGCTGCCCCAAATACTTGCAGGATGTCAAGGATGGGAAAGTAAAGCCATCGACAGCAGGTATATACACTATCTCTAAAAACTCACCATCTTCTAACTCTTGGGTCCTTGATACAGGATGTGGTTTTCACATTTGTTCTGATATGCAGGGCCTAAAGGAAAGCAGGGAGGTGGAGCACGGTAGACTGAACTTGATCATGGGCAATAGGAGATCGTCCCCTGTTACCAAGATTGGAGTTTATAGTTTAGTGCTTAGTAGTGAAGTTTGTTTAGATTTATTAGATTGTTGCTATTCGCCAGAAATGGCAAGAAATATTATTTCATTTCACGCATTATTCAGACAAGGATTTCATTTTTCTTTTGATAATAATATCGGATCTATTTCTGTTTTCAAAAATGGTATTTTGAATTTTACTGCTTATCCTTGTAATGGTGTGTATGAAACTGTGAAATGTGTTGACAATCTAGGACAAAGTGTAAATTATATTGATTCTACTAGTGACGTGGAAAAGGCATGTCTGTGGCATAGTCGGCTCGGGCACATCAGCAAGAAACGCATCGCCCAACTCCAAAAGGATGGAGTGTTGGAATCATTCGACCTCAAGTCGGATGATGTATGCGAATCTTGTCTGTTGGGCAAGATGACTAAATCACCTTTCAAAGGGTCTTTTGAAAGAGGTGAGGGTCTATTGGACATTATTCACACGGATGTGTGTGGTCCATTCAGATCAACCACAAAGGATGGCACGCGGTTCTACGTGACTTTTACCGACGATTTTAGTAGATACGGTTACATCTACTTGATCAAGCACAAGTCGGACACCTTTGAAAAGTTCAAAGAGTTTAAGAACGAAGTAGAGAATCAATTAGGCAGGAAGATAAAGATGCTCAGATCCGACAGAGGCGGAGAGTATCTAAGTATCGAGTTCCTGGACTATCTAAAGGAATGCGGAATAGTTTCGCAGTTAACACCTCCCAGGACACCACAGTTGAACGGTGTTGCAGAGAGGCGCAACCGAACCCTGTTGGACATGGTTCGTTCCATGATGAGTCGAGCTTCACTTCCCATTCACTTCTGGGGGTATGCCTTAGAGACTGCCGCCCATATCCTAAATCTTGTCCCAACTAAGAAGGTTGCGAAAACACCTCATGAGATGTGGACGGGGAAAGCTCCCTCGTTAGCACATATCAAGGTCTGGGGTTGTGAGGCTTTCGTTAGACGAGAGACTCAAGACAAACTCGCAGACAGAAGCGAAAGGTGTTTCTTCATTGGTTATCCCAAACAGTCCTTTGGATATCTATTCTACAGACCGAGCGAGGACGTGGTCTTTGTAGCTAGACGAGCAGTCTTTCGAGAGAGAGAGCTCGTATTCAAAGAGGACAGTGGGAGTACCATTGATCTGGAAGAAATTCAAGAGTCATCAGATGACGCAACCTTAGGAGAAACTAGCAACCAACATGAGGAAGAAGTTCCTGTTGGCCCGACAGATGTATCCTTACCTCTTAGGCGTTCTAGTAGGGTTAGCATGCCACCCGAGTTTTATGGGTTCCATATAACTTCGGATGGGGACACTTTTGTCAGTGATAGGACACTGATAAATTTGGATGAACCAGCTAACTACCAGGAAGCAGTGGCGGGCCCTGAGTCTGCCAAGTGGAAAGAGGCCATGGATAGCGAGATCAAGTCCATGTATGACAATCAAGTTTGGAACTTGGTTGACAATGTACCGGGTCGAAAGACAGTCGGGTGCAAATGGATCTTCAAGAAGAAGACAGACATGGACGGAAAGGTACACACTTTCAAGGCAAGACTGGTTGCGAAGGGTTTTACTCAAACCCCAGGGGTTGATTATGACGAGACCTTCTCACCAGTAGCTAAGATAAAGTCTATCAGGATTATGCTGGCCATAGCTGCATTTCATGACTATGAAATTTGGCAGATGGACGTGAAAACCGCTTTCCTTAATGGGAAGCTGACTGAGGATGTTTACATGAATCAGCCAGAGGGTTTCGTCGATGCAAAGTATCCTAATAAGGTGTGTAAGCTTGAGAGATCAATCTACGGATTGAAGCAAGCTTCTCGCAGCTGGAATCTTTGTTTCCATGAGAAAGTCAAAGAGTTTGGCTTCTCTAGGAGCGAGGATGAGTCCTGCGTATATGTCAAGGCTAGTGGGAGTATAGTCACCTTTCTGGTGCTGTATGTCGATGACATACTGCTCATGGGAAACGATATTCCAACCCTGCAAGATGTTAAGGCTTGGCTTGGGAAATGTTTCGCCATGAAGGACCTAGGAGAGGCTGCCTATATTCTTGGGATTAGAATATTGAGAGATAGGAAGAAGAGACTGATTGGACTCAGTCAGGGTACATACTTGGATAAGGTACTAAAGAGGTTTAGTATGGAAAATTCCAAGAAGGGAGAGCTGCCTATTCAAAGTAATGCGAAGCTGAGTAAGACTCAAAGTCCGAGTACAGACGAGGAAATAGCTGAGATGAGTCGAGTACCATACGCTTCAGCTGTGGGATCGATCATGTACGCTATGACGTGTACTCGCCCTGACGTGGCTTTTGCTTTAAGCATGGTCAGTCGGTACCAGGGTAACCCTGGAAGGGCGCATTGGATAGCTGTGAAAAATATACTCAAGTATCTGCGAAGGACAAAGAACATGGTGTTAGTCCTCGGTGGCAGTGATACCTTGAGAGTTGAAGGATATACAGATGCCAGTTTTCAGACGGATAGAGACAGTGGTCGGTCTCAGTCGGGCTGGGTATTCCTTTTGAACGGTGGAGCAGTGACTTGGAAAAGTTCCAAGCAAGAAACAGTGGCTGATTCTACGTGCGAATCAGAGTACATAGCAGCAAGTGAAGCGTCAAAGGAAGCGGCTTGGCTGAAGAACTTTATCGGTGACCTTGGAGTAGTCCCGAGTATTCAGGAGCCCTTGGAACTGTTCTGCGATAATGAAGGTGCGGTCGCCTTGACAAAGGAACCGCGAGATCATGGAAAGTCCAGACATATCGACAGAAAGTACCACTATATCAGGCATAGGGTAGAAGAAGGTCACCTCCTTGTAAAGAGGGTATCATCGGAAGATAATCCTGCAGATCCCTTGACAAAGGCTCTGAGTAGGATTAAGCATAATCAGCATGCTAGGAGCATTGGATTAAGAGATGATATAAGTTTTAGTAATTAGATAGGTTCGAAACTTGTAACAATGTATTGTATTTGACTCTTGTGATTTAATAATAGAGATTTATTATGGTTCACTACTCTTGTCAGTGCTTTATCATTGTGTTTCATTTTGCATGTTTTACTTCCTGAATAATTGGATTATTCAAATATCCACAGTCGATTACACTTTAAGGGAGTAAGTGTGAAGTAAGACTGTCATGAATTGGTAATAGATTGTCTAAGGAGTTAGACATTGCAATTGGATTGCTGAACCATTCGTGAGTACTTGGAAATGGAGATTTGAGTATTGGATAAACCCGCGCTCAATGGATTGCTTCATGGATTACATCACGAGCAATGTTGAGACGATAATATCTTTTGATCTTTAAGCTAAGACATATGAGTTATGATTTATTAGACGGTTGTTCATTGATAATATGAAAACGCATCGGTAACTCGGTGTTATAAAACGTATTGTTGTGAGTGATTTGTCTGGTAAAAGACATAAGTATATGAGTCGAAGTTTATTCGTCCCTTGACCCTAACGGGAAACAGATATCTGTAGGCCTCTCGATGATTTTGAAGTTGACTAAAATGGTTGGCCAACCGGGACTAAATTGGTAGTCTAAGAGTCATATGCAAATCGGAAATCGAGGAACAGTGAATCAGACCAGATTGATTTTATCCATGTCTTGAGTCTGAGAATATCTTGTTGGACGGAGGATCATCTGATCACTTATCTTTGGACAGAACTGACTGGGTCAGAGTTCAGACAATTAAAGTCATAGACTTATCCAAGTGGGAGACTGTTGGATTAGGTGTCTAAGCCATGACTTGTAATTGAACTTTTATCTTATGGTTAAAAGCAAAGTCCATTTGGGTTGCCCTCATGGGTGGAGGAAAGATAGTTCAGTAGAGAGAATAGTTGATTTATTAATTGTATAATAAATCAATAGAAAATATATATATGGTTTATTAATATATTTAAGTGCTAATATATTAATTAGAAACTATATTAATTAATTGAGATTTAATCTAGAATTAATTGGATTTAATTTAGAGATTAAATTAATTAATTAAAAGGTGCAGGGACTGGTTTGGTATTTATTCAATAGTTGAATAACTGGCCAGGAAAACCAGGGACCAAATGTGGCGCCACCTTGGAGGCATCTCCAAGGGATTGGCGAAACCCTAATTAGGGTTTGGTAAGCCTGGTCCAAGTGGTCAAAAGCCTTGTCCAGTTGGAGGCTCCTTAGGGTTTCAGGTGTAACCCTTGGAGGCTATAAAAGGAACCCCCTGGCACCTCATATTCACGCCATCTTCTCTCTGGATTTACTTTGCTGGACTGATTCTTCCATCACCTGGGTGTGACTTTCATCTGAGGCAGGATAATTTTGCTGCTGCTTAAAAGGATCATAAGATCTAAGGTTGGTTTTTCTTGATTCTTCTTTAGAATTGAATTGTATCCTTTAGGTTCTTAGTTCTAATCTTCATAGAAGAAAACATAGATCTATATTAGGGTTGCATGTGAACCTTAGGTTATTTTGTGTTCATTGATTGCATAGAAACCCTTCAGGTTGGTCCTATCTGAAAACAAAAAATAGATTAGTCAGTTTTGTTATGCTCAAAACCAAGTCGGAATACATAATTAGTGAATCGTCGGAACCACGCTCAAGGGTCCTATTTTAGGCCTTATGGAGACTTATATAATCGACAAACATGATGTGTTGTGTCGGTGTTAGTGAATCCCGGTGGTCGTGTAGGAAGACGTTTTTGACATCCAACTGATATACAAGCCTGTGATGGGAAACAACAAGGCTAAGAACATCTCTATGGTGGTGGGTTTTACAACCGGACTAAAAGTTTCGTCATAGTCAATTCCAAGGTTGTTGACTTTCCACGTTGGCCACTAGAAGAGCTTTGTACCTGCTAAAAGATGTGTTTGCGTTAAATTTATGTTTGAAAAGACACATTGATTGCCCTATATGGACTCTTGGTAGATATGATACGAGTGACCACTTGCCATTCTTAATAAGTGCACTAAAATCATCTGGTATAATGGATTTCAGGTTGTTGATTTCCAGCCTCCATCTAGAAGCCCTCCATTCTTGAAGCCACCATTGTTGACAAAGCTTAAGGTGGTAAATTTGATATTCTCTTCCAAGAATTCAATGTGTTCATATACTATAGATTTAGTGGCTAGTTTAGCTATAAATAGAGGCTTAAGTTTCAGTTCTTAGACATCCCAAAAACACACCACAAATATATAGAGTTAGAGAGAAACACTTAGAATGTAAGTGTTAGAGAAAGGGTTGGTTTTTTGTAATAGTAGAGTGTGAGAGTTGCTCCTCCTATTGTAATTCTGTTCTAGTGTTGAATAGAAGAGTTTTCCGATCCTAACAAGTGGTATCAGAGCCTCGTTTCGGTACCGATCGTTTTTTGGTCGAAATTTTTTTTTCCTCAAAATCGATTTCCGGGCACACCATTGTAAAGTACTCGTTCCCACGATTCCGAAAATATTTTTTTCGGAATTTTTCGACCACCGGAAGACCTCCAAAAGTCCGGTCAAAGGTTTGCCGGAATAGTTGCCGGAAAAACCAGTTCGCCGGAAAACTCGCCGGAGAAGACGATCGGAGAAGACGATACTGTAGCGACACTGTAGCAAGTTTCAGAAAACTGCATTTTGGCCCCCTGAAATTCCAGAAAGTTGCAAACAGGTCCCTCTAATTCTATAAAACTCCGTTTTGGTCCCAGTTTTTTCTTAAAGTTACAATTTTGGTCCTTATACTTCTGAAAAGTTTCAGAAAGGTCCCTATGTTTCAAAACCTTCCAGTTTGGTCCATGTAATTCCACAAATTACAGATTGGCCCCTATACTTCTTAAACATTTCAAATTGGCCCATAATTTTTTCAGAAGTTCATTTTAGTCTGAAAAAATATATCCCACCTATTTCGACCCTTTTGGAAATAACCGTGATCTCGGTTTTGCCTAATTCCATCCCAAAATTTCACAAAACGCAAACTACGAAGTCTTTCTCATGGAATCTACAAGTTCGGATATAATGGTCCGACTTACGCCCATAAATTATAATATGTGGAAGCCGAGGATGGAAGATTTGTTGAATCTAAAGGATCTAGCAGAACCTTTAGAAACCAAGGGCGTAAAACCTGAAAAGACAACAGTCGACGTCTGGACGAGAATGAATAAGAAAACTGTGGCACAAATTCGACAATGGATTGACCACAGTGTTTTTCATCATGTTTCTCAAGAAACAGACGCATACAAACTCTGGGAAAAGCTTGAGAGTATGTATCAAGCAAAGACTGCACGCAACAAGACCCTACTAATGAGGCGCCTGGTAAACCACAAGTTACGAAGTGGTACATCCATAGCCGAGCATACGAGTTAGTTCCAAGATCTCGTAAATCAGCTCAGTTCTGCCGAATGGGTTCTCAAAGATGAGGAGCAAGCAATATTGTTGCTAAGTTCTCTACCTGATCATTGAAAACACTTGTTGTTACTCTCAGCAATTCTGCCCCCGGTGGCAAAGTGACAATGGAGATGGTCACGGACGCTCTCATGAACGAGGAAGCCAGAAGAAAAGAAGCTGGTACAGACCAGTCATTTGCCCTCGTAACAGAAAACAAAGAAAGAGGCGGAGGTAGAACTGGTGGCAGAGGAAGATGTCGAGGTAGAGGCAGACGTGGTCAAAGTAGAGGAAGATCTCAAGTTAGAGGAAGATCAAAAGAAAGGGGAAAGTCTTCAAGTACATGGTTTGAATGCCACTGCAACTACTGCAATCGTTATGGCCACAAAAAGAGCGATTGTCGAAAGTTTCTACGAGAACAGGCTGAAACGAGTACTAGTTCAAGCAAGGAGGATGGTGAGACCATGGTCAACATTTCACAAGACATTACCCTTGTTGCATGCGAGGAGGATGCATGCCTACACGTAGGCGCTCGTGATGACGAGTGGGTGATTGATACCGCTGCATCATATCATTCCACTCCGGACCGAGATTTATTTGCAACATATAAATCCGTAAACCATGGTACCGTGAGGATGGGAAACACCAGTTCCCGTAACATTGTTGGTATTGGTGATGTACATATAAAGACGAATGTAGGGTGTACATTGGTGTTGAAAGATGTTCGACATGTTTCGGAGCTAAGAATGAATCTTATCTCAATTGGAGCTCTTGACCTTCAGGGCTATGACAACCACTTCGGAAATGGCAACTGGAAGTTGTTAAAAGGCATTATGGTCATTGCAAGGGGAAAGCTTTGTGGTACTATTTATAAGTCATATGCAAAGTTGATTCAACCAAGTCTCAATGCAGTAGAAGAAGAGACATCACCAAATCTGTGGCATAGAAGACTAGGCCACATGACTGTGAAAGGGTTAACAACTCTTGAAAAGAAGAAGTCCATTTCCATGGAAAAAGATGTTGCCCTGGATCCTTGTGAATACTGCTTATTTGGGAAACAACACAGAGTTTCCTTTAGCTCCACAAGAAATAAGCACTCTGAGTTGTTGAGCCTTGTCCACTCCGATGTATATGGACCCATTGAAGTAGAATCTCTTGGTGGAAGCAGGTATTTTGTGACATTCATCGATGATGCATCACGAAAGGTATGGGCTTACTGTATCAGGTCGAAGGATCAAGTATTTGATCGTTTTAAAGCTTTTCATGTAATGGTGGAAAGACAAACTGGCAAGCAGTTGAAATGTCTCAGATCAGATAATGGAGGTGAGTACTATTCTCGTGAGTTCTCCACATATTGCACAAAATATGGTATCAGGCATGAAAAGACTGTCCCACGTACCCCACAGCATAACGGTGTAGCAGAACGAATGAATCGTACCATTGTTGAGAAGGTCCGATGTATGATCAGTGCGGCTAAACTACCAAAGCCATTCTGGGGTGAAGCTGTATTGACAGCTTGTTACCTTATAAAAAGGTCACCTTCAGTTCCATTGAATTTTGAAGTTCCAGAAAAGATATGGACAGGTAAAGACATAACATATTCTCACTTGAGAGTATTTGGGTGCAAGGCGTTTGCACATGTGTCAAGTCAATTGCGGAAGAAGTTGGACCTCAAATCCACTCCATGCATCTTTATTGGATATGGAGATGAAGAGTTCGGGTACAGGCTATGGGACCCAGAACTAAAGAAGGTTATTCGAAGCAGAGATGTTGTTTTCTATGAAGACCAGTATTACGATTTCAAGGCATCGATTAACGAGCAACAAAGCTTCAAAGTTCCAGAAATGATATCTGAAACAAAAGATGATGTTCCGACCGATGAACAGAATAATGAAGTTGATGATGAAGATCAAGGAGGTGTTGAGCAGGGGGAGCTTCCACCTCTTGATAATTCAGAGTCATTGCCAGATGTTTCTAATGAAGAAACTCAAGTTCAACGATCTGATCGAGTTCGTGTTCCTTCCTCAAGATACCCAACTTCGAACTACATCCTTCTTACCAGCGAGGGGGAGCCAGAGAGCTTTCAGGAAGCTCAATCTCATATTAACAAAGCCAATTGGTAGAAGGCCATGGAAGAAGAAATGAATTCTTTGCAAAAGAATCAAACATATGAGTTGGTGAAACTTCCTAAAGGAAAGAAAGCCTTGAAAAACAAGTGGGTTTTCAAGTTGAAGAAAGATGGCAAAGGAAACATTGTGAAGTACAAGGCAAGACTCGTTGTCAAAGGATTCCAACAAAAGGAGGGAATTGACTTTGATGAGATTTTTTCTCCGGTTGTGAAGATGATGTCGATTCGAGTCGTGCTCGGATTGGTAGCCAGTCTAGATCTTGAACTTGAGCAGATGGATGTAAAAACAGCTTTTCTCCATGGTGATTTGGATGAAGAAATATACATGGAGCAGCCCGATGGGTTTAAAATCCCAAAGAAAGAGCATCTCGTCTGCAAGATGAAGAAGAGCCTTTATGGTCTTAAGCATGCCCCAAGACAGTGGTACAAGAAGTTTGACTCGTTCATGGCAAGTCACGAGTACAAAAGAACTGTTGCAGACCACTGCGTGTACTTGAAGAAGTTTCCAGATGGGAAATTTGTCATCCTTTTGCTCTATGTGGATGATATGCTAATAGTCGGTCAAGATGCAACCGTGATCAACAACTTGAAGAAAGATTTGTCTAAATTCTTTGATATGAAGGACTTAGGCCCAGCTCAACAGATATTGGGCATGAAAATTATCCGTGATAGAGAATCAAGAAAATTGTTCTTGTCACAGGAGGAGTATGTTGAACGTGTGATCAAAAGGTTCAACATGGAAAACGCCAAGCCTGTTGGCACTCCAATGGCAAATCACTTCAAGTTAAGTAAGAAAAATTATCCTTCTTCTGATAAAGAGAAAGAAGAGATGAAGAAAGTCCCTTATTCCTCAGCCGTAGGAAGTCTTATGTATGCGATGGTATGCACAAGACCAGATATTGCTCATGCTGTTGGTGTTGTGAGTAGATATCTAGCAAATCCAGGAAAGCAACATTGGGAAGCAGTCAAGTGGATACTGCGATACCTGAAGGGTAGTTCAAAACTATGTTTGTGTTACGGGGGAGCTAAGCCAATCGTGAAAGGTTATACAGATGCTGATATGGCAGGAGATCTTGATAATAGGAAATCTACATCAAGTTACGTTTTCACTTTGGCAGGGGGAGCTATCTCATGGCAATCCAAGTTACAGAAGTGTGTAGCACTGTCAACAACAGAAGCCGAGTACATTGCTACTGTTGAAGCTGGGAAGGAACTTATATGGTTAAAACGGTTTCTTCAAGAAATGGGGTTTCCCCAAGCATAATACATCGTTCATTGCGACAGTCAGAGTGCTATGGACCTGAGCAAGAATTCGATGTACCATTCTCGCACTAAGCATATCGATATCCGTTATCATTGGCTTAGAGAAGCAATCGAGAGAGGAGAATTGAAGTTGTCAAAGATCAACACAAATGACAATCCTGCAGACATGTTGACCAAGGTGGTGACACAATACAAACACAAACTATGTGCTGACATAGTTGGGCTAAGGATTGTTCAACAGAGGCTGGAGGGGGAGATTTGTTGATTTCCAGCCTCCATCTAGAAGCCCTCCATTCTTGAAGCCACCATTGTTGACAAAGCTTAAGGTGGCAAATTTGATCTTCTCTTCCAAGAATTCAATGTGTTCATATACTATAGATTTAGTGGCTAGTTTAACTATAAATAGAGGCTTAAGTTTCAGTTCTTAGACATCCCAAAAACACACCATAAACATATAGAGTTAGAGAGAAACACTTAGAATGTAAGTGTTAGAGAAAGGGTTGGTTTTTTGTAATAGTCGAGTGTGAGAGTTGCTCCTCCTATTGTAATTCTGTTCTAGTGTTGAATAGAAGAGTTTTCCGATCCTAACACAGGTTGGGCTCTTTTAGAGCTTGAATGTGAGTTTTTGGTATATGAGATGGGGTTGAGGTGTGGAAATTTAGTATTTAGACATGTTTGGAGATTCCTAATGTAGAAGGAGTGGTCATTGGGTGAAATGCAATAGTGGTTATTGGAGGTGCAGTAGGGGCATCAACGAAAGCTGCTGCCAAGGTGGAGGTGGGTTGCAGTGGCGGTGTGTCGACAACGGTAAGTGTTGTTGACCTCAAGAAATGATGACAGGAGGAGTCATGAGGCAAGCTTGTTGGGCTCAATATTGGAATCAAAGAATTCATAGGAGGGTAGTTGAGTGGGGGTCATTACTGCAAATAGGAATACGAGCTTGTCAAAGGTTACGTCATGAAAAGTTATGGTTTTTTTGGAGTGAAGATGAAAACATTAGAAACCGCATTGATTATTAGGGGTATCCAAGGAATATGCATGGAGTGGAACGGGGACTAGTTTGTATGGTGGGTAGCGGTGGGATTAGCATAAGTTCCGAAAGAAATGCTGATCATAGGGGGTGTTTTGTGTCGGTTGGTCTAGGTGGGAGGTGGTTTAAAGTATGTGTTCCCATGTGGAGTTCCTCGACCCAATATGTAGGTGGTAAATGAGATCGGAAAAGAAAAGATCGGATGAGATTGTTTTCGGTGTAGAGCATACACATATATTTCCCATTTTGTTCGGAAATTGTAGGGTATGAAAATTAGACATGGAGTCCGTTTGCATAAAAAAATGTCATGATCACATCGGAAAGCTTGAATTTCTTTGTTAAATCGAGTACAAATGAATGATAAAAAATGTATAAAGTTGGAAATTGCATCACATTTTCGTCTTAGGGGATAGACCCATAAATAGTGTGAGAAATGGTCTAAGAAAAAGATGCAACATTTATGACCGCTTAAGCTAGCAAAGCCGAAAGGTCCATAAGTTAGAATGAATTGTCAAAAGGTTCATTGATAATTTTATTTTATCTAGAAAACAGAAGACAAACATGTTTATCCAGTACACATGTGTTACATAGAAATTTTGATGATTTTTCACGTGGTACGACTCGAAGAGAGAAATGCTAGTGGTGAATACTTGAGGCTATGAACTATGTACAAATCTACGATACTATCACATCAAAGTAGAATTTGTTTGGTCCGAGGGTCCTTTACATGACATCCCCCCTAAATCTCACTAGAAATCTCAACCAAAATCAAAGTAAAAGCTTATGGACTAATTGCCAATCTCTTATCAATGGAGCCTTATTGCCATGGGAGCCGCCTAAGATGAAAGCAAGCATACAACAATAACAATATATAAACTCAGCCGAGCAAAAAAGATTTAAGAAATTATAAGATTAACAATTTACAGGTTTCTCTAAATGTTATGTACATTTGAATAAATTAATCGATAAAAACACAAACTCTCATGACAAAAGTTATACTCGCAATCAACAAAATCCAATCTCTATAAGCTGTGTTAACGTCTCAAGGACTATGTCCCTGCCATCTGCATCAAAACAAAGGTTCACCTTATAACCACATTCACAAAAATAAATAATTTAATTAGTCTTTTATACTTTATATATCATTTACCTCGAAAGCAAGAACCTCGTAAGTGGGCCCAAGTTTGCATTCGATTGAGCCTCATTTTTCTGTTGCTTCTTTTTGTTATCGTCTTCATGACTCGCATTCTCTGGTTGTTCCATGACGTTTTTACCCTTTGAAAACCCACGTGTCGCCACGTCTTGTAGATTTTTTAGCGACGGTTCCTTTGAACTGAAAAAGCGTCGCGTAAGCAAAACATGAAACAAAAATTATATCTTTATACAATATAAATTGTGTACCTTGCTAACCGGTGAAGCAACCTTGTAACAAGAAACTCACAAGAACCGGGCTTTGTGTACTCCATATCCATCAAAGAATTTATAACCGTATGCACAATTGAAGGATCTAAATCATCAGAAACCGCCTACATTAAAAAAAAAAACAAATCTTTTTCCATCATTTCATTATTCATACATAAGATATAAACTTAAGTGTGATTATACATGAATTCCCACCTCTTTCAAAGAAGGGATTAGTAGAGTTGAGAGGGTAGCAGATGCTGACGTGGCAGACATTCTATGTCTCTCTTCTTCATCACCACGAGGTTTCGGGGACGGTTTTCTGGCATCTTTGTTGACCTTGGTCAAACCAGACCTGTGTCTTGAATTCCCTTTCCTCATTCCTCCTTGCATTGCAGCTTTTGCCTGATAACAATCAAAGATCCAAATGCATTTAGATTATATTCATAAAATTTAAAAGATAAAATGAAAAAAGAAACCTCTGCAAGATTTATGGCACTGTTTTCAGGTGAAGCCATGGAAGTGCGTTCTTGAATTCCCAATTTTGATTTAGGAGTTGAAGGGGAATCTGAATCTTCATGGTGTCCACGGTATACAACGGTCCCACTAGTGGAAGCATCTTCGAGTGAGGTAAACATGCTGTTTGACTGTTTGACCACCAAGAAACCGGTCAACATGACAAAACGGATGATTCTAGAATGTTGGATTAATATCGAAAGTTTATAACCTGATCGCCGGAAAATGAAGATCTATGTGCTTTGGGAGACCGGATAATAACCGTTCCGGTTCCAACGGGAGATATATCTTCTTCATTAGTGGAAACTTGTAGTTTCTTTTGAGTTCCTTGACTTGAAGAAATATCTCTATTTGATGGTGGTCTTATGGCACTTCTAACTGTCCCTGTACTTGTAGACCCTCCTATGCTGAAATCCCAGCCTGCATTTCTGAAAGTTTAAGGAAAAACATACTGGTTACTGGTTATTGGTTACTGGTTACCGGTTAAAACTGACTGCTGGTTACTGGTTACCGGTTAAAACTGACTGCTGGTTACTGGTTACCGGTTAAAACTGGTTACTGGTTACTGGTTACTGGTTACCGGTTAAAACTGACTGCTGGTTATTGGTTAATGGTTACTGGTTGCTGGTTGGTTACCGGTTAAAACTGACTGCTGGTTATTGGTTAATGGTTACTGGTTGCTGGTTGCTAGTTGCTGGTTACCGACTGCTGGTTACTGGTTAAAATTGACTACTGCTGGTTACTGGTTAAAATTGACTACTGCTGGTTACTGGTTACTGGTTACCGGTTACCGGTTAAAACTGACTGTTGGTTACTGGTTATTGGTTACTAACTGCTGGTTACTGGTTAAAGCTGACTGCTGGTTACTGGATACTGGTTACTGGTTACTGGTTACTGGTTAAAACTGACCTGGTATCTTCGAGTCTTGAAACCCTCATCATGTTCATGGTATCGGAACCTTCCCTTATGACGGTTGTGCCATCTGGCGAACCCTCTTCTTCCTTAATTTGAAACTTGGGACGTTCTCTGTCAAATTTGTCAACTTTTTTATAATCCAAAGTTTTTCATGATATTGTATAAACTAAAAGATTATAAGTGTGATGGGAATTGAGCACCTGATTCTCTCAAGGAGCTTTGTAGTCTTTCTAGCATTTCTAATGTATCGGTGTTTCAGGAGTTCTTTAGCACTTGGCCTCTAAAATATGGAAAAAAAAAATAAGTTGAGGTACTAAACACGCATATGAGTGATAGTCGAAAGGGGAAATGGTAACATACTTCAGCAGGTGCTTTCTTTAAACATAACGAAACAAACTCTTTCATCGGACGAGAAAAATGCTCATCTAACTGCAAGAAACGAAAAAATGTCAACTTTATAACAATTTAGTGATTTAATTATTATAAAGAGAAAAAAAATAAGAGGACCTGAGGTGGACTTTCTCTAGGTATGATGAAAAGTACTCTCATTGGGTGAAGGTCAGCTAATGGAGGTTCCCCTTTTGCCATTTCAATCGCGGTTATTCCTAAAGACCAAATATCTGCCTGCATGAAACAAAGTCAAACAGCTTTTTCCATGTGTTTGACCAATATAACAAGTAAGGCAGTATATAACCTTCTCATTGTATCCCTCTGAATTCTGAATTACTTCTGGTGCCATCCAAAAAGGTGTTCCTACAAATGTCTATTACCAACAGAATCTATTAAAAAAAAAGCAGAATTGATTATCACATTTGTAAGAATATAAACCTAAAAAATTTACCTTTCTTCTTGAAATTGTCCTTGTAAGTTGTGCAGACACACCAAAGTCTGCAACCTGTCACAAAAATAAAAACTTTAGTAGTAATAATAAACCTCAATTCCATACAAGTGGACATAACAAGTACCTTAACATCGCCATTTTCGGTCAATAAAATGTTTGCAGCTGTCAAAATGTGACACAAAGTTACAAACATTGTCATTATATCAACAAACATAAAGAAGTTAAAGTTTATTAAGAATATTTAACCTTTGATGTCTCTGTGGATTTTCCCTTCATTATGTAAATATTCAATTGCAAGAAGTAAGTCACGTAAGATGCAAGCTATAGACATTTCATCCAACGGTTGATTTGGTTGGATCTGTGGAAAAAGAACAACATTATCTTTTTCAGCACCAAAAATAAAAAACAAAAATAAATGTTTTTTTTCAGTAACCTACTAGATCAGCAACAGAGCCACCAGCCATGTATTCCATTATTATCCATAGTTTAGTTTGGTGAAGATAAGACCCGTAGTATTCTGTTATATATGGAGATCGACATTGTTGCAAAACTGCTATCTCCTGAAACAATTGTTATTCATGAAAGCTGTTAATATTTTACAAATTCAATACAAGTAAATGAAATTCGTACCTTCTGGATGTCTTCAATTTCATCCTCTCTGCATAACATAAAGAATGAAACTTTAACATATACACAAGAAAATTTCAGAAGCATTGAATGAATATCGGTAAAAGAACTCACGATTCTTCCAAATCAATGACTTTAATAGCGACCTCTTTGTTGTTCTCCTTGTCAAACCTGTACATTGATGGTAATACATGTATATTACTAGAGGCGACAACGTAAAATTAAGTAATTGAAGAAGAAATTTCAAAGAATTACGCTTTATAAACGTCTCCAAATGATCCCCTTCCTATGAGTTCGAGATCACTAAACCGGGAACCCGAGGCCGCCATAAGAGCTGCTGCATCTTCCATCTCGACTCAAAGGATGTGTAATCAAAATTCCTCAATTACGATTTGGAATCATCAATTTTACGGGTGATGTGTCAATTCATTGTCGTTTCAAATCGGAAATGATTTCAGAAAACAATAAACCACAATTCACGCACCCAACACCGGGTAAAATTGAACACTGGAGCAATAAGTGCGACAGGTTTGACAATGGAATCGTAATGCGGAAAGGAAAAGGATTCCAAGACGCAACTAAAACAATAATTAGGTAAAGTGAAAGACGCTGAAATGACACTCGAACGATTAAATTCGAAATCTTTAAGGACAACAAAACTGAAAGCGAAACACCACCCAAAGAAAGCAAGTACCTTGGGACTTGTGTGTTTCTTGAAACACTTGGGGGTGTTAATTATGTTTCGAAATTAAACTAGGGTTTGTGAAATCGAATTGGAATAGCGGGTCGAAGATGGTGGGTTTGAAATTCTAGAAGGAGATCAAGAAAAAAGGGAAAATGGTGTTTGATTCTCGAAAATTATTGGAAAATTTATGTGTCCA
The DNA here is from genome assembly GCA_023525715.1 of Cichorium intybus. Lineage (NCBI taxonomy): Eukaryota > Viridiplantae > Streptophyta > Magnoliopsida > Asterales > Asteraceae > Cichorium > Cichorium intybus. The sequence goes on from CM042012.1 coordinate 133,179,700, forward strand.
GAGAGGCTGTTGTCTAGGGCAGCGAAAGAGGGTGGCAAAAACATGGGAAGACGTTTAAAATAATAAAACTAGGGCAAATTTCATAAGAGTGTGTATATTGAAATTCTTTGAGTCATGGAAAAAGATTTTTTTTTTTAATCCTTTAGAGGTTGTTTCATTTTCGTAAAAAAATATTATATAAAACTTTAGATTTTATAAAATGATTATAATATGAATTTGTTAGTTTAATCAGTCGGATAAAATTTTATATGGTTTAACTATTAAAATTTCAACTTTTTAAAATAAAATCAAGTTTAACAAAAAAAAAACACTCTTTTGTCTACTTTTTCCAACTTCTAAACCCGAAAAAACTTGCAATAACTTCTTGAAAGAGAAAAACTTTTATGGTTAAATCAAATAGAAAATTTCAGAGGTTAACAGGACAAAATAATTTTATAAAATTTGCCATAAAAACTAAGATTAGAAAAAGAATTCTGAATGTACAAGATACGAAGCAATTTGTATAGCAGAAGAAAGTGTCTACGGCTTTCTGCTTTCTGACGTCAGCGTGACATAAAAATAGATTGGTCGGGGCATTGGCTAAAAAGACGAAGACAGTAGAAGAAAATGGGTTAGAATGGTTGATATAATTGGGCTTAGAAATTACCTTAGCCGAGCGTTATACATAGTGTTTGATTTCCTCGAATTTAAAATATAAAATTGATGCTTAGTCCTGTTTTCTGTCGATTTTTATATGGAATCTAGCCAATTTTTCCAATTGTTTTTCAAGATATAGTTAAAGAGTTAAGAAAAATAGCCATTAAAATTAAAAGTAAATCTTTATGGAATGTCGGTTTCGTAAAGGGATGTCTTTCTGGTAGGGGGAACTACACATGGGCATTTAATTGACATAAATGCAATATGTGTAGTGAAAGTTATGTTGATAGACGATGAACTTCTAGGTATGCCAAATGGAAGTTGCACGATAACTTATCAGCAGGTTTTCGACATGTGTCGGTGTGAAATTCTTAGAATGGTTTATTCTAAGCGGTGATACTTTCTTATGGTCGAGTATGATAATTCTATGCCCTTGGAACTATAATCGTCGATGAAGACGATGTCCCTTTATATGGTTGCAATTTTTTTCATTTATTCAAGGTCGAGATTGTTGGTTTTTTGGCTATGTGAAAAATGCTCCCATCCCACATTGCTAAAATGATGAAAGCTTGGGAGGTCTCCAAGCGTATAAATAAATACCAAGACTTTGGTTTCAAAGCACCCCAACCATTCAATGCACTATAAGTGTTATGGTTATTTATTTCTTTCTCTTATTTTAGAGTGGTGAAAGTGTTAGTTAAGAAGGATAAACTAAGTAAAACCCGACTAAATAACGATTATAATGCTCGACATTACTAAGCGTTATCAATAGCAAAAAAAAAAAAAAACCAACAGTGGGGTGGGGCCAAATAATGTTATGGTTCATGTGCTTTATGATAGGGATGTTAGAAGAAGCTTTGGTGTATTATAATAAGATGGGGTCAAAGGGAATGGTTTCGGAACCGAGAACCAAGTTGTTAGTGCAAAATATTAATATCAAGTTGAAGGAGGGAGATTACGAAAGTGTGGTGAAGTCACGTGAGTTCAAAGAACACCTTAATCGGTACACCATAATTTAACAATAAGTTATAGATCTAAAATAGAATGCCAAGTTATATGACTTGCTCTTTATCATTCCAAAATTCAACAAAATGTCATTTGATATCATTTAAGTTTTGAAATGGGTGCGAAGAGAAATTCTTTTGCATTAACACTATTCAAGTGGCTCGGGGCCTTTTCACTACCATAACACCACATTCTTGATGTTATCTCCTCAATATCAAACGGCCGTTCCAAATTAATAGAATCTTCAATTTTGATTTTTTTATAAATTAGGATTTAAGAACTTGGGTCGGTTTGTGTGAGTCTCACAGAATTTAGCCTTGAAAAGTTATGAACTTCATCTAGAATCGGCTTTGCCTCATTTCGCCAAGACCCATTGATGAGAAGGCCATGGATTTTGTTTCTTTTGTTTTTGTTTTTATTAATGTTGTGAAAGAGTTTACTATTCTCATCACCGTCCATAAAACAAATTGATGCGTGATTTTTGTTTTAGGTCCATCATGTTTATATTTTCCATCACTAAATTTTTTTTGTTATCCGTCTCTTCAATCCTTAATTTCTGAATCTGTAAGAGCATGAGACTCCATTGTTTGATTAAGCTCATCTGCTTTCACGTCATTAATTTCTTTCTTCTCATTTTCAAACTCCAGCTTTATATATTCTTTGATGACGTTTTTTAAAGCTTTAAGCTTGGACACAAGGTTTACATTAGCCAATCCACAATCAGCATGAAGTAACCATGCGTTTTTTATGACATCGTCAGTCCCCGACTTAATAAGCCATAGTTAAAAAATCTAAAAAATGGGGGACCAAAGTCAACATGAATAAAAGAAAGTATAACATGAGAGTCGCCCGAGTTCTCTTTAGGGAGGTGAAAGTATAACATGAGAGTCATCCGAGTTCTCTTTAGGGAGGTGAAAGTATAACATGAGAGTCGTCCGAGTTCTCTTTAGGGAGGTTAGTAACAGAGGATGCATGATAAGTAGAGATAAAATTCAAACATAGGAGAATATGATCCAATTTACTGAGTTTAGTACCGTCATGACACATGTGAGTATATTTTTGACCCCATATTGTATTCTAAAAGACTCGCCTCCGATATAAATTTGTTGAAGGTGATAGAGTAGATGGGCAAAATACAGAGTTTAATCTTTCTTCAGGCCATAAGATTGAGTTGAAATCTCCAAAAATTATCCAATACCATGCTTGGACGCCTTTAGATTCAATAACTCAGACCACAAACTTATTTTTAGAGAGACTTTAAGGAGCATAAATGTTTACAACGAGTCTCTCCAGTTATTTTTTTCCAATTCCCAACTGATGCGAGAAAATACATGGATTTGATAACAATGGATCTACTGAAGTGACAGTAATCCCAAATGTTTAAAATACCGCCAGCTCTTCTGATGGCTTCGACAAACTCCCAACCAAATCTGGATTGTCCTAACAAACTCGCTACATCAAGATTCGAAGCACAAAAGATTTGACATTACTGGATGCCAACAAAATTAATCATGTGCTCCCTCTTTCACATCTTAACCCATTCAATTTTGTGAATTTCACCAAGGCCCCTTATATAATTTCACCAAGGCCCCTTATATTTAAGGATAATACATTGATTGCGAGAGATTCTGTTACCTGCTCCAATTAAGGGACAAGTTGAAAGACAGGGGACGATGTGCGAGGGGATGTAATTCCTCGTTTATCTTGCTCTTTCCAAAGGTAAAAGATTTGTTGACACTAAATGAATTTTGGATACAACCAACTGCAAAATATTGGTGCGTAGTATATATTCCATTCCATGTTGTACCTTAGCTAACTTCATAAATTAATGAAATAAGATTAAAAAATGGAATTTCTAGAGGTGCTTAAAAACAAGAGCAAATAGGTAATAGACATCACTAAGTACCTTTAAAACACTCAAGGTGATGAGTGTATCATTAACATTGCGAACTTCTGCTTCCAAAAGACCAAGAAGATTTAAAGATGCAATTTCATTTGAAGTAGAAAATAGCTTCACTATTAATGCAAAACCCGTACTCACCCCTGAAAGGAGTTTTAGAAAATAAGAGACAAATCACGAATTATAAGAAACTGATATGAATAATGATAAATTGATAATATCATATGAGTGATGAACATCTTGCTGCTAAAATTTGTAATATATGTAGCTTCATTAGGAGTAGTTGGGAATGTGATTTCCTACAAATATCATAACCTCAAATAATAGTAACAAAAAGTATTAAGATATACAATTTGATTATAGATCATAAAGAGACATGAACTTACAATCCCTTGTTGAGAACGCGCTAAATCCTAGATTGCATCTGTTGCAGAAACAACTACTTGCTCATCACTAAAGTGGAAAAAGTACATAAATTAAGGATATTTAAACAAAGTTAGAAAAAAGAATGAATATTTCAGAGTCTTACCCTTCAAGAAGACAATCAAGTAAAAGTGGATACACACCATTTTCTTTGATTAGCGACGTGGCTAAACCAGAAGTATCTTCAAGATTCACCAAAACCAGAAGTATCTTCAAGATTCACCAAAAGAATGAATATTTCTGTTAAGGGTGTCAATCCCTAACAAATGTGATCGGAAATAGAATCCGACCAGTCACTGCTCAACTGCACTGGATTAGAGTACAGGGTAAGCAGGGTCGAACCTCAAGGACACATAGTTCAAGGTTTATGCCTTAAAAAGTAAAAATAAAGGAAGGGGGGTTTTGAATAACAAATATTGATAATAAAATGCAGAGACATGCAAATAGTAAACTTTGAGGAAAATCAATAATAAAAAGGCCTAGTCCGGAGTCTTCAATGTTTAGTGCAATAAAATGAATTCGGTTGAGGTGCTTGAGAATGCAATTCCAAGTTGGCTTTTGAAATTCATAAAATATAATCTTTATGAAGATAACTTGCTAAAATGTTTAGATAAATGTCCGTTTATTACCTGAACCTAGTTCCATTTTACCAAACCTAAGGTCCGCTTATAGGCTGAATGCAGAAACCGCATAAGGTGGGCAAGTACCAATCAATGTCCAATTCTTCGCGTCCGCTGGGAAGTGTGTGGACATATGACCAAATTCTAAACAAGGAATTGGGCGCTTGTTTTTGTTACCAAACATCAACTGTGCTTAGCGATTAGGTGCCTTACACAGTCAATTAACAGTGCTTGAAAAAGATCCAATTAAGATGGCCAGTCAAAAGTAAATCAAATTCAAAACTAAAATCGATACGAGAAAATGATCATTGGAATTATTCAAAAGCATTCATCAAACCGAATGTTTCAAATTATACACCAAACATATCCAAACTCAGAACTAGAATGCGGTTTCTAGCCAGACATGGCTGGAAATGAATCAAAAATACAAAATTTTAATCGAAAACGTCTTACAAATGATAAAAATACGTAACCGAATCTCGAGAGTCGTGATTCGGCCTTCAAAAACCTTATAAAAACAGCTTGGAAATGGCTCGGGGTCGTGGCTAAAACGCAGGGACTGAACTCCTTTTCTGGCAGGCGAGAATGGCTATTTATAGACTTCCAGGGACATTAGCGTCGCTAATTTATATACTAGCGTCGCTAATATTCAAAATCCACAAAATCAGGTCTCCATTCAACGCAAGAATCTCGCCGCTGATTTTTCGCAACTGCATGGATTAGCGTCGCTAATCCCTAATATTAGCGGCGCTAATCTTCAATTTTCACCATTTTGACATTTTTGGCCCCTTTTTTTCCCATTTTTCGCGATTTCAGCAATTAGCGTCGCTAATGTGAGAATTAGCATCGCTAATATGTTAAAGTCGCTAACTTTAAAAGTTAGAGTCGCTAATATTTAAATTCCAGCATTTTCATTTTTAGTCCCTGCTTGTTCCAACTTTGGTCATTTTTCGCCCATTTTGCTCCTTTTTGCTTAAAAACCTGCATAATTGATATTTTCCAAGTAAAGTGAGTTTTTTAGCCCTTTTTAGCTTAATTTATCTATAAAAACACCCTGATATCGTATAAAATATATACGAAATACGCACGATATCAATTTCAGAGTCCGGCTCTTTAGAATATGCTTGCAAGCCAACCACAATGAAGGGCTAGATAAAAATGGAAAGTAATTCAACAATGTAAGATCAGTTAAATATAGGGATGAGGAATGGACCCAAACCGGAACCGAACCGGTTTGGAACCGGGACCGAAAAGTAGCAAAACTCATAACCGAGAACCGGGCCGGAGTTGGTGAACCGGTGCCGGTTTTCCGATTTTTTGTCAATGTAACCGGTTTTAAAAGTACGATGTTATAAGGAACAACTAACCAATAGTAGATGAATATGTTGGTAGTTTAACATTGCTCCAAAATTTATATACTTTCTTTTGCAAATTGTATTTACTGTTAGAACCAATCTATATGTCATTGTTGTAGAGCAATAATAATGACGATCAACAAAAAGAAGTTACTAAAAAAATCATTTTATTAATTACAATTTCACAACATCGATTGTATAATAAATATATATTAGACATATCAACAAAAATAAAGTAGCATCCTTTACCCATATATATTAATCAATTAACAAGAAATCATATCATAAGTATTATAAAAGAATCATTAAATTATGGTTGTTCATTGGAAGGAAACAAGACCCAATTGGAATAGAATCGAAGACATACAGCATTAAATTTTGTAGAATTAAACCAACAAAAATAAGTTCTTTTCCAGTTTAGAACTAACCGAGAACAAAGGTATTGTGTTGATATTGATTATCGTGACTTGTGTTGCTTGCTGATTATCGAGTAGAAGAAGCGACAAGAACTATAGCCGGTTAGGTTTTATGTTTTAGTCTAGTATTGTGCAAGGCAATTGAGACCTCAAGCCTATATGTTACGCATTATGGAGTATACGGCTGCATGCTAATTCAATTTCAAATTCCTTTAAAATAACCGGCCTGGTTCCGGTGTAAACCCGGTTTCAAAAGGACCGAACCGGGCTAAGAACCAGTACCGATTAAAAGATATTACAAGAACCGGGTACCGGCCTGAGAACGGTGTACTGGTCCAGTTCCGGCGCCGGTTCCGGTTCGGTTCGGTTCGGTTCGGTTGGACCAATTGCTCACCCCTAGTTAAATACATCTGAAGTTGTCATGACAAATATGAACTATATCTGTCGACCGATGGCATCCAACATAGATATGAGTATGAAGATATGAGAAAACACCTAAAGACTCTGAAATAGCGATTTGAGGAAGGTAATCTATGCCATCATGACCTGTGCGTTCAAGTATACGCCAAAAATCCTGAACCGATCACACCCCATGCCTAACAGATCGAACTCAAGAAGACAGTACCTTAGATGGCGGCAAGCTGAGACCCAAAAAAAGATAAAAAAGATAAGAACTGAGGCAGAACCAAGTGGTAGTAAGGACGCCAAAGAAGATATTCAAATGGAAATCGATGAACCCATACGTAATGATTAAATTGCGATCGATATTGGCGATGAGAAAGAAACGATTGAAGAAGCATAGGAAGTTCGGAATCAAAAGACTATTGCAGATGATATGACGACATTGTTGCACAAAGAGGATGTGATAAAAGATGAAGTGAAGGTTGAAGAAGCAGAGGAAGTTGAGAATCAAGATAAACAGTTCAACATCGACATTAATGATGACAGTGCACAAGGGGTGATACAAGAGGAAACGCAGGTTGAAGAAGCAGGGAAAGTTCCAGAAAGTAGAATCGATATAAAAGATGAGGAGACATCACTGCCCAAAGATGAGGACCAGAGTGAAAAACAAAGAGGTTGTTTGTCCTTCTGTCTTGGTAAGCGAAGATGAGATACAAAGTTTTAATTGTTTTTTTGAAATAATATTGCTTAGGAGTTTATGTTTAGTAGGTGATAATCGTTCTTGGTAAGCGATGAGATACAATGTTTTAATTGTTTTCTAGAAATAATATTACTTAGGAGTTTATGTTTTAGTAGGCGATAATCGTACTCGATGAGAATGAACACTAGGTGTTTGTTGAAATGCGAATTTGAAGATATTGGGGATATGTGCATTTTTTCACCTTGATAGTTAACGATCCAATCTGATCTCTTGTAGATAACTATTACTTTTGTCTTGATTAGTCGTACCTGGGCATGACTAGTCTGAGAGATGCTGCATGATAAAGGACGATGCATGACTAGTCGTACCTGGGCACTTGATGATGTTTAATGACGAAAGGACGATGCATGATCGGTCATTCCTGGATGTCGTATGTGACTTATGTGTTTGAATGGAAAGGATTGTGTGGTATTTTCGGGAACACACTAAGCTTTGAGTTTACTCTTTCACACTATAAAACATTTCAAGCAAAATCCAAATACATTTTCACTTGTAAAATTTTCGTAAAAATCTAACAAAACCTATCAGAGTACCCGGTGTTACTTTAATTCATAAATATAGAAATCATCAATAATGCGGATAACTTAAAAACTTGTAAACTCCAAAATGCCTTGTAGAAACGCGAGGCAGTCGGGCCATGTACTATTTCAAAACGATTAATTTTTAAAACCCGAAAATGTTAAATATCAACGGGTAAGCGAAAATGCTTAGTGAATATACACATGAACTACACATTATATTGATCATATGCATTTACATAACTCATACACATATTCACATAATACATTGAAGCTATAGCATATAGTTCTTAACATGTAATGTATGTACCAACTCTTATACCCTAGTCCCTTCTTCCATCGATACTTTATGTATAACTGTTGAAATAGCGTCCAATGTCATAACTAAAATGGTAAGGACTTTCCATTAATAACAGTGTCCTTTTTAGGTTGTCCTTAGTCCAAATGGTATTAGAGTTAGTTAAGAGAGAGAAATAAATAGTTTATTAATTTGTCATGTAATGATATTTTAATTAGAACCTAGTTTAGAATTAATTAAGCTAATAACTTAGACAAGATACGAACCTAAATCGACAGCTAGGATGATAATTTAGACAACATAGGGACCTAATAAACCGATACGGAACTTCATATTAAGAACCACATTTGCAAGAGAAAACCTTTTGGGAACAAAGTTACAAAAAACAGCTATACCGAGGGACCAAAAATGTAATTTCCTCTAATCTTAATTTACTTGCATGACCCTATTTGGCCCATTGCTTCAACACCACATTCACATTCATCTGCATCTTGACTGCTATCTATCAATGAGAGCCTTTCATCAATGGCTGAAATCACAGCTTTTATACCTACATGAAAAAAAACTGCAAATGAATATAAAAAATTCACACACACAAACACACAGATCAAAAGATTGAGAAATATATTGGGTTCATCTATAAACATGAGAACATTCTCTTTAGATAAAAGCCGCCTACTTATCATCATTGCCCTTGATCTCCACATTAATTATGAAACGACCAAAACTTTACTATATAAATATGTAATATAAAGTGTGTGTATTTTAAAAGTTTTATGTGTAATTATATGAGAAATTATGGTTGAAAGGGGTAATTTTGTCATTTTTCGCATAAAGGGTAAATTGGTCATTTGACCAAATGTGGAAATTAATATAAACTTTATTTATGATTTAGGACTAAAATGCAAGAATTATAGTTCCAAGTGGTCAAAATAAGTGTTAGTGTCAAAAGTTTAAAGAATGCAAGCTTAGGGACCAAAATTGCAAAATTTTTATAAATAAAAATAAACATAAATTAGTGATTTATCACTCATTCTCCAGAAACTTGTAGAGTGATCGAGAGAGAAGAAGAAGAAACGGGAAGAAGAGGAAGAAGGAGAAATTCCATAAGAACTGGAAGAAGGAATTGAAGATTCCTTAGTAATCAAGGTAAGAACTCCACTATTCATCATCTTCTCCATATGAAATCTGGAAATTCGAGTTATGAAGCTCATGAAATGTTTTCCAGAAGTTCATCTCCATTAAGTCATGCTAAAACATCAAGTGGATACACCTAGATTGCAAAGAGTTCTTGGAATTTTAGTTAAATTCTTGGAAGTGGGTTTTGAGCTCAAGAACCCTAGAAATTGGGTTATGAGTTTAAAACTGATTTCAAATGATTTAACAAGTTCAAAGGGTCATAAAGAGTGTAAGAAATCAGTTCTACACTTGAAAATCAAACAAAATAAATTTTTGGTTAAAAATGGGCATTACGGGAATCTTGTAAGCCTTGGAATGGAATTGTTGATTCCATGGTTTAAAACTATAAGCGAACTGCTATTTTAGGCCTAAAAACGACTTTAAAATGATTAAGTTGCATATTAAGGACTTAATTCTCGGACCATAGGACCTGCAGCACAAAAATCAGCCAAGAAGGAAATGCCCAGGAGGAGCACGAGTCGTGCTCCCCATAGAGCAAATATGGCACGACTCGTGCCAACCTTCTGTGAGAAATCAGGCCATTTTTGAGTTTGGAACTTGATGCTAGACTTGTCCGATTGGTCTATAATTCATACCATAGGCTTAAAATGGTATGAAAACACATGGAAAATTGTTAAATTAAGAATACGACCTCTCGAGGCTACTGTAGCAAAATACGTACAATATACGAGTTAATTAAAATTAGTTAATTAAAGGTTAGACACTTGTCTTGAACCTTAATGATAAAACAAGGACTCTAACATGTTATAGAGTCAATTAGAATGTAAGTTAATGCATTTAATACTATATATATAGGTGCAAGTCAAGTTGGTGGACACCGAAAGGGTAAAGAACCGAGGGACGTCTAAACGACTTTCAAGAGTAAAAAGGTGAGTACATGTAGCATTTTCACCCATTTTGGGATACATGGCAATTAAATGAGTAGTTTTCAGATTTCATACAATATTTTCTATGTGTGAAAATTATTTGCAAGAATGGTATTTTTCTTAGCTTATATGGAAAGTGAACTGCTATATTTGGAAGTATGAACTTGGTAATATCCTAATTTATGATAAAAGCTTGTTAAAGTCAAAAGCTTGGCAATTAGCCATTATATGTTCAAGTATTATTTCAGTTCCAGAAGGTATTTTCATAAATTGACTGGTGTTGTAGCTAGCAATGTTAGTAAGGGAACTATGTTCCAACCTACCCGGGTTAGGTAAGGAGTCTACTGGGGAAAACCCCTTCGCGAAGTAGGCTGCCTCAGCACTTCTACAGTGAGGATTGATCCGTTCTTTCTAACTGTAGAGACTTGGGGTATCACACATAGTGATTAAAGCCCTAAGTATAAAAATCCAGCAAGTATATAAAACCAGTCAAAGAACGCATGGAATATGTTAGTTTGAAATATATTAATGATTTTGAAAAAGAGAAAGTATAGTATATTGATGTTATAAAATTTCAGCAAATGTTTACTTATTAAGGTTTTTATAAAAGGAAATTTTATGATTGAGTCTAAAACTCATGTAACTCACGAGACAAATTGTCTTACGTATTTTGTTTTTATGCCATGTATTCCAGGTTCAGGTATAAGGCTGTGAGATAGTTTGAAGTTGCTAAATAAGCACTAGGTGCAAAGGAGTGGAGCTGGATACAGCTTCCATATTTGGTATTGGTTGAATCCGTTTCTCTTAAGTTATGGTTTGATATGTAATTGTAACTCCCCTTTTTGATTGTATTTAAACAAATAACATGGTTTTTGTTAAACCGTATTTTGTAAAATACGTTTTTATGTATTAAATATGGTTTGAAAAGTTGGGGTGTTACAAGTTAAGCTGAATAATTTCTATAAAATAATATTATAGTTAACAAATTATAGATCAAAAAACAAAATTAAAAGCTTTTTCATCATACAAGTACCAGATATAAGTAACTGCAAAATATTGGTGCGTAGTACATATGCCATTGTTATGCCTCAGCTAACTTCATAAATTAATGAAACAAGATTAGAAAAGAGAATTACAAGAGGTTCTTATGAACAAGGGAAAAATGGTAATAGACCTCATAAAGGAGCTCTAAAACACGCAAAGTTATGAGTGTATCATTAACATTGCAAACTTCAGCTTCCAAGAGACCAAGAAGATTCGAGTGGTAAACTAAAGATGCAACTTCATTTGAAGTAGAAAATAGCTTCACTATTAATGCCAAAACCCATACTCTCCCTTGAAAGGAATTTTAAAAAATAAAAGACAAATCACAAATAATAAGACACTGAGATGAATAGAGATAATATCATACAAGTGATGGACAACTTGCTGCTAAATTTATAATATCTGTAGCTTCATTAGGAGTGGCTGGGAATATGATTTCCTACAAAATATCATAACATCGAAGAATAATAAAAAAAAAGTATTAAGATAATTTGATTATAGATCATACAGAGTTTGTAACTTACAATCCTTTGTTGAGAGCATGTTGAATCCCTTGTTGAGAGCGTGCTAAATCCCTGATTGCGTCTGTTGCAGCGACAACTAATGAAGGATAATATTTCTTTTGTATCGAGCACATCAGCACTAGTAATATGCTAACGAATCCAATGAAGAAAGGTCTAGCACCCAAAAATATTTCAAACATGACGTCAAAATGGGTTTATAGCTAGACTTAATTCTAGCATAGTGTAATACCTTAATTTCTAAATTATAGAATAATTATGTTAAATATATATTTATACGAGATTAAATGAGTTAAAACGTGAGTTCCGATGTTTAAAAGTTAATCAAAGAAAAGTAGGATGTTAAAAGAGATAAAAGAAACAAAGGAAATGGAAATCAAGTAAACCCGGGTCGAGTTTAGAAACCCGGGGCGTGTTCGAAGCAGGCCGGGTCGGGTCAAGCAGGCCGGGTCGTGCTGCACCAAAAACCAAAACGAGAAGTTGCGTAACAAAACCCGGGGCGGGTTTCACAGCCCGGGTCGGGTCCGAGCAAAACCCGGGGCGGGTCTGACAGCCCGGGTCGGGTTACGGGTGCAGGGCACTTTAAATTGTAAAATTTCCTTTCATTTGGTTTAAACCACATCCGACCCAAAACTCCTTCCAAACCCTAGAACTCGATTTCTACCCATCTAAGTCGAAATTAAGGCCGTTTATTCGTGAATTGAAGCTAAGGGTTTACTATTGGAGCTTGAAAGGTAACTTCCCTTGAGTTTGGCTTTGTTTCAACCGTGAAATACCTTGGGTTGGAGTGATTTCTTTGTGGTCTCGATGACCACCTGCAAAATTGATGAAGTTAGAGTTCAATTAGTAGTGTAGCAAGTCTATGAGAGTCTAAATGTTAGTTTGAGGTTAGTGATTTGTGGTTTTAGGGTTTTGAACCCTAGATTCTTAAACCCTAGATTCTTGAACTCGAAAATATGCTTTAAATTAGCTCATGTGTTGTTAGTAGATTGTTATTATAAGCAATATGGAGTCCTTGATGTGATTGTTGTGGAGTTTTAACGGTTGGTTTGTTTAAAAACCGCAAATATTGGAATTATTGAAATCATAGCATGTGATGTTTTATAGTTGTGAACCTCATTAGCTATTGATTCTTGATCTAATGAGTTAGATATGGTTATATTGTTTTGAGAATGTTGAAGTATGATATGTGATGTCATTTTGAGCAGATACACATAGGAGGGAAGGAGATACACGAGGCACGGGTGGACCACGGACTGATCAGACATCAGGTGAGTAGTTATAATTCAATATAAATAGTTTGATTATAACTAAATTGACTTATTGCATATCTTAATTGGTTGAGACAACCAATTAACATGGATTAAACGAGATTGAGAAATTCTTGCTAATCTGATTGCTGAGTTTGATTGAGTACACCAAATGACTGAGATAGTCATTGAAATAGAGATCAGTGATTTGAGTTGTGGAAATTATGATAATTATTAGATTGATTTCTAAACCTTGATATATTTTCTCACTGAGCTTAATTAGCTCATAAAAGTAGTTATATGGTTTGTGTTATAGGTGACAGGGGTAAGAAGATAGCAGAGGGATGATTGCATGGATATGGGACTAGACTTGAACTGTTTGTAAACCTGAATACACTCTTTTTTTGTATAGTTTTGTAAACGGTCTTTTGTAAACCAGTTCTTTTTGGGACCTGTTGTTTTAAAGTACTTGTTCTTTGATTTCTACTTGTACTTTTGTTGCTTAATCTTGATTATACCATGATCACTGTGTCTATTTTTGAGTGATTATGATGTAATCCAGAGATAAGAAACTGGGTGTTACAAGTTGGTATCAGAGCAAGGGTTTGAGTGAATTAGACTTTAAAGAGTAAACTCTAAACTCAAACTATTGAAGAGAGGTCCCATCTTGTCCCTATGCAATCATTCCTTTTAGCACACATTATGAGTATGTGTGTTATCTTGAAAATTTTGATGAGATATGTGATACGAAAAGAGAAATGAGATAAACGAGATCATAACGAGTTAAATTTCTTTTCAGCCTCATTATGAGTTCTGGAAAGGAGAAAGAGGGAGGTGATCACCGAGATGAGCATTCGGGATCACAAGATCAAAGACTGGGGCGCCAGTCTGAAGGCGAGAGGCCGCCTGAGTTAACATCATCGTTACAAGAGTTAATTGCTGCGGAGGTAGCAAAGGCAGTTAAAAGCTTATTGCCTACCTTAGTGAGACCTCAGACGGAGGAGACGAATAGAGATGATCGAGACCGACCTCTTATCACACCTGTGGTTGGGAGGGGACAGAGAGAGCCGGTTACTTTACATGCTGAAGTTGGAGGGTCAGGCGAACCAAAAGGTTGCAGTTATGAGACGTTTCGCAAATGTAAACCAAATGATTTCTTCGGTACTGATGATCCTGTTGTTGCACGAAATTGGCTGACACATATCGAGAAAGTTTTTCGTACGAGCAAGTGTGCGGAAAAAGATAAAGTTGAGTATGCCACAAATTGTTTACATAAAGATGCTCAATTCTGGTGGGAGAACATAAACCTTGATATAGAGAAAGGATTGGAACCAGAACCGACGTGGGAGGAGTTTAAAATGAAGTTTATGAAGGAGTATTGTTCAAATACTGCGATGAAAAGTTTAGAAGAAGATTTTCTGAGATTGCAGCAAGGAACGCGGTCAGTACAGGAGTATACGACAGAGTTCAACGAAAAAGCCAGATTTGCTGCTCATCAGGTGGATACTGAAGAAAGGAAGATTGATAGGTATCTGTGGGGACTGAGGACCCAGATACGAGAGTTTTTACAGAGTTCCAGTTTTACAACTTATCAGTAGATCGTTGAGGTAGCTAAATCTCGAGAAAAAGAACTGCGGAGGCAAGATAGTGAAAGGAAGGGGGACCAAGGAAGCGGAGGCCAGAAGAGGAAATGGGAAGGAAAACCTGAGGGTAGTTTCCAAAAGCAGCCAGTTCCGAGTTATCAATATCGAGGTGATCCAAGAAAGACTGAGAGCAAGTGGTGTGAAAAATGTCGTCGAAAACATGCTGGAAATTGTGATGCGAGCACCCCGTCTCTTATGTGTTATCAATGTGGGAAGACAGGGCACATGGCTCGAGATTGTTTGGAGAAAAATCGTGTGTGTTTCAATTGTGGGGAAAGTGGTCATATTCGCCCGGATTGTCCAAAGCCGAGAACTGATTCACGTCGTGAGACTCCGAGGGCGGGACGAGGCGATAATCGGGGCGATAGACGAGATAGAGGCGGTGGAAATGTTAGAACTCGAGCTTTCCAGATGACCGTGGAGGAGGCTAGAGAGCGACCAGATGTGATTACAGGTATTTTTAGCCTGAATTCTCTTCGAGCTCGTATGGTGTTTGACTCTGGTGCATCAATTTCTTTCATATCTGTACCTTTCGCGTCTCAAATTAATGTACCGGTGTCAAAAATGATGAGAGTCTAATAGTTGATATTGCTGACGGGAGAGATGTTATAGTGAATACTCAGTATACAAATTGTCGGCTTGAAATCAATGGGATTTCTTTCCTTATTGATTTGAAGCCGATGAATACTCGTGCGTTTGATGTAATAGTTGGAATGGACTGGTTAGATAACAATAGGGCAAATATGGATTGTCACGGAAAGATTATTTCCGTGAGAACTCCGGGCGGGTCGCAGACGTTAATACGAGGTGAACGCCGTTTTCAACATATTCCGGTTGTATCTTTCGCGAGAGCGCGAAGGTATACCGAAAGAGGTGCTCTTTTGTTTATGGCACATGTTGCCCCAATTGAAACCGAACATCCCACTGTGAAGGATGTTGAGATAGTAAGAGATTTTGTTGATGTTTTTCCTGACGATCTTCCGGGCTTACCGCCAAATCGTCAATTGGAGTTTGTTATCGATTTAGTTCCTGGAGCGAAACCAATAGCTCGAGCACCCTATCGATTGGCACCGTCCGAGATGGAGGAGTTAAAGAAACAACTACAAGAACTTTTGGATCGCGGTTTTATTCGTCCGAGCTCATCTCCGTGGGGTGCGCCGATACTGTTTGTTCGAAAGAAGGATGGTTCTATGCGTATGTGCATAGATTATCGCGAGTTAAACAAGATTACTGTGAAAAATCGTTATCCCTTACCGAGAATAGACGATTTGTTCGATCAATTAGAGGGAGCGGTATATTTTTCAAAAATTGATTTGAGATCGGGATATCATCAGCTAAGAGTAAGAGAATCTGACGTCCCGAAGACAGCATTTCGCACCCGGTACGGTCATTATGAGTTTTTAGTAATGCCGTTCGGTTTGACGAATGCCCCGGCGGCTTTTATGGATCTGATGAATCGAGCTTGTCATCCATTTTTAGACAAGTTCGTGATAGTGTTTATTGACGATATTTTAATTTATTCCAAGAGCCGGGAGGAGCACAAACAACATTTACAGTTGATTTTAAATCTTCTTCGTAAAGAAAAATTGTATGCAAAATTTTCGAAGTGCGAGTTTTGGATGCAAGAGATCCAGTTTCTTGGTCATGTGATAAATAGAGAAGGAGTTAAAGTGGACCCTGCCAAGATAGAAGCAGTGATGAGTTGGGCACCACCCAAAAATCCGACTGAGGTTCGGAGCTTTTTGGGACTAGCTGGCTATTACCGACGATTTATTGAGAAATTTTCGAGTATTGCCTTGCCCTTAACAAAGCTGACCAGAAAGACAGAGAAGTTTATCTGGGCTGAAGCACAACAAGAAGCTTTTGAAAAATTGAGACAGGCGTTATGCAAAGCTCCGGTGTTAGCTTTACCTCAAGGTGTGGAAGACTTTGTTCTTTTTACCGATGCTTCACAGATCGGTCTTGGATGTGTATTAATGAAAAGTGGGCGAGTAATTGCGTATTCGTCTCGACAGCTGAAGCCTTATGAGCAAACTTATCCAGTATACGATTTGGAATTAGCCGCCATTGTTTTTGCACTAAAAATCTGGCGACATTACCTTTATGGTGTGAAGTTCCAGATATATTCAGATCATAAGAGTTTAAAATATCTATTTGATCAAAAAGAGCTGAATATGAGACAACAAAGATGGATGAATCTTTTGAAAGATTATGAGTGTGAAATACTTTACCATCCTGGTAAAGCAAATGTAGTGGCAGATGCGTTAAGTCGAAAAGAACCACCTATTCGAGTCGTTTCAGCTCGGATGGGAGTGGTTAGTAAATTACCAGAAATGATTCAATGTTCTCAGAGAGAAGCCAATGACATGAAAAGTGAGAAAATGGTTGGCTATGTAGATAAGCTAGTTGAAAATGCACAAGGAGTGAAGACTTTTCAAGGACGAGTGTGGGTCCCGAGACACGGAGAAACGAGACAGCTGTTACTTGAAGATGCACATTGTACACGATATTCAATCCATCCAGGTAGTACGAAGATGTATAGAAGTTTAAAGCCGTTTTACTGGTGGCCGGGAATGAAACGTGATGTTGGGAGATATGTGGAGAAGTGTCTGACTTGTTTACAAGTCAAGGCAAATCATCAGAAACCATACGGGTTAGTTCAACCACTACCTGTACCGAAGAAAAAGTGGGATGAGATTTCTATGGACTTTATCACCAAGTTACCCCGAACACCACGAGGGTTCGATTCTATATGGGTAATTGTTGATAGATTGACCAAATCAGCGCAGTTCATTCCCATACGAGAAGATTACCAAGCGTCCAAATTAGCAGAGATCTACGTTAGAGAGGTGATGAAACGACACGGAGTACCTACTTCTATAGTCTCCGATCGTGACAGTCGTTTTACATCTCATTTTTGGCAAAGTTTTCAAAAACATTTGGGAACTAAAGCCTTAATGAGTACGGCTTATCATCCGCAGACTGATGGTCAAACCGAGAGAACTATTCAGACGTTAGAAGATATGCTTAGAGCTTCGGTGATTGATTTTGGAGGTAGTTGGGACGATCATCTACCTTTAGCTGAATTTACATACAACAACACCTATCATTCCAGCATACAGATGGCACCTTTCGAAGCTTTATATGGGGCACCGTGTCGAACACCAACTTGCTGGACAGAAACCATTGGCGGGACCAGAAATTGTAGCTGAAACTGAAGAAAAGATACAAAGCATTCGTGAGCATATGCGAGTAGCTCAAAACCGCCAAAAACAATATGCAGACAAGAGAAGAAAACCATTAGAGTTCCAAGTTGGAGACATGGTGATGTTAAAAGTGTCCCCGTGGAAAGGAATAATTCGTTTTGGTAAAAGAGGGAAGTTGAGCCCGAGATTTATCGGACCCTTTCAAGTCTTGGAAAGGATTGGAGCAGTTGCATACAAACTTGAACTTCCTGATGAGTTACGAGGTATTCACAATGTGTTCCACGTGTCACACCTTAGAAAAACATTACATGATAAAGCTATACAAATACCTTTGGCCGGAGTTCAATTAGACGAGAAATTGAGATATCAAGAGATGCCGGAAAGAATTTTAGACAAAAAGATCAAAAAGTTGCGAAATAAAGAGATTGGCGTGGTCAAGGTACAATGGCGACATCATAGAGGAACAGATGTCACTTGGGAAGCTGAAGAAGAGATGCGGTCAAAATATCCCTTTTTATTTTAAGAGATTCCGAGGACGAAATCTTTTGAAGGGGGTAAGAATTTGTAATACCTTAATTTCTAAATTATAGAATAATTATGTTAAATATATATTTATACGAGATTAAATGAGTTAAAACGTGAGTTCCGATGTTTAAAAGTTAATCAAAGAAAAGTAGGATGTTAAAAGAGATAAAAGAAACAAAGGAAATGGAAATCAAGTAAACCCGGGTCGAGTTTAGAAACCTGGGGCGTGTTCGAAGCAGGCCGGGTCGGGTCAAGCAGGCCGGGTCGTGCTGCACCAAAAACCAAAACGAGAAGTTGCGTAACAAAACCCGGGGCGGGTTTCACAGCCCGGGTCGGGTCCGAGCAAAACCCGGGGCGGGTCTGACAGCCCGGGTCGGGTTACGGGTGCAGGGCACTTTAAATTGTAAAATTTCCTTTCATTTGGTTTAAACCACATCCGACCCAAAACTCCTTCCAAACCCTAGAACTCGATTTCTACCCATCTAAGTCGAAATTAAGGCCGTTTATTCGTGAATTGAAGCTAAGGGTTTACTATTGGAGCTTGAAAGGTAACTTCCCTTGAGTTTGGCTTTGTTTCAACCGTAAAATACCTTGGGTTGGAGTGATTTCTTTGTGGTCTCGATGACCACCTGCAAAATTGATGAAGTTAGAGTTCAATTAGTAGTGTAGCAAGTCTATGAGAGTCTAAATGTTAGTTTGAGGTTAGTGATTTGTGGTTTTAGGGTTTTGAACCCTAGATTCTTAAACCCTAGATTCTTGAACTCGAAAATATGCTTTAAATTAGCTCATGTGTTGTTAGTAGATTGTTATTATAAGCAATATGGAGTCCTTGATGTGATTGTTGTGGAGTTTTAACGGTTGGTTTGTTTAAAAACCGCAAATATTGGAATTATTGAAATCATAGCATGTGATGTTTATAGTTGTGAACCTCATTAGCTATTGATTCTTGATCTAATGAGTTAGATATGGTTATATTGTTTTGAGAATGTTGAAGTATGATATGTGATGTCATTTTGAGCAGATACACATAGGAGGGAAGGAGATACACGAGGCACGGGTGGACCACGGACTGATCAGACATCAGGTGAGTAGTTATAATTCAATATAAATAGTTTGATTATAACTAAATTGACTTATTGCATATCTTAATTGGTTGAGACAACCAATTAACATGGATTAAACGAGATTGAGAAATTCTTGCTAATCTGATTGCTGAGTTTGATTGAGTACACCAAATGACTGAGATAGTCATTGAAATAGAGATCAGTGATTTGAGTTGTGGAAATTATGATAATTATTAGATTGATTTCTAAACCTTGATATATTTTCTCACTGAGCTTAATTAGCTCATAAAAGTAGTTATATGGTTTGTGTTATAGGTGACAGGGGTAAGAAGATAGCAGAGGGATGATTGCATGGATATGGGACTAGACTTGAACTGTTTGTAAACTTGAATACACTCTTTTTTTGTATAGTTTTGTAAACGGTCTTTTGTAAACCAGTTCTTTTTGGGACCTGTTGTTTTAAAGTACTTGTTCTCTGATTTCTACTTGTACTTTTGTTGCTTAATCTTGATTATACCATGATCACTGTGTCTATTTTTGAGTGATTATGATGTAATCCAGAGATAAGAAACTGGGTGTTACACATAGTGCTTTAGTGGAACTTTAAAATTTAATTATTCAAGTACTTGATTACTATTCCTCCATAATATGAAATTTGTCTATATTAATAATCTGTGCACACTTACTTTCTATATAGATAAATGTATTGCATTACCACTTAATTATAAAGTCATTTGGCTTAAATTAATTGTAAGTTTCATATGAAGTACCATTGTATGATTGGTGAGGGTCCCGTATCTCAAAACGATGCGCCAGGTACTTTTCTGCCTTGGTATTAATATGAAACATGATAAACTAGTATTGGCCAAGTAATGAAACGTGTATACAAATAGTCACTCGGCCAAGTGAGAGAATGTTGGAAAATAACACATTATTGTGGCCTAGGACTCTTTTTTAATACTTGTTACACGTTAGGTACTTTTATATTAGGTACTATAATGTTTGCCATAATGACATACCATGTCCCTAGACTTAAATAATTGTAATATGATGGATATAACAATGTCAATAACTTGAGGGACTGTATTTGTGTGGTTCCAATTCTTTTCCATAAGGTGCAAATTGATGAACAATGAATTCTGAAACATTTGAACGATCAGGGGAAAAGTGAAGAGTTTTTCAGTTATACTCTAAACCCCTATATAACACCAAGATCAAGTATGTTTTCCGTATCTCATCTCTCCATCAGAAAATCAGTAAAGCACCGTTACGAGAAGATAAGGAATCAAGAACATGGCATCTTCATCTTCATCATCATCATCAAAGTTAACACTTTCAAGTAAATGTTTCTGTGTGAAATTGATCTTGATTATATACCTGTGAAATTTTAATAACCAACGTCTATAATCATACCAACAACTAAAATTATTGATCATGAAATATTGATAAAAAATCATACCTTCTATTATTTTGAAATCGGATAATTCCAAAAATCTTCTCTATTTTTTTTCAAAAGTATAAGTAAATTTAAAACTTATGTCAAGTTTCTATTTATATTGCAAGCGAACATGGATAAGAATGACACACGTCATATTGCAAACAAATATAGATACGAATGTCTTAGTTTATGTGCGGACTCTTCATTTATTTTACTTGTCGACCAATCCCCCTGTTAAATTGGGGAATACGTTTCATTTGTAAGATATTTGTCTATTTTTGTTGCTATGTTATTCCTTCTAAACCCATGTGCCTACGTTCACTTTAGTTACCAACATCATGTTTGATATTTGAGTCAAATATGATATATAATTTTAAGTTTCTAAAACTCTGGTTGCAACGAATCCTATTATTCACTTTTACTTAAAACTTTGGTTGCAACGAATCATATATCATCAATCAATCAATCAATCTCTTATAATAAAGCAATCCTATCAATACCACATGTCATTTTTCTACAACTATCCTTTTCCACGTGTCCACTTTCTAGACTATAACTATTATGTTTTCCCGCTCAAATGTTGTTTCATCGGCTATTAAGGAAAATCCCATTAATCTAGGACATAGTTATGCAAATTCCATAAATCAAAAGTTATTCATGTTTCAAATTTCAAATTAATGGAGTATAGTAGGCAAGAAATCAGGAACATCTTATATACATGCGTCTCCTCCTCTTTCTTTTCAGTTTTCACTATGGAACGTTAGAACAATTAACGCATGTATGATATTCATATCTTTTTCGTTTGTCCAAATGCTTGTGTTTCAATTCATCGTAACCTAAATAAGAAGTTCACAATACTAATTTTGTGTTGCTTCTTGCGATATATAATCGTGTCGATGTTTTAAACATAAATACCTCGATCCTTTGCACCATCATACATCGGTCCTATCTATTCCTCCACGAGTCATATATCGATCGAATCCCATCTATGGGTCATAAAAAACCCAATGATTTGTCCCATAAAAAACCCTAAATCGTGGTTTTTGTTTGATTTTGTCCATGTGGTTATTTGTTTGTGTATTTAATTTTTTATATTGCCTTTTTTTTCCTTCTGATTGCAGGACTCGTGTGTTGGTTATGCTATTAGATTCGAGTTTCTGAGGAAAGAGACGGGTTTCTAGATCCTTGGTGCATCCGCTTCACCAGCCGTCACCTTTAGGTTTTTTAATTTTTATAACTCTTTAATTTTAAAAAGATTGTAGTCGATAGTTCTACAAGTGCCCTAAGTGTTTGATAAAATGTCCGAATGAAACATTCAAACAAGAATATTGTTTAATGAGTAAAAATAAATATTAATTATGAATATATTCTATTGAAATGTTTTGCAAGTTTGGACTTATGCTTCCAGATGCAAGACTAGGTTTTGACTTACTACAGAATGTGTAATGTCAAAACTTTATCGTTGCAGGATGCAATCAATGAAATTCCTGATTTGGAGAATTCATTTGCAGCATTTCCTATATCTAATGACCTTATTAAGCTTTTAAGTTTTATAGGCCATTTCCATTTAATGTATATGAAAAATAAATTTCAACAACTAACTGAATAATGAAAATTTCAACTTAAATAAAGCTCGTTGTCTTTATCACAAACATATTAAATTTTGACACATGTGAATGAATCATCTATGAAGAAGGAAGGTACTAAATGGAAAAATGCAAGAAATGTTTGGTTGCAGGTTGTAACACTAATTACTGTATATTAAAAAGTCTCATTTAGTCACTGTTATATTATACTTTTTTTCCATGATGTTGTTCCTAAATAAACTACTATGTGATGGGGTGTGTGTAAGCTAAAGGTATTTAAGTCTCTTATAATCTTGAAGTAGGTTTTTTATTCTTGAATTATGGTTGAGTATTGAAATAAATGATGTTCCTAAATAATCAACTACGTGTGATATGGTGTAGATAAGTCCAAGGTATTTAAGTCCCTTATAAATTTGAAGTAGTTTTTTTGTTCTTAATTTATGGTTGAGCTTTGAAATAAATCATGGTCGCGCATCTGATTGGGTGTTCCGTATACTACATGTGGTGGAGGATACATGATATACACTTGAACAACATTCAAATATGCATTTAATTACAAATATATCGATTGTCGGTCAATTCTGATCTCGAAAAATTTAGTTAATTGGGGCATTACACAAACATGTCATCATATTTTCACAGTTTTCTTAGGATGGTACTAAGAACAAAAATGATGTATGAAATACAAATCTATATTCTAATTGTCACAGAAAAAACCATTTATGAATTACAAACCTATATTCTGATTTTCACACACAAAAACCATGCATAACATTTTGTTAATCAAACCAGATGAAACTTTAATCAAATATTAGCTATGCAAATAAACAAATAACTCTTTTGAAAGGCATACTCACAAACAGATGGAATCATAAATAAAATGTGTGTTTTATGGGAGGCCTTCGACATTTATACAATAGTATTTATTTGTTTTATTTTATTTAAGCTGTGTAATATACTAATACAAAATCATTTACAATAATATTATAATTTAAAAATAATATAATGCTAAAGTAATATCAATTAATTACTTTCATTTTTTAGAACCGTCCTAGTATTAATTATATAAGGTTAGGGGGGAGATATATACAGAGACATGCAATTAATAGTTGGAAAAAGGTCTCCGAATTAACAAGGGTCACAACCCCGGTTTCTTGTGGGTTTTCATGGTTACATCTAAAAAAAAGTCTTACATCTAAAAAAAAGTCTTAGTCATAGTTGATAGTTGAAAAAAGTCTTACTTATCTAAACATTAACAGGAACCTATGCTTTCCATGGCAGGACACAACAGGAACCATAGTTTCCTTCGGGACCCGATCCCTCATCCTTTTTATCCCCATCTTCTTTTTTCTCCGGGACACAACAGGTTCCTGGTTTCCCTTGGGACCCGGCCCCTCATCCTTTTTATCCCCATATTATTTTTTCTCCATATGCGGAGCTTTCGGAGGTGTAGTCACAGTTGCTGTGCCTTCAGTTTGTTTCCTTTTTGGAGATGTTTTTTAGTCTTCAGTAGTCCCTTCACTCTTAGTGCCTTTGGTTTGTTTCCCTTTTGGAGTTGTTGTTTTTTGGTCTTCAGTAGTCCCTTCACTCTTAATCTCCTCCTCTTCTTCAATTGTTTTTTGTTCTGTAAAGATAAAAAGTCTATGTGTTCATCAAAAGCAAGCATGCATTCCAAGCTTGTTTGGAATAAAAAAACAAGCGTGCCTTCAGTTTGTTTCCCTTTTGGAGTTGTTGTTTTTTGGTCTTCAGTAGTCCCTTCACTCTTAATCTCTTCTTCTTCTTCAATAGCTTTTTGTTTGATCTCTTATTCTTTTTCAATTGTTTTGTCTTTAGTTTCTTCAGATATGATTTGTTTTTCTTTTTCAGCTTTCTTAATTGTTTGTTCATCATCTCCATCCTCCTGTGTTTCGGGTTGCCCTTCTGGATGTGGATTCTCCAGGTCCGGAGAGAACAACTTCACAGCCAGAGTGAAAACATTGCCACGTAGTTGACCATCGTTAAATTCTTTTTTAAGGCTTTTGAATCTCTTATACAACGTCTCGTCGTAGTCTAAAGGAATCTTCTCGTTTGATCTTGAATCTTGCAAAAGCTGCTTAACCGGTACAAATTGCGCAACTTTCACATGATCACCTTCTAAGGTTCTTTGGCAATGGCTTCTACACGTAGCATCAACTTCAGAAACGTTTCATAACTCACGGGTGTCATTTTCTCACTCATCTGAGATGGAGATTGAGAACAATATTTATATACAATATATTTTTTCATAACCTTATCTTTTAGAAGTAACATCAAACTATCTTCGTTGAAACCCTAGATTTAGTTAGATTATCGAGCTACATACTACTTGAAAATACCACTAAAGGCGAACTATTTCATTCCCAGCTTTAGTGTAAATCCCTAGCACTACTCCCTAGCCTTTGTACAATACAATAACTAAGATAAACTAAGGATTTTTAGAAATTACATTTCTTTCTTCGCTGCTGTTCTTGCTTCTAGCTCAAATCCAGTTCAAATCGGCGCACTTTGCCACTTTCCCCAATTTTCGGAAACATGATAATTTATATGAGATATGTTAGTTACTTACATTTATTCCACACTCTTTTAATCTTTTTTCATTTTGGGCACTGTAGTTAATAAATTATTATTAGACTCTACGGTGCAATAATCATTTTGTAATGTTTAGATAAGTATGATTATTTATTGAGAAATAATTCAATTGTTGAAATTTCAGTTCCACAATAGCTATGAAATCGATTATGAAAGAGTAAAACGTAATTTGAAAGATTTTTACTTTGATTTTACAATATGTCTATCATCTCTTGAACATAATGTTTTTATATCATTTGGTTTTTAAATAATCATAATAATAGTTCATTTTTCAATATTAATTTTTGTATTTAGTTTAATTAAATTTTGTGTGTAGTTTAATTATAGCACCTTGATGATCTCTTATTCTATTAAAGAATTCGTCGTCCTTTTTAAATTGTTCTTGAAGATGAAGAAGGGCTCTCTCTTTTAGGTTGTAACCTTCCCAACAAACACCAAAGTCCAAGTTAAAAAAAGGTCTTCCGAGCATATTCCAACATCATGTATTTTCCAAAAAAAGGCTCTCTCTACGGCCCTCAATGGTTCGTCGACATGTTTAACCTTTGTTGCTTTGTCGGAGATGTTACCGGAGGGGTCTAATGCAACCGGAGATGAGCTGACGTGGGATATAGATGGAGCAATTAGTTGCCAAAAGCTGTGCGATTTGGATCTAAACGAGCGATAACGTGTTCCTATTACAGCTCCTAGTGTAACAATAACGCAAGCTTTGTTTACAAGATTCATTTATGTGACTCGTTGAAAGATTTTGTTTTAGGTATCTTTTTTGAGGATGGGAATATGGTTTTAGGTTTATATATAGAGGTAGAAAAGGTAGGAGATTTAGGAAAATGTTTTGTTCTAAATATAAACCAATTGCGGAAATCTATGGTTTATGAAAACTGAAAACTGGGACCAAGGCTTTTCAGGGAGACAAGGCTTTACTATAAACCTAGAAAACGGAAACTGGACGAAGATTATGTAATTAAGGAATGAGAGGTTTGTTGAAAAACGTTTAAAAGTTCAAATTCTATATCATCCCATGCAAATTATCCTAGCATTTCGTTTAACTAAAAACAATCGTCTTTAATGATTTAAGTCTACAACAATAGAAGAAACGCAGAAGGAGCTACACCATCAAAGTAATATGAGTCCAAAATCATATCAGGCCTTGATTTACATTTACAGTTGATTAATTGGCCGATTTTGTCTTTGATTTGCAACTCTGCTTCATTATTATCATTATATACATCATAGATTCAAAGTAGAAAGACGATAAGAAAAAACCATGGGCCTTTGGAGAGAAAGATCCACTATATGATAAATTATTACAATCACATAGACAAATCTCTCAAGCCTCCCCCCAAACTACATCCACACTCTCAAAGTTTTAACTAACACTTTCACCACTTTAAAATAAGAGAAATAAAGAAATAACCAAACACTTATAGTGTATTGAATGGTTGGGGTGCTTTGAAAGCAAAGCCTTGGTCTTTATTTATAAGCTTGGAGACCGCCCACGCTTTCATCTTTCTAGCAATGTGGGATGGGAGCCTTTTTTCATATAGCCAACAAACCAACAATCTCCACCTTGGATAAATGAAAGAAAACCGCAACCACATAAAGGGACATCGTCTTCATCGACGATTATAATTCTAAAGGCATATAATTATCATACTCTACCATAAGAAAGTATCACCGCTTAGACTAAACCATTCTATGAATGTCACACCAGCACATATTGAAAAACCTGCTGATAAATTATGGTGTAACTTCCATTTGGCATACCTGGAAGTTCATCAACCATCAACATAACTTTCACTACACATATTGCATATATGTCAATCCAATGCCTATGTGTAGTTCCCCCACTAACAGAAACACATCCCTTTCTATGGTATCACGGGCATATCATAGGGATAACCCAACACAAAAGAATTCATCAACGTCAGTAGCGACGATGATACTGTTAGCTGTATCAGAGCCTTTTTGCCAAACCTGCTTCACCTGGACAATTTCTCTTGACATGCCCAGACTGTCCACATTTCAAGCATACCACAATCTTCCGGGAGTTTTTTTTGTCTCGTTCCTGCATACCATATTTGTTCTTTTTGACGAAGCATAGTTGCTACAGTCATTTCTCCTCATACAGGAGTTTATAGTAACA
Source organism: Cichorium intybus (assembly GCA_023525715.1). Taxonomy (NCBI): domain Eukaryota; kingdom Viridiplantae; phylum Streptophyta; class Magnoliopsida; order Asterales; family Asteraceae; genus Cichorium; species Cichorium intybus. The sequence continues at coordinate 133,207,126 of CM042012.1, forward strand.
TCTGCATATTTCAGGGTCTCTTTTCCATACATCAAAATGAGCTTCATATGAAGGTCCACCTACGAATTTGATGGCTATTGATGATTTGTTAAATTTTTGGCTATTTTTAGAAATTAATTAAGAAATATCCCCCATTTAATAAGATTTTTTTGTATCAAAAGTTGAATAAACTGTGTTCAAATAATATTTCAAGATTATACACATAGAATAGCTCGGGTATCTATTTATGAATTACGGCGGAAATCAGGCTTGCTCCGCTGCTGTCATGGACACCTGCATCACCATTCTAAAAATTTTCCACCTCTTCGTCGCGTGTCAGTTTTACAGCATGTCTCATCCCCCACCGCTTCCTCTCTCCCACCGCCTCCTCTCTGTCGGCGATCCTCCCTATATACCGCCGCCGATAACGACCACAAAAATCAATCCCGGAGAGTTTCCGTCGGATGCAAGATGCAGGTACCCTACAATCCTTCCCCTTCTTTAAATCCATTTCGCATTAGCATCTACTAATCAGAAGCTAATACATCATAAACTAGTTAAATTCTGAAAATGCTTGAAACCAATACATATTTTGAAAAAAGATGATCTCAATTTCAATATAGGAAAAACGTGATCTGAGTTCAGCTACAGTTGAAACCGGAAAAGGAAGGAGCAGGATAAACAAGAAGATAACACATGGGTACCATTCTGTGGAGGGCAAACAGCCTCATCCGATGGAGGATTATGTTTTCGCACAATTCAAGCAAGTCGACGGCAACGAGCTCGGACTGTTCGCTGTATTCGACGGTCATTTGAGCCAAGAAGTTCCTGATTATCTAAGGTCACATCTCTTCGACAATATCATAAACGAGGTAAAAAGCTTCTCATATGTTGCTTAAACATCATCCATTCCGCCGTTTTAATCGTGATGATTCAGCCGGACTTTTGGACGGAGCCGGAGGAAGCCATTAGGAGAGCGTATGAATTCACAGACTCTACGATTATGAATAAAGCGATTAAGAAACGTAAAGGGGGTTCAACAGCTGTTACAGCAATTTTAATAAACTGCGAGAAATTAGTGGTGGCCAATGTTGGGGACTCACGGGCTGTTCTATGCCAAGATGGTGTCGCAAAACAGCTATCCGTCGATCACGAGCCTAACAAGGAGCGAAAGGTCATCGAAGAGAAAGGGGGTTTCGTAATAAAATACCCAGGTATCAAGATATTGAAATTGTAAATCCATTGTTAATTTGTGTGTATGATGACGAATTGGTATAGGGGATTGTCCTCGAGTTGATGGGAGCTTGGCGATGTCGAGGTCGTTTGGTGACCGGAGGTTGAAGGATCACATAAGTTCAGAACCAGATGTGTGGGTGGACACTGTGGATGATGATACCGAGTTTTTGATCTTGGCGAGTGACGGTGTTTGGAAGGTGATGACGAATCAGGAGGCGGTGGATTGTGTGAAGGAAGTGGAGGACCCACGATCGGCGGCGAAGAAAATCATTAAGGAGGCGACTGCAAGGAAGAGCAGGGATGATATTTCTTGCATTGTTGTTAGGTTTTAGTGAAGCTTTATGTGTCCCGTTTTGATGTTGTATTTCTATAGAGGTGGAGTTAGGTGCGGTTTTTTTTTTTTTTTTTTTAACAAATTAGCTAAGCTATATTTAGATGTTTTTATTGTTTAATCTATGCTACATTAAAAAGGAAAAATGGTTTCTAAAAATAGAAACTCTTAAAATTAAGAGGTCCAAATTTTTAAGCTAAAATTACAAGTCATGTAAACATAAATTAGATAAATTCTTATCAAAATACTCTTAGTTTGACCCCGCTTATTATCCTTTCCTCATATTTAACTTCCATCCGTATTTAGCTCTATCCGTTCCGTTGTTAATGACCCTACTTTTCTAAAACCCCTCGAGTTCTCTCACTTATCTCCGTGTTTGAATCTTCACAATTCCTCTTCCTTACTTGCATCCACCCTCTTATCTATCGCAGCCGGCAACGCAGTCAGACAACCACCACCGTTTTCACCATCTTCGTCCCTCTTCTACCAATTGCTACCGTCACCACTTCTCTTTCAACCCTATCATGTTCACTCTCAAATTCATTTGTAAACCCTAAATTCAAGCCGTCATACCATCGTTCTCTCCCAATTGAAACCGTTCTGCTTCAAAATTCTGGACGACCTTCACTGTCACAGCCACTCGAATCACATCTAAATCACGATTTGATTCCAGACACTCACCAACTTGCCATTAATGACCCCAAAGACGACTTACCACCACGACATTCAATGCCACGGCCAATCGCCATGTCTAACTCTATTTCTACGCACAGAGACGCACCACCAATGTTAGTGGTGTAACCACCATACCACCTAAATGGAAAGTTCAATACCACAACTATGGGTATCACCTTCCACCCTTTCAAAATTTCACTTAATTTGTGTTAGTTCTAATTGATTTTGGAAAATTTCTATCCTACTGTTGGAACTCAAATGTTCTTCTATTCAGAACTCAAACTGAAATACAAGAAAGAACTACTAACTCTCTAAAACACTCTCTATGTTTTTGTGGTGGTGCATTACAATGAAGCTATAACCTCTATTTATAGCCAAGCAAAGACTAAAAACAACAACTAGGTTCAATGAATTTAAACAAAGAGAAAACAAAGTTTGCCACCTTCTTCAACAATGGTGGGTTGGTTCTTCAACAAAGGTGGGTAAGTGGGTTGGTGAGACCAAGTTTGTGTTTACACTCACATTATCCCCCTTAAACCAAACTTGGCTTCAGATTCGTTACGCCGATCAGGTTGCGCATTTCAATGTGCCTCACATATGTCAAAGCCTTGGTAAAAATGTCTGCCCTTTGATCCTTCGAAGCTACATATTCCACCATAATTTGCCCACGCTCAACACATTCTCGTATGAAGTGAAAACGAATGTCAATGTGTTTACTTCGACCATGAAACACAGGGTTTTTCATCAAGGCAATAGCTGATTTGTTATCAACATACAAAGTGATAGGCATGACATGATGTCCGGTGAGTTCCTTCATGAGATTTGCAAGCCAAATGGCTTGACATGCTGCCGCCGTGGCTGCCATGAATTCTGCTTCACATGTGGATAAAGCAACAGTCTTTTGCTTTTGAGATTGCCAAGTTACTACATTTCTACCAAGATAGAAAACCATCCCACTCGTGCTTTTGCTATCAACAGTGTCACCTCCGAGATCACTATCGGTGAACCCAACCAAGTCTTCAATTTCACGACCCTTTCCATAGTTGAGTCCATAATCAACGGTTCCTTTTACATACCGTAAAATATGCTTTACTACTTGGAAGTGCAAAGTTGTTGGTTTTTCCATGAAACGACTTGCAATTCCAACCGAATATGATAAGTCTGGTCGAGTGTGTGTCAAGTACCTTAAACATCCCACTACTCGCCTATATTCGGTCGGGTCGACTTTTTCACCATCTTCATCCTTCTTGACCTTTAACTTTGGTTCCATTGGTGATTTCGCTGGGTTGCAATCTAGCATCCCAAATTGCTCTAAAATCTTCTTTGCATAAGCCGTTTGACACAAAGATATTCCCCACTTCTCTTGCGACACTTCGATTCCAAGGTAGTAAGAAAGCAAACCCAAGTCACTCATTTCAAATTCTTTTTTCATTTGATCTTTGAATTTGACAATGTCTTCGGTGTTCGACCCGGTGATGATTAAGTCATCAACATAGACACCAACAATAAGAGTTTTGCCATTTGTTTTCCTTATGTAAACCGCCGAGTCTTGTGAACATTTTGAAAAACCGAGCCCTTTTAAGCTTTTATCTAAGCGAATGTTCCATGCTCGTGGAGCTTGTCTTAAACCATATAGAGCTTTAAAGAGCTTGTACACCTTGTGACTATGGATTTTATCAACATATCCTTCCGGTTGGGTGACATAGACCTCCTCCTTGAGATCTCCATTAAGAAAGGCTGACTTGACATCAAGGTGGTGGACAACCCACCCATGTTGAGCTGCTAAGGCAAGGATAAGCCTTATGGTCTCAAGTCGTGCTACCGGTGCAAAAACTTCATCAAAGTCGATTCCTTGCTTTTGCACAAAGCCTTTTGCGACGAGTCTAGCTTTATGTTTCACCACGTTTCCAAAGTTGTATTTCTTCACTTTGAATACCCATTTCAAACCGATTGCTTTATGACCCGACGGCAAATCAGTGAGTTGCCACGTCTTGTTTTTCTTGATAGCATCCAACTCTGTTTGCATAGCCTCCTGCCATGCCTTAGGGGTTACCGCCTCTTTGAAATTCAAGGGTTGATCTGCAGCTATCATCAACAATTCTCCAGGCTCAAGGATCACACTTTCAGCATTTTCATACACATCAGCTAGCGAACGATATCCTTGAGGCCCAACTTCGTTTGGATCACTTTCTGTATCGGATGAGTTTGAAGAAATTGGAGTGTATGGGGTTGTTTCAGACTGAATAGGTTCAAAATCTGGGTTTTCTAATTGATCTGGGTTGATTTCAGGGATGTTTTGGGGTGTTTCAGGATGTATTTGGGTCTGTGGTTCAATGATGGTAAAGGTTTTAGGAGTCACCTTTTCTTCTTCCTTATTTTTGTACCAATTCCATCCTTCTTCTTCATCAAAGACAACATCTCGACTAACCCGCAACTTTCGATCTTGCGGATCAAATAAACGGTTGCCTTTCGTTCCATCCTCCACACCTAAATACACCATCTTTTTGCTTCGATCATCAAGCTTCTTCAGGTGACCACCTACAATTTTAGAAAAAGCAACACACCCAAAGACCTTTAGGTGTCCAAGGCTTGGCTTTTTGCCAAACCAGGCTTCATAAGGTGTGATGTCGGGAAGTGCTTTTGTAGGTAGGCGGTTAAGTAGATAAACGGCATGTCTAACGGCTTCTCCCCAAAACTCCCCAGGGACATTTCTTCCTTTAAGAAGACTTCTTGCCATGTCCATAACGGTTCGATTTCGCCTCTCTACAACTCCATTTTGTTGAGGCGAATATGGTGTCGTTAGATGTCTTTTAATGCCATTTTCTTCACAAAAACTTGTGAAGTCTTGAGAAGTGAACTCTCCTCCCCGATCTGTACGAAGTGCCTTTATTTTATAACCCGAACTTTTCTCAACCATCAACTTGAAGCGTTTGAAAATACTGAAGGCTTCAAGCTTCTCGGACAACGTGTACACCCACATCCACCGACTAAAGTCATCTACCAGAAGAAGAAAATACTTGCTTCCGCCAATAGAAGTGGGTGTAATCGGACCACATAAGTCCGCATGAACAAGTTGTAGCGGTTTTTGAGCCCGAAAAACCGCTTGGTTTGGGAACGAAGTTCTAGCTTGTTTGGCAATAACACACCCTTCACACACTTGATTTGGGTGTTCAATCTTTGGTACTCCGGTTGCCATATTCTTTTCTGACATCTTTTTTAAGGCAGGAAAGTTAACGTGACCAAGTCTAGAGTGCCAGATCCAAGCCGGTTCGTCTTTTGTTGCTAAAAGACAAATTGCTCTACCGGTTTTTAAAAGAGTTTTATATAACCGGTTTGGAGATCTTTTAACTCTCAAAAGTAGAGTTTTGTTTCTATCAAACAATGATAGAATTGACCCGTCCATAATAACTTGACTCCCTTCTTCCGTCATTTGTCCAAGACTAATAATGTTATTTTTAAGACTTGGAATGAAATATACCTCGTTAAGGAGTCTCTGATCACCATTTTTGCAATCGAATAAGATCGACCCTTTTCCCAAAATAGCGACCGTTGAACTATCGCCAAATCTCACGTGACCGGTAATGTTTTCATCTAGCTCATGAAACTTTAAGCGGTCTCCGGTCATATGGTTGCTAGCACCATTGTCGAGATACCATACCTCGGAATTCACTCGACTTTCTCCCGATGTAAGAAGATTAACACAAATCTTCTCTTCCAGCGATACCTTTCCGGATGTGACTTCTTGTGAGATTGCCATCATCAAGATGGGTTCTTCTTGATTGGCTTGAGTGAGGTTCGCCTCCTCACCATGGTTCTTTTTGGGGCATTCCGATGCATAATGACCAAATTCATCACAAGAATAACATTTTACCTTGCTTTTATCCTTTTTTGGCTTGTTAGATTCATTTCGGGGCTGATTTGAATCTCGTCCTCGGCCGCGTCCTTGACCTCGACCTCTACCACGCCCTCTCCCGGCATGGCCTCCACCTCTTCCTTTCGAGCTAGAGGATGATTCTTTCCCATTGTGTTGTTTCGAGCGGGACACCCACTCGGCGTGTGTGAGCAACAACCCTTGCTCTCTGTCTTTCTCTCCATATCCGCGAAGTCTTTCTTCGTGGGCCTTGAGTCGGCCTACGACTTCTTCAATCGACATGTTCTTCAAATCACCGAATTGCTCGATGGAGGTTACGATTTGCATGAATCGTATCGGAACGGCTCGAAGAAACTTTTTCACCACCGAAGTTTCATCGATTTTTTCTCCAAGTGAACGAATGCCGGTAACGATTGTTGTCAATTTCATGGCGAACTCATCAATTGATTCGCTATCCTTCATGCGAATCACCTCGAATTCACTTTTCAAGGTTTGAACTTTCGCATCCTTGACTCGTTCGGCACCCATATACATTGTTCGAAGCGTCTCCCACGCCTCTTTTGCCGTATCCTTCTCCGCTAACATGAGCAACACGTCCTCCGGAACTGCTTGGTAAATCGCAGCCAATGCCATGCGATCCAAACGTTCTTCGACTACTTGATTTTGCACTGCTTCCCATACTCCTTGCGCTTGCATGTTTACCCGCATTTTTAAAGCCCACACCGAATAATTGGACTTTGTAAGTAGTGGATAGTGTAACGTCACACTTCCTTCCTTCCCCGTCCTTTGGACGTTCTCAACTTCGGGATGAGACGACAAGCTTGGTGTGGACATTCTTGGCGTATACGAAAATTACGTGTAATTTATAAAAAAATACGTGTAATTTATGAAAATTACAAGGATTAAAATGTAATTTTCAGAAGTCCAGGGGCTTGTTTGAAACTTTTTGAAGTATAGGGGCTATTGTTAAATTTTTCTGAAAAATTGGGACCAATCTGAAATTTTTCGGAAATACAGGGACGAAAACGAAACTTTTCGAAACTTTAGGGACCAAATTGCAATTTCCTGAAACCTGCTACAGTGACGCTACAGTGACGCTACAGTGTCGCTACAGTGACGCTACAGTGTCGTCTTCTCCGGTCGTCTTCTCCGGCGAGATCTCCGGCGAACTGGTTTTTCCGGCAACTATTCCGGCGAACCTTTGACCGGACTTTTGGAGGTCTTCCGGTGGTCGAAAAATTCCGAAAAATATATATTCGGAATCGTGGGAACGCGAACTTTACAATGGTGTGCCCGGAAATCGATTTTGAGACAAAAAAATTTCGACCAAAAAAAAACGAGGGTGTTTAGAGAATTACCCCGGGAGCTTAACCAAGCTCTGATACCACTTGTTGGAACTCAAATGTTCTTCTATTCAGAACTCAAACTGAAATACAAGAAAGAACTACTAACTCTCTAAAACACTCTCTATGTTTTTGTGGTGGTGCATTACAATGAAGCTATAACCTCTATTTATAGCCAAGCAAAGACTAAAAACAACAACTAGGTTCAATGAATTTAAACAAAGAGAAAACAAAGTTTGCCACCTTCTTCAACAATGGTGGGTTGGTTCTTCAACAAAGGTGGGTAAGTGGGTTGGTGAGACCAAGTTTGTGTTTACACTCACACCTACCACCATCAATCACGACCTTCTCTCTTTCTTTCTGGTTTGATTTTGTAGATTCCACAGGGCCGGTCTCTTCATCCTCTTCTGTAGTTATCGCATGTTTTAATTTGTTGTTGATTATTAGATGTAGGCAGATGCCAATACTACCTCTGTATGGATCAGCCCTTTGAGGTAAGGCCCAATCAGTTCATTATTCAATGATTGTTTATTCACTTTTCAAAATTTCTTATCTATTGTTTTGCTTTAGTTTGATAGAAAACATGGATTTTGATTTGTAATGGTTTCTGATCACTTGTAGCATGCTGAGGTACATGAGTTTTGCAGTCACGTTGGGCTTTTGTTGCTCTAAAACTGAATATTTTCCTGCATTGTGCTTACAGTTTGGATCTTGTCATATCGCAGAGTAATATTTGCGTGGCAGCTATAAGGTACAGTCTTTTAAGTTTAGAGTCGAAAAAGTTAAAAAAAATTTGATTATTTATGATAGTTTTTGGAAGATTCCGAGAGTATTAGCAATTTGTGATATAAATTTTATTATTTTAGTTATTGATTTTTGTCTATAAGCATCGTTTATTTTATCGTTATCTAATTGCATCTTATTTCCATTTATTTATTTTCTGAATAGTTATATGCATAGTCATTATCGCGGTTTGTAGGAGGTTCCTCGTATATGCAGATTCATCACCTCGGATACAATCTCACTCCCACTGTCAATAGGTATTTAGTTTGCTATTTGTATATATCCAACTTTATGTCATCAATATTTCCAGGAAATTAATTGCTCAAGTGTTATTTGTATCTACTAATATGGTTTTTCAGTCATGTAGCCATAAATTAATTCAGATTTTTCTAATTTTACATTCAATCAAGGGTTGATTATAGGTTAATATATGTTATCAGGTTAGTTCATGCAACCGTTGGTAATGTGATTAATTTACTCCCGTTAATCCTAACAGCATCAGAAGTGAAAACTGGATTTGGATGGTAATAGTTAGTTTTATATAATTTTGCTTATATTATTTATTTTAATAAATTTTGGAATTATTTATGTTCAAGAGTTGGGTTAGTGCAGACTAGAGGTTGGGGTCCCTAGCTACAACACCAAACATACTTTTATGGATTTGTGGCAAAGTAATATTTCTTTCCATCACTTGCTGTCTATTTAAGCATTTGATGAATATTTAGATGGCATTTCTGTGTTGTATTCTTAATTTAATGTTCTACAAGTTTGCTTAGCATTGTAGTTTGATATATAACACAGTAACCTCATATTTTGTTTTTGCTACAGGCCTAAAATGGAAACATATAAAGTGTTGGGAGGTTGAAGTTGAGAGCATGCATGTTTAAACTTGAGGAGGTTGCACTGGAAATTTAAGCATGGTTACATACTGTTTTGTTACCGTTAAATACTTAAAATATGCCATCGTTTTGTTTTTGGTTTTGTGTTTTCAGATTTTGAATGTAATGAAGAAGGCAGATTTGGCTATCCTTTTTCATGAATGTCTACAGAAGATAGATTATTTTGGTTTACTTTTTGTTTATTGGTTTCCTAATCTTGATATACTAACTTATCAACGGGAGTACACGTATGAGAGCTATGATGCTATGGGTCCGAAAGATTTAATGTTGGCTCATAGTTGTTCCCATTTCTCATCATTTTTATTTATATTAAATAAAAGACCATATCATCGACTCTTGGCTAATAGGTTATTTTTCCATTTTAGCCATCGACCTTTTTGGTTTAGATCGTATTTGTGGTTTAGAAAGTGTTGATATTGGCTAATAGCTATTTCCATTTTAGCCGTCGTGCTTGGTTTTGTTTGAAAATTAAAAAATTTTAGTTTGAAATAATTAATGATTTTGTTAAATTATGAAAATAAAAGCAGCTCCATATGAAATATCAGAATATTTGTGCATGTATTTTAATTTGTTGTAGCTTGTGAACAAATCCATGTTTAATTATGTGTATAATTCATTTCACTAACCTATATTAGTTTTTAAAAATATGAGCACATAAGTTATTCAACTGTGAATTAAATCATTTCTATAAGTAATTAAAAAGGTTTTGTGAACAAAGTTATACAAAGAAAATTACGTCATTCACCGTTATCTGCATTCTAATTCTTTCATGACCAAAAGGAAATATCAAAAATTAAATTCAATTATAACCCACTTTGCAAAGATTCGATTAACAAAAATTAAAAAAAAATTTGAATTCCAAATTCTTTTTAATAGACCTTGAAAAATGCTGAGCGTTTGCTTAAATAAAATGTCGTCTTAATTGATTATGTTCTACGGTTTTTGGTTTGTTTTAACAAAACATTGAACCGAACCGCATGATCTTCGCCCCTAACAATTTGTGTCCCGCCATATTACGCGGGTACACAACTAGTATTAATAAAATGACTTAATGAGTTGAGTTATAAAAAATTATCTTAACATTAAGTAGTGATTTTATATTTTATTATTCTATAATTACACTCACTTCTAAGAAATTCAATTTTTCTTCAAAAATGACTCATCATTTCAAAGTTATCGCACACAAATTTTCTTTATACATAATTAACGTGTTTTTTTTTTGTAATTGTGATAATTGTATTTATTTATGATGTTTTTGTAAAATAATTTTTACAAAAATTAGTTTAAAATATTTTGATTGGTTTTATTATTTAAACTTATGTTGACTTATGTTTAATTTAAGTTCCTAATCATGTTATTTTTTGGATTTTTAAAAAATTTAATGTGACATTATACAATTTTAATTTATTAAATAAATGATAGTGCTTTATTTGTCACTTTTAGATAATAAGGTAAATAAGTCATCTAGTCAAATTCAAAAAATGTATTCGTTATAGAAAAAAGAAACAATATTTATATCAACTACACTTTATCCATACAGATGTCGTTATTCATTCGGTACATGTGCTGTTTTTAAGGTAAATTTTGTCATTTAGTCAAATTTAGACAACATTTTCAGTATAGAAAAGACACAATATTTCTTTTTTCTTCTTATTAAAAAAATACCCTTACGACCGGATATTGTAGGCTTAGACGGAATCCGACGACACTGACATCTTTAGTAATCTTTTATGACTGAAAATGCTTTTCTGTTGGTCGTCTTCTCTAGTCGTGCTCAAATTGCAAAACTTGAAAGTTGGGTTCCACTTAATAGGGATGAACACGATGAAGATATAGGGTTCTTGGGATTATTTTTCTCGAAACAACTTCTGTTTTGTCATTTTTGTTCATTTCCTTTGGAAACGAGTTCTTGGGTTTGTTTTCGTGGAAATTTGGAAATGAGTTATTAGTCTGTGTTTCTGAGTTTTGTCATGAGTTCCAAAAATGATTTCTGGTTTTCGAGTTCTTGAGATCTTGGTAGAGAAGAGGAACACATATAAGAAAACGCTAACATCAACAGGATTCACCCATGCCCACTTCAATTGCAGTTGCAACCTGCGGAGGGGGGGTTGTGGGTGATGCAATGAAGGAAAGGACAGAGTCATGCATGCTTATTGGACCTCCTAAGAAGAGAGAGAGAGAGAGAGAGAGAGAGAGAGAGAGAGAGAGAGAGAGAGAGAGAGAGTGTGTGTGTGTGTGTAACGACCCGGCCCTCCAAAGCCTAAGGTTTTACAAGATAATATCACCAGGGATCGTCCCATGATCCAAGCCGAGCGTTACCTATACCTGCAAAAACCACATATAATAAAAGGGTAAGCTATAAAGCTTAGTGAGTAATCGAATCACAGTATGGCCTAAATAGCCACACACGTTTCATAGATTCATCTTACTACACTGGACCGTCATACGATCACTTTTTCTTACTCGTCCATCATACTGTGAAACTACCGTATTACTCGACGGAACCCACTTCTCTTGTAATTATACTATTATATACACTCTTACTATGTCTTTCCGCACTTTCTTTTACTTATGACGCTACCGTACTGACTGTGCTTTCTTCTATTACTTGGTAACTTATAATGTTACCATACTGTCAGACGTCACTCACTAACGGTATCACTTATTGTGATGCATTTTACTACTATGTTACCTACTTATATGGTAACTTCTTTTGTTACTAACTGTCATCACTCACTTACGGTATCACATACCGTGGCGATTCATTCGTTCTTATGTTCAAATGTTCACCGGTTCCGCATCGGATTTCTTTTCAATATTATCGTTTCTCTACCAAATCCATCATTTGGTAACTATCTACATGATTTCTTACGCTTGTTTTATGGGATATCCATATCCCTTATATCTTACTAGACCAACACTGGTGCAACCTATGAAGTTGACACCCAGTATCTACACAATATTCTTTTTCTATGTCACATGTCATCCTTTTGGCAAGGACACTATAATACTGGTTAAACACACCGGCTAGTATCACCCCGTGACACTCTACTACTCGTAAGACAGATTCTGTCAAACGGGACCATAACATACCTACCTTCCACATAGCTACTAATCATAACTGTACTACTTCGCATTCCATTCAATAATTACCTTTTACTATAGTTTAATACGCATAAACTACTAGGGAGATACGGTAGCGATTACTCACCTGACTTTGGTGCTTTTCCGGAGTCCTGGCACGTTTCTCGTTCTAGATTCCCGATAGCTCCCGAGCACCTCTACGTTAGCTACCGCTGACTTCTTTCTTCTCACTATCATCTCTCTACGTATATTCCTTACCAGAACACTCTCCTACATCGTATAAGCGTTTGGTGTGTGTTTTGCCTCAAAAATGAGGCTTGTGCCTCGTATTTATAGGCCTCTGGAGCCCCGTCGCGACGCGATCCAACCCTATATCGCGACCCGATCTCTGACGTAAGTGCTTACTTCATCGCGCACTCGACCGACGGTTTTGCCAGCCGTCGCGTCGCGACCAAATGCTCCGTCGCGTCGCGACGTGCCGACAAAATAAATGGTATCGTTTTTCCGCTTTTTGCTCCGTTTTGACTCCTAGGCTTTGATCGTTATATTTTTCTTATCTCATAATGACCTTAACATCGTTATTTGGTCGCACTAAAGGTCAAAACGCTCTTGCTTTTGATCTATAGTCCCACCCGGGACACGGGTGTCACAGAGAGAGAGAGAGAGAGAGAGAGAGAGAGAGAGAGAGAGCTGGTTGTAATGTCCAAAATCCAGTAATAAAAATTTTCGTTTAAAAACTGTTCAAATACATAAGACGGGTGTCACAATCCTTCCCCCTTACAGGATTTCGTCCCCGAAATCTCCGTAATCTCTCAAACTAATTCGCATGTACTTATGTACATATTCTTCTGTACCCTTAGGTATTTTTATCATACTATATTTATCATTACTTGTTTTCTCTTATCATCACTCATACTTACTTGACTTATACTTTTGGGTATAAGGTTTCCCATATCTTTTACTCGTTTCACAACATAACTTTATGTTGGTTATACTTTCTTACTGATTGCTTACCAGATTACCATATCTCATATGTAATTTGCTTCCTCATATACTTACTATTGTGATTTTTTTTGCTATCACATAACAACTTTCATACCTTCCAACTGATGTGTTTCAAAATATCATTATATTCTGTTACAGTTGGGTCTTTCGTTAAAAATTATTACTTTTTACTCCGTCTAGTCATAAAGTGACTCTATTATACTTTAAAAACATTTTAGCATACGCTAGTCATGAAAATGACTCTTTTAGAAAACTTTCTTGGTCATAAAACGACTCTTTTGTTATCTTTAAAAATTTCTATCATAACTTTTGGTCATTACAGGACCCTTAATCTTATTTGGTTATAAGATAACCCTCATTTTGAAAATAACTCTTTCTTTAACTATTTCCTTTCTATAAGCACAAGACCAATTGAAACTCATGAAACTCATTCTACTAGCTTCCCTCGCAGGACGGAACGGATCCACCCGCTAGGTTACGCTCATTCTGTCTCCCCTTTTGTGACTTGGAACAGATCCAAGCGCAAGGGTATGCTAAGCTAGACAACTACTTCGCGAAGGGAGGTACCATCCCAGTAGTGTCTTCTAGGCTTCCTTAAATGGCGAAAGCCTGTCCGGACATCTTTCTCTTCTCTTCTCTACTATCATTCGTTTCAAATTGGTCTCAGCTGAACTAAAACATCTTTCGCTCTTATACAAAGTGACTTTCAATATCTTTTCAAACTTCATAGCTTTTAAAACTCTTTTCAAATCTCATATCTTTCAAAACTCTTTTCTGAAACAGAGTTCAGACTCGTAAAACATTTTAGCTCATATGTAGAGCCACTGTTTTAAAATTTTAGCTTTTCATAGACTTCTTTTCAAACAACTTTTAACTCTTACGTAGAGCCACTTTTATCTTGCATTCTTTCTGACTTTCAATCATACTTAACTATTTAATCATACGTTTAAAAATATCTTATGACTAGAAGTCAACTCTTTTCTTTATGGCCTTCTGGCCAAAACGTACTTTTATCAAAAAAATTTTTTTTCCCAAAAACTGCTTTCTTATTTGAACTGTTTCTTTTCTCAAAACTGCTTACTTTATTTACTCGTTTTATTTCTCAGCTTTTTTATATTACTCTTATGAGTATATTTCTTATCTTCTTTGGTACCTTATGTACCATTCTCATGTTTTAATACTTTCTTGTAGTTCTTATTTCTCACTTACTTTCTTGTTTATATTTTTAACAAGCTATCTTATCACTGTTCTTACTGTCTTTTTCTCCTTAAATTTCTAAGTAGTTCTTTAACTTGCATAGTGTGTTACTATGTATAGTTTGTTTTATATTTATCCATCTTCTCATCACAATATGTTTGTGATGTTTACTCATCTTTCTCCTTATCACAATATGTTTGCGATATGTACCTATCATTAGGTAATCTGCATATAACTACTGATTTGAGTCTAGGAATCTTTTCTACTAACACCTAGTTCTCTCAAATCTCGGCTCTGATACCATTTGTAACGACCCGGCCCTCCAAAGCCTAAGGTTTTACAAGATAATATCACCAGGGATCGTCCCATGATCCAAGCCGAGCGTTACCTATACCTGCAAAAACCACATATAATAAAAGGGTAAGCTATAAAGCTTAGTGAGTAATCGAATCACAGTATGGCCTAAATAGCCACACACGTTTCATAGATTCATCTTACTACACTGGACCGTCATACGATCACTTTTTCTTACTCGTCCATCATACTATGAAACTACCGTATTACTCGACGAAACTCACTTCTCTTGTAATTATACTATTATATACACTCTTACTATGTCTTTCTGCACTTTCTTTTACTTATGACGCTACCGTACTGACTGTGCTTTCTTCTATTACTTGGTAACTTATAATGTTACCATACTGTCAGACGTCACTCACTAACGGTATCACTTATTGTGATGCATTTTACTACTATGTTACCTACTTATATGGTAACTTCTTTTGTTACTAACTGTCATCACTCACTTACGGTATCACATACCGTGGCGATTCATTCGTTCTTATGTTCAAATGTTCACCGGTTCCGTATCGGATTTCTTTTCAATATTATAGTTTCTATACCAAATCCATCATTTGGTAACTATATACATGATTTCTTACGCTTGTTTTATGGGATATCCATATCCCTTATATCTTACTAGACCAACACTGGTGCAACCTTGACACCCAGTATCTACACAATATTCTTTTTCTATGTCACATGTCATCCTTTTGGCAAGGACACTATAATACTGGTTAAACACACCGGCTAGTATCACCCCGTGACACTCTACTACTCGTAAGACAGATTCTATCAAACGGGACCATAACATACCTACCTTCCACATAGCTACTAATCATAACTGTACTACTTCGCATTCCATTCAATAATTACCTTCTACTATAGTTTAATACGCATAAACTACTAGGGAGATACGGTAGCGATTACTCACCTGACTTTGGTGCTTTCCCGGAGTCCTGGCACGTTTCTCGTTCTAGATTCCCGATAGCTCCCGAACACCTCTACGTTAGCTACCGCTGACTTCTTTCTTCTCACTATCATCTCTCTACGTATATTCCTTACCAGAACACTCTCCTATATCGTATAAGCGTTTGGTGTGTGTTCTGCCTCAAAAATGAGGCTTGTGCCTCGTATTTATAGGCCTCTGGAGCCCCGTCGCGACGCGATCCAACCCTATATCGCGACCCGATCTCTGACGTAAGTGCTTACTTCATCGCGCACTCGACCGACGGTTTTGCCAGCCGTCGCGTCGCGACCAAATGCTCCATCGCGTCGCGACGTGCCGACAAAATAAATGGTATCGTTTTTCCGCTTTTTGCTCCGTTTTGACTCCTAGGCTTTGATCGTTATATTTTTCTTATCTCATAATGACCTTAACATCGTTATTTGGTCGCACTAAAGGTCAAAACGCTCTTGCTTTTGATCTATAGTCCCACCCGGGACACGGGTGTCACAGAGAGAGAGAGAGAGAGAGAGAGAGAGAGAGAGCTGGTTATAATGTCCAAAATCCAGTAATAAAAATTTTCGTTTAAAAACTGTTCAAATACATAAGACGGGTCACCAAATAAAACCATCCAAATTAAAACTTGTTATTCAAACATTAGAAATCGTATTTATCAAAAACATTTAAAAACATTATCCAGCGGAAGACTTAATTATCAAGACCTCAGATGCGGTACAGACGCGACGTGCTCCAAGCTCAAGCCATCAAATACCTGAAAAACAGTTAGGGTGAAAGAGTAAGCACAAAGCTTAGTGAGTTCCACAGAATACCACATGATCCATTCCATAACACACAATCATCAAAAGGTCTCTGGGCTTTCCCGAACAACCTGGCTCTCGAGCTTGCCCTGATTCGCCTCGGCTAAGAACTCACGAGCTTGCCCCGTTCCGTCCCTCACCGAATTAACTCATTCTTTAATATTCGGGTGCCCAGGTACGACCGGTCATGCATCGACCTTTGTCATGCAGCAACCCTCAGATCTATCAACTCATTCTTCAGTCATCGAAACGAATAAAACGACTGTCACATATAAGCACAACAACCTTTGCATACAACCTAACCCATCGGGTTTCTATCATCAGCTTAACAGTCAAATAACATAAGGCACGCCTAGCTACCATACATTACAACACACAATAACTAAGTTACCTAAGCATGTAACTTCACCTATAGTATAGATAGAAGACTCACCTGATTCGCAAAGCCAACTAGCACTCCACACGCATGTCTTTAGATCCGACAACACGAACTTTCTAACAAGGATAAACTCCACTTAGAACTCCCTAAACCCCAAACAAGATAAACCTCTATGACTGGTACCTAAACCCTCATGTTTGAACAAAAGTCAAACTAGCCAAAAAGTTAACGGTCAATGGTCAAAGTCAACAGGAACAATTAGCGCCACTAACTTCCCTAGTTAGCGTCGCTAACTATGAACAGGCTCCAAAAGTCCATTAAGCTCTTAATCCATTCAGCCAAAGTCTTAATCCTTCGAGGGACCTTCCAACCAGTCTCTAAGTCCATAAAAATCCTAACTTTAACATCCAAACATAACCATGCAATCTCAAGAACAAGATCCAAGTCCAAAATGGTCCAAAACTAACCAAAATCACCAAAAAAGGTTTGACTTACTCTCTAAACCATCTCAAAGGTTCTAAATCGAGAATTTAAGGCATAAAGTTCTAGACTTTATCCTTCACAATCATGGACAAACACCACAAGGGACCATTACACTAATTTAATCCATAAAAACCACTTAAAATGTAAGAAGAACCACAAAAATACATAAAGGTGAGAAGTTTACTCACAATGGTCTAGATTAGTGTAGATCTTTGAAGCTTCATGTTGGTCGTCGAATTACCAAACAAATAAAAGAGTAATGTAAAATGGATGCAGTTTTTAATGATGGGACAGAAATTGTGAAATGTCAAAAGACCTCTAAATACTCTTCAATTAAGAATAGTATAGTAGTGGTACGAGTCGAACCTAAGGGAATTGATGCGAGTAATCTCTTGCCAAGTTTTCACACTCTTAGAGATTGGGACAAAGAAATATAAAGTTCAAGGGGGGATTTGTCAAGTCGCTTGATAAACACAAAAAAATTAATAAGAATGTGATTAATATAATAAAACGGACATTCGGCTTCTAGTCTAATCAATCTTGTCGCATATTCATACTTGAATGAAATTAAGAGTTAAGTAATGGTTCTTGTCAATGGAAAAATGACAATAACACATCAACTTAGAAGAAATCCAAATTAATATGCTCAATACTTCAATGGTCGCTATTTGTGAAAGAAGTATTGTTTTCTCATATATAAGTAAATACCTCAATGGTCATCTTGAAGAGATAGATGTATCTCAACCGAGACAAGATACCACTTAAATATGCGAGCTTTAATCCAAATTCAATATTCCGTCCCTTTAGATGAAGGAACTAAGAACAAGTATGTAATTTAAGACATAGAAATCAACCGGGACAAAAGAAACATGCATCACTAATATAGAACAAGGATTAGCACTTAAATTCTATAAAAGGTATGCACAACACAATGGTCAACTAGTGATTAATGCTAAAATTGACCAAGAGTGATGCTTTATGCTCTTTTGTTGGTTCTTTACTTATTAAGAGCTTGATTGATCTCTCGTGTCAAGCTTTAACAAGTGAAGTTACTTCTAAGATGTTACTAACAATGATCTTCAAAACAATTGAAAATACATCTAACTATAATTGGTCAACTATCGGAATAGAGTGATCGACTAAATTCCAAAGTAGGGACCAAATTTGTAATAAAATTTAAATGCCAAAACTAAACCAAAACAGTTTTAATAACTTCAAAACTTCAATCCAAGCATAAATATTAATGACTAGAAAGATACATGACTAAAAGCCGAATGTTATGAGATTTAGCCACTCATGTTGACTAAAATCTGCATAATTGCAAATAAAGACATTAAAGCTAACTAAGAATGTAAGAAAAAGAGAGAATATCTAAGTGTATCAAGTGATGTTGGATGATGTTAATAACTCCTCCCAAATGCTCTATTTATAGTCCTCAAATGGCCCTGGAGAGATCTCAGATCGGACTAATCAAATGATGAAAATCCCATGCTTCAAAAGTTGATTTGCTGGAAGATTCCTGCTGCACATGACTTACAGTGCAGACACGACTCGTGTGTTTGTAGGCTTACAAAAGACACGACTCGTGTGTATTGAAAGTACATTGCCATTTTGTCATTCCAGGTGGAACACGACTCGTGTGTTTTTAGTGTATAAATTCACACGACTCGTGTCAGTGAGGCAGGGGGTTTTCGAGTCTATTTTCTCCGTCTCTTGTCCGATTTCCTTGAAACTTGGCGTGAGGCTTCCTTTTGACATTGTAAGGTGGTCCATATTTTTTTATGCCTGCAAAACATACCATTTTATGCAAACAAATGGCTTTTGCTCCAAAATGAACACATTAGACCGAAAACATGCGTATAGCATGCTTTAAAGGCAATAAACGATGCTAAAAGCGGTAAATAAACATATAAAAAAGGTGTATAATTATACACCTATCAAACATCCACAAGCTTAAACTCTTCTTTGTCCTCAAAGAAAACAATAAAAACTTAGACTAATGGGTGAAAGAAGGAAAACAAAAAGAAAGTGTGAAACCTTTTTATGTCAAATTGCGCCAACATTATCACTAGCAATGATATGGTTAACATATCGTCCCTGTATTTGCCTAAAATTTCACATTTGTGAAATAGTAGATTGTACTAAGAAACAAATATTCGTTAAACAATAGCATAGCCACGTCATATATTGATTATAACACCACTACCGTGACTTTCACCGTGTTTAGCAAGAGCAACACAATACAAGGTCAGTGCTCACAATTTTTCGCTCTTCTCATATCTGCACACAATTCGCTGATTGCGACTCACAAATGTATTCCGTCACTCATATGGAATTAGGGTGGTGTTTACACTCGGATGTCGAACTTGGACTCATGTTAATATGACTTTGCCTCAATTATCACATTGACCACCTTTATTGAAACTTATCAATTCAAATAAATGATCTTCCAAAATTATAAATACAATAAATTACAACTCGATAAATGTAATACAAATACAAAAGGAAAAACACTCTATTTTTGGATTTTCTTTGAAATGAGTAAAATCGTTTGGCAATTATTTTCAAAAGCCATTTTCGCTTTATTTTTTGGAAGTTTATTTAATTAACACACATGTTTGGTTCTTGGTTTTATTTATTTATTTTTTTTTTTTTTTTTATATATATATATTTTTTTAACCAATTTTTTAGAACCAAACAAAATATTTCTGGAATTTCACCATTTATTTGACTCGATATACAAATGTAAAGATTTTGCTTTTGAAATTAGAATTATTGAACGAATAATAATTTCAAAATTTTTGTTTAAGAAGGACCAATTGGTCAAGACAAAATGATATGAAATTTCGGAAGATTTGGAATTGACATGTTAGAAACAAAGGTGCTGGTCAAAGTGTGATTACGAAGGCAAAACCTGTAACATTAACCAAGTCGATTGCACACATTGAGATTCTCACGGGGTATCTGCATCTTGTATTGCTGTTCTTGCTAAAAATAGATTCAGTTAAAATAGATGTCTTATAAACTGTTCATACGTGTGTATGCTAAGTACATTTGACAAACAAAAGTTTTTCAACATAATCTAAAATTTTGCAAAGTGAAAAAAAAAAAATTTCAACCACAAGGTAGATAGGCAACCATAACATTGAAAATAATGATGCAACATAATTTAACAATCATTAGTTTTCACGAGGGTAAGAAAAGAAATGCGATAAATAACAAAAGTTTTAAACACACAAAAATTTTTGTTTTTGTTTTTCAAGATTTTCGATAAAAAGGAAGAAAAAATAATATAGAAGTAAAAAATGCTAGCATCTAACATCGTTATACCTCCACAAGCTTAAAAATAAGCGTCGTCCTCGAAGCTTGCGGGAAGTCTACTGTGGTCCTGGAGGTGGCGGGGGGTGTCCGAGAGTCCAATGATACACGTGTTGCATCATTCTCTCTACTTCTCTGTTGTGCCTTTCCACCTCTCTGTTGTGCCGCTGTTGAGCGGTCACATAGTCATCAAAATCCATTCGCAGCGCATGGACATTGTCGTCAATGTGGACGACATCTTCTCGCAAGAAGTCAATCTGCTCCTGCAAGGTACCATAATCGCCCCATCCTTGCTGCTGCTGTTGCTGTGGTGGCGCATCCTCGTCGGCCGCCTGCTGTTCTTCTTCTCCGCCTCCTACATTGGAGGGTGGCTGCCAGTTGGTGTTGTTGGTTGGATCGGCCAGTGTCAAAGTCTCCACATCATCATCATCAATGATCAGGTATGGTGTGTGATGTGGGCCAACAACCCAAGTGTTGCTGTCCTGTTCTTGGTAGTACAATTTCATGTACTCTAACACTTCTCCGGTGAGAGTGTTTCCGTCCTCCAGTCGCTCCATTGTGTGTGGAACCCGTATATGAAGGAGTCTGGCCAAAAGAGTCACCAGTCCTCCTCCATGTATTTCTCCCACTGTTTTTTGGCTTTCTTTCACGAGACGGTCGCACACATAGGCTCCAAAATTCGGCTTTAAAGGACTGTTGGTGACTGCGCACCAAAGGAGCTGTAATTCTTTGGAGTTTATTGTGCTGGTCTCTCTTCTAGGGAATAGAATGGAGGCGAATATTCGGTGCAACACCTTTAAAACTGGGTGTATGATGGACGAAGCTTTTGCGGATTTTGCAATGTATCTGTCGATGCCTGTGATGGTGTTCCAGAAGGCATTATTATTCATATCAGCTTGCCTACCCCTTCTGTCGGGTCCAAATGTGTTTGCCGTTGGACCGTTGATTAGTTGACAGATCTGGTCGGTAGTCAAGGATCTTGCTTCATTGCACAACCTGAAATTTAAAACTCCGTGATCTAGAAAAGCAGAAGACATGAATTCCAATGTCAGAATTCGGTAAGTCGAGGCGTTGGTGTTCATTAGCATTCCCCATCCAAGATTGTTTAAGAGTGTTTGAATGCCATCAAATACGCCTATCTCTTGCAAGGTGTCCACACATATAAATTTTTGGGAGACGACCTCCCTTTCTTGCAAGGCCACAAAGCGGTCTCTTTGGCTATAGTCCGAGAATCGGACACCATCAATACGGGGGGGAGAGTCGCTCCTTTGTCGCGAACTTGAAGCACCATCTCTGGACCTTTTCCTGTAAGTTTCCAAGGCCATTTCAATCTGCACAACCAAAAATTAGCAAAAACAACACCCAAGTTATGAATCATCAAGGAATTTATACATTTGACAATGTTTTAGCTTTGTATTCCTGTGATATAGAGAGCATCATATGATTCATTAATTCAAAATTAAGCTAAAAAGGTTGAATTTATCATGATTGGGACAAAATTCACCATCTTGAATTTTGGATGAAATGGATGTTTCAAAGCTCAATACACACCACATTGCACATCCACAAGCTTGTATGTGCAATGAATTAGAACAATTTCATCTAATTCAAAATTTCAAGAAAAATTAGGGTTCTTGGTGTTCTTCCCCAATTTGGGAGATTTTGCCCTAATCATGTTAATTTCTAGGTAATCAAGCCATAATACATCATAAGAACACTAATATAACATAATAGATCACATATTTCAAACAATAATCATCAATTTTAAGATTTCTCAAAAACTAGGTTTTTGAAGATTTCTTGATTTTTGATGATTTCATGGATAAATCTTTGATTTGATGCAATATAAGTGTTAGAAAGATGAATTATAGCAAAAGAAACATACCTTTGGAGCTTAAAACGGTTGAAAATGAAGATTTTTGGGTGGTTTTGTGTGTGTCGGCCGAGAGAAACCCGAGAGCAAAGGGTGTGAGCTGTTCGTGCGAATGAATAAGTCACAGGAAGAAGGTCTTATGCTGTCCAGCGACACACACGACTCGTGTGTTTTGACTTGAATTATTCTTGCTTTTTACCGCACACGACTCGTGTATAATTGCACAGGGGGGAGACACGACTCGTGTATATCCTCTGTTAAGGAAAAAAATTTCGTTTTTTTATTTTTTCGCTCGGTGACTCCAAAATTTTTCCGACACTTCCGTACACTTTATTATACATTAAGAACACCAAAAAGTAAAAAAAATCAAATAAAAACATGTTAAAACACGCGAAAATGAAGCACACAAATACCGTAAAATGAAAATCGGGTTGCCTCCCGAGAAGCGCACTTGTTTAACGTCTTTGGCTCGACACGACCCCGTGTTTGAGCTTTAGGACTCATACACGGGGGCTTCTAATGTGTCAACTTCTTTTGATTTGTCGTTAAAACCCTCGAAAAATGGTTTTAAACGGTGTCCGTTCACTTTGAAGTTACCGGTTTTATTATTTAGGAGTTCTACAACACCATTCTCTAACACATCAGAAATAACAAACGGTCCCAACCATCGGGAGCGTAATTTTCCAGGGAACAACTTAAGACGGGAGTGATACAATAGAACTTTTTGTCCTTTCACGAAAGTTTTATTAGTTTTGTTCTTATCGTGAAAGGTTTTGGTTTTTTCTTTATAAATTCGGGAACTCTCATATGCGTTGTTACGTATTTCTTCAAGTTCTTGAATTTGTAATTTTCTATGCGTCCCGGCTTTGTCAACTCCCCAATTGAATTGCTTGATGGCCCAATAGGCTTTATGTTGTAATTCAACCGGTAGATGACAAGCTTTCCCATAAACTAGACGGTAAGGAGACATACCTATTGGCGTTTTGTAGGCGGTTCGATATGCCCATAGTGCATCATCTAATCGTATGCTCCAGTCCTTTCGGTTTGGACTTACCGTCTTTTCCACTATCGACTTGATCTCCCGGTTCGAGATCTCTGCTTGCCCGTTCGTTTGGGGGTGATAGGCGGTAGAAACCCTGTGAGTTACACCATACTTTTTGAATAGTGCCTCAATGGTCTTGTTGCAAAAATGGGTTCCTCTATCACTGATGAAAGCTCTTGGTGTTCCGAACCTGCTAAAAATGTTAGTTTTTATGAAGTCTGAAACTGTCTTGGCATCGTTCGCCCTTGTCGCCTTGGCTTCAACCCATTTAGACACGTAGTCTACTGCTAGGATTATATAGGTGTTTCCAAATGAATTTGGAAAAGGTCCCATAAAATCAATCCCCCATACATCGAATATCTCACACACCAAGATGGGTGTAAGTGGCATTTGGTCTCTTGGGCGTATATTCCCAGTTTTCTGACATTGTTCACAAGACTTGCAAAAAATGTATGAATCAAAGAATATAGTAGGCCAATAAAAACCAGACTCGAGTACCTTGTGTGCCGTTCTTTTGCAGCATCCTCGGGCACAATTGGATCTTTGCAAACCTTCCCGCTTCTAAGGGAGATGGCACTCACATTGTGCCTTGGATTTGCTTCCGTTTGGGCTGGCAATTTAGTATCCAACCTACTTTCCAACTTGCTAACCGTTGTTGCAAGTTGTGTCATTTGTGTTTCCAAATTTTGGATGCTTGCTCTTGTCTCTTGCTGAAAAGATATAGTATTTTTAGCCAAGTTAGAGACAATCTCCTCTAAAGACATACCTGAGGGGTTTCGTAGTGCGGCATGTTGTGGTTGTGGGTATCGTGGTTGATACTGAGATCTTGGTTGCGCATTTCTCCACGATTGATTGTTGTCAAAATTCCTGGAATTTTGTCCCACGTGGTCACCCATAGCATTTACATGCTCGTTTTCATCTTGTAAGGATGGACACATGTCGGTTGGATGACCGTGTTGGAGGCAAATTCCACAAGCTCTTGCCTTTGGTTCGATCCCTCTCTCTTTTGTTAACAAAATAACGGCTTTTGTTAATTCATTTAATTGAGTTTCAATAAGAGGGGTACTTACTTGTTTTTCTCCTCGTGGAGGGTCGGGATACCATTCATCTTCCCCGATCGAATGCTTCGAGTCTTCGGCCAAAGTTGCAATTAAGGCTCGGATTTGGGACGGAGTCTTGTCTAGTAAGGCTCCACCGCTTGAAGCATTGATAATTCGCCTATCAAGGTGAGATAGGCCTTCACAAAAGTATTGGAGAAGTTGGTGCTCCGACAAACCGTGTTGTGGGCACCGAGAGCAAAGTTTTTTAAACCTCTCCCAATATGTGTGTAAGGACTCTCTTCGTCCTTGATGCAAGGTGAGAATTTCTCTACGTATGCTCGAAGCTTTTGGCTCCGGGAAGTATTTGTCAAGGAATGCTTGAGCAATGTCGTTCCATGTTGTTATCGTCCCCGGTGGGAGATAGTACAACCATTCTTTGGCGGCATCGTAAAGAGCAAAGGGGAATGCCCTTAGCTTGATTTGGTCTTCGGTCACATTATGCGGTTTCATACCCGAACATACCACATGAAACTCCTTAAGGAATTTATGGGGATCTTCATTTTCCAAACCTCTAAAGGTTGGAAGTAAGTGTATGAGCCCGGACTTTAGCTCAAAATTCTCCACATTGGGATAATTTATACACAAAGGTTGTTGTGTATCTTTTCGAGCACCCCATTGTCTTAAGGTCTTTTCTTCGTCACCCATTTTTAATGGATTAGTAGAAAAATCAGAAATAGGAGTAGAAGTAGAAGTAGAAGGTGGTGTAGGAGAGAGTGTTGATGTAGTGTGAGATTTTTGGTAATCAAGCTTCTTTCGAAGTTTGGTTTGTTTTCTTAATATTTTTGCAGTTTTTTCGATTTCTTTGTTGATCTCAAGAGGTGTACCTGTTCGATCAGATCTGGGCATAAAGAGTTAATCATAAGCCAATTCCCCGGCAACGGCGCCAATTTGTTGGTCGTCGAATTACCAAACAAATAAAAGAGTAATGTAAAATGGATGCAGTTTTTAATGATGGGACAGAAATTGTGAAATGTCAAAAGACCTCTAAATACTCTTCAATTAAGAATAGTATAGTAGTGGTACGAGTCGAACCTAAGGGAATTGATGCGAGTAATCTCTTGCCAAGTTTTCACACTCTTAGAGATTGGGACAAAGAAATATAAAGTTCAAGGGGGGATTTGTCAAGTCGCTTGATAAACACAAAAAAATTAATAAGAATGTGATTAATATAATAAAACGGACATTCGGCTTCTAGTCTAATCAATCTTGTCGCATATTCATACTTGAATGAAATTAAGAGTTAAGTAATGGTTCTTGTCAATGGAAAAATGACAATAACACATCAACTTAGAAGAAATCCAAATTAATATGCTCAATACTTCAATGGTCGCTATTTGTGAAAGAAGTATTGTTTTCTCATATATAAGTAAATACCTCAATGGTCATCTTGAAGAGATAGATGTATCTCAACCGAGACAAGATACCACTTAAATATGCGAGCTTTAATCCAAATTCAATATTCCGTCCCTTTAGATGAAGGAACTAAGAACAAGTATGTAATTTAAGACATAGAAATCAACCGGGACAAAAGAAACATGCATCACTAATATAGAACAAGGATTAGCACTTAAATTCTATAAAAGGTATGCACAACACAATGGTCAACTAGTGATTAATGCTAAAATTGACCAAGAGTGATGCTTTATGCTCTTTTGTTGGTTCTTTACTTATTAAGAGCTTGATTGATCTCTCGTGTCAAGCTTTAACAAGTGAAGTTACTTCTAAGATGTTACTAACAATGATCTTCAAAACAATTGAAAATACATCTAACTATAATTGGTCAACTATCGGAATAGAGTGATCGACTAAATTCCAAAGTAGGGACCAAATTTGTAATAAAATTTAAATGCCAAAACTAAACCAAAACAGTTTTAATAACTTCAAAACTTCAATCCAAGCATAAATATTAATGACTAGAAAGATACATGACTAAAAGCCGAATGTTATGAGATTTAGCCACTCATGTTGACTAAAATCTGCATAATTGCAAATAAAGACATTAAAGCTAACTAAGAATGTAAGAAAAAGAGAGAATATCTAAGTGTATCAAGTGATGTTGGATGATGTTAATAACTCCTCCCAAATGCTCTATTTATAGTCCTCAAATGGCCCTGGAGAGATCTCAGATCGGACTAATCAAATGATGAAAATCCCATGCTTCAAAAGTTGATTTGCTGGAAGATTCCTGCTGCACATGACTTACAGTGCAGACACGACTCGTGTGTTTGTAGGCTTACAAAAGACACGACTCGTGTGTATTGAAAGTACATTGCCATTTTGTCATTCCAGGTGGAACACGACTCGTGTGTTTTTAGTGTATAAATTCACACGACTCGTGTCAGTGAGGCAGGGGGTTTTCGAGTCTATTTTCTCCGTCTCTTGTCCGATTTCCTTGAAACTTGGCGTGAGGCTTCCTTTTGACATTGTAAGGTGGTCCATATTTTTTTATGCCTGCAAAACATACCATTTTATGCAAACAAATGGCTTTTGCTCCAAAATGAACACATTAGACCGAAAACATGCGTATAGCATGCTTTAAAGGCAATAAACGATGCTAAAAGCGGTAAATAAACATATAAAAAAGGTGTATAATTATACACCTATCACTTCACCCAAGAGAAACAACTTCTAGCAATACTACCATCCTTCAAGCATCATCAAGGCTTCAAAAATCCTTCCAAAGAGGCTAAAAACACCAAGAACTCATCCAAGAAGTCTAAAGAGGAAAAATGGCGTTTTGGGGGTTGAAAACACGGAAATGCGGCTACCCTAGGGTTATAATATCTTGAAATACAGCCTAAGCATGAAAATCTAGGGTTTTGGCCTAAAATCAGAAGTTATCGCCACTAACCCTAAGGTTAGCGTCACTAACAGTGATCGTGCAAACCCACCCACCAGGCTGGTAAGATAGCGTCGCTAAAAAGCCGAATATCGTCACTAAGCAACATTAGCGTCGGTAGCATCCTTGTTAGCGGCGCTAATGGCCTTTTCACCATTTTCCATACTTTTAATTCTTTTGATCCTTTGAACTTTGACTCACTAAAACCCGCAAATTGGACTTCTCGAGATTAGGGTCTTACAACTCTCTTCCACTTATTGAGATTTCATCCTCGAAATCCTTTCGTTACATACCCTAATCACGCGCCAAAACGTCAAACATTTCCCTGATCGCCAATCCTTACATAACCGAAATTCCCGAGCCAAAAAGGTCTCACCACAATACCTCGAAGATTCACAAACAACCCACAACGACTCCTTTATACCAAACCCACACCCTGACGCTCGAGAACCAAATGACCGCCACTTGCCTAATCTACGCTGACCCGCAACCTTCAGATACTTACCTTTAGAGTATCTTACTAAGCCATATGGCCAACAAATTTAACTTGCACTATTTCAGAAGACACCAAAACGCATAACACCATATCATTATTCACGCAACAACAACCACCGATCTACTGACCTGAAAAAATTCTGTCCAAGAGTATCCGAACAACCAAGATACAAATATGCGATACACAACTCATGGAATCATACCCGTTCCGTTCAGCTTGCAACTGAACTCACAGGCTTTTCCCTGTTTCATCCATTCAGGTTCTCCGCTCCGCCCAACTCACGACTGGACAAAAATTCTGTCCAAGAGTATCCAAACAACCAGAAACCATGGCCATAAATCACTATTGCAGACACGAATTTAAGCCATTGATTGTACATGAAATCGCGATTACAGGAAAGGAGATGGCCGGAAGACTCTGATGGTGTCGGCGTTGGCGTTGCTGACCATCGGAAAGTTGTTGGGTTTTTGTCAGTTGTTGGGTTTTTGTCTCTTTAAATAATTTCTGAAAAGATGAAGACATACACATCACTCCAATTTCAATTAAGCCTTGACTTCACTTCTACATCACTCCAATTTCAGTTAAGCCTTGACTTCACTTCTTAACCACGTAAGAAAAAATACATGGACGATTATAAAAGTTAAAATGTAAATAAATTAAATAAAACATAGATTTTAAGAAATGTTTAAAAAAATTTCTTAAGTACAACATTAGCTGCACAAGGTACACGTGATGATTCAGCAAGTTCAACAGGACCCAAAATAAGGTAGGGCCCAAGTCCATACACATAGATACGCCAAATAGGGATTACAATTACAGAGAGCTGGAATGGATCGGATCGTCGTTTTTAACTTCCACAGTCAAATTAGAATTTTAAGTAGGAAATTGTCAATTTGTTAACTCGCAATTTCCGCCAAAATCGAATCCTTCACTCTCGGCTCTCAATTATAATCGACTGATCTTTGTCTCTCGTCGCTACCAATCTTTCAACGTCAGTCGTCAAATCCACTATACAGCACTCCGCCTCTGGCCACGGTTAGTTGATGATATTTCATTGTGGATTTGTTGATCGGAAAAATAGCAAGTAGCTAGGAAGCAATTTTATATTTTTTATTATTAATTGAATAATGCTCGTGTTTGATCTGCAGTATGGGAGCTGTATTTCTTTTCCTTTTAATCTCTCAATCGAATTTGAAGTTTGGACTGTTTTGAGTTAATTTGTTAATTTGTATGACTACTAGACCTGGATGACGTAATGTTTTTATCTATTCGATTATATTACTTATATCAGAGTTATTCCCATTAATCTTAGTTGATGAACATCTGTAAATTTTGATTGCAACTGATTTTTATCTTGTTGGAAAAATGCAGATGTCAGATTATGTATGTGAAGAGTTGATTGTTGAAATTTTTAAAAGACTACCGCCCAAATCCCTCCTCCGATTTAGATCACTCTCTAAATCGCTATGTAGTTGTATTTCTAGCCCCAATTTTATAAGCATGCACACTTTTCAATCCCCACAAAAAATCCTCCTCTTACATCAAAATAGCAACAACAATGTCTACACATTACATGGACAAGACGAGTTGCCATTGTGTTTGTGTCCCAATCGTGGATACATTGGTATAACAACAACAAAAGCCTCGTTTTCTAGTACTGCTTTCGGAGCAGTTGGTTCATGTAATGGAACTGTCATTTTGCAGTCTGAAAACCGTTTAATTCTATGGAACCCTTCAATCAGGCGCAAACTAAACGTGCCTAGATGTAAATGTCCTCAGATACCTATACCTGAATATGAACGGCTTTTTGCAAGGTTCGGGTTCGGATTCGACCCAATCAGTGATGATTACAAAATTGTCCGGGTATCGTATGCCGAAGGCGGTTCATTTGTTTATGCGGTGAAGACAGGTACTTGGTGTGAGATTGCTTCCCCTAAACCTCCGATTTCTTTGGTGATAGATGAGGCCTATTTACGCACGGCAGTATTGCATAGTGCAGTGTTGCATTGGCTAGTTTTTGTATATGATTATGATACCAAATCACAAAACATTAACCTTCCTTATTATATACTAACATTCAACTTGAGCACTCATGTTTTTGGTATAATTCCTTTTCCTGGACCACTGAGCCATTGCGTGACGACAAGACTAACAACTTTCCAGGATTCTCTAGCTCTGATTTCTTATAATGTGGATGTTGATGATACTTGGATTTGGGTATGGAGAGATGCTTCTTGGTCTATGGTTTTTAAATTGGGAACAGGTGAACTTCCAATTATGGGAGCTTTGCAATTGCAACCGACCAACAATGGTTATTTGTTGCTCATTACTGTTGGGGAAGGGCTCCAAGTTTATAATCCCACGACACGGGTGCGATCGAGAGTAGTCAACTTCGATGCTACTTCTCGTTTAGTATTCTTTTGGCCATTTGTCGGAACCCTTCATTTGTTAGACATCGGGGAGTTTGCTTGCGAACAGATCTAGTATATATGAAGAAAGAATAACAGCATTTTGATTTTCGAGGCGTTTTAATTACCATTGTGGTGTTTGTCATTGATATTAATTCCTTTGTTCCATTAATAAAAAACAATTATGTAATTTTCCACCTGTTTGCCTGTAAAATAAAATCTTGTTGAGGGCTTGAGGCGGAGGTTGTTGATGTCATTTATTCTACGGGTCTGACATGGACTCCTTGGCCCAAATGATTTCAGATATATAGTGGACATTATTGTCATTCTGCAATTTCTGCTACCTGTTTTTTGTAAATTAGTAGACTAGACAACTTAAAAATAAAGAGTATAATGCCGATGAAGGTGAGCATTATTGTGGCCATTATTGCATGAACTATTAGGTAAAAATAATAAATAAATAAATAATCTTAAAGGAGATTTGACGATTAACAAAATCACTCACCAAGTAAAGGAAGAAGAGGAACTGTGGATCACCATGAAGAAGAAGAAGAAGAAAGTTGTTTTAGATTAACGCCTTAAATATGTTTGGATGTAATCTTAAGTCCCTGTAAACCATTTCTATGTCATATTTAATTTCATTTATATATTTTTGTAAGGCGGTGTCATTATTTAAACATATGATTAAAAAATTTATGTTGGTGCAAATAATTTTTTAATAGTTAATATGATACCTAAACACAATTTAAGAGAAAAATATTTGAATTAATTTGTAAGGTACCAAAATACAGCGACCAAAATGGACAACGTTTCTAAAATTCAACATAAGCCAAGTTTGCCTATCCGTAGTAGAGCTCAATGGTAATAATAATAGTTATCGACACATAATTAAAAATAAATCAAATAAATTATCAGCTTATATGGAATATTGTAGAATGATAGGAAAGGCAATCCAACCGTAAACCTCACTTACATTTTGCAGCCCATGCACAGATACAATTAAATTAAATTAAATGTAGATCGTTACTTCTAGTAAAAAAAAACCTAAAATCAAAACCGCTACGTATACAAACGAAACTTGATAAAAAAAAACATCAAAAAACTAAAATTCAAAACAAACCCACAAACAAAATTTAAACAATCGCATCACAAAATGAATAGTTAAACCAAAAATCACACGTCAGTTAAAGCAAGCAAACAAATTCAATTTAAATCTAGATGAAGCATACAAACCTGTAGACAGATGAAGAAGAAATTGGGAGAAGTGGATGTTGGTTGGGTTTTAAAGCTACAATTTGAAAATGGCACAATTACATGCTCCTGTTGAGGTTACAAAATAAGATGAAAAAAAAAACCCTAATGTATAATATTATATGATGAATAGACTACACAGCGTGAATAGAGTAGGCAAAAGTTACCGGGAAGAAGCGTCATGTGATGGGAAGAAATGATGAGTTGGCGATTAGAGCAGGTTCTAGGTGATTAAGAAGCAAGGTTTTGAAAACCGGACCGGACAACGAACCGTTCGTTTTACTGGTTTGATAGTTTAATTGGTCCAACCGGTTCAAACAGTCCTAAAAACCCGATTTCAAAAGTAGGTTTAAAATAAATCATTCAAAATTTGAGAAAGTACTACCAAATGGCTTCTAGGTTATCGGTACCTAGAGTTGCTTTCATTCTTTGAGGTTGATGCTTCAAGTCTCGTAAATGACATATGTGAAATTAGATGTAGTTTAAGAGTAGATTAAATTTGTCGTTCTAAAAAAATTGAGAAAGTACTAAGACGTAGATGAAAGTTGAAAGAATACATAGAGTTTTGACAACCATTTTTTAATTAATAGAGAAATAGGTTTTTCTTTCTAAAGCAGCCAAATGAAACTTGAAAGACTGGAACTTATCCCACATCGGCGGTGCCTAAGAACTTTACATATGCCATCTTCTGTTTTTAGGGCTGGTTTTTTTGTGTTTTTGATCAAACAGGCTGCATTTGACCAGTTTATATACGGCTGGTTTTTTCATGTCATTGAACAGGATGCCTGACCGGTTCCTGGTTGAACTGGCCGATCTAGAGTATCAGGAGAAGGAAAGCGGAAAGCAATAGAAACAAGATGATGAGTTGACTATTAGAGCAAGTTCCGGGTGATGGATGCATAGGTGGTGTACACGTGGACAAAACAAGTCTAGTCTAATGTAGCTGGATGGAATCAAACACTACAGACATAGACCTGCAAAAACAGGTAAGCTAAACCTTGGAATTTGTTTAAAAATCACATACAATTACTAATACGTTACTGTTTACGCATTAGTAATTGTTAGGTATACATTATTTCAAACCACTTAGGGTTTATGATCCATAAACCCTCAAATCAACTTCATCAATGGATAGTATGACTTAAGCTTAGATCTATGATGAATTGATTAGCAGAATCTATTAGAAACTTCATCAATGGATAACATGACTTAAGCTTAGATCTATGACCAAAGCACAAGCTAGGAAAATTATCAGAAACTTCATTCAAAAACATGAAAATTATACATTCAAACTACTTGGGGTTTATGCGCCTCATCACGATGGCTAACCCAAGATTCAGGATCAACGCTAGAAAAACAAACAGAATATCACTTTAGATTATTGGATTTAAACAAGCTAGGATAAGAACCCTACATCCGATTATAGATACGATATTGGTTCATGTAACAGAACTTTATGTTTGCGGACCGAAAAACGTTTGATACTATGGAACCCTTCAATCAGGCACAAACTTAGTGTGCCCGAATGTGAATGTCCTGAGAAACCTATAAACTCGTTTTGCAAGGTTTGGATTCGGATTCGACCCAATCAATGATGATTATAAAATTGTCCGGGTATCGTATGCCAAAGACGGTTCATTTGTTTATGCGGTGAAAACGGGTACTTAATGTGAAATTGCTTCACCTAAACCTCGGTTTTCTTTGGGACAAGTCACAGGTGGAGCCTTTTTATTCAATGGAGTGTTGCATTGGTTAGTTTATCTATATGATTATGATATGGAATCACAATACAATAACCTTCCTTATTATATACCGACATTCGACTTGAGCACTCATGTTTTTGGTATAATTTCGTTGCCCGGACCCTTAGGCATTCCTTCACGACATGACTAACAACCATCCAAGATTCTCTAGCTTTGATTTCTCACAGTTTTGATGTTGATGATACTTGGATTATGTGACAATCAAAAATTTTGGTGCTAGTTAAAAAAATTATGTAATGATGATGAAGCAAAACATCTCTATGAGAAAGTTATGAATGTTGCAAGTTTCAAGAAAAATCATGTTGGGCTAAGAAAAGTTAGAAATTTTTTTAAGTTAAGGAAGGTTAACAAAATGGTCTGGCACAGGTCGTGTGAATGGTTATCCCTGCCCCTGACATGGGTCGTATGACTTTCACATGGGTCGTGTGAATGGTCACCCCATATACTTGCCACATGGACTCCACTTGTTTCCATCCACGGATTTGAGAGCATTTTCAACAAAATTCTCTCTTTCTCTCCACTTTTCATATTTAGCAGGTAGTATCATTGGGATAACTAATTGTTCAAGAACTATCAAGTAAGTTCTTGGAATAATTGTTGGCGGGGTGGTAAATATTATAATGAATGGTTTGAAGGAATTGAATTAGAAATAATGTGATGCTAGTAAGTATGTTCATAGGAATAGTTAAGTTCTCATAACCTTGAAATGGAATTGATCCTAATTAGTTATACATAGTTATAACTAAGGTCTATTATTGGATTAAGAGATTGAGAGTACTCCTCATAGATGAATGGAATGTACTACAAGTGTCAATGAGCACATATTTTGTAATTGTAATAGGCGGTGCTCAAGATAAGGGCACGGGTGCTTTAGGAATCGAGTAACTTCGTCCTTTAATCAAGGTGAGTACATGTGATATTTTTCCCATTCTGGGGGTACATGGCTAAGTATTATAAAGTTTGATGTGACCTTCAAATGTGAATCTATATGCAAGTTTTATTATCTATGTCATGGTTATGAAAAGTTTCCTACTATGTTTTGTAAGTAAGGTTTGGCAATAAGATGAATATGTTTTGACAGTATGATTTGACATTAAGCTGAATATGTTTTGAAAGTATGATTTGACATTAAGCAGAATATGTTTTACAAGAATGTTTTTGGCAAATAGCCTTATTATGTTTATGGATTATTATGTTTATGGACGTCTGGTATTTGAGACAAGAAATGTACAACAATGTGAAGCAATGAAAGTGTTTCTTTTTTCCCGGTCCATGATGTTCCTGCAAGAGAATCTAGAGGAGTCTCTTGGGGTGGTATATTCCCCTTCGCGAAGTAGATGTCCTAAAAGCATAAGAGGCTAGGGTGGACTGATTATGTTCTTTCTATCCTAGTGTAGACTTGGGGTGTCACCTAAGGTGATTAATGCCCTAAGTAAGTTATAATTGAATACCGGTCAAGTTTAAGTAATGAAGGTTTTATGTTGGCAATATTTTTATTTAATTTTGTCATGGAAAGGCTTTACAAGCAAAATGATAATATAAAGTTTTGACAACAAGTGTTATTAGGGGTGGAATTGGTACGGTATTGACGTTTTTTCTTGTATACCGTGTACCGTACCAATTATAATTGCTACAAAAATTTGATTACCAGTACCGTACCAAGTATATTTGGTACCAACTTATTTGGCTACCAACACGTTTGGTTGGTACAAGTTGGTATTGGTATATACCAAAAACTTTACTTTTAATATTGTTTGCACTAACCGATCGTCGCTTACTTGTGGGTTACTTGTGCAATTAGTTTGATTTTAATATCTATTATTGTTTGAAAAAGAATTAGTATTAAGAGTTGTTTTAGTAATTAATTTTTGAGTGTGTCTTGTTAGTTATTAAACCTAATAAAAAAATAAAAATATGAGTATTGGAATTGACATATCTTTATATATTTACATATATATATATATATATATATATATATATATATATATATATATATATATATATATATATATATATATATATATATATATATATATATATATATATATATATATATATATATATATATATATATATAGAGTTAGGATATATTAAAAACTGTAATTATTGTGTGGACGTAAGAACCAATCAGAGACGAGAATCAGTTAAGAACCAATCACGCCTCTGGTAGCCGCTCTCACCTCCGGCCGATCTCTAGACGTATTTTTCTATATCAACTGTTCCGTTGTCATGTTCTTGATAGGGTTGATTTTTGTTCGAATTTCATTTTGGAGGGGGTAATCGTAAGAAGGGAAATCAAATTGGGTCTCTAGATTTGTGGCAAAACTATTTTCGCGTGTTATCAAGCTTTTTTCGCCATCTGATTCTGATTCTGTTAGACCATAACTTATCATTTGGTGTTTATATGCTTGAACTTTACAGGTTAATGATTGAATGGATTGTTCCCTTCTGTATAGTAACTCTTCTAATGCCATTAGCTCTTGTTGATCATGAGCCATTTTTTCCAGCAAAACGCTTGAATTGTCTGGCTTCCATCTGGACTTCAGTTTTTTCACGCTGTAATTTTAAGATCATGGACATTGATTCGTTTGCAGCTGAAGCAGAAGCGTACCTTTCCTCTTCTAGGTCAGAAATGAGGTCCTGGATTCCACCACCCGATCTACATTATTTTTTTTTTTACAATTTTATCATTCTTATTAGATATCAGATTTGAATGTCATTCTCACATTCTGCCAGAATGGACATTTCAGAATGTTTTTCTTTCATAGTTTTATTTTCTGGATGTATTTTAGTTCAAAGAATTGTATTCTTTTGATGTATTTTAGTTCAAAGAATTCTATTAGTTTGATGTATTTTAGTTCATAGGATGCTTTTTCTATGACATTCGGTCAATAAAATGTTTTTTGGAATGTTATTATGCCAGAATGGTTGTTTTAGAATGATTATTTTGCCAAGAATGATGTTTTTTAAATGTTATTCTGCCACAATGGTTACTCTGCCAAGAACGATGTTTCTCAGAATGGTTATTTTAGAATGATTATTTTTATTTTAAATAATTCTATTAGTTTGATGTTTTTTGAATGTTATTATGCCAGAATGGTTATTTTGCCAAGAATGATGTTTTTTAGAATGTCATTATACTAAAAAAGCATATTTCAAAATGTTATTCTTTTAAAATGTTATTTATTTGACCTCTTTTTGTTCATAGAATTTTTTCCATATTACATTCTGCAATAATGAATTTTTTGGAAGAAAAAAACGATTCTTTTAAAAAAAATGTCAGATATTTTGAAGAATAAATCAAAAAATTCTGTTAAGAATGTAAGATTTATTAAAGAAAAAAATATTTATTTTGAAATAAGTTGTTTTATTTAATACATTTAATCATCTTTCCTAAAAATCAGTAGTTTCCTTTTTTTCTCTAAATAAAATCTCTAATTTACCCTTTTGTAACCGATTTAAAAAAAATCATTTAATAATATAATAGATAATTACAATAATACCATTTTGATCAAGACCGTTGATATTTCTAATCCTACGCATCAGAATTGGTCTTACGTCCACACAATAATTGTTGGTATAATATAACCTAGCCCTATATATATATATATATATATATATATATATATATATACACACGAATTGGTTGGTACGATACAACCGTGGTATTCAAAATTTTGTACCGTTACCGTACCAAGATTGCTTAATTGGTATAGTACTACCAGCCAAACATATTAACTACCAAACATGTTGACTACCGACTTTATTGGTACGGTTGGTAACGTGTTGGTTGGTTCTCTATGGTACATTTTTGCCAGCCTTAAGTGTTATGACCTGAATTGATTATAAAGGTTTGAAAATGATATTTCTTATGCTTACAAATGCCTTGATTCTAAAACTCATGTAGCTCACGAGACGTTTTCGTCTTACGTATTTTATTTTCATGCCATGTATTATTGGTTTGGGTTCAAAAGCCTAAGATGTCAACATACAATGTTAGATAAGCTTTTGGGAAGACTAGATGGAATGGAGCTTAAGATAGCTTTCGACTCTTGAAATTATGGTTTAATCTTTTTCTTTGCTTGCTATGGTTTGATTTGGTATAACTTTGTAACGCCCATGGTTGTAATATTTAAACTGAATGTTTTTGTTAAACCACATTTTGCTATTCATGTCTTATAGACATGGAGTATATTAAAATCATAACAATATAAAGCTTTAAGAACAGGGTCGTTCCAAACATATTTTGGGCCCGAAGTGAGAAGAAAAAAGGGGCCCATGAAAGTCATAGGATCTAAATAAAAACAACCGAGCTTCCTCTTTTTTGGGCTTAATGTTGTTGGGCTACTTAGCCTATTAAAATTATAAAGCAATTTAATTTTAAATATATATATATATATATATATATATATATATATATATATATATATATATATATATATATATATATATATATATATATATATATATATATATATATATATATATATATATATAGAGAGAGAGTCAGGATCAAATGAGAACCATTATTTTCCTAGGAACCTAGGAACATTTTGACTTTTTTTTTCAAAAAAAAGACATAATACACCTAGTCGCTTATATTTAAGACTTTTTGTCAAAAAAATTTGAAAAATAATATGTATACACGAAATGTGCACATATGCACTTTTTTCGCAAATGTGTATATGATCACGTTTCGTGCATATGTGCACATTTTGTGTGTGTGTGTGTGTGTGTGTGTGTGTGTGTGTGTGTATATATATATATATATATATATATATATATATATATATATATATATATATATATATATATATATATATATATATATATTCAATTTTTTTTACAAAATGTGTTAAATATAAGCGATTAGGTGTATTATGTCATTTTTTGGAAAAAAAATTTCAGTCAAAATGTTCATAGGTTTCTAGGTAAAAAATGGTTTCTATTTGAACTTTAGTATATATATATATATATATATATATATATATATATATATATATATATATATATATATATATATATATATATATATATATATATATATATATATATATATATTATCATCATTCACCACGTGTGTTCTTGTGAATTAGTAGACTAGACAACTTAAAAATAAATAATAGTCGATGAATGTAAGCATTTTTGTGGCCATGATTGCATAGACTATAATGTAAGGGTTAATTACGAAAAAAACACTATATTTTGCCAAAAGTTCGGTTTAACCACCAATTTTTAAAAGATTTGGAAAAAACCACCCGTTTTTGGTAAAAAGTTTCATTGAAGCCATTATTACCGGTTCTTCCGGCCATAATGGTTAGACTAAATTTTTTTTCTAAAAATTGGTGGTTTATTAGAACAAATGAAAATTTGACGGTTTAAGCAGAAAAAGTAATAAAATATAGTGTTTTTTCCATAATTATATAAATTAAAGTGTAAACATTATCTAGGTCTAATTATGAAAAAGCACTATATTTTGCAAAAAATTCTGATTAACCACCAATTTTTAAAATTCAGAAAAACCAACATTTTTGGCTAAAAAAAAAGTTTCATCGTAGCCACTGTTACCGGCTTCTTCAGGTCATAGTGGTTATGTTGACATTTTTTCCAAATATTAGTGGTTTTATTAGAACAAATGAAAATTTAATGGTTAAATCAGAAATAGTGAAAAACTATAGTGCTTTTTTGTAATTTGCCCATAAGATAATAATAAATATAAAAAAATCTTAAAAGGAGAATTGACGATTAACAAAATCACTCACCAAGTAGACGAAGAGGAGGACTGTGGATCCCAGGGGCGGATTCAAGGGGGTTCCAAGGTGTACCCTTCCACCGGCTAAACTTTCGGGCGACTCTATCATATAGTTTATACTCTTAGCTTCGTGTGGATATATAATTCGTCTTCTAATGATTTTTCCTTGATTTGATATGATTTTTACAAGTTATGACCACAAAACAGACTCATTCAAAATGATCAGTGAGAAATGGATCTTTTCACACTAATTATGCTCATATTCAACTTTCGGGCTCAACTAACCAAAGATACTAAACTCCAATACGGAACTTTTGGCACCAACCTCAACCTCATACGACTTTTCTAGAATTAGTTATGATTTTTACAAAATAGGAACAAATTGCAGCAAAATCAGAAAAGTTTACCAAAAGATGTTCAAGCTAGGGTTTCTATCCAGGAAATTTTTATTGGATGCACCCCCTAGTAATAGTTCATAGATCCGCTCCTAGTGGATCCCTACGAAGAAGACGACGAAAGTCATTTTAGGATCATTGCCTTAAATTTGTTTGGATGTAATCTCAAGTCCCTATAAATCATCTCTATGCCATATTTAATTTCACTTCTATATTTTGTAAGGTGATGTCATTATTTAAATATATGATTAAAAAATTTATGTTGGTGCAATTAATTTTTTAATAGTTAATATGGTACCTAAACATAGTTTAAGAGAAAAATATTTTAATTGATTTGTAAGGTACGAGACTACAGCAACCAAAATGGACATCGTTTCTCAATCTCAACATAAGCCAAGTCACTGTTCTCATTTTTTGTCTGTCACTTCAGCATCTAATCAATAATTCTTTCTCCTCTCTCACTACTGGAAATGGTCGCATCACATTACCTTTTACTTCATCTTACTTTTTAATTTAAAAACCAAATCAAAATTAAAATTAATTACAACAAATAATTTCATAAATAAAACATTGCATTAAAGTATATAGATTAAAACTAAAATTAAAAACTAAACATTATGTTAAAATAAAATTAAAAAAACTAAACACTACGTTAAACTAAAATTAAAGAAAACTAAAACTTACGTTAAAACTAAAATTAAAAAATTAAATAACTACATCTCGTATTCTTTGACGATGTCGTTTTTGAGCTTCAACGCCAACTCGAGAGCCGCACCGGTGAGATATTTGGTCGGTTGCATCAACACTAGCAAGTCGATCGCACGATCTTTGTTCTCGCGGGAACAACTTCTCGCCAACCTTTCGTCTTCGGGGATTTGACGTGAGATGAAATGGTCGTCAAAAGTTGAATCGAATTTTTCGTTAACATCATCCATTCGGCCGTCGTTGACCGAACTCGAAGACGTCGCAGCCTTTCCTTTCGCCTTCGCCTGATTACGACCATCGGCCTTTCAAAGTCGTTGGGAATTTCGTTGACGTCGGCCCCTATATGTGCATCCGAAGACGTCGTGTATTGTGTGTCGTATGTTTTGGAACGTTTCGACGCATGTGTCGGTGCCGGATCGGTGCCGACCCCCTTCCACCTCGGATATTGGCGG
Source organism: Cichorium intybus (assembly GCA_023525715.1). Classification (NCBI taxonomy): domain Eukaryota; kingdom Viridiplantae; phylum Streptophyta; class Magnoliopsida; order Asterales; family Asteraceae; genus Cichorium; species Cichorium intybus. The sequence continues at coordinate 133,247,888 of CM042012.1, forward strand.
ACCACCTCCCAAAAAGGCATATGTCGAAACGGTTTACCCTTGTTATCATTTTGGTAAACCGCAAGTGCTTTTTTGAGTACATATTGGTCGCTCTCACTGGATTCCCGTTGTCTCATAAAATTAACGAACAAGCTGTTAAATTTAGTCTCGTACCCGTTAATGACGCGAAATTTAGTCGTCAAGTATTGACGAGAGCAATTTAAGGGATTTGATTTCCCCAATCTTCTCCCTAGTTTGTTGTACATTCTGTAGATAGAGGCTAACAAAAATTAAGATAGTTTTATTCTATTCTTGTATATATTGATGTAATACTTCTTTTGGAGATATACAAAATTTTCGCTGCTTATCGGAACCCTAGTTTTCATGGTATCAGCGCGGTGCTGAACGTAATCCTCTGAGTTCTTTCCTCTTCGTTTTGAATCTAGTCTAAATCATGGAAGATAAGGACTCTCGTGTCATCGTCCAGAATATTCAGGATGCTCCTTTTCCAACAGGAATCATCCTTGACGACTCGAATTACCCTCTGTGGTCCCAACTGATCGAGATGCGCATTGGTGCAAGAAATAAGTCCGTATTTCTCACCGGAAAGTGCCAAAAAGCCACATATGAAAAGTTACTCGAAGGTTGGGTGATCGACAACAATCGTGTCAAGAGCTGGCTTATTGATTCAATGAGTCCACCCTTGATTCAACGATTCATCAGACTTTAGACGGCGAAAGAAATTTAGGAAGCGGTAGTGAAAACCTTCTACGATGGCTCTGATGAAACACAACTTTTCGAACTAAACCGGAGATCTTTCACGACTCGCCAAAATGGTATGCTTTTACGCACCTATTACAATGAACTTGTCAGCATCTTCCAAGAAATTGACACTCGTATCACCACTCAGGAGGAAAGTGTTACCCAAGTCATATCACTTCATAAAATCCTAGCTCGCCTTCGTGTTCACATCTTTCTCGCTGGCCTTGACTCTGAATTCAACCATGCCAGGAGCAAAATTTTGAGAAAGGATCCTCGTCCTCACTACAAGAAAACAGCCAAATAGCAACGGAAATGTGCTACGGAAGACCTTTCCGTAGCCAAATTGCTACGGTTTATGCTACAGAATGCCTTTCCGTAGCAAATTTACTACGACATTTGCCACGCAATGAAAATTCCGTAGCGAACACAAGAATAACTACGGTTTTTGTCACGAAATCAAATTCCGTTGCTATATTGCTACCGATTTTGCTATGGACTGGATTTTCGTTGCTATTTTGCTACGGAAATATCTACGAAAATACAATTCGTGGTTATTTTGCTACGAAAATAGCTACGAAAATACAACCCGTGGTTATTTTGCTACGGAATTATAATCCGTTGTTATTTTGCTGCGGAATTTTGCTATGGACTGGATTTTCGTTGCTATTTTGCTACGAAAATACAATCCGTGGTCATTTTGCTACGAAAATAGCTACGAAAATACAATCCGTGGTTATTTTGCTACGTAATTACAATCCGTTGTTATTTTGCTACGAAATTTAGCTACGCAATTAATTTACGTTGCTGATTTGCTATGAAATGAATTTCCGTAGATAAGTTGCTACAGAAATGTTCTACGGAATTGTGGTCCGTAGTTGTTTTGCAATGGAATCAATATACGTTGGTACCGTTGTTACGGATTTTGTTACGTCCTTTATTTCCATAGATATTTAGCTATGGAACTTGTTTTTATAGAAATTTAGTAAGGGAATTTTGTTACGAAACTAGTATAGCTATGAAATTTATTTTTGGGTGAATGTCGTATATACCCTCGTTAAACAGTAAAATATCGTATTTGCCAGGCCTAAAATCTAAATTTCGTATTTACCCTTTTTAACTTACAAAATATCGTATATACCCAAACCTTGATTTTAAATATTTTTTATAATTTATAATCATTTTTCATATTATATAATCATTGTAATTTAAATAAAAGAAAGAGATAGACTATTTTACATTAAGTAACAAAACGTTTTGGATTTACCATATTGGCCCAAGGGGTGAACGTCATTCGAATTAAACCACAAAACCGTCCGAACCGAACGGCTCGAACTTGTTGAAATTGTTGAAACAAACGGCTCGAACTTGTTGAATTTTCTTAAAAATTAGATACACTTTTTTTAAAATTTAAATAAAACATAAATTAATAAAAAGACAATTAAGATAATTAATGAAAAAACTAGATCATTACTTCAATCCAAATTTATCTAACAACAATTTTTAAAACACAAATGTCTCCTAAAAATTTAAAAAAAAACTAAATGTTATGCTAGTACTAAAACGATTAAACTATCATACTAAATATTGTTGGAGAAGAAATGCAGAACTTGATTGATCTCGAAACTTGTATATTATTGCAACCAGCAACAAATCCAAACAAGGCAAAAAGCAGTGAATAGAATATGTGTGTTATCGGTACAAAATTAGCTTAAAAGAAACTTAAAAATGGAACTGATAAACACAAAGTGCCCCTTCTTGGTACTATATTACAAACCTGGAGAGGGAGAGAAAGATGGTCAAGGCTTGAACAAACACGCCCCTTGCCTCCTTGCCTCCTTCTCTCTTCTTAAAAGTCGACCACCAATTTGAGTTTTGCCATTTGCTTTGTACCGGCAACGTAACCAGAAGACGGCGATCTAAACCGACGGCGTTCACCATTTCCGACGACCCCATCACCTCCGGCCTACGCATCCATCTCCGGTGACGATGTCAGCTCGCGACATCAACTACCGCCCACCCCCTGATGCACCATCGTCCCCGGTTTCCTTCCACTCGATCACACCTCACCATCACTCTTTTCAGAAATTTTCGGATTTAGGAACTAGGGTTTACCAAATCAATTTATACCGTTCCTATTGTCGCCTACCACCGTAGCACCGGATTTTGCCGGAAAACACCGTCGGCGTCGCTGTTACTTTGTCTTCTCGGTGAGGCCGCCGACCACCACTGTACATGTCTCTTTTCCGCCTCTCTTTTGCTCGGAAGTCGCTTACTACACTGGCGGATTTCTCTTTCTCGATTGGGATTAGACACACAAGTGTGTGTGTCGTCTTTCTCCCTCCAACGTACCCGAATTCTTCTATTCGTTCCTCCTTTTTCTTTTCTTTTTTGACTTGGTTTACATGTGTGGGGAAAAGGGACGAGGCCACATGATTAAAGAACAGGTAGCTTTGTTTTTTAAATTGAAATGACGAAATTGCCCTCCCTTTCTAAATTGAATTTTGAAATATAAAAGAACAGGTGGGGAAAAGGAACGAGCCCACATCATTCTTCCAACCTTTTAAATTGAATTTTGAGATATAAAATTTTCAAAGATAATCCAAATTGTACTGTCAAATCAATTTATTTTTAACCCAAATTATCCCCCAAATAATTAATCGTCGTCAGAAATTAGTCGTCTCAACGAGTTAATCGTCACCGCCGCATCGTGCGAAAAAAAAATACAAATCACTAAAATCATTATCATGTCACAACTTGTGCGAGTTAATCCTCCTTTTTCTTTCCTTTGTTTTTTTCTTAGTCTTTGTACAACTTGTGTTTATGGTCTCTGTTAACACACAACACGTTGAAGAAAATAAAATCATTATCATGTCACAAAATTATAATTAATCTAAAATTAAGTATAAAAGTAAATAAAACTAGAGATTATTCATGAAAAAAAGATGTATCTCCGGATTAATATATGATTTATTTTGTATATCATTTCGGATTTCGTGGTATCTTTTCAAAATTAATAGAAGCAGATTGGATTTACTTTTTCTTTTGTATACTTTTACAACTCAAACTGAAATGGTGTCAAACCTAATACATACGACATGAAATTTATATCCCGAGGGACATGATTTTACTTTGTATATTTTACCTTATATGTCGACAAATAAATTGCTTCAAGTATATAACTGATATCTATATCTTTTGTATATCAAGCTCTGTATTCTAAGAAGTGAAAAATCGACCATTATTTTGATTTTTTAGATTGTTTACTGATCTTGTGATATTTGTTTTTAGATTTAGATTTTTTATTGTTTCGTACTTAGAAACACTATAAAATAATAAGAGAGTTGTTATGATACAAAAATAATTTAGTTAATGCAGATCTTGGTATATCCATGTTTAAAAGTTTGTGATGGTTGCGTTTGTTAATGCAGATCTTGGTATATCCATGTTTAAAAGTTTGTGATGGTGATCCATTTGATATTTTTGGTTATTACAGAACAAATTGCAGGATATGAAGCTGGATCAATAGAAAACATGGCCTGTCTCCTCTGTGAGGTGTAGACAATAAAACAAAAATCAAGTCGAGTCATCTGTTTCTTTTTAAAAATAGTTGGTAAAAACTATTTTTTTTAATATTTTAATGATTTTCGATTTGAAATAAACTTTGAATAACCTTTAATGATTTCGATTTGAAATAAGCTTTGGATAATTCTGACTAACTTTTTGGTCTTCTCTATGATTGTGTGTGTAGATCCCATTGCAGATGTATTTTAATGATTTTCGATTTGAAATAAGCTTTCAATAAGCTTTAATGATTTCGATTTGAAATAAGCTTTGAAAAATTTTGACTAACTTTTTGTTCTTCTCTATGATTGTGTGTAGATCCCATTGCAGATGTATTTGGTCTTGTGTGTATATGTCTGTGATGTGTCTATATGTCTATGATTTGTATTGTGTGTGTAGCATTGTAGATTTCCTACTTTAAAACTTTTATGGGCCATAGTAAATATTATATTACTTTTTTGTAGACACAATAAAGTTATTTAGTTGTCTTGGTGCACCAAGCGACAAATCGATATCAACCACAGTTTGTAAAGCTTGAAAATTAGTCAATATTTCTACCAATTAGCTTGCATGATTCCAAGAAAACAAAAAGGATATCGAATGAGTGTAAGAAGTTGTTATAGATGAAATTACTATTGTCAGTAATAATTAAATGAGAAAGAAACTTTGTAAATATGATATAATAAAAAATGATTGTTTTTAATAACAAAAATAAAGAAAATTTTACTTTTTGTTATTTATTTTGACATTTATACTTTTTAGAGTTAACATTTTTAGAAATGGAATCATGCTCTAAACCTAACAAAATATAAAATTATGTATATTTTTTGTTATTTTGACCAAATTTCATTTAAATAACACATGATCTCACATATCAATATTAGGATGATTATTCATATAGTATATAAATGGAAAATACTTGTGTAGTAATAGATAAGGTTTCCATGATATAAAAAGTAAAAATGTGTATTTATTATTGTAATGGTAAACTATAAATGCCACATAGGCAAAATCCATACACTAACTTATGAACTCAAAACACTTGAATTATATGGAAATCATTCGCCGTAAAAGAATACAAACTTGAACATAGAATATACATATGATTTTAATGGAACACAGCCGTTCTTGATTCATCAATTGGAAATGAGAATTGTACACCAAAAGAATAATATACTTTCACTTTAAAACTAAACCAACAATGTACTTTTACCGTGTATCCAAAAGCAACCATGCGCTTATTCTTTTAACCAAAAAATATGACAGTTTTCAAACCAACAATGTACTTCTACTCTGTCGATACATTGCGTTTTCTTTGTAATATGACAGTCACGTTATTTTATTATTAAGCAGAATAGATGACATACAAAGCTAACGTTTACCCAGAAATTAGACGTTTAGACAAATTATACATCACCGCCGCATCGCCCACCGCATCGCAACGAAAATTTTAGTGAAGCCTGCCAAAGATTTTAATCAAGTTGCAGTATATACATCAAACATGGTGTATCGTGAAGTTTTACGTGATATGTAAAATACAATTTTGTGCAAGTACTAATGATATATGTTCCAAACCGATTTCTAAAAGTTTTTTCAGTTTTTGGTCCCACACTCTCGGGTATTTACCGTCTCCTATATCGTTGGAAAGGTAATCAATCGCCAGAAAATAAATTAATCACTCTCATATTCGCCAACTGTCCCTCCCATCTGCAACCTAAAACCTAAAAAGTATTTGCCGAAACGAAACTATTTGCCGCCGCCGCATTGCGCGGGTACGCAGCTAGTGTATATATATATATATATATATATATATATATATATATATATATATATATATATATATATATATATATATATATATATATATATATATATATATATATATAATAAACATTTTGAATATATATATACTAGCGGCATACCCGCGCGATGCGGCGGCGGCGAATAATTTCTTTCAGCGAGTATTTTCGAATGTCGATTAGTTTCTTGTAGTAGGGAAGGCAGTTAGTTTCGATTTTTGTCGAAACCGACATTAAATCAAAAAAGTCGGATCTAGCTAAAAAATGGTTTTGCAATATGATTTTATCTATGCAAGAATTTTTTATTTTTATATATTCTAAATAGCATATTTATCAAAATATTAGTTGTCATGCACAGTTTCTTGTAGTAGTGAACCCACGCAATGCGGCAATCACTAATGGAGGGGGGGGGGGTAGAGGAGCAAGGTTCGGTGATTAGTTTTTATCCAATATTAATTTCCGTTAAGTATTAGTTATTCGATTTTGTTTTGATGTATAGTTTCATTGGAATAGTTATATTGGGTACCTGTCTTTGTTTAAGAAGTTCATTCGTAACTGGATACGTAAATCGATTTGGTTCCTTTTCTTTATATTTCTATTTTTTGGTGCAAGTGGGTTCAGTTTTAGTTGCGCCATATATCATAAAACTTGGACCACGTTTATTGTTTTAGTTAAAATGCAAGGTATTTGTAATGTTGTTGTGTTGTTTTGACAATTATCATTTTCAATAAATTATTATTAAGTATTTGTATTTGGTATTTATTTTATGAATTTTTAACTCTAATAGTTATGAACGAATCAAAATAAGAGTGTTTTTGTGTTATTTTATAAGTTTAATTAATACTTGAAAGATAGATTCCTTTTGTTGATATATAGAAATAAATAAGAGCGTTTCTACGCGATACAGCAGTGACAATTAGTTTGTTACGACGAATAATTTTCGAGTGGCTTTTAATTTATTTCGCAAATAATTTATGGCGGCACATAGTTTGATTTTGGTATGCCGTTTCGGTTAAAATCAAATATATGTTATTGTTGGGAAGAATATTAAAATTGATATTTGTAAAAAAGCAAAGTCAGACATTGGACTTTTGGGGTATGCTTGGTAACATAGCTACATAATATTTGTTTGGATTAATCTAAAACAAAGAAATTCTTTTTTCCATAACCAATAAATTCCATTGGGATAATTTTGTTAGTAACTTAGATTTGTGTCATATTAATACCGTGATTTTATGTTCTTACTCCCTTTTTATTTAATAGTATTTTCCATATTTCTTGGTATGAAGTCTAGCGTGATAATATTTCAAATAATCAATTTTTTTTTTGCAAGAAATCAAGTTTACACTTGCAATCGAATTCCAAAAATCATCCGGATCTTGGGGTTTGAACTTTTGTGTTGCCTACACGTTTCTCCTTATGTTTCTTTTTTAATTATGACTACCAATAAATATACTCATTTCTCTTTTGATGGACAAATAAATAAACGACCCTACAAATTTCATTTGAAAAGTCAGCCACTCTCAATAAAAGATACAAACATAATTATGTTTATTTTTTAATTATGACTACCAATAAATCTGATATTTAAAAAACAATTTTATAAAAGAAAACCCATAACTCAATATGAAAGACCTAACGCCTCTCTCTCTACTCGACCTCTTACTCTCACCGGCCACAGCATCTCCTCCTCCCTCCTTCACCGGCCACAACATCTTCTCCGGTTCGATTTGTTCCCGACCATCTCCTTCTCCGGTTTAGACCTTGACCCTTCTTGAGATCGACAACCGGTTCAGACCATCTCCTCCTCCGATCGGCCAAGCTTCACCTCCGTTCGATTTGTTCCCGGTGACCATCTCCTTCTCCGGTTCGATCCTTCCCGATTTGTTCCCGGTAACCATCTCCTTCTCAGATGTATATAATCTCCTGATGCTAGAGCTAGATCAGGTGGGTTTCTTGTGGGTTTTAATATTAGGTGGGTTTCTTGTGGGTTTTCTGCAGTGACCATCTCCTTCCCGGTGACCATCTCCTTCCCAGATCTAACCTGCAAACGGTCACGCCGGCGGTGGTAGTTAATATTAGGTAGGTTTCTTGTGGGTTTATTGTTTGTAGATCTGATTTTTGTAGTTTGTAGATCTGATTTTTATTGTTTGTAGATCTTCCCGGTGACCATCTCTTCACTGCCACCATCTCTCTCCCTCTTGGCAGTCATCGAGTTAGAGAGCCAAGAAACTGCACCTTCAATCGAGTTTGAAGTTTGTCGAATCAAGTTGATTGCATCTGGATGATCCGATATCGCAAATCCGACCCGATGTTTGCAGTCTTCGATTTAGCACCACCACTAACACCACATTTGCTGCAGGTGGCTGATGTTTGCTACTTTTATAGGTCTGGTTCCTGATTTTATGCTAAGAATGATAACAGGTTTGATTTCAGTCACATGTATAATAACTTGCTTCTTAGTTAAAAGTTTTTAAAAAAGGATAACCACTATGCTCATATGTGGTATTGAACTGAAAATGTATTCTTTAGTTGTTGATAGAAATGCATACCTTTAAATGAAATAAGCAACAATATCTAGTACCTGCAAAAGACCAACAATTACAGCAACATGTAAGCAAAAAGACATCAATTATAAGTTGTTATTTATGCAGAAATTAAATTAACATTGTCTTTTCGTTTTCCTTGTTTTTTTCTTGAAGGCACTTATTTTCTTCCTGAAAATGAGAAAAGATATCCATAATCACATAAACGCAATGCGTGTCATTAAAGGTCTTTTTTCTAGTAGTGAAGCTTGCTTAATGCTGGAATTGTAATATGTGATTTGATATAATTGGTATTTAATTTTCAGGAAATATGACTCAAGTAAATGTAAAGGGAGCATTATGTAAAAAACCAAGTGCATCTAGACCTGAGGTATGGAACTGCAAGAAGATGATTGCTCCATGCTTACTAATAGAAGGAGCAACAAACAAAATATTGCTTTGTTTTTAGCAAGTATTTATTTTGATTTAGACTTCTTTACTTTTCATGTAATAAGAATTATTGGATTTATTTAATAATATGCAAATTTGTTTTGTTTTACGTATTTGTATTTTTAGATATTGGTACCAAATATTTGAAAATTATATTTATTTTTGTAAATTGTTTCGTGAATTTTTTCGTAACAAAATCTGCTACGGAATTACACATACGGATCTTACTACGGAAGCTTGTCCACGGAATTTGCTACATATTTTACTACGGAAGCATGACCACAGAAATTGCTATGGATTTTACTACGGAAGCGTGACCACGAAAATTACTACAGATTTTACTACGGAAGCTTGACCACAGAAATTTCTACAGAATCATTGCTACGGATTTTTTACGGAAACATAGCCACAGATTTTACTACGGAACCCTGACCATGGATTTTGCTACAGAATTATTGTTACGGATTTTACTACGGAACCCTGACCACGGAATTTGCAACCAAATTATTGCAACGGAATTTGCAACGAAACCCGCTACAGAAGTAGCAACGGAAAAAGAACAATGGAATTCGCTACGGACAAACGACTACGGAAATCGCTACGGAGTCCACCTATGGAATTCGCTACGGAATACATGCGCTACGGAATCAGTCCGTAGCAAACTTGCTACGGAAATAAAAGTTCGTAGCAAACTCATTCGCTACGAGCTTTATTGTAACGGAACAGTTCCGTAACAATTTCCATTGCAAAACCCATTTAGCAACGGAATTTCAAGGTTTAGCAACGGAATTCTTCCGTTGCTAAATCGCTGTTTTCTTGTAGTGCCTGATCTTGAATCTTGCTATGCGTATGTTCAAAAAGATCAGAACTGTAACGCCCGGTTTCTCATACGAAGTACACCCAAAATTTTTCAAACACTTATACATTAAAAATAGGTATACTTGCACTCAACCCAGGAAAAACAAGATGTTATCATCAAACATTAATTACACAAAAGGTCCTTAAATATGACCAGGAATTACAAATAAACCTAACACAACTAAAGGACATGCTCTAAGTTGTCCATCTCTTTTTATCACATACCTTCCCCTATCACTGCTACAGATACCTGCAAAACAACAAACAACTCAAGTGTAAGCTTATAAAGCTTAGTGAGTAATCTCAATTAACTTTCACAATCTTTCTTAATAAACACCATCATCTTCCTCTCTTGCTATACTCATTAGCAAGATCCTTCTTCTCTTAACTCGGAACCTACAAACATATTAGCTTTACAAACACTAGCTAACTATTAGCAATATCAACTCAATCATAAGTACCACAATCAATAATACTCGTAAACTCGGTTGCCATTTCACATATAATCATTCTTAACAATCTACCACACTCAATAACCCTCATGGCGATACTATTCCACACAAAACTATATGATACAATCATATCAACAATTACTCTAATTATACAATCAATATGTAATTTTGACTCGGCCACTGTTACATACTTGTAATAGTTTACTCAATCAAAGGTTACAATAATAACCACAACATAGCACAATCATATGTGAATTCAATTACAACATTTCTCATTGTTATAATAATCATATATATGCATACTCTGCATAAAACAAGTGTAACTCTACTCAGGTACTAGAAAGTACTCACCTGATATCAACTTAGTATATAAAATTCCCAAGTTACACGTACTGGGCTCCTGTTCATTAGACTCAATTATATCGCCACAGTATGAATCCATTCTCAAACTTCCACGATCATCTCAACGACATCTAACTCAAAAGATGTATAAATCATAAGCAGGAAAAAGGAGTACAAACGGGAAATATCACTCCATATTTACCGAAACCCCCAATTCTCGGTTCTACTCATTCAACCGTAGAAACTCGATGATAATCTCACCAAAAACTCTAAAGGTATCCACTAACAACCTACTAACATCATATATAACAATATATAGCAAAATCACGAAATCTAAAGTTAGGGTTTCAAAACCCCCAAAACGAAGAAATCACTCACCTTGATGATTTAGGAATCGTGAACGTGTTTACGGGGTTAGATTGAAGTCTCCATACGTTTCCCCACGCATCCCCTGGCTCAATTTGGTGGAAAATCGCCTTAGGAAGCTCTGGAATCGAATTTGGGGTATTTTTCCCCGAAATGAGCATTTTCTGCACATTTAAAGGCTCTGCAGCGTAACACGTCCCGGATTAGACTAACACGGCTCGTGTTAGTCCACAAATTTCCACTGTTTGCTTCAGTAGGTATAGCACGGCCCGGGTTAGACTAACACGGCTCGTGTTAGCTACTAAATGCCCAAAATAGTCCCTAACAATCCTTTACACGACCCGTGTGACTTGGACACAACCCGTGTACTCTATTTTGGCATTTTTAAGGCTCAAACTTCTTCCAAATGGATTTTTAACCACTCAAATTCATACATCAACTTGACTAATCTTATTCCCGCCAAGATTAGTACATAAGAAAGGTTTTAAATCTCTTCTCACTAATTAAACAACTCATAACTCAAATGTAATAACTCTACTTACCTTAGTAAGCATCTTAAAATGAAAATGGGTCTTACAAGAACCAAAGAAATACAATGGAAGAACCGAAAGTTGAAGTTGATGGAATGGTTCATTTAGCAACCAGGAACCGATTTCAGAAAGGAAAAACTTTGAATAATAAAGGAGATACTCTTAAATGCAACCATTATGGAGAAGAAGGACACGCAAAACAACAATGCTATGAGATCATCGGGTATCCAGAGTGGTGGGATTTCTCGAAAAAGCCACGCAGAAAAACTGGTCAAGCAAATGTTGCAACCTCAAGCAAAGATGAAACATCGGCCCCTATAGCCGCACATACCGAACAAATGCATGAATCTGGTATGTCTAAAACTAAATCTACTATTGATAGTCATTGGATCATTGACACAGGAGCGACCGATCATATGACAAGTGACCCATGTAAACTTGTATCCATGTGTACTCCAAAACAATCCAAGATCCTCACAACAAATGGAGGAACCGCACAAGTGACTAGTGAAGGACCAGTTCAAGTATCTGCATCTATGAAACTTGAGAATGTTCTTGTAGTTCCCTCACTACCGTCTAACCTCTCATCTATATCCCAAATTACAAAGAATTTGAATTGTTTCGCAACTTTTTGGCCTGATGTGTGTATGTTCCAGGACATCAAGACACAAAGGATTCTTGGCTATGGTACTAGGCGGGGGAAGTTGTACTATCTCGAAGATCAGGAGTACAGAAAAGCACTTAATACCGTAATAACTCAAGGAAATAAGACATTGGCATGGTTATGGCATCGTAGATTAGGGCATTCGTCATTTAGCTATCTTAGAGAATTGAAACCGAGTTTGCTTTTCGTAAAAACTGATGAATTTAAATGTGGTATTTGTGAAATGGCGAAAAGTCATAAATTCTCATACGCTCCAAGTGATAATAAGAATGTGATTCCTTTTATGACTATACACTCTGATGTACGGGGTTCGGTTAGAATTTCTACACCTAACGGTGCTCGTTACTTTGTAACTTTTATTGATGAACGTACTCGCATGGTATGGATTTCCCTTCTTAAGCACAAAGGGGAAGTATGTAATGTTTTTCGGAATTTTGTCAGAACTGTCAGGTCATAATACAAGTGTGACATCCAAGTGCTTCAATCTGACAACGGAAACGAGTATGTCAACCAAGTCTGTAAAGATAACTCCATAAGACATCAAACCTCGTGCATTGGACCCCCCAACAAAACGGATTAGCAGAAAGAAGAAATCGACAACTTCTTGAGATTGTTAGTACTGTTTTTCAGAATTTTGTCAGAACTGTCAGATCACAATACAAGTGTGACATCCAAGTGCTTCAATCTTACAACGGAACCGAGTATGTCAACCAAGAGATGGAAAAATTATGTAAAGATAACTCCATAAGACATCAAACCTCATGCATTAGACCCCCCTAACAAACCGGATTAGCAGAAAGAAGAAATCGACAACTTCTTGAGATTGTTCGTGCTTCCCTGTTTGACATGAATGTCCCTCGGGAATACCGGGGTGAGGCAATTTGGTCCGCAGCTTATCTTAGAACCAAGGGTTTTTGGCTGCACAACTTATGTGCATCAAAAACTGGGGAAAACTTGAACCTCGAGCTGTTCGTTGTATCTTTCTAGGGTACGTTATTTTAAAAAGGGTTACTGTTGTTATGACCCTATGGAAAGAAAAATGCACATCACCAGAGATGTTGTATTTCATGAAAATATTCAATTTTTTGGAGGTGAGGGTTCTCTTCAGGGGGAGAAAACATATAATATGGAAGAAGAGAACATATATGAGTGCAACGAAGAAGGGGAACCGCAAGATGAAACATCCAATATACCAAACAACGAAAATGAAGAAAGAGATGATAATGGTAATCATATGGAAGAAACTATTGAAGATCAAGATAATACAACTTCCCCGCATGTTACCACTACCGAAAGTACACATGAACCACCTTTGATGACCACTAACCTTAATGATTCAATTTTGCAGGATATCCCGAATAATGATGACATCTCGTCTGATGTCACCTCGTAAGAACCGAAACAACCAAGGTATCCTATAAGGCACAACCAAGAAGTCCCCGTAAAGCGATATCAACCTGATCTCAAGGCAAAGGCGAAATACCCCATCAACAATGATATATCACCTCACCAATTAGCCAAATCTGAAGCATTTTTGGTAGACCAGTTGTCTTCAGTGACTATCTCGAATAACGTTCAAGAAGCTCTGAAAGACCAGAAGTGGAAGACAGCAATGAACGATTAAATGGAAGCCCTCCAAAAGAACCGTACATGGGAGTTGGTGAATCTCCCTCCAGGAAAGAAGCTCGTAGGGTGCAGATGGATATTCAATGTCAAGCTCAACTCGGAAGGGAATATTGGCAGGTACAAAGCAAGACTGGTAGCTAAAGGATACACTCAAAATTATGCTATAGCAAAAATAAATATCATTCACATCCTTTTGTCCATAGCAGCAAACCAAGATTGGCCTCTACGACAGTTCGATGTGAAAAATGCGTTCCTAAACGGACACCTCAAAGAAGAATTTTATATGGAACTTCCCCCCGGACTACAATATACAGGAAAAGTGTGTAAACTAATGAGAGAGTTATATGGGTTGAAACAATCTCCTCGTGTATGGTTCGAGAGATTTTCCAGCTTCATGAAGAGAATTGGGTACAAGCAAAGTGATGCGTATCACACTCTCTTTGTGAAGAGACAAAAAAGAACATAACGGCATTGATTGTATACGTAGATGATATGCTCGTCACCGGAAATAATTCAGAAGAGATAGTAAATCGTCAAAAGATTCTGGCGACAGAGTTGTAACTCAAGGATCTGGGAACTTAAAATATTTTTTGGGTATAGAAGTAGCAACGTCAAAGGAAGGTATATCCATGTGTCAACGAAAGTATGTATTGGACCTCCTAGCAGAAACCGGTATGCTTGACTGTCATCTGGCTAATACTCCTATGGAAGTAAACCACCATTTTGATGATTAATCGGGATCAAGTACCAACGAATAAGGAAAGGTACCAACGACTAGTAGGGAAGTTAATTTATCTGTCTCATACTCGTCCAGACATAGCATATGTAATAAATGTGGTAATCCGATTTATGCATGCACCAAGTGAAGATCATATGGAAGCCGTAAAGGGGTAAGTGGGTTCAGTGATGTAGATTGGGCAAGAAATGGAACTGATGGAAAGTCAACATCCGGATACTTTACATTTGATGAGGTAATCTTGTCACATGGAGAAGCAAGAAACAGAAGGTTGTTGCGAGGTCAAGTGCAGAGTTTGAACTTTGAGGGATGGTTCATGGTGTATGCAAACATTTGTGGATAAAGCGAATTCTACGAGACCTTAGTATTGGTCTTACGAATCCGATGAGTTTAAGTTGTGACAACCAAGCGGCAGTCAAGATAGCGAATAACCTGGTCCATCATGATAGAACCAAACATGTAGATGTTGATCACTTCATTAAAGACCATTTAGAAAAAGGTACAATCGAACTCCTGTTGGTTCCCTCAAAAGATCATTGGCAGACATCCTAACGAAAGCTGTGTGTGGAAGGATCTTTCATTTCTCTCTGGACAAGTTGGGAATGATCGACATCCATTCTCCACCTTGCGGGGAGTGTTGACGAGAGCAATTTAAGGGATTTGATTTCCCCAATCTTCTCCCTAGTTTGTTATACATTCCGTAGATAGAGGCTAACCAAAATTAAGATAATTTTATTCTGTTCTTGTATATATGGATGTAATACCTCTTTTGGAGATATACGAAATTTTCACAGCTTATCGGAACCCTAGTTTTCATCAACGTATCCTTGGAACGATAAAATTTGTGCTCCAAATTTTTGTGAAATACTACGCGTATGAACTCCCAAAAATGTGCTTTGGGTTGAGCGTTTCTGGCCTCGCAATCCTTGGAAACGACAACCCACGCACGGGCTAGCATCACTTCTTCTTCTTGGGTCCACGCTTGAGCGGGAGCGGGACCGGTGGGTTTCTTTCGGCTTTTTCGTTGTAGGGGAATTTCTTCGGGCTCGGATTCTTCTACTTCTTCCGGTGGTGTCTCCGGCACCGCCTCGTCGCTCGAGTCGGACACATCGACATGTTCTGGTTGTGGCTCCGTAAAAGCGGTGCTAGGTGCACCGAAAAACGGGTTGAACGGCGATGCTGGGTATTGGAATTGTGGAGGCATCGATTGGTATTAAAATTGTGGTGGGGGAAAAAACGGCCGCTCCATTTGCGGAATGTACGGAGTGGGTTTCGGTGTCAGTTGCAAGAAAATATTTTTGGCAGCTTTCGGTTTTCGTTGGGACGATTTCTTTGGAAGCCATTGGAATTTTTTGGAGAGCAAAATATGAATGGTTTTGATGTGTAGAAGATGTAGTGTGTGAATATCTAAATGTGTGTGTGTGTGTGTGTATATATATATATATATATATATATATATATATATATATATATATATATATATATATGGGGGGAGGTGTTTAAAAAATTGCATTAACGGCTATAAAGGAGCCATTGGGCAACGGTCCAGCTTCAACGTCGCACGAGCTGGCAACGTCGTACGAAGAATGTGGCGGCGTCGCACAGGCGGGGCGGTGTTCACCGCACATGTCATGCTCATCGGACATGTCGTTGGAGGCACTCCTCATGACCTTAGTAATAGTCATTTAATAAATCATTCGACACATAATTGAAAATGGGAAGTGATATGTACACAACAATTTTTATCCATACACAACAATTAGAGCTTGAGGAGACTTGTACTATATGCATAAAAAACAGTATATTATTGTGTATGGATAAAAATTGTTGTGTACAAATCACTTCCCTTTAAAAATAAATCAAATAAATTATCAGCTTATATGGATTGTAGAATGGTAGCATAGGTAATCCAACTCACTCACATTTTGCAAGCCATACCCAGATACAATTAAATATAAATAGTTATAGAGGGCTTTTAAATATGTGGATTTATTATTAATAAATTAAATTTTGTATCTTGCGTTGAGAGAAAAGGAGACGAACGTTTAAAGTGAAACAACTTATCCAAAAATATTTATAGATCATAATAAACAGAAATACTTTATTAGCACTTGATGGGGTTAATAAACACTTTAAATATCACATAGAATGAAACGTCACCTTAAAATACATTCAAAATCAAATCTAAGAAATTGATTTAAGTAACTTCTCAATCCCAAAATTCATATGACAAAAACGTCTGGAACATTTACAACGAAAAATGTAGCGCAATCTCAACAATAATATAACAATTACAAATTTTAGTTATCCTCTCAATACTTTGAAGATTATCATAAGAATAAAAGAGAACTCAAAATAGTTTCCAAAATCAAGACAGTCGTATGCAAAATATAAAACTTCAATGATATTCTTCTTTACAACAACGTCACGTAAAAAGTTAAGAATGAAAGATAAAGAAGATTGTGGGTTCGAAACAATTTACACAACACTCCCCTCTACTATGAGCTTAATACAACTTCCCCCTTAACCTTTCTTCTTCAAATCATAACCGCCAGCGCGCTTTCTCAGATCATCAACAAAATGATCGGTCGGCGGAACATCGTTTTTCTCCTCCGGATCGCCGGTCACCGCCTCCTTCACCATATTAGTAGTATCCTTCGTAAGATCCCACACATTATCCAACGTCTTCTTAGCCATTTCTCCGATTTCCAATCCCGTTTCTAAAGCTTTCCCAACTCCTTGCTTCGCCGTCTCCGC
Organism: Cichorium intybus; assembly: GCA_023525715.1. Classification (NCBI taxonomy): domain Eukaryota; kingdom Viridiplantae; phylum Streptophyta; class Magnoliopsida; order Asterales; family Asteraceae; genus Cichorium; species Cichorium intybus. The sequence goes on from CM042012.1 coordinate 133,265,295, forward strand.
CACGAAACTCGTCGCGTCACCGTCGCTCTCCCTAGAAGGCGACGGAGTTGTAGATGATTTCACAACGTTCACACGGTCATCTGCACCAGTTTCCAATCCGGATCCAGTTGGCCTGATATCATCAACCAAATTCGAATCCTGCGTATTGCAAAGGTGCAGTAATGTCGATTAACTAACAATCAAATTTAATGAAATTGTGTTAAGAACTTGTGGTTTTTGGCTGTACCTTGTGATTAGGATGTGCGGGCAGAGAGGAGAAGAAGTTAAAGGGATAAACATAAACCCTAACTCTAGATTGCTGAAGATTTTTGTTAATGGCGAAGCCGATGAATCTGGCGTACATTGTTGCAGATATGGAGGTGGTTCTTCTTTGTATGTTTAGTCTAAATAGCGGTGAATGTTCAGGAGGGGTGGCGAGCTCCGGCGAGGGACACGAGCACTCGTTTAGACGACGACACGTGGTTGTCACGTGGCAACGGTGTGGGGAGATGGTTGGCTTTTTGTGACGTCATTACATATGGATTAGACTTTTTAAAAATTCACGTGAAGGAGAACGATTTTTTTTCAAATGTTGTCAGTACAACACTGAAGAGAAGTCTAATTGTAAGTTTGTAACTTAAAATTTCAAATCTTTTCCTTCTATTTTAAATAGCAAAATAATGTTAAAATGGATTAAAACTAAAACAATAAATAAAACAAGGACTAAAATTTTAAATAATAAAGAATTCAAAGAAAAAGGAGCTGAGTTGACCAAGTTTTAGAAAACTCAAAAAATTAATCAAAAAAATGGGTTATAGAGAGTTCCAACTTGCAAGTATACGTAGGGTGAGCATGGTGCGGTTTGGTGCGGTTTTTGGTTAAAACCGAACCGCAAGCCGCATTATGTGGTTTTTGAAAACCTAAACCGCAATTTGCGGTTTCTAATGCGGTGCGGTTTTGCGGTTTTTCCATGTGGTGCGGTTTTATTTGGTGCGGTTTCGGTTATTAACCGCATAATATAGTGGTGTGCGTTTTTTTCTATGGTGCGGTTGTAAAACCGAAGAAGTTCAAAATCGACGCATTTCTTATAATTTTTTTAGTATTTTGACTATATATTTAGTATATTGTCGCTTCCAAAATACAAAATAGAACTCATTTGTTTCTTTGTATTTAGTATAGTAAATCATGAAACAACTAAAGTTTATAACTTACAATTGGTGAAATGACAAATGGAATTGCCACTATCAAAATGCAAACTGAAATTGTCGTTTAAACTCACTATTTTATTTAATCTATAATGTCATATTTAAACTTAATTATAAGTAATAATACATATAGTATGTAATTATTTAATACATGATAATCGGTGCGGTTCGGTTATTTGCGGTTTTTCCAAAAGTAAAAACCGCACCGCACCGCAATTTTGCGGTTTTTGTAAAAGTATAAACCACACCGTCGGTTTTTGCTTTGGTTTCGGTTTTTCGGTTTCGGTTTTTGCGGTTTTTTTCGATTATTTTTTGTTGCAGTTCGGTTTTTGCTCACCCCTAAGTATACGAAACTCAATGTCACGAAATAGTTGATGGAAAAGGGGCTCTTAAAGGGTGAGCACCACGACTCGTTTTCCCAAATCATACCCAGACCAACACCAAACTAGGTACTCGATTATTGGATATGAATGTATTCTATATTCGGTTATTCTGGTCCAGTATCATTGGGTAACCCCAAAAAAGCGATGACTGAATAACAATCTTTATGTGCTTTGCATTAACTTTTCTTTGTGTTGGTCTGTAACTCTGTTTCTCGATTACCGACTTCCATGACTATTTTAAATGCATAACATAACACCTTACACCTAAGTCATCTTCATAAAATTAACCCTAAACCAAAGATGCAAGAATTTGCGGGAAGCCTTTTCGCGGGACTATCAAAACTTAATTTCAACCAAACAGTTTGTAGACTAGCGGCATCAGATGTTGGTGAAAAGGTGGGGCTAAACATAGGTTGAATGCTTGGAATGAAATATAGAATATAGGTTGTGTGTTAACCGTAAGATCATACTTTTACTTAAGGTTGTGATAGTAAGATTGGATCGGGAGCGAAAGGTCCTACCAAGTTGAACTACTGTTCAAAACTGCTCGCAATGTCTTGTTTTTGTAGTACTGATTAAAACTTGATGTTGATTATGACATCGATGTTGGAATTAGTTTCAACTTCTTAAGAACGAATCATAATTCGCGTAGCTGCAACCGACAATATTAGGAAGAAAACATCTTAAACACGGAAAGATTCAACATCATCTTGATCACGTACAAATAAACTCATAATATCGCAAAGAGACTAACATGAGTGTCACGTTGCTCTGTGTAATTCGAGATGAATGAATGGAGTGGTGATGTTCTATGAGGTTTTTTGTGACATGTAATGCTCATTTTCAAGTTGACTGGGTGATTTTTTTTCCTCGACTATATATCCGGTCGAAGTTAGATACTAATTGGGATCTTCAGATCCCAATATAAATCATGCTTCATATAGATCTTAGTGTGATTGATATCGTTTTTTGCTTGTACGATCTTAAGATAGTAAGATCTTAAGACCAAATATCAAGATCTTAAAAACGTTGCAAGGGACCATTTAACTTAAATGAATACCACAAATAAGATATTATACTCTATTTTTGTTTTTTTAATGACATAAAATAAGTAAATAAACAAAATACAATAGGATTTTTTGTTGGTGATTTTTTTGTAAGTACAGGGCATGCTTATTTGGAAAACCTCCTGTTAGGATCGAGACACACACACGACACAAATCACACGCACTCAGCTCTCTCTCTCTCTCTCTCTCTCTCTCTCTCTCAAGAACACAAAGATGAATACGAGGGATTTAACGTGGTTCGGTCTAATCTGACCTACGTCCACCAGGTAACTAGGAATTTATATTTATTGGTGCTACACTGCACTCTCTCTGTTACATGTGGTGTGTTTTACAAATCGCAGATAATCTCTTAAATAGAGATTGGAAAAGAGAATTGTCAAAGCAAAGAAAATTCTTCAGCCCACTTCATTTGACATGAAGTTTCTTCAGCCGATTCTTTTGACAGACCACAAGAGTGGCTTCACACTCAACAATCTCCCACTTGAAGCCACGGAACAATCTTCACCTGTGCTTCAACTGTGCATCTGTATTTCGTAAAACGTTTCATCTTAGCTCCTTCCTAGTTACCCTGCCTTCTCTTCAATTTTCCTGAAGGCTAGTTGAAACTTCCGTTAGCTCCAACACATTAGTCATGGCTAAGTCTGCCACTGACCTGTTCTCTGTCTCCACCGGCTCCCACTGAAATGAACTGCCCGATCCTGGAACATCCTGAGAACAAACAACAACACTCTCCATGTGTAGCAGATAATCTAGAGAGATTTTTACAGATGGAATACTGGTTTTCTTAACCCACTGTGTTCTGGGTGTTCTAGCTGAGACACAACCCTTGCTCCCACTGCTATGAATGCCCTTGACTGGTTTTTCTAAACCATTCCAAACACGTTCAACCTGAATCTGACCTGTGACTCTGGGTTTGCCATCTGCAAAGCAAACCTTCTTCTGTCCACGAGACTCTATGAACCGGACTTTGGTCTTCTTCTGAACTGGGATGGTTACTCCCTCAGACGGTAAACTGACCATATATAATGAACCCCTCTTATGTCCACGAGCTATCACAAGATTTCCTTTGACTACCTTCCACTGCCCATTCCTGAACTTAACCTCGTGCCCCTGTTCATCCAACTGCCCAAAAAAATCAACTGTTTCTTCAGACTTGGAATTACTCGGACATCCTTCAAAGTCCATGGACCGACTGGAGTCTTCAGATCTAAGTCACCTATGCTCGTCACATCAAGAATCTCATCGTTCGCCAGTCTTACCTTACCAAAATCCCCTTCTTTCAGATTCCGCAATGCTTCACTGCTGTGGGTTGCGTGAAATGAAGCACCCGAATCCATAACCCAGGAATCCACATTGCTCTCCACACTACAGATCAACGCATCATCATATGAATGGTCTACTGCAGCGTTAACTTCTTTCTTGTCTTTTGGACATTGATTCCTAAAATGTCCAACCTCTTTACAGTTCCAACAAGTCACATCATTTCGAGTCCTCGACTGACTCCTTCTCCTGTTCTTGCTCCCACTACCTCTGTTATTTTTTCTACCTCTGACCGCATTCAATTGTTCACTTGATGATTCCCCGGAATTTCTTCTTCTGACGTCTTCACCTAGAATTAAATCCCGAATTCCCTTAAAAGTGAGCTCTTTCGATCCTGTGGAACTAGTAACGGCTGTAACTGTTCCGGACCAACTGTCAAGTAACGATGATAACAGTAGTAAAGCTTAAACTTCGTCCTCGAACTTTATTCCCACTGACCCAAGTCTGGATAAAATCGAGTTTAAATTGTTGATGTGCACTGTAACTGAACTTTCTTCCCTCATCCTCGTGTTGACTAGCTCCCGAATCAGGAAGACTTTATTTGCTGCCGACGGCTTCTCGTACATATTAGACAATGCCTCCATGATTCCCTTTGTCGAGGTCTCCTTCAAAATGTTGAAGGCAACATCCTTTGACAACGCTAGTCTAATAAATGCCTTGGCCTTCTTATCCAAAGTCTCCCACTGTGCCTGTGTCATCGCCTCCGGTTTTTCACCTAAAAATGCGTCCAAGTCTTTCTGCACGAGCAAATCTTCAATTTGCATCTTCCACCAACCAAAGTCCTTCCCATCAAACTTCTCAATTTGAATCTTACTGCTTTCTGCCATTATAACGGACAAACTGCACCCTTTTCAGAAAATAAGGGTGAAAAATGCAAATTTTCTGAAGTTTAGGGGCTCAACTGCAATTTTCAGAAAGTTCAGGTGCTAAACTGCAATTTTCTGAAAGTTCAGGGGCTAAACTGCAATGTTCTAAAAGTTCATGGACCTAACTGTAATTTTCTGAAAGTTTAGGGCTAAACTGCACTTTTCTGAAAGTTCAGGGACCTAACTGCAATTTTCTGAAAATTCAGGGGCTAAACTGCACCTTTTTGAAAGTTTGCACTCTCCCTTTTTTGTTTTTGTTTCTTTCTCCAAGAATAAAAGAAAACAACAACACGGTTTTTTTTCAAAACAAAAAATTATGCAGCTGCTCTTGGCAATCTTCTCCGGATGTGAGATGCAACAACTACCGGAGACCGACAAGATTTGATCCTCCTCCTGCCGGAAAACGACTCTGACGATTTCTGCTCCTATCGTCGCTACAGTACCGGCGACTGTTGTCTGGCTAACTGCGTGCAGCCACCTAACTCGGAACAGAAAAAGAACAACGCAACTGATCTCCGGCGATCCGATCGATGTGTACGGTGTATAAGTGAGCCTGAGCTCTGATACCAGTTGTTAGGATCGAGACACACACACGACACTAATCACACGCACTCAGCTCTCTCTCTCTCTCTGTCTCTCTCAAGAACACAAAGATGAACACGAGGGATTTAACGTGGTTCGGTCTAATCTGACCTACGTCCTGAAAGGTTTTCTGCAAATCTATAAACTAAATAACCTAAGTTCACATGCAACCTAAGAGGATCTATGTTTTCTTCTAATTAAACATATAACTAATTCCTAAAGGCTGAAAGAATTAATCTAAAAGAAAGAAATCAGAAAAACCAACCTTTTGTGAATCTTGGAAGCAAAGCAACAGAAACCTCTTGCCTCAAATATAGTCACACCCTAGCTTGGAAGTATTGGCCGAAAAATCCTTCAGAGAGAGCTTCAAAATCGTGGACTATGAGGGGTTATGAGCCTCCCTATTTATAGGCTCCAGTGGATGACCAGATAAACCTTAAGAGATAAACCTTTTGAATTCAAATCAAGATAAACTATTATCTTATTAATTCAAATCCTTTTATCCTCATTCTTAAAATCGAAAATATATATGTTTCCATATATAATTTCGTTGGTCACACACTCACTCAAACTGTCACTTACTCAACTATTGAATAATTACAGTTTTAGTCCCTGCACCTTAATTAATCAATTTAACTGCCAAATTAATTCCAATTAATTCCAGAAAAATTCCTAATTAATTATTATAGTTTCTAATTAATATATTATCACTTAAATATATTAATAAACTATTTATTTAATTTCTATTGATTTATTAATCACATAATAAATCAACTTTTCTCTCTACCGGACTTTCTGCCAATCCTCCAACTATGAGGGCAACCCAAATGGACTATGCTACTATTAATTAGGTAAATACTAATTATTAGTCATGACTTAGACACCTAATCCAACAGTCTCCCACTTGGATAAGTCTATGACTAAAATTACCAATTTAACCTCTAATTAGTTAGCAACTGTAGCTTCCTAGAAACCGCTGTCGAACTCTGACCTAGTGAGTTCTGTCCAATGATAAGTGATCAGATGATCCTCCGTCCAACAAGATATTTTTCAGACTCAAGACATGGATTAGAATCAATCTTGGTCTGATTCTCTGTTTCCCGATTTCTGATTTGCATATGACTTTAAGACTACTAATTGAGCATATCAACTTAGTCCTGGTTGGCCAACCCTTTCAATTGTAACACCCAGTTTCTCATACGAAGTACAGCCAAAATCTTTTAAACAACAATTATACATTAATTGGGTATACTTGTAATCAAACCACGTATCAAGCTGTTATCATTACAAAAATTTCATAAAAGGTCCTTACAATTTATAAACGGGCATTACAAATGAATCTAATTCGACTAAGGACAGGCTCTAATTTGTCCGTCTTTCTTTATCACATGCTTTCCCTATTACTGCTACAGATACCTGCAAAAACAACAAGCAACTCAAGTGTAAGCTTATAAAGCTTAGTGAGTAATCTCAATCATATTTTATAGATCTTTCTCAAAGATATCCTCATCTTCCTCTCTTGCTATTCTCATTAGCAAGATCTCTCTTCTCTTGACTCGAAATCTGCAACCATATTATCTTTACAACACTAGCTAATTGTTAGCAACATCAACTCAATCATAGTACCACAAATAGTAATACTCATAAACTCAATCGCAATCTCACACATACTCATTTTAACAATCTATTAATCTCAGTTTCCTCATAAAGACATTATTCCACACGAAATCATATGACATAATCATATCAACATTTACTCTAATTATACAACCAATATGCATTTTGACTTGGCCACTGTTACATACTCATAATAGTTTACTCGGTCAAAGGTTACAACAATAACCACAACATAGCAAAATCATATATGAACTCAATTATAACATTTCTCATTGTTATAATAATCAATGCAAGAACACGTTACCTCCGTCACGCTAATATCGATTCTTCTCTATTGATCATTGTTTATATTCAACTCATCAATCATTATCCACAATAACAATATCACTCTATTACTTAGTCTCATAAGATCAACATAACACATATGGATATATATATATATATATATATATATATATATATATATATATATATATATATATATATATATATATATATATATATATATATATATATATATATATATATATATATATTCTGCAATAAATAAGTATAACTCCACTTATGTATTAGTAAGTACTCATCTGATATCATTTCAGTATATGGAACCCCCAATTTACGTGTATCGGGCTCCTGTTCGTTAGACTTGATTACATCTCCATAGTCCAATTCAATTCTCCAACATCCACAATCATTTCAATAACATCTATCTCAAGATGTATAAATCAAAAGAGGAAAAAGGAGTATAAACGGTAAATATCGACTCTATGTTTACCGAAACCCCCAAATTCGCGGTTCTACTCATTCAACCATAGAAACTCGACAATACTCTCACCAATAACTCTAAAGACATCCACTAACAATCTACTATCAACATATATAACAAAATATAACGAAATCACGAAATCAAAGTTAGGGTTTCAAAAACCCCAAAACGAAGAAATCACTCACCTCGATAAATTCGGAAGCAAGAACATGTTTACGGGGTTAGATTCGCGTCTCCATATGCATTCCAATGAATCTCCAGGCCTAATTTGACCCAAAATCGCCATATAGAGCTCTCAAAATCGAAAAGGGGAAATGTTTCTTCGAAATGGGTTTTGCTGCGTATTTATAGTCTGCACCGTAACCCGACCCGGGTTGCAGAACCCGACCCGGGTTCTGTTACGCAAAATTCACGTTTTTCAGTCCAAGGCGAAGCACGGTCCGGCTTCTCCAACCCGACCCGAGTTCTGTCGAACACGACCCGGGTTCTTTAACACGACCCGGGTTGACCTTTCAAGAACCCAAGTTGTTTCTTTTAACCTTTTTAACATTCTACTTCTCATAGATGGGTTTCTAAACATCTTAACTCGTATTTTAACTCATCTAATCTCGTTTATATCAAAAATTAAAATAACTCTACCATAAATTAAGATTACGGTATTACAAGTTCTTACCCCCTTCAAAAGATTTCGTCCTCGGAATCTCTTAGATTAAGCATGGCTTATACCACCATCTCACAACCGCAATCATACATCACGTATGATAATGATATCATCCTCTCGTCAACTAGCAACTTGTACATACTGTCGCATCTTATTGACTCATAATATAGCTATAGAACTCAAGCTCCCTCGATTCACATTACATTTAGAAACTTTCTCACTCGACTTCTCTTTCCACAAAATTTTAACGCCCGTCATTATTCTCATAAAATGATCTCTATAACCACATTGGTTGTTACCATTTCACGTGGACAACCACTCATTCTTTCAGGGCACTCCCTTGTTATAGCTTTGACGATACGAAGGTATCTCACCTCACTCTTCAAGTGATACTCCAATCACTATCATCACTTACACACACCTATATCTATGGTTCACATCGAGCCATATTCTCAACATACCATCCACTCTTTCTATAACACTAATCTCAATAACTATTTGAGATTCAACTTCCATTTCCAATTTCCTAAAAATGGTTTACTCTAACTCAATAAAGAAAACGGTCTCACCGATTCCAAGCTCACATTCTCTCTCAATTTACTTCTCATATTGCAACATGTCAATAATTTATTTCTCATTAACATAGCTCATAATTACTAGGATAAAACTCCAAAAATAACAAAATATTAGAAACTATCTCGAGTTTCACTCACGCCTCCTCTGAATTTGTTATTTAACTCTCGACACTTTAGTTACACAAGACCCGTTTCAGTTGTCTCATCACCACAACCGACTTCAACTTCTCTGAAAACGCATTCATCTCTGCTCCTCCTCACTTATGTGGACAATCCACATCACACTTTCACTCAATCGATAATCATAACGAACTCAGAAATTTATTATCAAATAAATTTTCAACATAATCGCATATATTTCTCCCAACACATCATCAGTAAGAATTCTCCCCTCGCCTTTTCTCTGTCATTCTCATTTAAATTTCTAATTTATCATAATGACACAAAATAAATCATACATACATTCGACTCTCCATAATCTCTACACACAACTCGTAAAGAATTTATAATGTTCAACACTGCAAGCTCTACGGTGAGATCATATCTCATCGCTCGACTAACTCATTAATCTCAAGAAAATAACTTAACATTATTATAACTAAATCTACTATCCATCGTCTCATACGAATAAGTAGTTTTGTTATCTCGACATTCACAAATTTCTCTCATCAGCGGTAATCGATTTGATTGTTAAGGAAAGAATCCTATCAATCACAATCACGATTATTTTTATACTCTTTTTAACTCATTACATAGTTATACAACTTTATCTCGTTCAACAATTAAGTAAGTTTCAGACATTCTCAAATTAATATGTTAACACATAATTATAACTCAATTTCACCCTCAACATCGTCTAAATACAACTCACACATACTCAGTCAGAATAGTACAGTTTCAATACTTCATATCATCATCATACAGTGCATGCATGTCTATACATAAGCATGATACTGCAACATCATTCCAGTTCTGCTTATGGTACCCCGTACCATCCTCCTGTCTCGTCACTCACACTATCTTACAGTACCCCGTACTGTCCTCCAAACTCACTACTCAATATTATCTCATGGTACCTCGTACCGTTCGTCGACCTCATTATTCAACACTCTTTTACGGTACCTCGTACCGTTCTCCGTTTTAACCACTCAATGCTGTGTCACGGTATCTCATACCGTTCTTGATCAAATCATGGTACCTCGTACAATTTTCTGATTTCAATCCATCTCTTCTTTGACTCTAGCGGGTCTCCCTTACGGTCTCAAGCCATATAGACTCACCATTACTCCTCTTTTTGTTTGAATCACAAATGTCCCCACTACTCTAACCACAAGATGCTCGTTATGTGGTTCCATAGAAATATGTGGTCTCAACCACTTTACTCAATATATGGTCTCACAAAATATGTGGTCCTCAACCATATTTACTCATTATATGGTCCCATAAAATATGTGGTCTCAACCATATTTACTCGATATGTGGCCCACAAAATGTGTGGTCTCAACCACATTTACTAAGTAACCAACTCAATCTCTAAGCCAATAAGGTCTAGATGAACCACTCTAGGTTCTCTCAATTATAACCACAAGGTACTCTTTATGTGGTTACTTAAGTGTCCTCTGACAACTCTGTCACAAATATCTCATTATGTGACAACTCCAAACCACACAGTTTAACTCTCAGTATGTCAACTCATAATCAGTTATTGTGTGCAATCAACTACACACTCACCGTCTTTCTCAACTCATACTCTTTTGGCTATCTCAGCCATTTATTTTGATCAATCATAAGTACTAATCATGTGGCCCCACAAAACATGTGGTCTCAACCACAAAGTACTCGTACATAGAAGTCTCGTCACATCTGTGAAACAACAAACACTATATATACAATATCAAATTTTATATATATATATATATATATATATATATATATATATATATATATATATATATATATATATATATATATATATATATTTACCATGTATATACTCTTTATACACACTTCTCTATGGTTGTTAAGTACTCGTCAAGCAACCAGTTATAATCTCAGTTATATACAATCACAAAGCACTCGTTATGTGATATGTAAACATTACCTCAAATGGACACGAGATTCTCATCTCGATGTCGATTACTACACTTTATAACCACAATTTTCTAACATATGTAATCTCAGTTAATCTTTTACGTGTCTACATATTTTATACATATTCTATTACATGTATTATCAACAATTAAATATGCGCGACACGTTACAGCTAACATGTTAAGTAAAATTACTTGCATACCTCATACCAACAAAATCTCATCTCCTCATTAGTTGAACCTTGCGTACCGCGGTTCTCAAATCTTGAGTGTACTCGGCTATATTCACATATCTCAACTCTTAGCTCATGCTCAACATATACTCAAACTCTTTCTCATCATCAGTTAGAATTTTGCCTCGACCGGGATTTCATCTTAACATCTCATCATCATCTGGAAATTCGCCATCAACAAAATCTCATCTCATATTCAGTTAACATCACATAATTAGCTGAATTTCTTTTCTTCTCGTTGGTTGATATCTCATATCAGCCAAAATCTCGTCTCATCATCCACTATTGGTCCAACCGGCTCTGACCAATTTCTCAATTCATCCTTCATCTGACTCCATATCTGTATTTACACACAGAAAACAACAATAACAAATATAACATATAAGTTATACTTAAATCATAAACTAAAATCTACAGCAGTATCTTTTCCAAGCATGTGATATGGGGTCTCTCTCTTCCTTGATTCAAGTCTAGGACTCTATACTCAAAGACCTAGTTCACTTAAACCATGCTCTGATACCAACTTGTAACACCCAGTTTCTCATACGAAGTACACCCAAAATCTTTTAAACAACAATTATACATTAATTGGGTATACTTGTAATCAAACCACGTATCAAGCTGTTATCATTACAAAAATTTCATAAAAGGTCCTTACAATTTATAAACGGGCATTACAAATGAATCTAATTCGACTAAGGACAGGCTCTAATTTGTCCGTCTTTCTTTATCACATGCCTTCCCCTATTACTGCTACAGATACCTGCAAAAACAACAAGCAACTCAAGTGTAAGCTTATAAAGCTTAGTGAGTAATCTCAATCATATTTTATAGATCTTTCTCAAAGATATCCTCATCTTCCTCTCTTGCTATTCTCATTAGCAAGATCTCTCTTCTCTTGACTCGAAATCTGCAACCATATTATCTTTACAACACTAGCTAATTGTTAGCAACATCTAGGGGTGGCAATTGGGTCGGGTTCGGGTTGGCGGGTCGCGGGTTGGCGGGTTGGCGGGTTAGAAAGGCCAACCCAAACACGACCCATATAAATATTCGGGTTGGCGGGTCACGGGTTGGCGGGTTGGCAGGTAACCCAGACACGACCCGTGTAACCCGTTTAATTATACGGGTTGGCGGGTTGGCGGGTCAGTTTCGGGTTGGTGGGTTATATATGGGTTGGCGGGTCATAAACGGGTTAGCGGGTCGCGGGTTGGCGGGTCATATGCGGGTTGGCGGGTCATTTTCAGCTTATTTTTTATTTTTATTGAAAATAATAAATATTAAAATATATATGTATATATATACGGGTTGGCGGGTCAACCCGCGAACCCAACTAATGACCCGAACACGACCCATATAATAAACGGGTTGGCGGGTTGGCGGGTTGACGGGTTGGCGGGTCAAAAATCTCGACCCAAACCCGTTTATTTTCGTGTCGGGTTCGTGTCGTGTCGCGGGTCGTGTCGAGAATTGCCACCCCTAGCAACATCAACTCAATCATAGTACCACAAATAGTAATACTCATAAACTCAATCGCAATCTCACACATACTCATTTTAACAATCTATTAATCTCAGTTTCCTCATAAAGACATTATTCCACACGAAATCATATGACATAATCATATCAACATTTACTCTAATTATACAACCAATATGCATTTTGACTTGGCCACTGTTACATACTCATAATAGTTTACTCGGTCAAAGGTTACAACAATAACCACAACATAGCAAAATCATATATGAACTCAATTATAACATTTCTCATTGTTATAATAATCAATGCAAGAACACGTTACCTCCGTCACGCTAATATCGATTCTTCTCTATTGATCATTGTTTATATTCAACTCATCAATCATTATCCACAATAACAATATCACTCTATCACTTAGTCTCATAAGATCAACATAACACATAGGGATATATATATATATATACATATATATATATATATATATATATATATATATATATATATATATATATATATATATATATATATATATATATATATATATATATATATATATATATATATATATATATATATATATATATATATATATATATACTCTGCAATAAATAAGTATAACTCCACTTATGTATTAGTAAGTACTCATCTGATATCATTTCAGTATATGGAACCCCCAATTTACGTGTATCGGGCTCCTGTTCGTTAGACTTGATTACATCTCCATAGTCCAATTCAATTCTCCAACATCCACAATCATTTCAATAACATCTATCTCAAGATGTATAAATCAAAAGAGGAAAAAGGAGTATAAACGGTAAATATCGACTCTATGTTTACCGAAACCCCCAAATTCGCGGTTCTACTCATTCAACCATAGAAACTCGACAATACTCTCACCGGTAACTCTAAAGGAATCCACTAACAATCTACTATCAACATATATAACAAAATATAACGAAATCACGAAATCAAAGTTAGGGTTTCAAAAACCCCAAAACGAAGAAATCACTCACCTCGATAAATTCGGAAGCAAGAACATGTTTACGGGGTTAGATTCGCGTCTCCATATGCATTCCAATGAATCTCCAGGACTAATTTGACCCAAAATCGCCATATAGAGCTCTCAAAATCGAAAAGGGGAAATGTTTCTTCGAAATGGGTTTTGCTGCGTATTTATAGTCTGCACCGTAACCCGACCCGGGTTGCAGAACCCGACCCGGGTTCTGTTACGCAAAATTCACGTTTTTCAGTCCAAGGCGCAGCACGGTCCGGCTTCTCCAACCCGACCCGGGTTCTGTCGAACACGACCCGGGTTCCTTAACACGACCCGGGTTGACCTTTCAAGAACCCAAGTTGTTTCTTTTACCCTTTTTAACATCCTACTTCTCATAGATGGGTTTCTAAACATCTTAACTCGTATTTTAACTCATCTAATCTCGTTTATATCAAAAATTAAAATAACTCTACCATAAATTAAAATTACGGTATTACATCAGTCAACTTCAAAATCATCGAGAGGCCTACAGATATCTATTTTCCCGACAGGGTCAAGGGACGAATAAGTTTTGACTCATATACTTATGTCTTTTACTAGTTAAATCATTCACAACAACACGTTTTATAACATCGTGTTACCGATGCGTTTTCGCATTGTCAATGTACAACCGCCCAATAAAACATAACTCATATGTCTCTACTTAAAGATCAAAAGATATTATCGTCTCAACATTGCTCGTGATATAATCCATGAAGCGATCAGTTGAGCGTGGGTTTATCCAATACTTAAATCCCCATTTCTAAGTACTCATGAATATTGTAGCAATCTTATTGCTATGTCTAACTCATTAGACAATCTACAAGACAATTCATGACAGTCTTCATTCATACTTACTCCCTAAGAAGTATGAGCGACTGAGGACATTTAAATAATATAATATTATTTAGGAAGTAAACATGCAAAATGAAACACAATAATAAACAATCAACAAAAGGCAGTATCAAATACTCATCAACAAAACTATATCATTAATTCACCAAAGTCAATTACATTTATATTGTAATAAGTTTCAAAATCCTATCTAATTACAAAAACTAATATCATCTGTCAATCCTATGCGTCGCGCATGCTGATTATGCTTAATCCTACTCAGAGCCTTTGTCAAGGGATCTGCAGGATTATCTTCTGATGATACCCTCTTTACTATGAGGTGACCTTCTTCTACCCTATGTCTTATGTAGTGGTACTTTCTGTCGATGTGTCTGGACTTTCCATGATCTCTCGGTTCCTTTGTCAAGGCAACCGCTCCTTCGTTATCGCAGAACAGTTCCATAGGCTCCTGAATACTCGGGACTACTCCAAGGTCACCGATGAAGTTCTTCAGCCAAGCCGCTTCCTTTGCCGCTTCACTTGCTACGATGTACTCTGATTCGCACGTTGAATCAGCCACCGTCTCTTGCTTGGAACTTTTCCAAGTCACTGCTCCCCCATTCAATAGGAATACCCAGCCTGACTGAGACCGACCGTTGTCTCTATCTGTCTGAAAACTTGCATCTGTATACCCGTCTACTCTCAAGGTATCACTGCCTCCAAGGACTAAAACAAAATTCTTCGTCCTTCGCAGATACTTGAGTATGTTTTTGACCGCTGCCCAATGTGCCCTACCAGGGTTTTCCTGGTATCGACTGACCATGCTCAAGGCAAAAGCCACGTCGGGACGAGTACACGTCATAGCGTACATGATCGACCCTACAGCCGAAGCGTAAGGTACCCGACTCATGTCGGCAATTTCCTCGTCTGTACTTTGGCTTTGAGTCTTACTCAATTTGGTGTTACTTTGCATTGGTAGCTCTCCCTTCTTGGAATTTTCCATACTAGATCTTTTCAGTACCTTGTCCAAGTATGTGCTCTGACTAAGTCCAATTAGTCTCTTCTTCCTATCTCTCAATATTCTTATCCCGAGAATATAGGCTGCCTCTCCTGGATCTTTCATGGCGAAACACTTCCCGAGCCAAGACTTGACATCTTGCAAAGTCGGAACGTCGTTTCCCATGAGCAGTATGTCATCTACATACAGCACCAGGAAGGTGACTATACTCCCACTAGCTTTGACATATACGCAAGACTCATCCTCGCTCCTAGAGAAACCAAATTCCTTGACTTTCTCATGGAAACAAAGATTCCAGCTGCGAGAAGCTTGTTTCAATCCATAGATAGATTTTTCAAGCTTACACACTTTGTCAGGATACTTTGCATCAACAAAACCCTCTGGCTGATTCATGTAAACATCCTCAGTCAACTTCCCATTAAGGAAAGCAGTTTTGACGTCCATCTGCCAAATTTCATAATCATGAAATGCAGCTATGGCAAGCATAATCCTGATAGACTTTATCTTAGCCACTGGTGAGAAGGTCTCATCATAGTCAATCCTTGGGGTTTGAGTAAAGCCCTTTGCAACCAGTCTTGCTTTGAAAGTGTGTACCTTTCCGTCCATGTCGGTCTTCTTCTTGAAGATCCACTTGCACCCGACTGTCTTTCGACCCGGTACATTGTCAACCAAGTTCCAAACTTGATTGTCATACATGGACTTGATCTCGCTGTCCATTGCCTCTTTCCATTTTGCAGACTCAGGGCCCGCCACCGCTTCCCGATAGTTAGCAGGTTCATCCAAATTTATCAGTGTCCTATCACTGACAAACGTATCTCCATCTGTAGTTATATAGAATCCATAAAACTCGGGTGGCATGCTAACTCTACTAGAGCGTCTAAGAGGTAAGGATATGTCAGTCGGACCAACAGGAACTTCTTCCTCTTGTTGGTTGCTAGTTTCTCCTAAGGTTGCATCATCGGGTGACTCTTGAATCTCTTCAAGGTCAATGGTACTCCCACTGTCCTCTTTGAATATGAGTTCTCTCTCTCTCGAAAGAATCCCCGTCTCGCTACAAAAACCACGTCCTCGCTTGGTCTGTAGAATAGGTATCCAAAGGACTGTTTGGGATATCCAATGAAAAAACATTTCTCGCTTCTTTCTGCGAGTTTATCGTGAGTCTCTCGTCTAACGAAAGCCTCACAACCCCAGACTTTGATATGTGCTAACGAGGGAACTTTCCTCGTCTACATCTCATGAGGTGTCTTAGCAACCTTCTTAGTAGGGACAAGATTGAGGATGTGGGCGGCAGTCTCTAAGGCATACCCCCAGAAGTGAATGGGAAGTGAAGCTCGACTCATCATGGAACGAACCATATCTAATAGGGTTCGGTTACGTCTTTCGGCTACACCGTTCAACTGTGGTGTCCGAGGAGGCGTTAACTGTGAAACTATTCCACATTCCTTTAGATAGTCTAGGAACTCGATACTAAGATACTCTCCGCCTCTGTCGGACCTGAGCATCTTTATCTTCCTGCCCAATTGATTCTCAACTTCATTTTTGAACTCTTTGAACTTTTCAAAGGTGTCTGACTTGTGTTTGATCAAGTAGATATACCCGTATCTACTAAAATCGTCAGTAAAGGTCACGTAGAACCGCGTGCCATCTTTTGTGGTAGATCTGAAGGGACCACACACATCTGTGTGTATGATGTCCAAAAGACCTTCACCTCTTTCAAAGGACCCTTTGAATGGTGACTTAGTCATCTTGCCCAAAATACAAGACTCGCATACATCGTCCGATTTGAGGTCGAATGATTCCAACACTCCATCCTTTTGGAGTTAGGCGATGCGTTTCTTGTTAATGTGCCCAAGACGACAGTGCCACAAGCATGCCTTTTCTACACCACTAGAAGAATCAATAAAGTTTACACTATGACCTAAATTGTCTACACATTGCATAGTTTCATACACACCATCACAAGGTAAAGCAGTAAATACAGTAATACCATTTTGAAAAACAGAAATGGAACCATTACTATTATCAAACGAAAACTGTAATCCTTGTCTAAACAATGCATGAAATGAAATAATATTCCTTGCCATTTCTGGCGAATAGCAACAATTAAAAAGTTCTAAACAAACACCACTACTGAGCACTAAACTATAAGTCCCGATCTTGGTCACAAGCGACGATCTCCTATTCCCCATGATCAGGTTGAGTCTACCGTGCTCCACCTCCCTGCTTTCCCTTAGGCCCTACAAATCAGAACAAATGTGAAAACCACATCCTGTATCTAGGACCCAAGAACTGGAAGATAGTGAGTTTTTAAAGATAGTGTAAATACCTGCTGAAGACGGCTTGACTTTTCCATCCTTCAGATCCTGCAGATATGTTGGGCAGCTTCTCTTCCAATGGCCCCGTTCCTTGCAATAGAAACGCTCTGCTTCATTAGGATTGGCATTATGTGGAATGCCCAAAGTCTTGGGTTTGGAGCCGTTGCTGGACGATCCAACATGCACCTTTTCCCTCCAATTCTGCTTGGGAGGGCCCTTTCTCTTCTTCCCCTTTCCACCACCAATTGCCAAGACGGGCTGGCTAACTGAGGGTACACTTTTACCCTTCATCCCGTCTTCAGCAGTACGGAGCATGCGATGCAACTCGGCCAGATTGGCCTGAGAGTTGTTCAGGTGATAAGCCAACGTGAACTGGTCATATGAACTAGGCAGAGAACTCAACACTATGTCTACAGCCAAATCCTCGTGTACTGGCATCTCAAGCTTCCTGAGCCTTTCCACGTATCCTTGCATTCTCTGCACGTGGTTGCAAATGGACTCTCCATCCTTTGGCTTTGCATTGGTGAAGGCTTTGACCACCTCACGCCTCTCGATGCGCTCTTGCTTGCGGAACTTTTCCGCCAGCTCTTTGTGCATCTCGTAGGGCCAGTAGTCTTCATATAGTCTTCGCAGTTCTGGGTTCATTGTGGCTATCATGATGCAAGCCACTTTGGTTGCATCATCAGAATGTTTCGAGTATTGAGCGATTTCTTCGGGAGTAGCATTATCGGGATCAATTTCAACAAGCTCGGTTTCCAGAACATACTCTTTATGTTCAAACCATAGAGCCATCTTGATGTTATGGATCCAGTTATTGTAGTTGTTACCGTCTAACGTAACTTTGGAGCACAATGACAAGATAGAGGTAACATTTGAGTTTGAGTGGGGGGCGGATTGTTCAGCAGAAGACATCTATAAAAGAAGATAGTTTTAATTAGACTTATATACTGATCCTTATAATAACCTAATAATAATTATAAGGCTAGGATCCTACAATAACAATTTACAATCTCGAAGAGGGATGCCGTAATCAATATTGTAAATTTTATAAGGTAGGCGAATGACGATTCAGCCAATTTCACCGCGGAAAGATAATCATATTAAAATGGAATTCCTAGATTCTTTGAGATTTATTGAACTGTTCAATAACATGTTTTAATCTCGGATGTGCCCCACTGTTTGTGACTGGGATACCGAGGATCACAAACCGGGTGTGAATAACCATGCAAATTAGCTTGGTACTCTCGGGGTCAGTTGTCATCTCAAATTGATGTGCCGGTAAACCACACACGCTCCATCAATAATGACAACACCCGAGAAACCCATTGTAACTCTTTATGAACCCCAATTGGCGTGCCGGTAAACCACACACGCTCCACCAATGTTTCATAAAGTGCAATGTGCAATTTCCTGGGTTAGCACCAATTCACATTTTTCCTAAAGTAGCTAGATTGGGATTTTATTTTAAAATGTTCTACTACTTTGAATAATATCATTATACTTTTAATGAGATTAGGCGGTCCTATCAAACCCGTTCGGCTAACGACCCTCCACTGATCAGGCGAGTGGTGGGTGAGAGTGTTCACCCATTAGACCGCCATTTTATAGGCAGTCTCCTTATACCCATTTTATAGATCAGCTTCGTGAATGAGGCCTACTATTGATTTGACTAACAATTTTAATCTTATACATATAATAATAACTCCCTAATTATAATATATATATATATATATAAGAGGTAATTTTTTAAACCTTTTAAAAAATTGTTTATGGTTTATCTTTTAATTTATTGTCAATTTAAACTATTAAATTTTAAATTAAATTAAATCCTTGAATTATCTTTTAATTACCAATTAATTAAATCAATTCAAATGTAGATAGGTTTTATCAAATTAATCAAATTAATTAAAACCTATCCTTTATCCCCTAATTTTCGATTTTAGGATAAAAGGTTTTAAGGTTTATCTTTTAAACAATTTAAAGTTTCCAAAAATAGAATACCTTCTAAACCCTAATGCCCAAAATCGCCAACTATGGAGGGGGAGGCTAGGGTTTTCAAAAACCCTAGCCCCATGATCGATTTCATCATATTAGGGTTTAAAGGCTTTTTAAACCCTTAAAAATAGGAAAACAATTATAGCAGTTTAACAAGAAAACAACCAAATGATCTGATACCACTGAAAGGTTTTCTGCAAATCTATGAACTAAATAACCTAAGTTCACATGCAACCTATGAGGATCTATGTTTTCTTCTAATTAAACATATAACTAATTCCTAAAGGCTGAAAGAATTAATCTAAAAGAAAGAAATCAGAAAAACCAACCTTTTGTGAATCTTGGAAGCAAAGCAACAGAAACCTCTTGCCTCAAATGTAGTCACACCCTAGCTTGGAAGTGTTGGCCGAAAAATCCTTCAGAGAGAGCTTCAAAATCGTGGACTATGAGGGGTTATGAGCCTCCCTATTTATAGGCTCCAGTGGATGACCAGATAAACATTAAGAGATAAACATTTTGAATTCAAATCAAGATAAACTATTATCTTATTAATTCAAATCCTTTTATCATCATTATTAAAATCGAAAATATACATGTTTCCATATATAATTTCGTTGGTCACACACTCACTCAAACTGTCACTTACTCAACTATTGAATAATTACAGTTTTAGTCCCTGCACCTTAATTAATCAATTTAACTGCCAAATTAATTCCAATTAATTCCAGAAAAATTCCTAATTAATTATTATAGTTTCTAATTAATATATTATCACTTAAATATATTAATAAACTATTTATTTAATTTCTATTGATTTATTAATCACATAATAAATCAACCTTTCTCTCTACCGGACTTTCTGCCAATCCTCCAACTATGAGGGCAACCCAAATGGACTATGCTACTATTAATTAGGTAAATACTAATTATTAGTCATGGCTTAGACACCTAATCCAACACGTCCACCAGGTAACTAGGAATTTATATTTATTGGTGCTACACTACACTCTCTCTGTTACATGTGGTGCGTTTTACAAATCGCATATAATCTCTTAAATAGAGATTGGAAAAGAGAATTGTCAAAGCAAGGAAAATTCCTCAGCCCACTTCATTTGACATGAAGTTTCTTCAGCCGATTCTATTGACAGACCACAAGAGTGGCTTCACACTCAACACCTCCAACATTCATCTTCACCTTTCACATGTAAGGATCCATGACTTCACCATCTTCATTTACAGCCTCCTCGGATGTTGATTGGGATGATTGCCTGGATGACCGTCGGTCCTAATGGGGACTTACTAGAGGAACTGAAACAAGTTGTACAAGAAAAAGAAGAAGAGGTCTTTTAATAAAGCATAGTAATAGCAACACAAAGGAAATGTGTAGATAAACTAGAAGAAAAAGTATTGATAGAGCTGAGATGGGTCAAAGAAAAAGAACAAGAAACCAAACAATAAAAAGCTTGGATACAAAACACCCGAAAGAGGCAACTGAAATGGGTGAAAATAAAAATAAAAATTAATAAGAAAGAGATTGATAAAAAAAATTGTTTGGGTTATTTGAAAAAAAGAAAAATATCTTATAGATTTTCATCAGCAGTACCAATTACAATGGTAATACTTCTATTTTTATACAATTTATATATATATTTAATTTCCGTGATTTTGGTCCCCTTATGTAACGTTTTTTCTTTTGCCTTTGTAACGCGGGTTTTTTTGTCACACGCGGATCTTTCTCCGTTGTGACATCCGGATTCGGGTCGTGTTTTTTTCACTCTCTCGATTTTACGTCTTCTACCGCCTCCCGTTTCCTTTATCCTCTCCACCGCTTCATCTATTAACCTGTGTCTTCTCATGGTGACATCCACGCTGGCCACCACCGTCAACCCCTCACCCACCGTTTACTCTCCACCTCCGTCGATTTCGCGTCGGCACTAAGCGACCACCATCGCCACTGTTAGTCGTTACCACTGCAATCGAAGCCATCTACGGCTCCACCGCCTCCTCCCCCAATCGACCTGAGATACGTTTGGGACAAATGTCCTCCACCGACTCTATCAATTACATATCCACCGGTTATGTATTTCCAGTCCTATTAATCCCCAAACAGAAGCGTTTATCTACCTATCAAACCAAAACCCCACCGCCACCACAGGTATCAAGAAATTGGAAACGAGAATACAAACGGTGGATAGTCTCTGTAATCGGAACACAAGGAGGGGCGAAGGGAGAGACATCAATGTCAAAGGTTTGTTTGCTATTTTAACATGTCACACTTTTGTTGATTTAAATTTTTTTTTTTCTGTTTTAAAGCTTGATTTATAGACTTATTACAAGATTATCAATGGTATCAATTACATACATTTTTTGCCAACTCCATAGGAATCGATCGATTTCTATTCAACAATGCTCAGATTTTAATTGATTTCAGATTACTGTTTTTGTTTTGTTGTAATTTAATTTGTAATACTTCTATTTTTATTATTTAACGTATGATGGTATTGTGTTTGGAAAATGATTTCAAATTATCTACTATGTTAGGAACACCCTTTTGAACTTTCACCGCCAAATGAGAATTTATTAATTTAAGTAGGAAATTGTCAAATTGTTAGCTCGAAAATTCCGCTAACAGCCAAAAATCGATTTTTGAAGAATCCTTCAATCTTTGTCTCTCGTCGCCACCAATCTTACAACGTCCGTAGCCAAATCCATTATACAGCACTCCTCCGCGCCTCCGCCACTGGCCACGGTTAGTTGATGATTGTTTTTTTCAATTTCTCCGATTTGTCACATTGCATCTATAGATGTGTGGTTTATTTGTTGATTGGAAAAATAGCAAGTAGGAAGCGAATGTTTGGCAATTTTATCTTATTATTATTATTAATTGACTAATTATCGTGTTTGATCTGCAGTATTTGGGCTGTTTTGAGTTAATTTGGATGACGTAACTCTTTATTATTAAGTTTTTGTTAAAATATATTACTTATCTCTGAGTTATTCATGCTCATTACTTTCAATCTTAGTTGATGAACATCCGTAGCATCCATTTACGTAAACAGAGAAGAATTTTGATTGCAACTGATTTTTATCTTGTTGGAAAAATGCAGATGTCAGATTATGTATGCGAAGAGTTGATTCTTGAAATTATTAAAAGACTACCGCCCAAATCCCTCCTCCGATTTAGATCACTCTCTAAATCGCTATGTAGTTATATTTCTAGCCCCGATTTCATAAACATGCACACTTTTCAATCCCCACAAAAAATCCTCTTCGCACATGTAAATAATAGCGACAACATAGTTTATACATTACATGGAGAAGACGAGTTGCCATTGTGTTTGTGTCCCGAACGTGGATACATTGGTATAACAACAACAACAGCCTCATTTCCTTGTAAGCCATCTTTCAGAATTGTTGGTTCATGTAATGGAACTTTCTGTCTTCGGACTGAAAAACATTTAATTCTATGGAACCCTTCAATCAGGCGCAAACTAAACGTGCCTGAATGTGAATGTCCTGAGATACCTGTATCTGAACGCAGTTTTGCAATGTTCGGGTTCGGATTTGACCCAATCAGTGATGATTACAAAATTGTCCGTGTATCATATGCCAAAGTCGGTTCATATGTTTATGCGGTGAAGACAGGTACTTGGTGTGAGATTTCTTCCCCTAAACCTCGGTTTTCTTTCGTGGCAAGTGAGGCCTTTTTATTCAATGGAGTCTTGCATTGGGTAGTTTGTGTCCATGATTATGATAAGGAATCACAATACAATAACCTTCCTGACGACTATATACTGACATTCGACTTGAGCACTCATGTTTTTGGTATAATCCCGTTGCATGGACCCCCTAGGCATTCCTTCTCGACAGGACTAACAACCATCCAAGATTCTCTAGCTTTGATTTCTTATGGTACGGATATTGATGATACTTGGATTTGGGTATGGAGAGATGCTTCTTGGTCTGTGGTTTTTAAATTGGGAACATGTCAACTTCCAATTGAGGGAGCTTTGCAATTGCAGTCGACCAACAATGGTGATCTGTTGCTCATTACTCTTGGGGCAGGGCTCCATGTTTATAAACCCACGACGCAGGTGCGATCCAGAGTAGTCAACTTTGATGCTGCTTCTCATTTAGTATACTTTTGGCCATTTGTTGAAACCCTTCATTTGTTAGACATCGGGGAGTTTGCTTGCGAAACACATCTACTATGAAAAGAAAATAATAATATTTTGATTTTCGAGACGTTTTAATTACCATTGTGGTGTTTGTTATTGATACAAAAGAGTTGATGCTATTAATTCCTTTGTTCCATTAATAAAAAATCAATTATGTAATTTTCCACTTGTTTGCCTATAAAATAAATCTTGTTGAGGCTGAGGTTGTTGATGTCATTTAAGTATAAGAGGGAATACGTTGGGTATTTTTTAAATGAATAACCACGTATAGTTAACAAAAAATAACAACAAGCACCATGGCTGGACCTCTGATTTTTGATTTTGCATTGTTCTTTCATACATAAACACACAGTGAATTAAAAGAAGCAGCAGTGGCGATTAAGATCGCTTGGACTATCCAAGCTCCGGTAATTGTTTTTGCAGCCAAAACTCGTTGTATCTAGCTTTGATTTGAAATAAAAGAAACCAAATAAATGGTTCGATTCCCTAATAAAAATGGCTACTATACGTTCCACCAACTCAAAAATTCCTTTGTATAAATTATTTTGGGAGTTTTTGACCAAATAAATGTATTTTAAATAAATATTTACCAAAAGAATGCTTTTCTAATTTTTTTATAAATTTGAAGCTATTGTTTTAACTTTTATCTTTTTGTATTTTGAATGGCTGTCTTGTTTAAACTTTTATTTATTGTTTTTTTATTTTAAACAATTGTTTGAACTTTTATTGTATTACCATTAACAATGTAAATCAAGACACTTAAAATATTATTTTAAGTTCTCTAATTGAGGCTTAAAACAAACTAACAAATATGGAATTAACTTTCGCACAGGTGGATACATATGTACTGAAATGTTTGTTCAAAACAAAGTAAAAAAATAGCAGTACCACACGCTCCAATAGATAAATGAAATTATTTTATTTATAAGGGAATTGCGCCTATATCCTTACGAAATTGCGAATTACCTATATATTCTTAAAAACCTTAAAAACACTCATATATATCCAAAAATTTTATTTAATAAGTAATAATCTTTTTATAAATAAAAACAAATTATCTTTAAAGCAAAGAATACCAAATTTCCTAAAATCCTTATTCACGTAACATTGATCACGAGTGGCTCCTTCAAAATTGGAACTAATGATCACGTCGAGTTAGAGATAGAATTAGAGAAGTTGCAATTGCCGACAATTACTGTAATCATTAAATAGATGGAATTAACTAAAAAGCACATAACAACGAATTAGAGAAGTTGCAATTGCCGAAAATTAATGCAATCATTAAAGAGATGGAATTATCAAAAAAGCACATCTGTTAGTCCTTGATTTCTAGAATTAGGATCGAGGGCGGTGATTCGCGTTGAAACTAGAAAGATTGTGTTTTAGGTTTTGTTTTGTGTAATTTGAGTATTTAAGAGATACAATGGATAAGAAGAAAGTAGCGGTCCCTCTTGTATGCCATGGTCATTCTCGCCCGATGGTGGATTTGTTCTACAGTCCAATTACTCCAGATGTATTTTTCCTCATCAGTGCCAGCAAGGGTATGTCGTATTATGAATTCTACATTTTGATTCGTAATATTATTGCTTTAAGAAATTGATCTGCATCACTACTTTCAGTAATTCGCACATATCTGTTGCTCTTTCGATGTGATTAGTTCCAATTTTGAAGGAGCCGTTGATTTTGAAGTCGTGATCAGCGTTACATGAATAAGGATTCGATTTTGGATAGAGTCATTTTAGGAAATTTGGTATTCTTTGTTTTAAAGATAATTTGTTTTTATTTATAAAAAGATTATTACTTATTAAATAAAAATTTTGGATTTATATGAGAGTTTTTAAGGTTCTTAAGGATATATACGTAATTCGCAATTTCGTACGGATATAGGCATAATTAGACAAGTTTTTAAGGATATATATTAAATTTTCTCTATTTATAATACCTATTAAATCATTTTTCCACTTTAGATTTTTTTTTCATTCAAATAGCAATATCATAATCATATATGATATATTTAGATTATTAAAAAAAACCAAGAAAATTGTTGCCAAGCTAACATAACTTTCTTTGACCTAAGTCATAACATGACATAACACCCTACACCTAAGTCGTCTTCATAAAATTAACCCTAAACCAAAGATGCAAGAATTTGTGGGAAGCCTTTTTGCAGGACTATCAAAACTTAAATTCAACCAAACAGTTTGTAGACTAGCAGGATCATATGTTGGTGAAAAGGTGGGGCTAAATATAGGTTGAAAAGACAAAACTGCCCTTACCTTCCAACCTTGGTGAAATTTTCAACTCTTTCCCCTTTATTTTTCCTCAACTTTACAGGAGCATAACTTCTTCATACGGGCATCAAAAATTTTCAAACTTTATACCATTAGAAAGGTGGGAATGAGCTTTACAACTTCCCCTAATTGACTTAAGTCTATCATAACTTCTTCGTTATAGCCCCAAATGACCCAAATCCTTTTCCTATATTTTTATTATCTCAAATATTACCAAAGTCTCCTTGAGGACTTTTTCTCAATTCTTTTTAGAATTTGAGATGTCAATTTCTAAAGATTTGACAATAAAATTTTCACTTTTAGTCCTTTATTCATCTTTTTGCTCTTGGATCGCTAAGACCAAATTCCTAACTGAAATAATATCTTAAAATGACTTAATAAAAAGTCTTAACAATAACTTTCTCATAAATTTACCTTCTTTGACTATTTTGCCCTTTCAAAAAACGTTTAAGCGTCAAATCATATCTTATACGTGTAAAAACTTTTGGTTGTCACAAAAGACATTCTTGGAATAAACGTACAATTTCCAATATTATTTTCAGATATAACCTCGACTTTTATAACACGATTACCCAATGATATTACCCTTCGCCCGGTCCCATTACATAAACCAGATTTCGTATCGATATTCCTTAGTAACATAATAAAGCACCTTAAAGTTTATTAAATTAAAAATAAATTTGAGAAAAACTGAGTTTTCACCTAGTCATAGAGGAAATAAAAAAATCCAATTCAAGTTCCAATGGGAAGCAAG
Organism: Cichorium intybus; assembly: GCA_023525715.1. Lineage (NCBI taxonomy): Eukaryota > Viridiplantae > Streptophyta > Magnoliopsida > Asterales > Asteraceae > Cichorium > Cichorium intybus. The sequence goes on from CM042012.1 coordinate 133,292,536, forward strand.
TTCCTCAATCATTAATCTTTATTAGCATTCAACTTTGAAAAATATACCCCACCATATATCATTGTACTCACATTAAAAAGAAATTTTCACAACTATTATTGAAAATATTTTTCTAAATATAACACTCTAATAATCAGAAAATGAGTGTATAATGTAAGAATATGGTAGAATTTTCAAAGTACTATGTTTTAATAAAAAGAAATGAAAAGTCATTGTAATCATATAGAAGTGTAGTTTTGTTTATTGACAAAAATTTCACATGTTTTGTCTAATGGATGCAACAAATATAAGTATTTTGTTATTTTAGGCTAAAAATGTTTAAGTTTAAAAATAAAGTATGTTGTTGTTTATGGTTAAAAATAAATTTACGTTAATATTTTGGTTAAAATAAAACTATGTTGCCTTTTGGGGTTAAAAAATAAAAGCATGTTACTTCATAGATACGTAAATTATCCTTTTTAATGTACATTAATTCCCATTTTATCAGTTTATTCGTTCAAATTATGTTTAGTATGCTTCGTTTTTTACTTTGTTAATATATTCGAATGCAAATAAATTTACCTAAATATCCAAAGCACCATGTCAAAAGATTAGTTCTTTATTGGCTTTGATTTGAACCTTCGGTATAGATTCAGTTCTTTATTCAAATGGAATTGACCCCAAAAAAGAAAATACCATCTTTTGTTACAATAAGTTTACAATGCAACTCAACACAACACTAATTACTAATTCCAAACCAAACCTTTGAGATCTAAAACATTTTGAGGGAAATTCGGTTACGTAGAGTGAGAGAATGTGGGAGTCTAAATTTTGAATATGATTTTAAAGTTGTAGATAAGGGCACGTAAAAACGTCAAAATTTTGAATAAGGTGGGTTAAACATAGGAAAAATCAATATCTAGTCCCCCTTACATCCACTAATTATTGACAATGGCACATATTTGGGTATAATCATAAACCTCTTGGTATAAAATCGTACAAAAATTAGAAACCTCAAATAATCAACAACATTAGCTCCTAAGAACTTATTTCATTCTTTAATAGAAAAAACATTATATTTTTTTTTTGCCACAAATCGCTACAATCATTAAAATTAATACAAACTTAAGGCAATAAAGTTTATACTATCACTTATGGACCATTCTACATCTAGAAACGTAGGCTCTTTAATTTAATGTATAGATGATGCATCATCACTTGAACACCCTTTATTTTACACCATGAGATCAGATCACAAATATACAAACCCCTGCCACAACTATTTACAAAGCTAGAAATAACAACTATTTACAAAGCTAGAAATAGCATCGTACTGTCATTGATTGCTTATTCTTTTTTCTAAAAAAAATATAAGCATCTTCACACACATTGTTCACAACCAAAAACAAAACACCAACAAACTGCAAGTTCATAAAGAGTGAATGTTTGAGCAGCAATCCGACCATCCTTTAACATGATGATTCCCACTACACTTCAAGAAAAATTGGTTAAATAAAAAAGATAAGTTCAATGCCTAAAATAAGAATAAGGCCCTGTTTGGTAGCATCTAAACCATTCAGATCTGAACCATTAACAGGTTTGAATCCATTTAGAGGCTCTTACTCATTCAGACTTGTCCCTAACCCTTAATGATTCAGAAGCCATTAAGAGGCTCCAATTCATTCAGATGTGATAAATTTACAAATCAAACGCTCTTAATCATTCACAGCCTCTTAATCATTCAGATTAAGAGGCTATCAAACACAGCCTAAATGGTTAGCCACTCAACTGCTACTTTTGTTGATTCAGACCCTAATTTGGGCCGGTGGGGAACAATAAAGAAAATTGCAACATGAAAATTATGATTATTTCAACCAAAACCTATCTCAAAATACATGTGACCATGATTAGTAGAACATGCCTTTTCTTGTGTTCTTGCTTCTTCTTATCCCTTCCCAACCAGATCTGGAACTTATCAAAGTTTGGGGTTTTTTCCAAAAACTTTCAAGCATCACATAATTAATGAGCACAAAAGAATGAAAGACAGGTCCATCTTATAGTAATCAAACCCATTATCAATTATAAAAACGAAAAGTACAAATAAAATAAAGATAAAGTTCATCATAAGCTACTTTAATAAATAATTATTAGAAGAAACCCAAAAACTGAAAACCTAACTGAACTTGGAAATCAAATCGATAAATGGAAATTAAAATTGCTAGATCAAAAGGGTATTTTTCAACGTTAGTAAATTGTGAATTCTTTGAACTTTAGAGGAACTCTTTACAACTTCATTTTGTCTGATGGAAAATATTACAAGTGTGAAAAGATTGTTGTAAATGTATTACACTCTCTTTAATACACATGTGATAACAGAATGATATGAATTTGGCTTTATGTGAACATTGTTTTGTATTTACTGCAGCAAGAAAGTATAGAGAAGGAAGCAAAAATCAGGAGAGTGAAAGAACAGCTACAAGAGAACAAGGAAAGAGACCATATTACTTAATTTTCCCAATCATTTATATGATTTATAGCATCATCAGAAATTCTCTCAAACACAATGTAAACATCCCTTTTTTTTCGCCGCATCCTCGGCTGCGGCTGCGGCTGCGGCTGCGGTTGCTGTTGCTGTTGCTGTTGCTGTTGCTGTTGCGGTTAATGAGTCAGCAGCAACATCATCTCCTAAAACCTCCTTGGTAATTTCCTTAGTGATTTTCAGGGCAGTTTTTGGGCCAAGGGTGTCATCCGCCGCTTTAGCTTTTTTGTCATCAACCATTGGAGTGGCATCCTCCACCTCAGGTTTTTTGTCTTCGCCAGCTGTAGTCTCTTGAGGTTGAGCCGACACATCAGCTTCCATTTCGGTGCCTTCTTCGCTATATATACACACACACATACACACACATATTTATACATATATATAATGTTATCATGTTACAATGAGTAATGGGTTTTGATGGTGTATGTACACCTACATATGTGTATAATACGTATAAATTTGTGGGATAAACTTATTTAATCTATAACCAACATTTTACAAAATATGGAATGAAAAAACACTTGTTTGAAACTCAAAAAACGAAAAAAAAAAATCAGTTTTTCCCCTAGGAAATCCCTCGAAACTTCCGACACATTTGCGATGAATATAATTTGCTAGGAATATCCTAGGAAAAGCGTAGGAACTTCCGAGTGATTTCCGAGGAATGGAGTTTGGTTGAAATTTCGTAGGAAATGTGTAGGAAATTGCGAGGGATTTCCGAGGAACAATATTCATCCACATTCCCTAGGAATTTCCTCGGAAATGCGTAGGAACTTCCGAGGAATTTTTTTCCTAGGAAAAATCCATAGGAACAGGGGCCTTTTTCTAGTAGTGAACCGATGAGAGAGAGAGAGAGAGAGAGAGAGAGAGAGAGAGAGAGAGAGAGAGAGAGACATCTCGATTTCGTTGGATGAGATTGACTGAACATGGACTTTCCTGTAAAAATTATAAATGATATATAATTAATTAATTAATTAATAGTAATATGTATATATAAGGTATTTCGTATTTCTTAATACCTGGGTTGGTTTCTAAGATGGTTGGGTCGGTTCGGTTCCTATGGGTCGGTTTTGACAACAGAAACCGAAACCGAAACCGACAGTTTCGGTTTTAGAAAATCAAACCCGAACCACCGGTTTCCACTTTGGTTTTGGTTTTTCGGTTTCAGTTTTGTCGGTTTCACGGTTTCCGGGTTCGGTTTTGCTCACCCCTACCATTTGCCCTTTTGGCCTTTTTATTTGGATCATTTACAGCATACATTAATCAACAATAACCAGAATCAAATTTCATGGTAAATCAACAATAACCAAAGATCGTTTGTAGCATATAAACTCTGTTTTTTGGATCGTTCACAACAAACAAATATCAGCAATAATATCATAAAACACCACCAGATTGATGTAATTCAGGGTTAATCAGCAATAACACCACCAGACTTATGTAATTCACGAGGACTGGCTGTTAATCAACAATTTATGGTTAACCATGAGATTTAACATTAAGCAGAAATATGCAAAACCAAATTTCAGAGTAGTGACTATAAATCAGGAAGTTTATCAGTTCAGCGATAATCATGAGAGCAGAAATTCAGCCCCACATCATCATTTAGAGCAGAAAAATCTACTAGATGTTTAAGCTACGGATAGGTGGGCAATTACATAATCAATTTAACGCAAATCATCAACAAGAATGTTCCCTGATTTTGGTTAGAATTCGGAGGAAGGAGAAAAATGGCAACCGGAACATGAACGATTTAGAGAGGGGGATGAGATATCAATAACTCACCAGCAAACAAAAGGCGAGACTCGGCCTGTTGAGTCGTCGGACAATCAAAGTCAAACGACGAGACCACAATCCTGATTGTGATTAGGGATACGAGGGAGTGACAGAGGGAGAGGAAGAGGGAGACATAGCGTGTGTGAGAGAGAGAGAGAGACCTACAGTTGGATGTTGCCGGTGAGGGTTTTTGGAGAAGACAAAGTCGGCAGGTGTGGGCAAGATGAGAAACGAATAGGGACGAGCATGGGTCAGTTTTGACCCTAAACCAAACCCAAACCGATAAGAGTCGGTTTTTTATTATTCCAAACCGAACCCACACCCAAACCCATTTGGTCGGTTTTTCAGTTTTTGGTTGTTGTCGGTTCGGCTTCGGTTTTAAACCGAATCCAAACCTAAACCTTGGATCTTGTTGTGTGTTTGAGAAATGAGTATATATAGAGTAGGAGGATTGCAAAGGTTTTGTAATTCTGTCGATGTGGGATCCTGAAAGGATGCTTTAAAATGATACAAAGTTAGATTCGTGCAAAACAAAAGCCATCGTCTACAGCAGGAGTCGAACACTGGACATAGAGGATACATGTTGCGCGCCATTGCCACTTCGTCTACGTTGAATTTGTGTTCACAGTACGCAAACCTTGATTATAATATTACGTAAGATATATATATTTTAAATAATTTATATAAGTCGGTTCGGTTCGGTTTTTTTTTTCGGTTTTTGCATTCCACAAGCCGAACCAAACCGAAATTTTTCGGTTTTTGAAAAAATAAAAACCAAACCATCGGTTTCATTTTCGGTTTCGGTTTTTGGGTGTCGGCTTTTTTCGGGTTTTCGGTTTTTTGGTTCGGTTTTACTCATCCCTAGAAACGAAGTTGACATTCTGTTCAGGAAGGGTTTTTTATGGAGTAAATTACAGATATGGTCCCTTAGGTTTACCAAAACTAACAGAAAGAACCCAACTATTCGATTTTCACTATATTGGTTATTAAGGTTTGCAAAATACGACAAATCGGTCCCTGAGTAAAGTAAAAAGACTAAAATACCATTTTAAATTTCTTTTTTCTTTTTCTTTGAATTTATTATTTATTTTATTAATAAAAAAATACCCCACCCACCCCCACCCCACCCCCACTTCTCTCTCTCTCTTTCTCTCTCTCTCTCTCTCTCTCTCTCTCTCTCTCTTTCACACACACACACACACTCTCTCTCTCTCCCTCTCCGCCATGTGATCTGTACGTATTCCTTCTTCGTACTCTTCTCTGTTACACCTATTTTGCCATTGCCACATAGAACAAACACCGATATCCATCGATGAACACAACCACGGCTTTATGAATCGCGATTGAGCGACTCGTCAAGGTATTCTTACCGATCATAACCCTTGCGTCACTTCTCAATCCTTGCCGTATGATCTGGATCTGGTTCGCTTGGAGATTATAGCGCTGACGAGAATTATTTGCGTGTTGTCTTTGAGGTGGTTGCAGCTTCTGGTGGTAGATCATCTTCCTCACCGCCTTGGAATCCATGGGAACGAACGACGGCTTCTAGAACAGAGGATCGTCTTAGATAGGGTTCTTGTAGGATAAAAGCCCAACCACAATCAAGCCCATAAACTGATGGTATGCTCAAAGCCCCCACCACAATCTGGTTCACCATGCTGATGATTCCTCCGGTGACCATAATCTTAATGAACGTGGCGGCGATACAAGTGGATGTGTGTTGGTTTGTTTATCATTAGAAGGTCTACTTTCGTGATTGGAAATAACAGTTATTTGTCGTATCAATTATGGAACATGTCGATATATTTTAAGCCAATTGGGGATTGTCAGTGCTGATTGGGATTACGCAGGGTTTTGTGAAATTTGTTTTGGGCCATATTGAATTATGTCACATGCGGCTCCGATCGAGCCGACGAAGAAGACATTACCTCTGAGGTAGAGACCATGGGAGAAGTTGAAGGTGAAGGAGAAAGGTATCTTGAAGAAATTTGTCGGGGTTTCGGTCTAATTGACTTATTAGAGGTAGTGATACCGTTATCTTTTTCCGCCGGCAACAATGGAGGTCTTGTTTGATTTCTGGTTGTCGTTTCGGAAACGGCAGCCACCATCATCGATGATGAAAACACATATACACCACAAGAAAAGCAAACCCATATGAAATTTCAGTAACTCACCTCATATTGTCGATTTGTGCCATGAAAAGATCAAGAAAATCATGTTTTTCTCCAAAACAAGAAAACCTGTGCGATTAAAAGATCAAGAAACACCATTGTAGTTCAAAATCCGCAAATGGGTAAGCAAAATTCCCACATTTCTTCAAATTTTCTGTAAAATTAAACCAGAAACCCACGTACTGCAACTTTTCTTTGTATTTGGGAAGACGATGGTGAAGCAAGGAAGACATGGTAAGGTATAGAGAGAGAGAAACTGAGTGTGAGAGAGAGAGAGAGACGTGGGGGTGGGGTGGGTGGGGTATTTTTTATTAATAAAATAAATAATAAATTCAAAGAAAAAGAAAAAAACAAATTAAAAATGGTATTATAGTCTTTTTACTTTACTCGGGACCGATTTGTAGGATTTTGCAAACCATAGTGACCCATATAGTGAAAATTGAATAGTTGGGTTTTTGTGTTAGTTTTGGTAAACCTCAGGGACCATATCTGTAATTTACTCGTTTTTTATGAATAATTTGGTTCTGTATTAAATATATATATATATATATATATATATATATATATATATATATATATATATATATATATATATATATATATATATATATATATATATATATATATATATATATATGTTTAATACAGAACCAAATTATTCATAAAAAACGAGTAAATTACAGATATGGTCCCTGAGGTTTACCAAAACTAACACAAAAACCCAACTATTCAATATATATATATATATATATATATATATATATATATATATATATATATATATATATATATATATATATATATATATATATATTATTTATTTATATATATATATATATATATAAAATTAAACGGGTCATTCGTGTTGGAACTTTCAGAAAATGGGATATCAAAGTCGAAAATTTGTGAATAGTGCAAGAAATGGCAATGTATTTGACACCTACTGTGAATAGTGCAAGAAATGGCAATGTATTTGCAATAAATTGTTTATTATAGAATCATGCTTTTGCATTCCCAATGAGCCACCTATTTCAAGGAAAAAAAGAAAGAGACGTTGAAAGTTTACCGAACGATCGCACCATTTGAGTGTAAAGAAAACACAAAAATGAACGGGAAAGTGCCTTCTGAGCATCTCACTTCATGATACATTATTAGTTGATTTGAAATTAATTATAAATATAATGTAATGTAATCCGAAAGTTTTCTATAATGCACGCCATAAAAAAAATTAAGAAGCAGACCAATATATTAGTCGAATACGTTATATTTTAGAAATGTAATATAAATTTAATACAAAAACCCTTGTTGCAGCGGTAAACATTTGTTTTCTTTTTTTTGGAAGAAATAAGGTCTGTTACTATATATATATGTGTAAGTTAGAGATGATCTCTACCTAAGTTTAAAAGTTAACTTTTTATCCTTAAATCTAAAAACTTTGTGATATTTTGATGCTCATATGTTTTCATAGGCATTTATTTGTACCAAAAAAGATATTATCATCTTATTGAATGCATGTCATATTTTTTGCGCCATTTTTGTTTGTCGTATAACAATACCCAATTCAATTTCATTTTTGTTCTTTTAACCAATTAGTATATTTGTGAAGCTAAATTTTAAACTAAACCATCGATAAAAAACTTCTTTATTCCCCCACAACCTACCAACCAAAACATTAGCCACTTTTCTTTATCACACTATAAAAGAAATTACGGAAAAATAATATAAATCAAGCATTTTATTTTTCTCTGTTTAAGCACCATCCCTGCAACCTAGCCACGTCGATAAAAATAATAATTTAATAATAATATTTTTATTTTTATTTCAAACTGATTAATTTTATTTTTTAATTAACCCATACGATCATCTTAAACCCATTTACATTTATATTTTTCATTTTTATTTGTGTTCTGCAGTGGGCTTTTATAAAGGGAAAGAATAATTATTTTTAAACCAATTTAAACGATCTATTGACAAAATAGAAGTTAAATATGTTTCAACCTGAACTTACCAGATAAGTATTTAGGCAGTAACTCTCCCTGCTCCAACCAATACCGAATAAAATGAACAATGATAACTTGCATTAAAAAATACAAGGTAAGCAATGACATAACATTCAAAACTAATAGTCGTATCTTGAGGACTTGACCAATACTGAATTTTATGGAAAGAGTCTATTAGTGCTCATGTTCATTATATCATCATCAGAAATTCTTTCAAACACAAGAACATCCCTTTTTTCCTCCGCATCGTCGGCTGCAGCTGCAGCTGCAGCTGCTGTTGTTGTTGCTGTTGCTGTTGCGGTTGCGGTTGATGAGTCAGCAGCAACATCATCTCCTAAAACGCCCCTGGTCATTTCCTTAGTGATTTTCGGGGCAATTTTTGGGCAAGGGTGTCATCCTCCACTTTAGCTTTTTTGTCCTCAACCATTGGAGTGGCATCCTGCACATCAGGTTTTTTGTCTTCGCCAGTTGTAGTCTCTTGAGGTTGAGCCGACACGTCAGCTTCCATTTCAGTGCCCTCTTCGCTAGAAGTTTACTTAGTGATTTTCGGGGCAGTTTTTGGGCCAAGGGTTTCATCCTCCACTTTAGCTTTTTTGTCCTTAACCATTGGAGTGGCATCCTCCACATCACGTTTTTTGTCTTCGCCAGTTGTAGTCTCTTGAGGTTGAGCCGACACGTCAGCTTCCATTTCAGTGCCCTCTTCGCTAGAAGTTTTTCTTTTTTGGAATACACGTTCGACATCGTTCTCAATTGTTGCCTCCCCACCATGGTTTTTGGGAGGCGGATCGCTAAAAACATTCTTGCAAAGCTCACGAATAGAGTCGTCAGCTTTTCCTGTATGTAACTTTTTTTCAGTTCGTCAAAGTATTCGTGCAGCTCCGTAGTCGTAAATTCTACGTCTTTGGCATCAGGTCCCGCGATAACCATCATTGCAAGGCTGACGCCCATCATTTCCGCACCTGACAGATCCTTCCCATGTAACGATATACGCTTCAAACCCGTTTTTACACGTAGAAGAGCCTTGAGAAACAAGTCGGTTGGAATCTTCTTCTTAGGCTGTGTTTGTTTACCACTTAATTGGACTTTTGAAAGGTAAACTCTTAATTGATCAGATTCAGACCGTTTGTTTGCCACTTAATTGAAAAATAGCCTCTTAACTAAACAGATATGTGGGTATATCCGAACAAAATTAAGACGCGCTTTTGCCCTGTCTATCCGCCTTTTCTTCTCTCATGTTCCCGCTACCCTCACTTGAAACCCACCTCGTTCTCCTCTGACTGACGACTTCTGGAGAAGCTAGACGCCGCCGCTGCTGTGCTCCTTTTTGCTGCTCTTCTCCGCCGCTGATATGCTCCATTTTGCCCTAAAGAAACTTTGTCTCAGATGTAATGTCAATGTCAGTGATTTTCTTGCCCTACGACTCTAATTCCGACTTGACCTCCGCCGCTGCTGTGTTGTGCTCTTACCTTTCATGCGATTCATCTCCGACGCCATTGCTGCTGTTCTTGAATTTCTTGCTGAAAAATAAGATGTGCGAATCAAACAGAATATTAAAATCTCAATCAGATCCTCTTTTGTAACTAGAGCTCTTAAAAGTTAAGATCTTGGGAAACACAACCTAAACCCTAAATCGATTTCCTTCCTTATCGGCTATCGCTCAAACACACCAGCTCGCCATCGCCAAGCCGGAATAAGCAGTCGAGTCGTGTTCGTCGAGTGACTCGAGTCTCACCCTTGTTCAGATTTCACTTTCAATCGTAACTCGCAGTCTCGCACCCTTCATTCTTCAGATTTCACGGTATGTACAATTTGACAATTTCACTCGAGTCTCACCCTTGTTCAGATATCAGATATCGACTTCGTATCACTGACTGTTTAGTGTTTAGTATTAGCAATTTCTTGCATTTTATCAGGTGATAACTTGGTATCAATTTCTTGAATTTCACTGATTTAACTTGGTATCATTGAGAGAAATCGATTTCACTGTACAATTTCTGAATTTTATGCCTACTGTACAAACGGACGGACTGAATCTGATCAATTAAGAGTTTACCTTTCAAAAGTCCAATTAAGTGGTAAAAAAACACAGCTTAAGAAGAAGATTCCAACCGAGTTGTTTCTCAAGGCTCTCCTACGTGTAAAAACGGGTTTGAAGCGTGTATCGTTACATGGGAAGGATAGTGCGGAAATGATGGGCATCAGCCTTGCAATGAAGGAGATCGCGGGACCTAATGCCAAGACGTAGACTTTACGACTACGGAGTTACGCGAATACTTTGATGAGCTGAAAAAAGAGTTACATACAGGAAAAAGCTGACGACTCTATTCGTGAGCTTTGCGAGAATGTTTTTTTTAGCGATCCATCTCCCGAAAAACAAGGTGGGGAGGCAACAATTGAGAACGATGTCGAACGTGTATTCAAAAAAAAAAGAAAAACTTCTAGCGAAGAGGGCACTGAAATAGAAGCTGACGTGTCGGCTCAACCTCAAGAGACTACAGCTGGCGAAGACAAAAAACCTGATGTGGAGGATGTCACTCCAATGGTTGAGGACAACAAAGCTAAAGTGGAGGATGACACCCTTGCCCCAAAAACGGCCCCAAAAATCACTAAGGAAATGACCAGGGAGGTTTTAGGAGATGATGTTGATGTTGATTCATCAACAGCAACAGCAACAACAGCTGCAGCCGCAGCCGAGGATGCTGAGGAAAAAAAAGGATGTTCTTGTGTTTGAAAGAATTTCTGATGATGCTATAATGAACGTGAGCAATAATAGACTCTTTCCATAAAATTTAGTATTCGTCAAGTCGCCAAGATACGACTATTAGTTTTGAATGTTATGTTATTGCTTACCTTGTATTTTTTAGTGCAACTTATCATTGTTCATTTTATTGGGTATTGGTTGGAGCAGGGAGAGTTACTGCCAAAATACTTATGTGGTAAGTTCAGGTTGAAACATAATGAACTTTTATTTTGTCAATAGGATTGTTTAAATTGGTTTAAAAATAATTCTTTTCTCCCTTTCTAAATGCCACAGCAGAACACAAATAAAGATGAAAAAGATAAATGTAAATGGGTTTTAGATGATCGTATGGGTTAATTAAAAAATAAAATTAATCGGTTTCAAATAAAAATAAAAATATTATTATTAAATGATTATTTTGATCGACGTAGCTAGGTTGCAGGGATGGTGCTTAAACAGAGAAAATAAAATGCTTGGTTTATGTTATTTTTCCGTAATTTGTTTTATAGTGTGATAAACAAAAGTGGCTAATGTTTTGGATGGTGGGTTGTGGGGGAATAAAGAAGTTCTTTATCAATGGTTTAGTTTCGGTTTAAAATTTAGCTTCACAAATATACTAATTGGTTAAAAGAACAAAAATGACATTGAATTCGGTATTGTTATACGACAAACAAAAATGGCGCAAAAAATATGGCATGCGTTCAATAAAATGATAATATCTTTTTTGGCACAAATAAATGCCTATGAAAACATATTAGCACCAAAATATCACAAAGTCTTTAGCTTTAAGGATAAAAAGTATCTTTTAAACTTAGCTAGAGATTATCTCTAACTTACACATATATGTATATTAACGGACCTTATTTCTTCCAAAAAAAGAAAACAAATGTTTAGTGCTGCAACAAGGGTTTTTGTATTAAATTTATATTACCTTTCTAAAATATAATGTATCTAACTAATGTATTGGTATGCTTCTTAAATTTTTTTATGGTGTGCATTATAGTAAACTGCCCCGAAAATGACTAAGGAAATGGCCAGGGACGTTTTAGGAGACGACGTTGCTGCTAACTCATCAACCGCAACAACAACAACAGCAGCTGCATCCGCAGCTGAGGATGCAGAGGAAAAAAAGGATGTTCTTGTGTTTGAAAGAATTTCTGATGATGCTATAATGAACATGAGCGCTAATAGACTCTTTCCATAAAATTCAGTATTGGTCAAGTCGCCAAGATACGACTATTAGTTTTGAATGTTATGTCATTGCTTACATTGTATTTTTTTAATGCAAGTTATCATTGTTCATTTTATTGGGTATTGGTTGGAGCAGGGAGAGTTACTGCCAAAATAGTTATGTGGTAAGTTTAGGGTTTAGCCGTTTAATCAGTAAACTGAGAGAGTGAGAGAGAGAGAGAGAGAGAGAGAGAGAGAGAGAGATCTCAATTTGGTTGGATGAGATTGACTGAACACGGATTTTCCTGTAAAAATTATAAATGATATATAGTTAATTAATTAGTAGTAATATGTATATATAAACTATTTCGTATTTCTTAATTCCTAGGTTGGTTTATAGTATGGGTCGGTTCGGTTCCTATGGGTCGGTTTTGACAACAGAAACCGAAACCGACAGTTTCGGTTTTAGAAAAATCAAACCCGAACCACAGGTTTCCGCTTTGGTTTCGGTTTTTCGGTTTCGGTTTTGTCAGTTTCACAGTTTCGGGGTTCGGTTTTGCTTACCCCTACAATTTGCCCTTATGGCTTTTTTTATTTGGATCGTTTACAGCATACATAAATCAACAATAACCAAAATCAGATTTCATGGTTAATCAACAATAACCAAAGATCGTTTGTAGCATATAAGCAATATTGGATCCGCTACCTCCAACGATGGCAAGTATTCCTGATCCTAATCAACTTTTCGCTTGATTTTCGTGAATTCTCAACATATTAATTACTTAATTTCCGATTTTACCTTCATCATCTAAGAACTTTGGCACGTATTGCTAATGATAATACAAATTGAATTGAAATTGCATCTGTATAGTTTGACAATTTTGCCCAATGATAATCACGTTCACACTTCCCGATCTCAATCTCAATTTAAATTGTACAAAATGCTCCTGTTATTGTTGCTTTAAATTGGTAACTGATAAATTCGAATCATATTGCTAATGAAAATTTACAGTGTTTTACATTTGAAATGATTTTATCACTTATTCAATTGTATAAGGTTTGATTTTTTTATGTATATTTCAAGTTTTCTGATATTGGGTTAAAGGTCATAAAGAGGTAACACTTATTAAACGTATTATGGACGGATAGTATGTTGTTTAAATCTTAATAAAGTTATTTTTGAACTGCATATATTTCTTTTGAAAATATTTTTCACAAGATATCTTGAATCGGGAATATTCTTTTAGAATGTATAGGCTTTCAAATGATATTTACATTCTTTCAGAATGTACCTTGTTATTATACTCTTGATTCTATCAGAATTTGAAGATTGAGCTAACAAAATAACCAATATTCTTTCAGAATGAATGTGGTGATACAGCAATATTCTTTCAGAATTTGAAGACTAGGCTTAAAAAACAAGATCATAAGAATGCATTTTGAAATTGATGGTTTATGATTCATTCGCACAGAATGTGTACATTGTCATTTATGTTTTTATACCTGATATAGAATTTTTGTATATTGTTCAAGAATATTTTATATATTATTGTTTAGTATGGAATGTCATGTATATTTTTCAAGAATATTGTAAATGTTGTTGTTTATATTATAAGTGGTTCTAATATTCTTTCAGAATGAAATCGTGGTTTTTTAAAATGATTCAATGACGACATATATTTAGCGTAATATGAGTTTTTTTTAATATAATTGTTGTAATTACTAATTAGGTAATAGATTTTTAAAAGTTTATAATAATTAAAAACATAATTAATTAATTAATTAATGAAATCCCACCAAATTAGGAGATAATAAGTGAACTTCCTTTTTTAATTCTTGATTAATAGACTAAAATACTATTTTCAGGGGTCTAATTGTAAAAACTGATTAATTAATTATTATATATTTACGTTTAGGACCTTGAATCTAGAACCGTAGATCGTTTCGATCTGACGCTCCACATTTCATCACACATTCACACAATAATTGCAATCCACATTTGATCCTAACTATATATATATATATATATATATATATATATATATATATATATATATATATATATATATATATATATATATATATATATATATATATAATCTATACTATACTATAAACCATATATAAATTACAACCCCCTTATGCACAATTGTCTTAATTTTTAAGATAGTACAAATTATAATACACAATACACAACTTATCAAACATATTGTACAATCTTCTTATGCATTAACTAAAACTGAAAGTTGGAACCGGAAATATGTAACCAAACACGCGCACAAACCATTCAAATTTCAAAATCCAAAAGAAATTATGAGAATATGCTTTTAATGCCTTCTCATTCGCCACTATCATTTTCCACCGTCCGTTTTTAAAACCCTAAACTGCTGCATCCTTCCGGAAGATTAGAAACGAAGAAGGTAGTCGCAACTCTTTTTAATTCCACGAATCTGTTTCAATTCACTATATTAAGCCTTCGATCTTTTCTAACAATTTCTTTCCAACCATTACTATCTCCACCTGCTGAATCTCTCCATGTGACTCTTTCTCTCCCCACTTTCAAACAAAAGCAGGTACCTTATTCCTACGAGAACTCAATTTCAACTCTTCTAGGCCCCTTACCGGTATTAGGGTTTTGATTTGGAGCTTCTACCTTCGGATCCTTTCCAGCAGCTCGATGTCGCTCGGAAAATCACATCTATCGCTCTCTCCACTCGTGTCTCTGCCCTCGAATCGGAGTCCTCCAACCTCCGTCAATAGCTCACCGAGAAAGACGCTTTCATCGCCGATTTCTTCTAGAATTAAGCGGATATAGATGAATAATAATGTGATTTTGTAGAAGTCGAAATAAATGCGACCCAAGTCGTTGCTGGTAATCACTCACCACATCATCCGCAGCCATCACACATTCTTTGCAGGTTTGTTAATTGTTACTGCTAATTCGTCAATTTGTTGCTAATTATCACCACTACAACCTCCTGGCTTGCTAATTCTTTGCAGGTTTCTTAATTATTGTTTGCTAATTTGCCAATTTGGTTTGATTTTTCAAATCTTAGACACAAAGGTGCACAACATGGATTTGAAGATCCAAGATTCGTGTTTGATGGGGTTAACCTCTCACTTTCTCTAGGTTTGATTTAATTTCTTGCTGGTATGCTTCTCCCAAGTGCTGAAAAGATTCATCGATCATCTGTATTGATTTTTAACACAAGGTTTTGTTTTTTTCTTCATTTCTCTGGTATGTCTTTTTTAAGATTTGAAAATGGGGGGTTTTTTTAGGCTTTTATCTACTGATGTTGGTTTAATACATTTGTGATACGATTGGATTGCAATGGGAAACAGGGACAGTTCAGTCAAGAAGGTGAATACATACTAACCCCTACCACTGGGTAATCATAAGAGGCTATCGCCATATCTCGATTTACATATCTTTAAAATGACTAATCATTTTATCCTTGATGTTGCAGGACTTCTATGGCCCGAACACAGTGAATCTTATTTGTCAAAGTCTAACTAGATAAACCATGACTAGATTTGGATTTGATTTGAGTTTCATTTGTGTTTTGACTGTTTGTATCTCTTTTTTGGGTGCTTTCTTTGATCTCTAGCTTTGAAATCTGAAAGACTGATGCAAAGTGAAGACTTCTTTTGAAATATCCTATTTAATACTTGTGTGCGTAATCTTGTTTTTTTAGTGTTCCTGTTGAACATTAGCTTAATTTGTATATTTTTAACTGGAATATATGAATAGGATCTGTATGGAAATCAAAATACAAAGGTTGTATGTAGGTGTTTGAATCAAGTCACCCAGAAGATTGGAAAACAGGGATGAAAGGTTTCGAACCAAAGGTTGTGCAGTTGTACGAAAGCTGTATCATTAACAGTTCACATATTTAGCTTGGGATGGATGAAAAGGATAAGGGTATATATATTGACGTTTTCTGGGTTTGTTTTCTTATTTTCGTTACTAAATTTTGCTTCTCTTATTTTGGTTACAGATCACTATGCTCTGCATTTAGAATTACAAAGCATTAAGTCTTTCATGGTTGAAGAAATTCCAAAAAAATTCCCCAGGTAATGCCTTTGGTACCTTTTTGCTACTCGGATTTGTTGTTATATGGTTCTTTGTTACTTTCTACATTGGTAAGTTGTACACCATCCTGGCTGGTTCCAGTTTTTGTATATGGCCATGTTTACCGGATTTTCAAGTTTTGAAAATTTTAAAATTTTGAAAACTTTCAAAATTTGAAAACTTTGAATATTTTGAAAACTTTCAAATTTTCAAATTTTGAAAATTTGAAAACTTTCAAAATTTCAAATTTTGAAAACTTCCAAATTTTCAAATTTTGAAAACTTTGAATATTTTGAATATTTTGAATTTAATTTTGAAAAGTTTCAATAATCCATTGTATATTCTAATTATTATGATTTTACTTTGTAACTTGACTTGAAAAAATCTAATAAAGTAAACCCAAAGTAACCATTTACTTTGTTTTTTTTATTGCGGATTTTTTTGTTTAACTTTTACTTAACTGCTACTGATATATTTCTTTTAGTTTAACTGCTACTGATATATTTCTTTCAGTGAATTTTTATCGTTCCAGAAATCATTCCATCCTCTGGTGAGAAATGGGTATTTAATCCCTCCATACTTGCGTACCACCACTTTCCATATCTTTCCCTCTGTATCGGTCCTTAGGTGCATGCATTCATACCCATCGTGTCCATTAGCTTTCCAAAAACCCTTGGTCATTGACTGCCATATATTTTATTTCTCTAAGAAAATATATTAATCGAGTATGAATAGATCTAATTACGAAAATGCAACATACTTTCACAACCTTATATTAAGATGCATTTATAACCTCTTTTATATAAATGATGGATGATGGAACTGGGATTACTTCCAAAATATCAAGGTACTTTGACAATTTTTATATGCTAATCACTGAACTGATGGAATAAAGATGAGCATAGAACATGGAACCCTTTTAGAGAATGAACTGATGTTACTTTTAAATAACATGGGAAGATTAGTTACTCTTAAGTAATTGTACATTTATTTTCTGCTTAAATGCTTCAATACTAATAAATGGTGCTCTGTTTTCCTTCCATAGGTATCGATGTTTTGGGAAGCTATTTAGAGTACTACCATCTACAGGAAGTGATACAATTATCTCAACGTCAATGATGGATAAAAAGTAAGAATAAACTATCTAACATCGATTTTTGAGTTTCTATTGTTGTTTGTTTTGACCTCTAGATCTTTCCCTTTAGGGTTTAAATGTTTTTCCCCTTATTTGGAACCGTTTCGAGATTTCATGTTGGTGTATGCTTCAAAAGCTTATGCTGTGTAACACGTAATTATCTTTAAAAACTGATGTTAAGGTGGGGAGGAATTGACAAACATGTAATTTCTTCGACCAAGGTGAAGCTCATAGCATCAAAATATATTGGTGGGCGGTTAAAGGTCAAGGTACTACCATTTAAAGCATGTTATTTCCAGCAAACAACATGGAATTCTAATTTAAATTTTGACTAAATTAGCAATGTACTTAGAGGTTTGAAATGAATTATTGACTGAATTTCAGGTCTGAAATTAGCAATGTACTTTCATTATTTCTTTTGTTACATCATTGTTTCACTGGTGTGCTATAATTGGGTAGAGAATTGTAAACATGTCGCCAATATGGGTAGAATTTGAAGTTTTTTGTCTTCTAGGTATGTTCACGGGTGAATACTCCAACCTCATGGTTTGCATTTTATCTGATTATTGTTGGTTTTGTTGTTCCTTTTCGTCGATTTGTTTCAACAAGTCTATCTTGATGTTGATTTGGGTTTTTGCTGAACATAGCTATGTATTCTGGACATTAAAAGATTTTACTAATGGTTTTTTATTTTTTTGATTTTAGTTTCATTATAGAGATAATGAACAGGTTAGTACTTAACAATTGTGAGTAATCCAGAAAATATCTGCTATAACATCTAATTTTATGTACTTATGTTGGTTAATATATTTTTTCTTACATTTCTATCAGCTGGATCTTTTTAAAAAAAAATGTAATTGCCCATCCTCATGATGAATCCGTGTATGGTTAAAACATCAAGTTCTCCTCTTCTTCTTTTTCTAAATTGTTAGTCTTTTAAGGCATTAACTTTGAAAAGTTTACGAGTTATAGCATTATACTTTCAACTTTTTTTTATATTAGGACATTGGAAAATTTACCCGATTATAAGAATGACATTTTCTTTGCATTTTGATGATAATTGGGTAGATTTTTCAATTATAATATGAAGAAATGAAAGTATGATGCTGTAGTAAACAAATCAATACAAGTATGTTGTTATTTTTGACTACCGTTTTCTAAAATCAAAGTACAGTGTGGTAGCAAAGTTATTGATTATATACAATTGGCAGGTTTTTTTCACCAACAATCAATCATTTGACTTCAAGAGGGAATAACATGCACATACAAATGTTTCTAGAATAAGTATGCATAGTTGTGCAGTTGTGTAGTATCCATTATGCATTAAAATGGTTGTTATATCATTCATTCTAATTCTTAAAGGTTTAGTATGTATAGTGATTAACAGATGACTTACTAGGCTACATGTGTTTATTTGGGTGAGATTGAAGATATAAAATACTTTCGAGGTGTTAATTTCAGAGCAACAAAAATCATTGCATTTTATATTAGAGAAAAACCGAAATAATTAATTAAAAATGGAACTTAAATGGATGGAATTTCTGTTGTCGGTCAAATTGAATGATATACTAAAAGGTGACACATTTTAATGAGTTTCTTGATCTAGACTTGATGTTTGATGTAAAAGTTAATTTTATGGATCTAGACTTGATATTAGAACTACAACCATTGTAGAGGGGTTTTTATAGAGACCTAATACGTCAAAACATCATGCTAAGTCAATAGGAAAAGAAGGCTAAAAAGGATCAATGAATCCGATTGCATAAAATTCTTAGGGTTAACTCACTGTGGTTCCAAATGTTATTTTACTCATTTATGACAAGAACAATTCTTGAACAGGATCGAAAAAAAACCGAACCAAAACCAGAAAAATAAAATTCGTAGAATCGAAACCGAATTGCTTAATATTTTTCGAGACGGTTCCGGTTTACAACATAACAGATATGTTTCGCCGCTAGAAACAAAAACATACTTATATTTGCATACCTAAAATTATTCGTCGAAATGAAACTAATGTTCGCCACCGATAGTAATTAATCGCCAAAAAGAAACTATTATCCGCCGCCGCATTGCGCGGGTACGCAGCTAGTACTATATAAAGCATATATATAGTACAAGTGTCTTAATGCACAATGTCTTAATTTTTAAGACTGTACAAGTTATTGATGCATGTGGCTTTTGAGCGGCTAAATTTTGAAATTACATCTGAAAATTTTGAAATCCCGCAACCCATGAATACATAAAGTCTTGGCGTGTTCTCCCATAAATATCCCACCAACTACTGGTTTACATTTGAAGTCATAAACTCCTCTCTCCTTTCCCCATTCTTTCGCCCTTATTCCAGTCTTCCAAGCCGGCTCACAACATCATTGCAGGGATCAAACAATGAAGGAGAAAACATCACGAACGAAAATATCACAGCCCCACTCGAAGGAAATGCAATATCATCAACACCTTCGTACCACAACCATCACCGGTGGTTATTTTATCTCTCTCTCTCTCTCTCTCTCTCTCTCTCTCTCTCTCTCTCTCAAGATCCGGTTCCTGTAAACCCCTCCCCCTTTCTCTGCTTGATTTACCTGGTTTTACTTTTTATATAGATGAAAATCATAACGATTTGAATATGGGTTAGTTGATTTACCTGATTTGTGAAAAAAAATCATTGCTATGAAGCAACCATCGCTATGCTCGTACCTCTACAACATCTGCCACCCATAGCTACACCAAAACAATTCCTGATACAAAACAATGGCAAATCTCGACCCAGATCTGTGTGTATGTTTGTATTTATAGATATGTGTATGCAGATTATAAGGATGCAGACCATGTCATACTATGTATTTCATTCGTTCAAGCTTGAAGTTAAACCATTTCTCTAATTTTTTCAGGTACAAGTCACTTGACAAATGGGACATTCGTCTTCAACCTTCAATTGCAGCCATGAACTTACTATCTCGGTAAGTCATGCTTGCATTTAATGGATGGTTGAAGCAACTTATTAAGAGTGCAGAATACCCCTCAAAGAGAACCATGATCTATGATTTTCTTCTTATGGATTTCACTATGAACGATTTCATGTTTCTTTTTCCAGTTGTGTGCTTCTTTGAAATGTTAGGTAACCTGTAAAAATTTCACATTTTTACATGAATTCCGTGTTTCAGGTATGAACAGAGAGTCGAAGGGGTTGCTGATTTCATCTTGAAATGGGTTGTTGATGTTTTCTTCATCGATACAGGCATGGATACATGTATGAAGAAGGTTTCATTGTTCACTCTTCCCTTCTTTTTAAGTATGTGACACTGCAAATTTTTCTGTCCCGCATTGTCTATCTGTGTCCTTGCTTTATGATTTTTATTTCAAAATTTTTCATCTTATCCAGAGTTTTATGAAGACAACACCTAGAGGTTGCTTCCACTAAAACCTTAACTTCTAATTATCTCTTTGAAGGTACACAATATTGGTGAAATATCTCTAGAGTTTATCGGATTGAAGGATTGTTTGGAATGGTAACTTCTGCTGATTGTGTGAAGGGAGTATCAGGGTTGGTTTGAACTAAAATCAATCTCTATTATGGTTTTTAATGGTTGGGTTTATTACTAGAGTTTATAACCCACGGGGTTATAGACTTTTTCCGGTAAGTTACAAAATAATAATCTATTTAATTTATAAGTTGGCGTAGCTAGAAGAGCAGGAGATTTTTATGAACAGTGTAATTATTATTCAAGGTTGGAAAGTTTTTCAAAATACCAACATGTTTAAAAAACGTAAGAAAGCATCAGGTGATCTATTTTTTTTTTCTAAAGTAGGTTACCAAAAAGTTGGTTTTACCAATTCAGGTCCTTTAGTAAATTCAGTGTTGATATATTTTGGTGCTCGATTATGTTTCAAGTTATTCGTTTACTCTATTTCTGGAAGACGTACATGGGATGGAACTAACCTTTGTTATATATATATATATATATATATATATATATATATATATATATATATATATATATATATATATATATATATATATATATATATACATATATATATATATATATATATATATATATATATATATATATATATATATATATGTTTTTTTGTAGTTCTTGAAAAAAAAGGCTAACGGCTACTTCAAGAAAAAAACATGGTAGTTGTAAGATTATATTTGTCTTTATATTGATATATTCAAATGAAAGAAACTTATAAAAGTATACTCAATGTTTGCAAAATAAATTTGATCTTGATCACAAGCGAGACATTATTTATTCTGTGTTCCATCATAGTGGCCACATGAATTCTACAAGTATCTAATATTGCAGATTTCGCCAAGGTTTATGAGAAACACACTTGTTATTCTATTATATATAAAAGCTTCAAGCATTCATTTTGGAGGTAAAAAAAGTGAGACTATTTAACAATTCTGGGACCAAAGTCGTTAAAGAACATAAAAATAAGGACCATAATTGAAAGGCAATCTATTTTGAGACCTACACACTATCACAATATTCTCCTTTAGTAAAGGTTGATTGAAAATCATACAAACACACTCATCACACATGCACACAAAGCACAATAAAGACCCATGCCTTGTCTCCATGCCTCCAACTTTTGATTTTTTTAATTTAAATATTAAATTCGAATTTATTTGAATTTTTATTTTATTTTCTGAATTTAATATATTTATTTTGAAATTTCAGATTTTTTTATCAAATTACATATGTATATATTATTTATTAGGATAAAAATATAAAAGGTTGAAAAATAAAAGGTTTAAATGGGTTAAAATAAAATAAAAAGCTAAAACACGAAAAAATAATAATAATATAATTAAAATAAAAGTAAAGTTTATAATTAATATAAACTAGAAAGCTAAAAATAAAAAATAAGTTTCATAAAAGTATAAGAGCTACAAACAATTATCAAAATAAACTAAGAAAATAAACCTAAAACTAATAAAATAAAATGTCAAAATAAAAATAAATAGATTTTAATAAAAATAAAAATAATAAAAATGTTTCTTCTAAAAATATAAAAGATAATCATTTTAAAATTAAAATTAAAACTAATGTTGAAAATAATAAAGTTAAAAAATTTTGAAAAGCCAGAAAAGTTTGAAAAGTCTGAAAATTTGAATGATTTTGAAAAGCTTGAATAATTTAAAATTTTTGAAATTTGAAATTGTTCAAAATTTTGAAATTTGAAAATTTTCAAAATTTTGAAATTTGAAAATTTCAGAAATTTGAATAATTTGAAAAGTTTGAAAATTTTAATTTGAATAATTTAAAAATTTTGAATAATTTGAAAATTTTGAAGAATCTGAAAATTTGAATGATTTTGAAAATTTTGAATAATATTTTGAAAATTTTGAAATTTATGAAAATTTCGGAAATTTGAAAATTTTGAAAATTCTGAAAAGTCTGAAATTTTGAATAATTTGAAAACTAATGATTCGTTTGTAACCGATGCACGTCTAAGACAATGGTGTTTTAGAAGATTAATGACAGAAAAGTAAATCAGAAGCAACTGTAATGTACATTGCCTTTTATCTATATTTTGTCAATGAATGTAATCTTGTAGCTTAATGTAATGTTCCAATGCCTTCTTTATATATGTAACAATGTTTATGAGCCTGTTTGGATAAGCTTATTTAGCTCACAAGCACTTTTGGGCAAAAGTGCTTATGAGCTTATTGCTTTTTAAAAAGGAGTTTTTAAAAAAGTGTTTGGATAAGCTTATGTGGTGGGGAAAAATTAATAAGTTGATAAGAAGGTTTAAAAGTTGTTTGGATAAGCTTTTATATATGTAAAATGACTAAAAATGACATTTTTACATATTGTTGGGGGGCATTATTGTCATTTTGCAAGTAAAAAGCTATTTTCTCTTTGAAAAGCTAAGAATTTGGAGCTTTTGGAAAACAGCTTTTCCCCCTTTGCAGAAAAGCCAAAATAAAAAGTGCTTTTGAGGAGCCAAACACTTTTTTTAGCTTATCAGCTTTTTAAAAAGTTGAAAAGCTCATAAGCACTTTCTAAATGGAGAGCCAAACAGCCCCTATGAAGACATAGTAAAAGATTTGTAATCTTACAGTTTTTAGTAAAAAAGATTTGATTTATTACAGTGCCTTTTATCTATATTTTGTCAAAGAATGTAATCTTACAGTTTTTAGTAAAAGATTTGATTTCTAACGTGAGAATTATGTAACAATGTTTATGAAGACTGTTTTATATAGGAAGACCAAACTTTAGAAGTAATTTTATTTTAAAAACCTCTAATGAAGATGCATTATTCTATTATGATGCTTAAAATTAGCGACGATACATATATCAACTATAACTTAATCGGTCTTAAATAGATGAATTAAAACGTATTTGGTTTGTTTTTTTTAATAATTTTGATCTTATAAAAATCTGAATAAAGTTATTGCAATGTAAATGTTTACTTTGGCTTCTTTGACTTTTTTTCATTTTTTTTAAGTTATTGCACTGTAAATGTTTACTTTGGTAGATTATAGCATTGTACTTTACTTAAATGAAAATTCTTCCCAAACGAAATGTTTACTTTGTCTATTTTTTTTGGATTATAGCATTGCAGTTCTATTATTGTTGTTATTATAACGTGTACTTTCCTTAAATGCGAGTTCTGCCCAAACTAAGCATTTACTTAGTTTTATTTTTTAAGGATTATAGCCTTGTACTTTTTGTTTTTACAAAATTTGTTAGATTTAAGAATTTTTACAGTTTTGGTATGAAAAATTGTTTTGCCCTTGCCTCTTTGTTTACTTTGTCTTTTGTTCAGATTATAGCATTCTACTTCTATTTATCATTTCATTGCAAAATATCCCTATAGTTCCAAACTAATTTCTAAAAGTTTTTTCCATTTTTGGTCCCACACTCTCGGGTATTTCCCGTCCCTATATCGTTGGAAATGTAATCAATAGCCCAAAAAGAAATTAATCACTCTCATATTCGCCAACTCCCCCTCCCATCTGCAACCTAAAACCTAAAAAGTAATTACAGAAACGAAACTATTTGCCGCCGCCGCATTGCGCGGGTACGCAGCTAGTATATATATATATATATATATATATATATATATATATATATATATATATATATATATATATATATATATATATAAACGACCAAAACTTTACAAAATAAATATGTAATATAAGATGTGTGTAATTTCAAGTTTTATATGTAATATTATGAGAAATTATGGTTGAAGGGGGTAATTTAGTAATTTTTCATATAAAGGGTAAATTGGTCATTTGACCAATTGTAGAAATTACTATAAAATTTATTTATGATTTAGGACTAAAAATGTAAGAACGATAGTTTTATGTGGCCAAAATAAGTGTTAGTGTCAAAAGTTCAAGGAATGCAAGCCTAGGGACTAAAAATGCAAATATTTTTATAAAAAAAAATAAACATAAAAGAGTGATTTATCATTCTTTCTCCAGAACATGGTAGAGAAATCGAGAGAGAAGAAGAAGATACGGGAAGAAGAGGAAGAAGGAGAAATTTCACAAGAACTAGAAGAAGGAATTGAAGATTCCTTAGTAATCAAGGTAAGAACTCCACTATTCATCATCTTCTTCATATGGAACCTGGAAATTCGTGTGATGAAGATCATGTAATGTTTCCAGGAGTTCATCTCCATCAAGTTAGACCAAAGTATCAAGTAGATACACAAGAATTTTAAAGAGTTATTGAAGTTTTGGTAAAATCCATAGAAATGGGTTTGAGCTCAAGAACCCTAGAAATTGGGTTTATGGGTTTGAAACTGATTTCCATTGATTTAGCAAGTTCAAAGAGTCATAAAGAATGTAAGAAATCAGTTCTACACTTAAAAATCTAACAAAATGGTTTTTGGTTAAAAATGGGCATTACGGGAATGTTTTAAGCCTTGGAATGGAATTGATGATTCCATGGTTTAAAACTATAAGTAAGCTGCTATTTTAGGCCTAAAAATGACTTTAAAATGATTAAGATACGTATTAAGGACTTAACCCTCGGACTAAAGGACCTGCAACACAAAATTCAGCAAAGAAGGAAAGTCCCAGGAGGAGCA
Organism: Cichorium intybus; assembly: GCA_023525715.1. Classification (NCBI taxonomy): domain Eukaryota; kingdom Viridiplantae; phylum Streptophyta; class Magnoliopsida; order Asterales; family Asteraceae; genus Cichorium; species Cichorium intybus. The sequence goes on from CM042012.1 coordinate 133,318,179, forward strand.
CGAGTCGTGCTCCCCATAGAACAAAAATGGCACGAGTCGTGCCAACCTTCTGTAAGGTTTCTGTCCATTTTTGAGTTTAGAACTTGATGCTAGACTTGTCCGATTAGTCTATAATTCATACCATAGGCTTAAAATGGTATGAAAACACATGGAAAATTGTTAAATCGAGAATACGACCTCCCGAGGATACTGTAGTAAAATACGTACAATATACGAGTTAATTAAAATTGGTTAATTAAAAGTTAGACACTTATATTGACCGTTAATGATAAAACAAGGACTCTAACATGTTATAGAGTCAATTAGAATGTAAATTAATGTATCAAATACTATATATATAGGTGCAAGTCAAGTAGTCGGACACCGAAAGGGTAAAGAACCGAGGGACGTCTAAACGACCTTTCAAGAGTTATAAGGTGAGTACATGTAGCATTTTTACCCATTTTGGGATACATGGCAAGTAAGTAAGTATTTTTCAGATTTCATATAATATTTTCTATGTGTGGAAATTAATTGCAAGAATGGTATTTCTTAGCCCATATGGAAAGTGAACTGCTATATTTGGAAGTATGAATTTGGTAATATCCTAGTTTATGATAAAAGCTTGTTAAAGTCAAAAGCTTGGCAATTAGCCATTTTGTATTCAAGTATTATCTCAGTTTTCAGAAAATATTTTCATAGTTGACTGGTATTGTAGCTAGCAGTGTTAGTAAGGGAACTATGTTCCAACCTACCCGGGTTAGGTAAGGAGTCTACTGGGAAAACCCCTTCGCGAAGTAGGCTGCCTCAGCACTTCTACGGTAAGGATTGATCCGTTCTTTCTAGCTGTAGAGACTTGGGGTATCACACATAGTGATTAAAGCCCTAAGTATAAAAATCCAGCAAGTTTATAAAACCAGTCAAAGAAAGTATGAAATATGTTAGTTTTGAAATATATAAAATGATTTTGAAAGATAAAAAGTTATAGTATATTAATACTATAAAATTTCAGCGAATGTTTACCTACTAAGGTTTTTATAAAAGAAGTTTTTATGATTGAGTCTAAAACTCATGTAACTCACGAGACAATTTGTCTTACGTATTTCATTTTTATGCCATGTATTCCAGGTTCAGGTAAAAAGTTGTAAGATAGTTTGGAGTTGCGAAATAAGCACTAGAATGCAAAGGAGTGGAGCTGGATAAAGCTTCCATGTTTGGTATTGATTGAATCCATTTTCCTTAAACTTATGGTTGTTTGATAAGTATTTGTAACACCCCTTTTGTTGTATTTAAACAAGTACAATGGTTTTTGCTGAACCGTATTTTGTAAAATATGTTTTATTGTAATATAAATGGTTTGAAAAAGTTGGGGCGTTACATAAGGGTTCAAATGAGAACCTTTAAAAAGTTGAGAACCGTGAGAACCAATCTAGGCCCTTGATGCAATTCATCGGAGGGTTGTATATATATGGAGATTAACAAGTGTGAGAGCGTTGTAGACAATCAAACCCCACAACTATTAGATCAAAATAACGTGTGGCTTAGATTAGTTATTTTAGTTCTCAATCTTTTAATGGTTGTTATTTGAACCTCTTCATATATAATTAACCAAACCGAATAAACCGAAACCGATTAACCAAATCGAATAAACCGAAACCGATTTAACCAAACCTTATTTTGTTTGGTTACGATTAATTTGGAAAATTTTAAAAAACCGATACCCTCTTTCATTTTTACCTAAAATCAACTGTCCTTTAGTTCCAGTGCAGAGGTTTTTTTTATCCGTATCTGTTTCAATTTTATCATGAAAGGATCGAAACCCCAAACATTTGGCGACACCAAAACAAAAACCAGTTGAACATATAAAAAATATTGGTAACAGGACCAGGAAGCCGTAAAAATCAGAGAAGGTTGTGTTAGAGTCAAGTGTACTGTTAAGACCCTATAAACGTAAAAAAAATAAATAAATAAATAAATAAATAAAACGTTAGAGTCCAGTGACCAAGAAGCCGCAAAATATCGAAGAAGGGTTTGTTAGCGTCCATAAAGTGTAGAATTAAAACCAAGAAGGTGTAAAAGATCAAGGTTAAAAAGAGCAACTAACCTGGCAGATTAACACACATCCTAGAAGAAGTTTGGGAAGAAGATGATGAACGCAGGGTTTAGGAGACTGTTGGGAAGAAGATGAAGTAAGGTTTATTTATGGCGACAGTAATATAAAAAGGTAAGAAACGAAACCTACACCAAAAGAAGGCCACCGGCTTAAAAAAGGACGCTAAAAAATGAGGTTGCGAGTACACAGTACCAACATTATTCCATCAATGGTTATGCAATTTCTGTAATCTGTCGACTATTTAGAAATTTCAAAAATCAAAATCTAGGGGTCGTAGCATACCTTCAATAATCTGTCGACTATGTAGAAATCCAAACTTCTGGACCACCACAAGCATCAATCGGTTTAAAGGTGGTCCTTCTGACCACCGTCGACCACCACACCACCGCCAAAGGCGGCATTGCTGCCGTCCTTGATCACCAGATTCAACAAATTACACATGCAATCAGTGTGGGTGTGTTTGTTTCTTTTTCATTCTTCCCGTTTTTCCTTCCTCTTTTTTGTCTGATACGCACACAAGAAAACCATATCTGATTTTGACCGGTCAACTTCTGAAAAATTGTCTAAAACTAGTTAATACTTATTTCATTTGTCTCATATATAAGGACACTGTTTTGACAGCTATGTGAACATGCTACTATTTTTTAGAAGGGAAAATGACTTATAAGGGTAATTATGTTTCAAAACTGTTCAAAAAACACCATCCAAGTTTGGTCTGTTCAAAAAACACCATCCAAGTAAGGCCTTTGTACAAAAAACACCATCGAACTACATGTTTTGTTCAAATTTTACCCGATGGTAACCGGCTCTTGCAGGTTAAAGGATGACTTGGCCTAATACTTGGTGACCGGCCAAGTCATCCTTTAACCTGCAAGAGTCGGTTACCATCGGGTAAAATTTGAACAAAACATGTAGTTCGATGGTGTTTTTTGTACAAAGGCCTTACTTGGATGGTGTTTTTTGTACAAATGTCTTACTTGGATGATGTTTTTTGAACAGACCAAACTTGGATGGTGTTTTTTGAACAGTTTTGAAACATAATTACCCTTATAAGTCATTTTCCCTTTTTAGAACACAAATATCTTCGGAATGTTTGACGATGTTTTAGCGGTGAGTTTTTAAGAATTTAAAAGAGTTTCTAAAATTATGAGAAAGTTTAAATAAAAGCTTTAACCTTCGATGAAAAGGGTCATAACCGGAAAAACTATTTCAAGGCCAAAACCGGTTGGACTAAAACCGGTTTTTTTTAAAATCGGTTCTTAAAAAAACCGGCTTTTGTGTACCTCTACCCGTGGTTCGTTAATCGTAATTCCCCTTGATTTTGGCTTATAGTTTATGCGAAGATAGCTGTACAAATATTCAGAGAATATTTCATTTTGAAAGTATATTAGATAATGTAGATCAAAACTTTGTCATTTGAATATCTGTTACGTATACATAGGACAAGCGCAATCTGTTCATTGCATTTTAACAAGCTTGTTGATTGTATCTCAATTTTGAGTTAATTTGGAATTTTATTACCGAGTTTTTTTGTGTAAATATATTACTTGAGTTGGAGTTATTCATGCTCATTTAGTTGATAAACATCTGTTGTATCCATTTAAATAAACATGAACATGGACAAGAATAGAGGTCTTGTTTGATTTCTGGTTGTCGTTTTGGAAACGGCAGCCACCATCATCGATGATGAAAACACATATACACCACAAGAAAAGCAAACCCAGATGAAATTTCAGTAACTCACCTCATATTGTCGATTTACGCCATGAAAAGATCAAGAAAATCCTGTTTTTCTCCAAAACAAGAAAACCCGTGCGATTAAAAGATCAAGAAACACCATTGTAGTTCAAAATCCGCAAATGGGTAGTCAAAATTCCCACATTTCTTCAAATTTTCTGTAAAATTAAACCAGAAACCTACGTACTGCAACTTTTCTTTGTATTTGGGTAAACGATGGTGAAGCGAGGAAGACATGGTAAAGTATAGAGAGAAAGAGAGAGAGACGTGGGGGTGGGGTGGGTGGGTGGGGTATTTTTTTTATTAATAAAATAAATAATAAATTCAAATAAAAAGAAAAAAGAAATTAAATAGGGTATTATAGTCTTTTTACTTTATCAGTAACCGATTTGTAGGATTTTGCAAACCTTAGTGACCCATACAGTGAAAATCGAATAGTTGGGTTCTTTCTGTTAGTTTTGGTAAACCTCAGGGACCATATCTGTAGTTTACTCGTTTTTTACGAGAAATTAAGGGCAAAATGGTAATCAAGGAAATTCCAATCTTCACCGTATTTAAATCCCTCACCAAACCAATGGAATTTAATTCCTTCAAGTCAGCGGAATTTGACCCCAATTAACGAATCCAATTCCTTCCAAAAACTTGAACCAAACACAATATTTCTAGGATCAAGGGTAATGATACTATATAATTTAAATAAATTTTCACGTGGTTCTACGGTTAGGCAATATAATTTGGTTCTGTATTGAACATGTCACTATATATATATATATATATATATATATATATATATATATATATATATATATATATATATATATATATATATATATATATATATAAAATTAAACGGGTAATTCGTGTTGAAAGTATTGACTCTAACCCAATCCGTTTAACTTTCGTGTCGTGTCGTGTCAACCCATTTACTTAAACGGGTTGAAACCTCTAACCCAAACCCGCTAATTTCGTGTCGAGTTATCATGTCGTGACTGATTTTGCCAGGTCTAATGGTAGTTAGGGAAGAGACGGAAGAATGGTGTTGGCGTGGGGCAGTGGAAGAAAGCGTAAGGGCGGTGGAAGAAAACCCAAGATAAGTAACACGGTGAAAAAATTGAGTAAAAAATATTTATATAAGATAAATAATGGGATACTTATTTAGGAAGAATTTCGTGTACGTCTTTACAAACATTTATAATTACTTATATATCATATAAAATTTGACATTACATATATAAATTTACAAATCCAAAAAAATTACATATATACCCAAAAGATTAATTTGATGATAATTAATCATTTAGAAATTTAAAAAACTACTTTTAATTCTATTTTTATAGTTTTAAAAACTAATTAAATTGTGACATTACCATACTATCATTGTCTTACATTTTCCAAACATATCAGTCGTTACAATTTGTTATCATTCGATATGGATTTTGTGATCATAGTTGAATCTGTCGTGATCAGTTGTTTAAACGTGAGGGATTTGTCGATTAAGAAATATTTACATAGGGGTATTATAGTAACTTGGGTATAATCTAATTTAAAATTTGTTTTTTATTTCTTTTAATGATTAATCATTATTAAATTAATCTTTTGGGTATATATGTGATTTTTTAAGCTTTGTAACGATATATACGTGATTTCAAATTTTATAAGGATATATACGTAGTATAGAGGTTTGTAAGGATATAAGCGAAATTCTCCCTATTATTTAGGGTCCAAAAAACTAACCATTGTAAGAATCAAACCTGCGACTTAATGTTTAAAGGGAAATTCGTATAACCTCTGCACCAAGTGTGCCCAAAGAAAGCAAGATTAGATATATAAACAATTAAAAATATGTTATTGTTCACGCCTTGCGAATTATTAGGTATATAATAGATAATTTCAAACCAAGTTAGGATCTTAACAACGAAATTCTAATCAATTAATTCAATTTGTACACGCTCTTTTATTTGGTTAAAGTATTACATAATTTTAATTTATTTTTGTGGTAGATATTGATGTCACATTGTGAAATAATGTTGTAGAATTACATATCTTCCAAACGCGATTAGAGAACACGATTGTGATTTGGTGTTCCCTTTGTCCATTATACGACTGACACTAGTTACAAAATTCTCGTCTGATATCAACCTTTTTAGCAAGTTCGATCTAATTGAAGAGCTTATCTTAATTACATATTTTTTAACGGCTTGGTTAAAAAGCTTTTTTAACCACTTGTCTTACAAAATGGATTATTTAACATTTTGATGGTAATTCAATAACTAGTTAGTTAGCACCCTCTCCATTGTGTGTTGTTTTAGTTTACTATCTTTCACTCATTTCGGTCACCTCGACTAATCCTTAAGCAACTAACTACTATATACAAAAGTAGTCCCTAGACTATAGCATCAAGTCAAAAACAACCCCACAAGCATTACGTCAAACTAAAAGGTTGCATTTTCTTTATCAAAAGAGATGTAGATCAAGTCTTAAGCAACTATAAGAACACAATTTGGACATTAACAAAAACATGCACTTTATACATATAACAAGAAGAAAAACCTTTTACACTAACATAACAAGAAAAAAAACTATAATAAACTTAATAACTTCCATCAAGGACATGTATAGTTATTACTTTACAATTGATACATCGCTTAAAAACCTTCTTAATACCTTCAGCCATACTTATGCCCTACTTATTACTCTACAACCCCATCAAGCCATGAAACAACTTGCTCAATAGCCGGTCTCCTTCTTGGATCTTGATCTAAACACTTACAAGCCACCCCCAAAACCTCCAACAACTGATTCTCACAGCTCTTATCCCATACAGACGCATCAAATATTTCCCCATATCGCCCTTCAAGTTTCATCTGAAACACCCACGAAACAAGATCCCGACAATTTTTCCCCTTACCAACTTCAACCGGACGTCTGGCTGTAATAAGTTCTAAAAGCACAACCCCAAAACTATACACATCGCCCTTAAAAGTCGCGGAAAGTGTCTGTCCATATTCAGGCGGAATATACCCTAATGTCCCCACTAAATCAGTCGTGACATGAGTATCGTAAGGGCATAATAGTCTCGACAGTCCAAAATCGGCTAAATGAGCTTTAAACTTTTCGTCCAAGAGAATATTGCTAGTTTTGATATCCCGATGAATAATCTTGACATCGTTATGGAGATATGATAATCCCTTTGCTGCCCCTTTTGCTATCTTTAACCTTACTCGCCATTTTAGTGGTAATTCCTCTTCTACCCTTTCGTGTAGCCAATAATCTAAGCTTCCGTTTTCCATGTATGAATAGATTAAGAGCCTATCGTTTCCGTGTTTGCAATACCCTTTTAGGGAGACGAGATTCTTGTGTTGGGCTCGTGAGAGGGCTTCAACTTCGGAATGGAATTCGCGTTCCATTTGCCCGCAATCGCCGGAAAGTCGTTTGATTGCTGCTTTGGTACCGTTTGGAAGGTCGGCTTTGTACACGAGCCCGAATCCACCACATCCGATTATATTCGATTGACTGAAATTATTCGTTGATTCCACTACATCGGAAACGGAAAGCTCCTTGCAGTTGAAACTCGGGAATAGAACCAGCTTTGAAGAAGCAAACACACCCGAGATTCCATTCCTCCTGCTGTTATTTTCTTCCAAATCCAGAATCAAATCGCCGTGTTTCTTTCTTGATGTTTTAAGAAGAATGCATGCTAGCAAGATTGCGATTCCGGCTACGATTCCGAGCGTGATTCCGACGATACCGTTCCGTCCCAGTTTTCGACCGGAACGGGAATTCACAGATGGAATTCCATTTAAGCTACAAGGTGAAAGGACTTGCCCGCAAAGACCGGGATTCCCTTCGAAACTTGAACTTGGGAAACCGGAAAACTGGGTTCCGGTGGGAATAGCACCCTCTAAGTGATTATAAGCTACACAGAACATTGAAAGAAACGAGAGCTTGTTTAAAGAGGCCGGAATCGTTCCATGAAGATTGTTTGATGACAAATCAAGAACTTCTAAGTTTCCCATTTCAGAAATCGAGTCAGGAATCGTTCCGGTTAAATTGTTCTTGCTTAATTCCAAAACATGAAGCTGTATTAGTCTTCCAATTTCTGGTAAAATTGTTCCGTTGATATTATTGTTGCTGAGATAGATTGATGGAGGAAAGCTTGCAACTTGATTGTATTGAAGACCTTTACCAGTTACATTCTTCTTGACATACAATGGAATCCCAGTAGATGATGCAAGAATCGAAGAAGAAAAGTTTGAAGACACAAGACTCTTTAAATCTGTTAAACTTTTTGGGAGTTCGCCAGTTAATGAATTATTTGAAAAATCCAAGTAAAAGAGTCTTTCCATTTGACCGATCCAAGGAGGGATGATTCCGGTCAACTGATTCCAAGATAAATCCACAACTTCAAGTTTTGAACAATTGAGTAACCATGGTGGGATTTGGCCTTTGAGGGCGCAATTAGCGATTGCAAGAACCAGTAATCGATCAAACCCCCCGTTTACAGATCCCGGGAGTTCTTCACCTCGAAAGTTTTTTGTCAGAATAAGAGTCGTTAAATTTTTGCATTGTTGTAGAACGGATAAAGCGAGAGGTAGATTGGTGATTCCGTTGTTGGAAAACGAGAGGAATGAGAGGTTGGAGAGGTTCATGTACGGAATTGGAATCTCACCGTATAATCCGTTCCTGGCGAGGTTTAAGATTCTCAGTTCGCGACAATCGGAGAGTGAGACTGGTAACAGACCGTGGAAGCGGTTAGTGCCGAGATCGAGAGTGGATAGGTTGGGTAATTTGGAGAAATTTAGACTTAGATCACCGGAAAATGAATTGTTACGAAGATCGAGAATGCGTAAGTGGGAACATGATTCTATGGTGGAAGGTAATGGCCCTGAGAAGGAATTCGAATGTGCGTTTACCTGTTCTAAACGTGTCATGTTTTTGAAGACATCGGGAAATGGACCTGAAAACCGGTTCCCGAATAAAAGTAATGATTCGAGGTTGGAAAGCTTACTGAGATTTGTGGTTATCTGACCGGAGAAGTTGTTGGAAGAAAGAGATAGCCGCTTCAAGGATGACATTGCGTATATAAACTCCGGAAGATCGCCGGAAAATGAATTTGAATCCACATTCAGTTCTCGAAGAGATTCGTTACAGTTTCCCAAGCCTTCTAGATTTCCGGTGAAATGATTCATTGATAGATCGAGAATCTGAAGGTTGGTGGAGGAAGCACACATTTGTGGAGAAATTTCACCCCCAAAAGAGTTGTTGCTGAGATTTAATGCTATGAGATTTGGGAATTTACCAATGTCGAACAACTCTCCGGTTAGCCGATTGCTTGAGACATTTAGAACTTCGAGATCCTTCAAATTGGAGATGTTTTGGGGGAATTCACCTTGTAATTGATTAAACGAAAGATCAAGAGATCTTAATTTCTCCAAACGAGATACAGAATTCGGAATCACTCCCTTTAAACCTTTTGCAGACAAGCTCAGCATGGTGACCCTCGTTAGGGTTTTTGAAAGATTTTTGGCGTCATTTTCACAAACGACACCGTCCCAGTGACAGCAAATGGAATCGTTTGACCAGGTTGAAAGTACAGAAACGTTGGTGAAACTTCCGGCGAAGTCTGTCAGAGCTAACAAATCAACCGGATGACATGTTTGGCTTAAGGCTCCGATAACCAAATATGAACACAAGAGAAAAGCCAACAATGCACAACCGATGGAACTCATTGGCGGAAAAAACTATGTTAAGTCTCGAACATCGCCACCATGAACTTCAACAATTGTTATAGATAATTGTGTTAATCGCTTTTTTTAAGAACTGTTCGAAATAGAAATTTGTGAATCCCCACTTGATTATGAACTTCCTTATCTAGCAAGAGGCGGAAATCGAAGAAAATGAGGAACTCAAAAAGGATCAAAACCCTATACAAGAAGATCAAACAGTAAAATCCCACTGTTTCAATGGCGAAATGCACAAGGAGAGAGAAGTAGAACCCAAATCCCAAATCCCAAAACCTCAAAGCAATAAAAAGGAAAATAGGAGAGAGTACGATTAAAGGAAAGCTTGTAAATGAAGCAAACGAGAGAACACTCAATGACACATGAGAGAGTCTTTAATGATTTAAAATCTCCAGATAAACGAAAGGAAACTCTTTAATTGATTCTCGAACCAGACCCACAACAAAGTCATGAAAAGAAACCCTACAAGACAACAACAACGTAACAAAAATCCTTGAAATAGAGAAAATTTTCAGTACCCGTCACAGTCGATCACTTGTAAACGAAGGAACAAAAGCAGACAGCAATTATGTGCTGTCTTTTTATCAAACAGGTGGTGGGCATTTCAAACTTGCTAACGGAAGTCTCTTCCTTTTTTTATCTGTTTTCTGTACAAGTCGCGAAAAAGTCTAAAGCTTAAAAGGGACAGAAGAAGAAGGGAAAAGAGTAATGAGAAGAAGAAAAGGAAAAGGAGGCGGATAAATTTAAAATACGATACAAGATAGTGTTGATTGGGTGAAGTAGTGGTTAGATCTTGTCATAAGTCGCAACATTTGTATTGACTTTGTTTGGATTTGGGGCAAGATTTTCTCTTGTTTGCTACCGGTTTTCAACCTCTCCTCGGACTAATGTCCGTATTTGTCGCCTGTACTCTAGAAAATAAACAATTAGAGCCGCAAAATACTCCAAAATAAAATATATTATACATACACACAACAGAATAATTATAGTTAATCACTAAAATGATATTAAAAAAAATTATTCATAATAGGACCATGTTTATGGTCCGCATCCGGCCAAAAACTAATTTTTCTTTGTTTTACCAAACGACAACGCTTTCTGCGAGCATATCTCACGACTTACGTATAGAAGACATTTTCTTGTTTATATCTTCTTAATTTTCTGTTTTTATGGATCATCATTGTAGAACATATACATGATATAAATCAGTAATCGTTAATTATCCGTTTTGATTTTCGAATACATTTGACTAACAAAAACGTTTCGACAATTCTCACAAGTACGTTTTCGCTTTTTAGGTTTTTGTATTGATATTGTGGTTTTTATATGCCTACATTAGCAATTTAGTGTTATCCAAACTGAAAAGAAGTAATGTTTCAAAAATCTTCATCAGCAAATGATGAACACAATCACGTGTTTATTAATGGTATTGGTAAAAAAACCCCTCATCATTATTTCATGATGTCCCATCAATTAGGGTAATGGTTTTTCAATTTTACTTTATATATATATATATATATATATATATATATATATATATATATATATATATATATATATATATATATATATATATATATATATATGCGTGTTATTTGGTCGATTAAATCGGGTTTCGTTTAAGTCGGTTTTTTTTAATTTTTCCAAATTAATCGTAACCAAACCAAATAACTTTCGGTTAAATCGGTTTCGATTTATTCGGTTTGGTTAAATCGATTTCAATTTTATTTAACCAAACTAAATAGTGTTCGGTTAAATTGATTTCAGTTTAATTTTTTTCAATTTATTCGGTTTGTTTAATCGGTTAAATCAGTTTCGGTTTATTCGATTTGGTTAATCGGTTTTAGTTTATTCGGTTTGGTTAATCGGTTTAGGTTTATTCGATTTGGTTAATCGGTTTCAGTTTATTGGGTTTGGTTAATCGGTTTAGGTTTATTCGATTTGGTTAATCGGTTTCGGTTTCCAAATTATCGCCGTGTAATCCTATCGTAGATGAATATAATTATTGTGTAGACGAATTCCAAGAGATCCATAATATACAAAAACAATCAAAACATGGTCTTTAAAATAGGGTAAATGAGTTTTTTGCATCGTCAAAAACTCCAATTATTTAAGTAATTTAATATTGTATTGTATTTTATTATCTTCATTCATGCAAAAAAAAAATAGCTCGATTAGAACAGCACTATAGAAGTAATTCAAACAAAACGTTAAAAATTAGAAAAATAATAAATTACAACTTGAAAACATAAAAAACGTATTAGAAAATAAATTACAACGTTAAAACGTACAAAACGTAAAAAAACATATTAGAAAATATATTCGAACTAAGCGTCAAAAAGTTAGAAAATTATTTAAATTATAAATACCAAAATAAATAAATTAATTAAATAAAAACAATATATATATATATATATATATAAACTAATATTAAACTAATATTAAAAACAAAACCTCAATTGATTTGACATCATATTATAATTATGAGGGGGTTTTTTTAAGATGACCCTTTATTAAACAAGAGAGAGAGAGAGAGAGAGATTGTGTGTGTATGTGTGTGTGCGCGCATGTTTATCATGTTGGTATGTGAATCAGGAACATGCACACGAGTGTTTTGAATTATTTGTGTTGATATACTCAGGGCCGGTTTAAGGGGAGGGCAAAATGGGCTATTGCACAGGCCCTAATTTTTTTTTTTTTTTTTTTTGTAAAAGTATACTACAATTCAGCCCCAAAAAAAAATTAGTTTATGTAATTTAATTTATTATATGTTAAGAGGGCCTTTTTTTCCGGCTCGTCCCGGGCATCCGAATCCTCGGCACCGGCCCTGGATATACTTGTAAATACATGAGTGTGTAACTATATTTTTGGTAGAGCTTCAATATCTAGCTATATTCTATGAAATTATACTTCAATCATGGTTGTACGAGGCCTTATTAATCTCAAGGCCAATGCACTTTATATATGACATAAGGGAGATGTGGTCTCCACCTCGTGCTCGTATGACCCTATTAATAGTGCATTCATGTTTTAATGCATGGTTAGATCTCCGACATATGCATAAAGACCCAATACTTGTCCTTGTTGTGCTCATTTCTCGAATTTGTCATAACCATAACCATGGTGTGTTGTGGTTTCATGTTAGAGGATATGAGTTACATTTTAGACATGAGGAGTTCTGTCTTATCTTTGATTTACGGTTTTGAAGTGTTACATTAGTATATGAGGATGTTATTAGCTTTTTTTGATTCGTCGTATATTAGTAATTTAATTGAGTTGCTTAACTCCCCAAGTTGTATGGAAATATCATATGATGACATTGTGCACTTGTATCTTATCTGCATGTTGGAGCGTGGATTTATGGGACGTCAAGCTACTTTGTTGATGGAGCATGTTGGTTCTAGATGATTTGGAGGCATAGAACATGTATGATATTCATACAACAATAAAATAAATTTATTTTAACTATTTTTTATTTATTATAAAATCTTTATTGGATTATATATATATATATATATATATATATATATATATATATATATATATATATATATATATATATATATATATATATATATATATATATATATATTATAAAACGTATTGGGCCAATGTACAAGTCTAAAGCAGTCAACACAAAAGTTACAACACCTCTTATGCACAAAATCGATGACGGTTTCTCAACCTGTAACTTTCCACTATCTCCACATCTCTCAACCTCCCATGTTCCCACTATCTCTGTAACTTCCCACTATCTCCACGATTTCTCATCCTGTAACTGTTAGGAATCGGACAGGGTACACGCAGCGGAAACACTATCACACACACACAAACTCACGAAAATAAAGCAAGAAGAACACAAGGATTTTTACGTGGTTCAGATTCGGTGTCAATCCTACATTCACGGGCTACAACTAAATTTTATTTGAATGAGGATATTACAAGAGATACACACTCAACTCTAGCATGTGTTGTGTGTTGTGGTGCATATTTGTAACGACCGTTTTTCAAAAAAAAAAAAAAAAAAAAAACGTTGTGAATAGTAACTCCGGTGTGAATAGTAACTCCGGCGTGAATAGTACTCCGGCGTGAATAGTACCCGAGAAATGAAGTAAGCGCTTACCTCGTGATGACGTCGACGATGATGTCGTGATGACGTCGTGATGATGTCGACGATGATGTCGTGATGACGTCGTGATGATGTCGACGATGATGTCGTGATGATGTCGACGATGATGTCGTGATGACGTCGTGAATAGTGTTTTCAAGCCCTATAAATAGAGGTCCAACTTCTTCATTTCAACCCACAACAAACACCAAACAACCTTACGATATCGAGGAGTGTTCTGGTGAGGAAAATAGGTCGGGAGGAGTTAGGAGCGAGCGATAGCTGGTAACGAGGTGCTCGGGAAGTGTTGGAAGAGCGGAACGGGAAACGTGCCAAGGCTTTGCGAAAACGCCAATCTTAAGTGAGTAATCGCTATCGTATTTCTCTAGTAGTTTATAAGTGTTAAACTATAATATGTAGAGGTTATACTATTCGTAATTCCAAAAATAATACCGAGTGATTTACTTACGAGGATGGTGTCTAGGCCGATTACTTGGGATCTGGTTGTTGGATTTTCCGAAAGGCTAAAATGCTGAAAGGATCCTGCCACCCCAACTAATCTTCTACCTGGCTATCCTTTATTTGATAAATCACGAGGTATCATGTTGGAATTATGGAAGGGTTTAGTGATGCAACTATGGTATAGTTAAGGAGTAAAGAGTGATAAATGTCTTACTGTGTTAACAGTTAAAGAGGGAATACGAAGCAGAGATAAACGCTGTAGTCAACTATAATCAGGTGAGTTTCTCACTACATTGTGTGGACGTTATATGTCCTTTACCGTATTTTTGTGTGCTTATAAGATGTTGATAAGATGTTGGTAAATAGTACCAAGTTGTGTGTATATTATTGATATATATCTTTCTGTTATAATTGTATGGGTTGGGTTATGGTGTGTGTGGGCTCGACGTACTGAGTAATATAGAGATACGAGCAAAAGACACTGAGCAGATACGTATGACTCGACGTACAGGGCATGCGCGGCTCTAAATGCTGAGCAGGGGAATTAGATTTACTGAGCAGATACGTATAGGAGGATATAGTCCAATATATTGGGTAGAGCATATTATGTGACGTATGGTTGTATTTTTCCTGTTAGGGGTAAAGTATGTGTAGCTGATATGCTGTGTAGTTGTTGGAACTCACTAAGCCGTGTGCTTATCCTTTCCCTTCTAAATTACCATTTCAGGTTATACAGGTGGAAATGACGGACAGGCATGACGGGTACACACTGATACTGCTTAATTGGGGATTCATACGGTGAATTGATGTTTAAAATGATTTCTAAATATCTTCAAAATGTTAATTATTGAATAAATTGATATTTATTTAAATGAAGATGTTTTATTAAAAACCGGGTGTTACAATATTGTTCTTCAACTTAATGGTCTATTTATACATATCATGAGGTGCATTATTCACAATGGGAACATAAGAAGTTTCCTTCAAGAATAGGGGCTGCACCAAACTTCTTCACCAACCTTTGAAAAAACAACTTCAAAATGTTCACATTCACCTAACAATCTCCCACTTGAAGATTTTGAACATCTCTCATTAATCTCCTAACATAACCAGTCTTCCAAGCTTCCGGTTCCAAAGAACAAGCTAAGACCCAGTCAAATTCCCTTAGTTGTAGCCGCCCCTCATCTTCAAGTATTAGAAGGGCCAGTTGAAGCTCCCACTAGCTCCAACTCAGCCGTGGCTAATCCCACCATCGACTCATCCCCTGTCTCAACCGGCTTGGACACTCCACCGGATCCAGAGATACACCGAGGACCACTAACACTCTCCAAACTTTGCAAACTTCCAACAGGAGAGAATTTTTCAGTCTTAGTCTTCAAAACCCAACGGCTCTTTGTAACTGTACCCGGAACACACCCCGTGCTCCCACTGTCACAAAATCCCCTGAATGGTTTAGACTTTCCGACTCGTTCAGCTAACATCCCCTTGGCTCCAGAATTCATGTTTGCAAAATGAACTCTCTTAGCACTAGATTTAGCGAACCAGATTTTGTCATGCTTAACGGGGACGGTCATACTTCCCTCAGCAGGTACCTTAACCATATACAATGACCCACGCTTCATACCTTGAGCAATCACCGAATTACCATTGACCACCCTCCATTTACCACCACCAAACCTTACTTCCAGTCCTTGTTTATCCAGCTGACCAACAGAAATCAATTTCTTCTTCAGCTCCGGAATCACCCTGACATTCTTCAGGTTCCATGTAGTTCCCAATGAAGTAACCAGATCAATATCTCCCATGCCCGTTACTTGAAGCATCTCGTCATTTGCTAACCGTACCTTCCCAAAATCTCCTTCTTTTAGATTCACCATCGTTTCTCCGTTATCCATGGCGTGAAACGAAGCTCCTGAATCCATGACCCAAGAGTCTACAGAACTTTCCATACTTAGTATCAGTGCATCATCCTCAGACACACCCTCAGCACCAGCAATGTTCAATTCTTTCTTTGGACATTGACTCTTAACATGTCCCACCTCTTGGCAGTTCCAGCACTTCACATTCTTCCAAGTTCTAGATGAACTTCTTCCCCGACTCCCACTGCTCCCACTATTCCTGATATTCCCTCTACCTCTTCCTATATTTAATAACTCAGAAGAAGAAGATCCACCTTGATTCTTGCGTCTGACATCCTCGCCAAGAACCAAATCTCTAACCCCTTCAAAAGTCATACCACTGGTCCCCACGGAACTCGTAACAGCAGTAACTGTTCCTGACCAGCTATCAGGTAGTGAAGCTAGTAGTAGTGAAGCTTGAGTCTCATTATCAAATTTAATTCCTACAGATGACAATCTGGACAGAATTGAATTTAGATTGTTAATGTGAACAGTAACTGAGCCTTCCTCATTCATCCTTGTAGTGAACAGCTCCCTCATCAAGAACACCTTGTTAGCCGCCGACGGTTTCTCATACATGTTCGTCAGAGCATCCATCATACCACGCGCCGTGGTTTCCTTCATGATGTTGAAAGCGACGCTCCTTTCCAACGACAATGTAATAACCGCCTTAGCTTTCTTGTTCTTTGAGTTCCACGCATCTTCAGCAGCTTTTTCCATTTTCTCCGGTTTGTCTCCAAGTACCATGTCCAAATCTTTCTGACATAACAATGCTTCTATTTGCATTTTCCACCAACTAAAGTCAGAACCGTTGAACTTCTCGATTACAACCTTGTCTTCAGCCATTACGACAAACAAGAGACAAATATTTTATAGTACTTTTGTGTGAAAGAACAGTACCCTTCAAAGTACCAAGATACATTTTAATACGATTAATAGAAATTAGTTTCTGATGTGGAAGATCAGACAAAACTGCAACCACAGAGCATACTCTAATTTCTAAAACCGAGACCTCCTCCAAAACCCGAAGCTCTGATACCAGTTGTTAGGAATCAGACAGGGTACACGCAGCGGAAACACTATCACACACACAAACTCACGAAAATAAAGCAAGAAGAACACAAGGATTTTTACGTGGTTCAGATTCGGTGTCAATCCTACATCCACGGGCTACAACTAAATTTTATTTGAATGAGGATATTACAAGAGATACACACTCAACTCTAGCATGTGTTGTGTGTTGTGGTGCATATTGTTCTTCAACTTAATGGTCTATTTATACATACCATGAGGTGCATTATTCACAATGGGAACATAAGAAGTTTCCTTCAAGAATAGGGGCTGCACCAAACTTCTTCACCAACCTTTGAAAAAACAACTTCAAAATGTTCACATTCACCTAACAGTAACTTCCCACTATCTCTGTAACTTCCCACTATCTCCACATCTCTCAACCTCCCATGTTCCCACTATCTCTGTAACTTCCCACTGTCTCTGTAACTTCCCACTATCTCCACATCTTTCAACCTCCCATGTTCGTTGTTGACTGAATCAAATGGAACCGTCAAAAAACTCTCCACCTCCCACCTCTTCTCCCACTCCATCTTCAACATCCCACTTCATCTTCAACCTCCCATCTCCTCTCAACTCCCCCTTTCTCTCGAATGTCTGCCTATATAAAGAGAGGGAGACCCCTTTTCAGCCACTCTTTTTTCCTCTTTCTCTCTCAACGACACTCACAC
This sequence comes from Cichorium intybus, assembly GCA_023525715.1. NCBI lineage: Eukaryota > Viridiplantae > Streptophyta > Magnoliopsida > Asterales > Asteraceae > Cichorium > Cichorium intybus. Next base: position 133,335,959 of record CM042012.1, read on the forward strand.
ACATCTTCTATCTTTCTGTCCCCCTCTCTAATTTCGTGTCACTTACTCTGTCTTTTGTTTGTATAGGTCTCTGTCACCTACATTTGCAAGTATATTACATATATTGAATATTGTTTGCAAGTTTTAAGGTTCTATTTTTCTCATTTCCACAGATAGGAGGGCGGAAATTGGAAGAAGAAGAAGAGGAAGAAGAAGAAGAAGAAGAAGAAGAAGAAGAAGAAAAAGAAGAAGAAGAAGAAGCGTCGGACTTTGTTTGTGGTTCGTTACCATTTGCGGTTCTGTTCATATCTGCTTCAACATTATGCTAATTTATTACTAATTGTTGATTGGGATATTGAATTTAGGGGCGGCGTCATATCTTCAAAAGGGGGCACCTTTACCTGACAAAAGGACTCTAGAGTTGATTCTCGATAAACTTCAAAAGTAAGTATCGGTAGGCTAATATTCAAAACTATGCTTTGTTTGGGTTAAAGCTTTTTCGGTATGTAAATTTACAATCGTTAATTGTGGCAGAAAAGATACTTATGGGGTTTACGCTGAGCCAGTTGATCCTGATGAGCTTCCTGATTATCATGATGTGATCAAGCACCCAATAGACTTCGCCACTACGAGGAAAAAGCTTGCGAAATGAGTGTATTTAACTTTGAAAGATTTTGAGGTAAGTTTATTTTGTTTTTCCTTATTTTTACTGAATTCTTTCGCCTTTTATGTCAATTCTTGAGAGTATAGTTGGCTTCTTTTTCATGAATGCAGATTTACGTGTATCTAATTTGCACAAATGCAATGCAATTCAATGCACCAGATACAATCTACTATAAACAGGTTTTCAGTTTGGAGGTTCACATGCTCCCTTTTGTTTCACCATTTTGTTCATTTTATTGATCTCACCACTTTAACAATTTGGGAAGGCAAGAAGTTTGTTTATTCAGTATTCCGATGGCTTTATCCCGGTGAACTTCAGTTTTCGATACAATGATATATACTTTTTAATTTGGTTTTTTTCCCTAATTATTTATATATTATTTAACATAGTTTTTGATTTCAGGTTAAGGGTTGATGTTGATTTCGGATTTTGATACATGATTATCAATAAACTGTTTCGATTATGTTACAATAATGAGCCAATGAGGCAAGATTGAAGAATTATTCTTGACCTGGAGACCTTTCTGGTACACAAAGAGGAACTAAGGAAACCAACTTGAGTTTTCACTTTTGACTTTTGGTTCTTGACTTGGAGACCTGGTAAGTACGAGTTCTTGAATTTATGATTCAGTTTCAGAAACTACTGTTGTTTGAAATATCGGTTTAACCCGGTAATATAGGTTCTTCATCTTGTTCTTCACAAAAGTCTCGAACTTACTAAAGGTACTTTTCAAATTTCGTTCATTCCTTTCAAACTTGCACTTAACTTGTTTGATGATATGTCTCAATGAGACATGTGGTTATTTCAAGAAGAAAGAACCTTTCACAACATCGAAGCTTTTTTGTGGTTGTTTTTCATTATTTAACGAGAACACTGATATACCTTTTTCCTAGAGGATATTTGGGAGATTTATCAAAATTCGATATGATGAATAATAAAATGATTCATGGTGATGATGGAGAAAAGAAATCAAGAAAAGACCAACATGAGTTTATAGGAAGAGCATCTTGGGGTGTGTTGGTGGGATATCTAACTTTTTTTAACTTGTTTCTTGTACAAACCTCAAGTGACATTTCTTCATTCATAAGCTAATTCTCCCGATTTTGGTAAGGATTTTGATGTTATCTGTAGACTATTCGTAGCTTTATATTGCAAATTTCATTATCTTCAAATGGTTATTCAATAAAACTTAGTAAATAGGCTTTGAAGAAAACGTTCAAGAAGCTGGACCATGATGTAAATATACAAGACTTTGTGGGGGCAAGGTTGTCATTAATCCTTGCCAATCTTCTACATCTTTCTTCCCTTCAATTCAGGACATCTAATCTTAGTTTCTTTTGGTTTTGTTGCATACAGTCAATCAGGTGAGGTCACAAGACACTCCTCTCTTCTACTTTATATTTTAAAAAATTAAATCAAAACTTCTGTTAATAATAATTTTTAATAGTTAATAATATCTTCAGAAGTTAAGCAATCATGCAATGATGTTACGATCTCAACTTACTGACTTACATAAACGACTAAGGTACCTTCGAAACCTTTACATATTTAATTATTCTGTAATTCGTTTCCTACATTTTTTAGTATGGTTCTTATTTTCCTACAATTTTTATGTATTAGTTATTGGAGTAATCCATACAAGATTGAGAATATTGAACATCTTAAACAGATGGAAGATTCCTTAAGGGAATCACTTGACAGCATTCGTACACATAAGGTATTGTAACATTGTACATTTGTACTTTCAGTTGTGTTCTAATTTAGGCATTGTACTTTAGAAAAGCCACCCGATTATAGCATTCAACTTTCAAGAATTTTCTTATTATAGAAGTGAAAATTATATCTATACTTTGGTAGATTTTATAAAGCACAATCTTGTAATGAGAATAAATGAAAGTATGATGTTAGAATAACCAAATCAATTGAAGTACATTGCTATTTCTTGATTTAACCTTAAATGCCTTGTTTTTCCAGGAAAATTTTGGACAACAAAAGCTTATTTCGCTAGATTGCACGAACCAAGTACTATCTCTTTACAAAATTCCAATTTTTCCCTTTCCATCATACATGAAGAATATTTGATTTACAAAAAATGTTGCATTACAGTTCCAAAATGGGATGCATTTGCCTCTAATGATGTCCAATACCCAAGAAGATCAAACCTTACCATGGCTTCCTCTGACTTTTATTTTAATTTAAACTCGGGAACGATTTCATTCTGCATATTTTTAGATTGTTTTAGCACCCTATTTAATATTTTTAGTTTTTTTTACCATCCTACTTCCCACTTGCCGATAACTTCCACACGATATCGACGATAACTTCCCACTCGCCAATAACTTCCCCACGATGTCAACGATAACTTTTCACTCACCAATAACTCCCCACTCGCCGATAACTACCCCACGACGATAACTTCCCACTCGCCAATAACTTTCCACTCACGGATAACTTCCCACTGGCCGATAATTTCCCCACTCGCCGATAACTTCCCCACTGGTCGACAATTTTCTCACTCGCCGATAACTTTCCCACCATGTCGACGATAACTTCCCACTCGCGGATAACTTCTCCACTCGCCTATAACTTCCCCACAATGTCGACGATAACTTCCATTCGCCGATAACTTCCCCACGATGTCGACGATAACTTCCCACTCGCCGATAACTTCCCCACGATGTCGACGATAACTTCCCACTCGCGGATAACTTCTCCACTCGCCTATAACTTCCCCATGATGTCGACGATAACTTCCACTCGCCGATAACTTCCCCACGATGTCGACGATAACTTCCCACTCGCGGATAACTTCTCCACTCGCCTATAAGTTCTCCACGATGTCGACGATAACTTCCACTCGCCGATAACTTTCCCACGATGTCGACGATAACTTCCCACACACTGATAACTTCTCCACTCGCCTATAACTTCCCCACGATGTCGATGATAACTTCCACTTGCCGATAACTTCCCCACGATGTCGACGATAACTTCCCACTCGCCGATAACTTCCCCACGATGTCGACGATAACTTCCCACTTGCGGATAACTTCTCCACTCGCCTATAACTTTCCCACGATGTCGACGATAACTTCCACTCGCCGATAACTTCCTCACGATGTCGACGATAACTTCCCACTCGCGGATAACTTCCACACTCGCCAATAACTTCCCCACGATGTTGACGATAACTTCCCACTCGCGGACTACTTCCCCACTCGCTGATAACTTCCCACTCACCGATGACTTCCCACTGGCCGATAATTTTCTCACTGGCGGATAACTTCCCTCTTGCCGATAACTTCCCTACTGGACGACAATTTTCTCACTCGCCAATAAGTTCCCCACGATGTCGACGATAACTTCCCACTCGCGGATAACTTCCCACTCGCCGATAACTTCCCACTCACGGATAACTTCCCAACCCGCAGATAACTTCCCACTTGCCGATAACTTCCCCACGATGTTGACGATAACTTCCCACTCGCGGATAACTTCCCCACTTGCCGATAATTTTCCCACGATGTCGACGATAACATCCCACTCGCGTATAACTTCCCACTCACGGATAACTTCCCCACTCTCCGATAACTTCCCAAGCGCCGATAACTTCCCCACTGGCCGATAATTTCCCCACTCGCGGATAACTTCCCACTTGCCGATAACTTTCCCACTAGACGATAATTTCCTCACTCGCCGATAACTTCCCCACGATGTCGACGATAACTTCCCACTCGCGGATAACTTCCCCACTCGCGGATAACTTCCCCACGATGTCGACGATAACTTCCCACTAGCGGATAACTTCCCCACTCTCCGATAACTTCCCACTCGACGATAGCTTTCCCAATGGCCGATAATTTCCCCACTCGCGGATAACTTCCCACTCGCCAATAACTTCCCCACTGGACGATAATTTCCTTACTCGTCGATAAGTTTCCCACGATGTCGCCGATAACTTTCCCACGATGTCGCCGATAACTTCCCACTCGCTGATAACTTCCCCACGATGTCTCCGATAACTTCCCACTAGCCGATAACTTCCTTACTCGCAGATAACTTACCACGATGTCGCCGATAACTTCCTACTCGTCGACAACTTCCCCACTTGCCGATAACTTCCCACTTGCCGATAACTTTCTCACTCGCGGCTAACTTCACACTCGCCGATAACTTCCCCACTATATGAAAAGAAAGTTTGTCAAATGGTCCTTCTCTCGCAAAAAATTCCTACATTTGGGCAAAACGTTAAATAATTACTTAAATGGTCCAAATAAAATTCTAACGGGGATGATTCAAAATTTATCATTTCGAGAGCGATATTGTCAACAAAAAATAAAAGTGTTGATGACATTAATAATAAACTTATCGAACGGTGGTTTTCTGGAGATCAAAAAGTTTACTATAGCTTCGATGAAGCTGAAGATGATAAGAATAACTTATACGGTATAGAATTCTTGAACTCCCAAACTGTTAGTGGTCGGCCTCGTCATTACCTTCGGTTAAAAGTTGATTGCCCAGTGATACTACTACAGAATATTGATCCCTCGAATGGATTATGCAATGGTACCAGGTTGATATGCAGAGCTTTCCAGCGAAATGTGATTGACGTAGAAATAGCCATTGGCCAACATGCCGGCAAAAGAGTCTTTTTGCCAAGAATTCCATTATACCCGTCTGACGAAGACATGTTCCCATTCAAGCTGAAAAGAAAGCAATTTCCAATTCGTCTTAGTTTCTCTATGACGATCAATAAAGCTCAAGGACAAACAATTCCAAATGTTGGGGTATATTTACCGAAATCGGTCTTTTCACGTGGCCAACTTTATGTGGCATTGTCCAGAGAAATATCTCGTGTCAATACAAAGGTATTAGTAAAGTCGGCCAAAAAATTCATTCATGATTGATGCTACACAACAAATGTGGTGTATAAAGAAGTCATATATGATGAATAATGTACAATCGAAATAATCATTTACAAATATTACCATATGTATTTAATATAATGAATTGATGTTTCTTGCAGTGCATAACTATGTATTTGTTCATCGAGCTTTATCTATCAATGTTCTAATTGAACAAATTTTGTGCATTGTCGTGGGTTATAATTTATACTGTTCAAAACAATACATATTTTCAAATGTATATTTTATTTTGATTCAAGTAAGAACATTTGTGTTCTTGGTACTATTAGTTTGGTTATGTGTATGTGTTTGTGTGCCTATGGCTATGTGTTAGTTTATTTTGTATTTATTGCATATGTGTGTAGATCAAGCAGAGTAGGATTACAGATTGAACACTCTAAATCGTAAACCTAACTCTACATAATAGACCGTAAACTTTACGTCGTAAACCATAAACCCTAAACGATAACCTATAAAGCTGAGCGTTAAATCGTAAACTCTAAACCGCAAACTGCAAACATTAAACCTAAACTGAAAATCCTTAACACAAAACGACTAACCTAACCAACCTCGACAGCCCCTCCCCCCTCCCCCCCCCCCAACCGCCGCCGCATCGCGGATATAACTTAGAGAAACCAAAATTATTTCTAAAGGAAAGCATTTATCACAAACTATTTTTAAAAATGAAGATCTTCACTAAGCTGGCCACATGCTAGCAAAAGTCTGCAAATCGTAATAAAGCTCAAAAATTTATATTGAAAAATGATGGTTTTTGTTTTTTTATTAATATCATATTCTATGGATTTGACTGTTTGACTATCTTTTGGCATGTGAAGACTGTTTTTATAGATGGCCTGCCAGCTTCATGGGCCGAGGGTCGAGCGCAGGACCTACTAAAAAAATACAGGGAAGTGGTGAAAATTGAGCTTGCCCGTAATATGCCTTCTACAATATGAAAAGATTATGGATTCATGATATTTGGAACACACGGTTCAGCTTTAACATGTGCTAAAAGCATTAATAATGAGGAACTAGGAGATACCAATAACAATGTTACTTTTGTAATTTATCGTCTGGTTTGTAGAATGTTTTTGGAAGGAATAGAATCTGTCAAAAGAATTGGAATATGTTATGTACTTTCTAGAGGGACAAATGTATTTTATAATCATTATTATTTTAATGATTAATTGCAAATATGCTAATACCAATCCGATGAAGCAACTTCTTTTTCGAATGAAATGACAAAATAAAACAGTTAACCATCTACTCATTACCTCTCGCCCCCCCCCCCCCCCCCACCGCTGCCGCATCGCGTGGGGCCGTTGCTAGTATATATATATATATATATATATATATATATATATATATATATATATATATATATATATATATATATATATATATATATATATATATATATATATATATATATATATATATATATATATAAAGAGAGACAGAGATAGAGACATGCACACACACTTAGTTGCATTCAGAAGTTTCTAGGCTGGATAAGCTAAAAGATATATCGAAGATCAAAGGTAAGAGAAAGAAAGTAGATGACGTGAAAAAGAAAAAGAATAATATGATAACGTAGAGCATTCATGGGCTAGTGTATGTTTTTAATGTAAACTAACTTCAAATAATCCATAAAGGTTTATTATAAGTGTAACTGGTTGGTTGATGTTCATCATCCTATGCATTTATAGGCTTGGATATGGGAGATATTTCACAAAATATGCATTTATAGATTTAGATATGGGAGATATTTCACAAAATATCTATTGAGATTGTTAGACTAAATAAGGAGGCATGGCTAAATAACCTACAGTGGCAAAGGATGTTTGGTATTAATTAAGGGTTATGTATGTCAGTTATACATCCAACATTATTATTTAAACAACCTGACATTATAAATTATATTATTTATTAATTTACTAAATTAGTATTATTTTCATTTATTAGGATGTCAATTAAGTATCTACAACCACGACTTACACCGAACAATGTCGAGTAATATGTTAAGTGGTTAGTAGAAAATGGTCTTCATGTTGAAGAAAAAGAAAGGAAATCAAATAAGAAGGCTTGAATCCGTGTGCCTTCTGTTGGGAAAATGACATCAATAATCCCTACAAACCTCCCAAAGACAATAATAGAAAAATAAACTGAACACAAGAATATACGTGGAAAACTCCTAAACCGGAGAAAAACCACGGGCCTCCAGAGAGAAAGATCCACTATATGATAAATTTTTACAATCACATAGACTAATCTCTCAAGCCACCCCCCAAAATTACACCCACGCTCTCAAAGTTTTAACTAATACTTTCACCACTCTAAAATAAGAGAAAGAAAGAAATAACCAAACACTTATAGTGTATTGTTGGTTGGGGTGCTTTGAAACCAAAGCCTTGGTCCTTATTTATAAGCTTGGAGACCTCCTAAGCTTTCATCCTTCTAGCAATGTGGGATGTGAGCTCTTCTTTTATTTAGCCAAATAAAAAAACCAACAAATCTCCACCTTGGATAAATGAAAGAAAACCGCAACCACATAAAGGAACATCATCTTCATCGACGATCATAATTCTAAAGGCATAGAATTATCATACTCCACCATAAGAAAGTATCACCACTTAGAATAAACCATCCTAAGAATTTCACCTCGACACTTAGAATAAACCATCCTAAGAATTTCACCATAAGAAAGTATCACCACTTAGAATAAACCATACCCGGAAGTTCATCAGCCATCAACATAACTTCACCACACATCTTGCATTTATGCCAATCCAATGCCCATGTGTAGTTCCCCCCGCTAACAGAAACACATCCCTTTCCATGGTATCACGGGCATACCATAGGGATGACACAACTCAAAAGAATTCATCGCCGTCAGTAGCGACGGAGATACTGTTAGCTGTATCGGAGCCTTTTGTCGAACTCGCTGCTCCACCTCGACAATTTCTCTTGACATGCCCAGACTCTCCACACTTCCAGCATACTGGGATCTTCTGGGAGTGTTTCTTCTTCTCGTTCCTGCATACCATAGTCGTTCCTTCTGACGAAGCATAGTTGCTACTTTCCGGTCGTTTCTCCTCAGACAGGAGTTTACCAGTAACATCTGCATACTTCAGGGTCTCTTTTCCATACATCAAAATAGGCTTCATATGCTTATAGGAAGATGGTAAAGACAGTATGAGTCTTAAAGCTTTATCCTCATCTTCAGTCTCCACTCCAATAGCCTCCAGTTCTGACACGATGTTATTAAGAACACTTAGATGATCTGAGATTTTTGTATCTCCACTCATACGAAGAGTATGAAATTGCTCCTTGAGATACAACCGATTCGAGATGCCTTTGCCTTGATACAACTGCTCAAGCTTCTCCCACAAATCTTTTGCCGTTGCAATCCCATGCACATTTGCAAGAACATTCTTTGCTAGACACAAACGAATAGCACTTGCCGCTCTCAAATCTAGATCTTCCCATTCTTCATCATCGACTTTACTGGCTCCGGCTGAATCCTTGCTAGAAACGGGGACAGGTCTCCCCCTCAACGCCTTATGTAACTCAGACTGAATCAACACATCCTTGACTTGAACTTGCCACAAACCAAAGTTGATTCTTCCATCAAAATTTTCTACATCAAACTTCATGGGACTGTATTTTGCCATCGTATCCGTATCTCAAAAACAGTATTGTATACTAGAAAAATATGCACCAGACCTATATGCAATACACCCAATAAAGGATTCCCAGGTAAGAGTGGAGGGTCACAACGGACACGCTTAAATACCAATCTTTCCTAGACAGAACCTTCTTCAGATATATACGTATTTACAGCCCGCATATAATTCTATCGTACACAAAACGGTTAGTCGAATCCTCGTTTCTGATGTGGAAGATCAGACAAAGCTGCAACCACAGAGCATACTCCGAACCTTCAAAGTACCGAGACAACTCCAATACGATTAATATAAATTTTTTTCTGATGTGGAAGATCAGCCAAAGCTGCAACCACAGAGCATACTCCAATTTCTAAAACCGAGACCTCCTCCAAAACCTGAAGCTCTGATACCACTTGTTGGGAAAATGGCCTCAATAATCCCTACAAACCTCCCAAAGACAATAATAGAAAAATAAACTGAACACAAGAATATACGTGGAAAACTCCTAAACCGGAGAAAAACCACAGGCCTCCAGAGAGAAAGATCCACTATATGATAAATTGTTACAATCACATAGACTAATCTCTCAAGCCACCCCCCCCCCCCAAATTACACCCACGCTCTCAAAGTTTTAACTAATATTTTCACCACTCTAAAATAATAGAAAGAAAGAAATAACCAAACACTTATAGTGTATTGTTGGTTGGGGTGCTTTGAAACCTAAGCCTTGGTCCTTATTTATAAGCTTGGAGACCTCCCAAGCTTTCATCCTTCTAGCAATGTGGGATGGGAGCTCTTCTTTCATTTAGCCAAATAAAAAAACCAACACCTTCGATCTCGCCGGTACCCAGGAAGATCTCACCAGTGATGTTAACTCTTATTGGTCTTGGTATATATGAGGAGCAGATGACATCAATTGAGGCTACAATAAGAAGCTACAAACCATGATCGTGGGTGATATTGCACTGATTAAGAAATAAATGTCAAATGGTTCAGTATAGATCAGACATGAACTGACGATTATTAGAATTACGAGCAAGATCGAGGATGAGATTAATGTTAATGGGTTATGAGTGATGGATAATTACGATGATATTTTTGTTGATGGTGATAAATTTCTTGACGAATAGATTTAAGATGATAATAACATAAGATGAGGAAGTATAGTTTACTCAAAGGTTATGCTTAGTAAATAACTTTTATTATATTGTAAAGATGTGATTTATAATGTTGGTATGTTGGTTTCCAGGTTGTGCCAAATAATATAGCACATTTATTTTAGAGCTAAAAATTTTATTTATTTTTGGTAAAATTAATTTTCTAAAAGTAATAAAACTAAATAAAAATTTTAATTAAATATAAATATATGAATGTTTGAATTTAAAAGTTACAAGGTTATTAGATAGTTAAATTAGGTTAAATACAATATTTAAGTTTAAGAGACTAAACTTACAAATTTGAGAAACTTAGGTTTGACATTGTCTTAACTAATTTGGGACCAAAAATGTTGAGAAATATATTTTATAATTTCTAAGTAATAATTTATAACTTTTTAGGTAAATAGAAGTTACGTGGGGCTAATAAAGGAAAACTTTTAAATGAAGGACCAAAAGTGACAAGTTGGTAAATAATAGAACATAACGCCCCTTTCCATCATCTTTACATTTTGAGCTAACCTAGAGAGAATAGGGGCTATGAAATGGCATTTTTCAGAGCTTTAAGGAAGGTTGAAGGACATTGAATGTCACACCCTCAAACCGTATTGGCGGAATAGTTTAAGGGTGGATGACTTCATGAACAATATCATAACAAAGTTGCACAATAGTGAAAACCAAGCAAACATCCATCATTACATAATTGCAAAAGTTACATAGTTTAACTGTATCATGTTTCGATTACAATTACAAATGATGACAAAATATGCAAAATGACGTCGTAACGTCTCTTCAACCAAGCTTGTGGTTTACCTTTTTAGTTTCCTGAGAATACAAGTAGTTGAAAAAGTGTCAACAATTAAGTTGGTGAGTTCATAAGATTTTGTATAAGAAATGTCCTTTGTTTGTAAACGATAGTGATGAATACCAAGAAAATCCAATATTTTCTCATAAAATGTTAAAGTCTCCATTCCTAAAGACTAAAAATGTATTTATGTGAACTGTAGTGTACTTTCTTTGAAATATGTGTTTCCACGTAAACAATTTTTAAAATTATTAAGTTGATAATTTTCCCTAGAGAGAATAGGGGCTATGAAATGGCATTTTTCAGAGCTTTAAGGAAGGTTGAAGGACATTGAATGTCACACCCTCAAACCGTATTGGCGGAATAGTTTAAGGGTGGATGACTTCATGAACAATATCATAACAAAGTTGCACAATAGTGAAAACCAAGCAAACATCCATCATTACATAATTGCAAAAGTTACATAGTTTAACTGTATCATGTTTCGATTACAATTACAAATGATGACAAAATATGCAAAATGACGTTGTAACGTCTCTTCAACCAAGCTTGTGGTTTACCTTTTTAGTTTCCTGAGAATACAAGTAGTTGAAAAAGTGTCAACAATTAAGTTGGTGAGTTCATAAGATTTTGTATAAGAAATGTCCTTTGTTTGTAAACGATAGTGATGAATACCAAGAAAATCCAATATTTTCTCATAAAATGTTCAAGTCTCCATTCCTAAAGACTAAAAATGTATTTATGTGAACTGTAGTGTACTTTCTTTGAAATATGTGTTTCCACGTAAACAATTTTTAAAATTATTAAGTTGATAATTTTCCCTAGAGAGAATATGGGCTATGAAATGGCATTTTTCAGAGCTTTAAGGAAGGTTGAAGGACATTGAATGTCACACCCTCAAACCGTATTGGCGGAATAGTTTAAGGGTGGATGACTTCATGAACAATATCATAACAAAGTTGCACAATAGTGAAAACCAAGCAAACATCCATCATTACATAATTGCAAAAGTTACATAGTTTAACTGTATCATGTTTCGATTACAATTACAAATGATGACAAAATATGCAAAATGACGTCGTAACGTCTCTTCAACCAAGCTTGTGGTTTACCTTTTTAGTTTCCTGAGAATACAAGTAGTTGAAAAAGTGTCAACAATTAAGTTGGTGAGTTCATAAGATTTTGTATAAGAAATGTCCTTTGTTTGTAAACGATAGTGATGAATACCAAGAAAATCCAATATTTTCTCATAAAATGTTCAAGTCTCCATTCCTAAAGACTAAAAATGTATTTATGTGAACTGTAGTGTACTTTCTTTGAAATATGTGTTTCCACGTAAACAATTTTTAAAATTATTAAGTTGATAATTTTCCCTTGTGAGATACCATATAACCATACTGTGACTAGTTGGCCTGTTGCGACGTTCTTCAGGCGTCGGAAATGTTAGACATTTGGACACCTCAGACCTGCCGGTCAAGCTGTAGCTAGCAGCTCAGGTGCGGGGTTGTCAAGCCCGTATAGATCTATACTCAAATATCGCGCTCTCTTACCGAGACTCTGGTTATAAAATTTCAGGACTTATAGTTGGTACTTATGAAAGCACTTTGAAGATTCATCTCACAAAACGTATGTATTCCGTTCGACTTATTTACGTGCGATTTGTATGTGAAAACCTTTGAAATCATCCATTATCATTTAACCCATGATAATATAGTATTATTTAATAATTATATAATTTATATAATTATTATATATCATGTTTAAGCGTCAAACTAACCTCTTGCTCATAAACTATTCTAATAATAGTCTATTTTTAGAAGTTTCGTCGTAATAACCATATTTTGCGAATAATAGCGACGTAACTTGTTCAAATGATTATAAATATCATCTTTTGGAATATTTCTCACAAAAATGGTGTAATAACTTGATTATAACCATCTTTGCTAGAAAAATATTATTTTTCCGGTTATAAAAACGTAGTTTTTATTACTTTTCGTTTTTATGACGTTTATGTCAAAGATCTAGTGTTTTACACACTATAATTATAGTCTTATATCTTTTTACACCAACATAACATGTCATAATGTTTAAACATATAACTATTTTTCATGTCAAAAATCTAACTATTTTTCATGTCAAGATCTTTGGTACACAACTTCTAGTTCTTACATTTATAACCTTTTTACTCAAGATTTAGCACTTTTAAACAATTTATTTATAGTTTGGGAGCTTTTACCCTAACATTATATATCATTATGATCTTCATACATAGGACTATCCATTTATCATATCAAGAGTATTTTTACACAACAATTAGTTATATAAACTTGTGTAAATCATCATATTTAGCATTTAAACATATGTAAACTTGAATAAAACAACATTTATAGCATTTAAACTTGTATTCTCCCCCAAAAAGGTTTGAAAAGATGAAAAGGAGGGGTATGAACTCACCCTTGATGCGTGCTTTGCTTAGAAATACGATAGTTCTTGCGGGATCTACGGTAAAATGCAAGATCTAAGCTTTGTAATCCGAAGGACCCTTGGACAAAACTATTACCCAATAGTTTTACATTGATGTTAGTGTGTGTAAATGGAATAAAACTTGTGTAACAATGTTTAAAATTACAAAAGATATTAACTTACCAATAATGTGATGATTTACACTTAAAATGGTAAGAAATGGTGGTGGTTTGTGGTGTTTTGAAGTGGAGATGGTTTGAAAGGGTGGTGGAATGGTTGAGCCGAGAGAAAGAGAGAAGGAGATGAGAGTGGCTGAATTTTGTTTCAAATGAAACTTAAAGTTAGATTATAATGTATTTTAGTTAGTTTTTATTCATTTATTATTTAATTAGTTAGGTTTTACTTTATAGCATAGGAGTAGTAGTTGACTTTTTTTTATGTGAGGGTGTGTTTGGGAAGGCTTCATCAGCTGATGGGTAGGGGGGAGGGTAGGTTAGTTTTAATTAAAATAGCAATCTACTTATATAAATGTGTAATTTTTATAAAATCGTAAGTCGTTTTAGTGAAATTTTGTGAGTTTTTGACGAAACGAAGTTCTAAATAATTATTTTATATAAAAACATTGCCAAACATTTATTTTGATTGAATTATAATTCGTTGGGTGTCGAAATACGCGTTTAAGTGCAGTATTCTTCCGATTTCGCGATTTTTGACGTTTTACCGGAAATTACTTTTGGCTTTGAAATTAAATACTAGATACTATTACGTTACTTATCATATGAATCGTTATTTCATATTTGATGTTTAAGGCACCTCATTTTGTATTTTGGTTCCAAACCCTGGTACATTTATCCGTACACAGCGGTTGAATCGTTATAACTTTCACATACGAACTCCGTTTTCGACGTTCTATATATCGAAACTTTCGTATTTACATGTAGATTGTTTTATGAATATTATTATTTTCAAAATAATAATTGTACGATTATCGAATTTCTGCGCTACAGTAGTCTGCTGTCCGTATTTTCGATTTTTAACCGATAATTGTTTTGATTTAGCATACGTAATACTATAATATTAATAATTCAACGCAAAAGTTATGGAAAACAACTTTTCAACATATAGATTAACATATGCTTCGTTTGACTACAGTTGACTTTTGTTGACCAAAATTTACAATTGTCACATTGAACTTCACTTGAAGGATTAAGACTCAAAATCATCCAACGAATACTCTAAGAGGTAGTATATCTTCTTCATCTTATTCATTTAGACATCTAAGGTTTGGTTATTTGTATCATATCCAAACTCTAAGGATAATATTGTGTTAGATTTAGTTTCTAGGTAGATTATCTCAATAGTTTACTAATATATCCTCAATTCTCTCTAGTGTTGCTAGTTTCAACTTCATTTGTGGATTTTTTTAGCCCCAGATTGATGAAGTTTTGATTGAAGGATGTAGATCAGGTCATTTTAGTTATTTTAGCTTAAAAATGTGTTCTTTAATCTCTAATGATATTTCTTAATCCAAAATATTAAAGTAGTAACTTTAAATTGGTCATTGTTGTGATTTCAAGCTAGTGAAAATATCATGTTTTCATTTGATGTTTTGAATCTAGTTTTAGCATATGAAAGAATTTGAACATTTTGAGAATCAATCTACATCGTAGAACTATTTTGAAAAATTCAAATGGAACTATTATATGGAGATCTAAAAGAATTTTGGTTGATTAAACATTGATATGGAACCTATGGACATAATTTGGGAATAGTGAACTTTAAGCTATTAATCTTCATATTTAGTTTGTAAATCATGGTTTAGATGATGATTTGGATGGTATCTAGTGTGTTAATTATGTTTTTGAAAATCACTTTATATTACCAAGTCATTGGAATTGATTGGATTGGAGCTAGTAATAGCTTGGATTTGATCTTGAGGCTTGCCAACACTTAAAAAATGTTTTTAATCATCAAACCTATTTACTTGACTTGACCTTCGTCGATTAGGATCCCTTTGTTATTTTGACTCGGTCAGGTCAAGCCCCTGATAGAAAAACGTAATTTTGTAACTTTTAAAAATGTAGTGCAATTCATCTTTTAGTTTTCTCCAATGCCTTCTTATGGTCTTAGGATGTCATAAAAATATTAAATTACATGCTTATGATTAAGAACATTATTGAGAGTAGTAGCATATGTATTACATAATATAATTGTTGAGTTATTTTATGAATTAATATTGTGATTTATTTACTTTAATATGTTTTTCCCCAAGCTTTGATCCTAATGATCTTTTGGGACTTTGAAAACTATTTTGAGGGTTTGAAATTGGGATTGGATGATGGTAACCGTCCATTTCCCTTAAGGAGTTGACTTCGAGTATACTCACTTGACTTTTCAAGCCTAACTCTTATATTTTGACATCTTTTTAAATTAGGGGATATTTGTTATTAAAGGAAGCTTGGACATTTAAAATATTATTTTAATTGTAAATATATTTATTTTACTTATATCATTGCAATCTAATAATCGTAACGACCTCACTTAACAAAAAAAATTGGTATCTTAACTTCCAAGACATCAATTTCGCAACTATTATATTTTGAAAATTAAGTTTTCATAATTAAACTAGCTCAAGGGAGGGCTATTATAACTAAGGAATATGATAATTAGGCAAATGAGAAGACTATCACATTTTAGGATATTGATTAAATGTTGTACTTTATTTGGATCTTTTTTGGTTAAGAAAATTTAGCCGATTATAAAAGAAAATTCATTTGCTTTTGAAATAAAAAATAAAAACTTAAGGGTATTTCCAAAAGTGACTATTTTTATAACTTTCACATTATTTTTATTTTTATTATATTATTTGCATTCTCTCTGTCTGGTCTGGTTTATCTAGAGACAAAGACGGAAGAAGGGGAGGCTGTGAAAATGAAATAGTAGTTTCCAAACAAAATAATCTTACTGTATTCGATCGTTCCATGTATATGATAATAATCTAAATAAGTCAACGATAATACAAAGACATGGGAATAAAGAGCTGAAATGTGACATTAGCTACCAAGAAAAATTATTTTGCCATGATATTATTGTACTCTCTCTGTCTGATCCAAATAATCTGATCTAACAGAGCATGGGATGAGGAGGCGTGAAAATAGACATTAGTTGCCGACCAAAATAATCTTTTTGTAATCTTATCGTATTCTCTTTATATGATCCATATATGATCCACATAATACACAACAGACATAGAGAATAGCAAGAATATGTTAAGCAAAGGGTTTACAATTTCATCATTATGGATATTCTTGAAGAAATCCATCAATGATACCCATGCCATATTTTCACCCTCCATGTCCCCGTCTTCCACATTTCTGATTTGGATTACAAGTAAGATGGGCAATTCTTTTTACTCTAGTAACAGGCAGCAGGTGATAATATTCCGAAAACATAATAATAGTAATAATAACAAGACAAAGTTAAATAAATGGTCCCTACGGCTTGCAAAGGAGATAACAGATGGTCCCTAAGGAAAATTTGTTACACTAGTGATCTTTATGGTTTAAAAACCTTGCATCATAAGTCCTTATGGCTAACATCGTTAAAATATAAATGTTAAGTACTTATGAAATAAGCAATATACAATTCCTATCTTTTTAATCTTTTTATAATTTATATTAAAAGAAAAGAAAATGAAAGTTAGGCCCCTGACACGCCTAGGTCGTCGTGCGGTCAAAAATAGTAAAATAAACCTAACACACACTAGTATAGCGGTAATCAGGGTCGATCCACAGGACTTACGTGGTCAAGGTAGGCAACAGATTACCAACTGTAGTGTCACTCTACAGCCAGAGGATCTAGTTTCCGACTTTTACCAAAAACAATCTCAAAATCATAGACATCCAACAATTTCAACTCAAGCATCAACTAAACTAAAACCAAAACCAATAACTAACCCTAATCACTTGCTGAAATCAAAAGTATAATTCATAACTAATCAAGATCAAATCTACACAATCAAACATTCAAACATCCAAATGCATCCAAGAGCATAAAAACCATAAAAAGAGCATTTAACACTAACCGAATGATTAACTATTAAAAACTCAGATCCAACTTGTTCCAAAACAGAAAAACATAAACTTCCTAAAACTAAAACTAATGCCAATGGTTGTCACACCCAATAACACTAGCCAAAGCTACCAAAACTACTAAACTACTTGGAAATTAAAAGAGAAAAACATAAATACCAATTATGGTTGCTAAAACTGAAACTCGGAGTCAAAGAAGCCTTGGGAGTCGTTCCTATGCCAGGTCTTTGCAACTTTTTTTGACCTAGAACCCTCTATTTATAGTTTTGAAAAATAAAAGACCGCACCGCGTGCACTTAGATTCCGCGGCGCGCGTGCTAATTTATCCATGTTTCTTCGGCATTTAAATCTTCTCCACCGCCTCATTGCTGAGTCAGCGCGTCGCTCCCTTGTATATACCCGCGGCGCGCGTGCGAATTCGACTGTTTTGTCTTTATCTTCAAACTTCTTCCATTTTATACGCTTTTAGTCCCTGTTTACATCTTTTTTCTTTCCAAACAAGCATTGACACAAAAAGTGAAAATACCACAACATTTATGATATAAATTCACCAAGAATAGGGATCAACAATGACTAAAATACTTGATATTACTAGGCGTTGTCAAACACCCCACACTTGTGCCTTGCTTGTCCCCAAGCAAGAGAGTTTTTAACAAATTCTAACTAAGACTCAAACAATTTTTGAATGCGTTTACTTTTAAAGCTTATTGCCTCAAGAGTTAGAGTGAATAGTTTGTGAAAACATAATCGGACTATCCTTTGGAATTCATGACTTTCTAAAAAACCATTGATTACAAATTTTTTGTCCACAATGAAGTGTACGTACTCATTCAGATTCTAAAGGCCACTAAAGAATTATCCATGACTTTCGATGTTGTCCGTGTAACGAGCTTTCAGAAATACCATCCCAACCAGACGATCATAGGTGGTAAGGTGCATAAGGCACACCCATTTTAGACCTACCGGCTCGAACAACAAAGGCCACTGATTGACAATTGCTTCCTAAATTCCAATCCTAAAACACTCCAATCTTCTAACTCTTAAAACTCAAATTATTTGACTAAACTAATGGCATGATAACAACTAAATAGTATTTCTTGAAAAATACCAATGCTATAACATTCACAAACCATTCGTTTCAAAATTACAATCTATTAAAAAAAATTTGAAAATTGCTAAAATTTTTTGAAAATTACTCATTTCCCGCAAAAATTTCAAAAACACTCTTTCGACCGTCCACACCCCACACTTAAAACCGTACAACGCCCTCATTGTACAAAAAATATTTCAGAACTAGGGAGAAAGAGTTACCCCTTAGACGATAGGTTGCTCGATTGTCACAGGTACACAAACACGAACAAAAGTCCTCTACTCAGAATTTAGGAGTTGTAGCGCAACAGTGAAACACGCTGGTGGTCAAGGCAAGTGGAGGGGGCACGGTGACCCCACGCTTGCTTGAAACAACTCCTCCATTTGGTATTACATGCATAACTCACAAAAAACTTTAAATGCAAACAGAACAAACAAATAAAATATAAACAAGCAGAAAACAAATATAGTATCATAGGTACAGTACATATATCCCAAAAGATGAGAAAAATACATCAATCGTCCCCGGGTGGCCTGGAAGGACCTGCCTCGTGATCATGGGCTCGGGCTGGGAATGGTCGGGGGCGCTGTCCTTGCTGAGTGGCCATCTGTAAGAGTACCGCCCCGATCCATGCCAGCTGGTCCTCAATACCAACGACCATGTCCTCCAATTGTCGGAGAGCTGTCATCTCCTCCGACTTCTGTGGTTGTGGTGGTGGAACTGGTGGATCGACTCTCCTGCGTCGCCTAGCTGGCCCTCCAAATGGGCTGGTCGGGGTGCCCTCGGTGCCTCTGTCATCTCTCTCACATAATGCCCAGGCCGTGGCTGGGTGATCAAATGCATGTTCTCCAATGCCCGTGTCGATGTACGGACTGGAGGAATCGCCGTGAGGGAAGCCATGGTGGCAGCAGTGAGTAACTGGTAAAATCGGGCCAGGCGGGTAATGTAATGCCCGCCGGTCAAAGGACTGCTGGCTGACACACCCGTCGCCCAGGTGGATAAAGAAACCGCCAACGCATACGGCAGGTTGAGGAACCTGGCCGGGTCGAGGAGCACCCACAAATATGTCATGTCCTCACCGGACACCTTCTCGCCTCCCTCCTTCTGCATGATATAGGTGGTGACGATACGGTGTATGAGCCGGTGAAGCGGGTTGCGGAGCTGGCTCTCCTGGCCGACCCCGACTCAAAGTACACGTTGGACAACGTGGCCCAAACAACTGCATTGGCATCCCGCTCGGGCTGCCCCTGAATGCACGCATGAAGAAATGGTGTAAAATACTGGCTCTGGAGATCTGCCTCCGTGTATATGCCTGTGCGTCTCTCGAACTCCCTGAGACTGCACTCCCTAGGGACTCCCCCCAATCGAAATCGGACTAGCCTGGATCAGGCCTCTGTCGAAGCCGGTGCGTAGCGGACCGTGGAAAGGAACTCCTAGAGAAGCTCCGTATAAACAGTATCGTCCTGGTTGGCCATGAGCCTGTCCCAACCACGACATGTGAATGTAGCCTCCCCATGGGACCATGTACGATGAAGAAACGGCTCGATCTCGGCCCAGATTCCGGCCGTCCTAAGAATATCTCGATCGATGATCGTCACCTCGAGAACTCGGCGACCAATAAGTGCATCTCTCTTCGAGACGTACTCGACAGAACTCTCCAGTTCCCCGATCCAGTTCCTCGGGGAACTGGAGAAAAGGATGATCACGTCTGAAAGACATCTGCACAAAAGAAAACAGCCACACAAAACAATTTTTTTTTTTTGCAAAATCAGTCCTTGTCTCTCCCACCGAACCGCGGCGTGGCGCGGCGAGCAACTGTTGCGAAATCCAAACCCATTCTCACTGATTTTCACCTGTTAACTCGATCTAAACACACTACAAGGTAGCCTAAGCACCGACTAGCCCCTCTAGGGTGATCATTTGGCAAACAAAACACCCTACGAGCCAGCATTGCCGATTTTTAAGTTTTTTCATTTTTGGAGAAATCAACCAAATTCACAGCCTAATCACTAGTTCTAACAAGTAAAAACTAGTTAGAATGACATACCTCGATAGTGGGAATAAAATGAACGAGAAAAATGCGAGAAAAACGTCGGATGATCGGAGCTCTGAGGCGCGGCGTGGGTTTGTGTGTGTGAATAGTGAATGTGACGTACCTTTTTAAAGAAGAAAACCGACTGATCGATTCCCGCATCGTGGGAAAGGCGTGACCGCGGCCCGCGTGCTCCCAAATCAACCCCTGCGCATCGGGTTGGTTTACGATCCTTCGGCGCGTAAAACACATGATCGCGGCACGATCATCAAAATTCAAATTTCCTCCATAACGACCCCACACTTGCCTTGGACCAATAACACCTGCAATGACGATGATAATATCTTCCTAATTACTCCTAAGAAATACAGTACCTACCTATAAAAGATGGGTTGCCTCCCAACAAGCGCTAAGTTTAACGTCTTTAGCCAGACGGACTACTCCTTCTACAGCTACGGTGGATCGTATGCCTTCTTTCTTTGCTGATTCCCAGTCACCACCATCCCTTCATTGTCCACATACTCCTTCAGCTTTCCTGGATCGAATGGCTTGCCGGTTCTCCTGCTGCTGCCCGGTCGCCGTCTTCTGATTACTTCCCATGAATGCTTGGAGGTAGCTTTGAACCTCCAAGCTCGATCCTTCATTCTATATCTCTTCAAGATCACGGATTTGACGTGGAGCGTGCCTAATGCTACTCCTAGTAGTTGTTTTGCGCCTCGTTTGTTGTTCACATATTACGTGTTATCTTCAGTTTGCAATTTTGGCTTGCAGTACCAATAAAAATTTTCTAATCGAATGGGATCGGAAGGCATCATATCGGGATGCTTCCATATGTCCTCATCGATGTTATTGATTACATCTAATTTTCCATACATGAACGGATCATGAGTGGCGATAAAATCATGTTTATTGTTTTCAAAAACCAACTCGTCGGCATCATCTTCTTGATCATCGCCCAACAGGTGGATCGGGACCAAGAGTGAGCGACTGGTTTCATCTGGTGGTGGTATAAAGTCACCCATCACCAGATCCTTACTTTCAAAATGCTCAAAATTTTCAAAAATTATAGGTTCGGGGGTAGTATTGTCATCGACACCCCCTTCCCTAATAGTATCAACAACTTCAACAATTTCGGGAATCGTTGGGCTGGGGTTTGTACTGTCACTTACAGCCCCCTCCACAACATCTCATCAACCAAATTGTCTGGTGATGGTACGAGTTCACTCATCACCAGATCAACATTATCAACATTTTCAAAAACATCAAAAGCTGTTGAGTCAGAGGTAGCATTGTCACCTACAACCTCTTCCTCAACAACATTTTCGACCCTCTCAGTGGTCTCTTGACTTTCCCAAGGTGCATGCCCTTCCATCACATATTTAGGTGATGCAAGTTCACACACATTATCATTGGTATTAAAATCACTCGCCTCAGGTTCTGGCGGGTATTTCCAGCTTTTCTCTAACCTATCTAAAGAGGCTTGCACTTTTTCAAGAGCATCCGCCTGATCCTTCTGAACTTGGAGGGTGTCAGCCATGAGCTCCAAAATTTGGGCCCAAGTTAAAGAATTTTCAGTTTGAGATGACTCCTCGGTCCGCCATCCATTGTTATCGAATGATCCATTGTAGTAATCATCCTCGTAATAGGTGTCGGCCGGATTTTCATAATACTGGTCCGGATACATCTAATCACCCATTATAAGGATGTAAACATACCAAAAATCAACAAACTAAAATCAAACATCAAGCTAAAACTAAAAATCAGAAACAAAGTCCTACAGATCGCCTACTCTCAAGCTCACAACTCTCCGGTAACGGCGCCAAAATTTGACACGCCCAGGTCGTCGTGCGGTCAAAAATAGTAAAATAAACCTAACACACACTAGTATAGCGGTAGTCAGGGTCGATCCACAGGAGTTACGTGGTCAAGGTAGGCAACAGATTACCAAATGTAGTGTCACTCTACAGCCAGAGGATCTAGTTTCCGACTTTTACCAAAAACAACCCCAAAATCATAAACATCCAACAATTCCAACTCAAGCATCAACTAAACTAAAACCAAAACCAATAACTAACCCTAATCACTTGCTGAAATCAAAAGTATAATTCATAACTAATCAAGATCAAATCTACACAATCAAACATTCAAACATCCAAATGCATCCAAGAGCATAAAAACCATAAAAAGAGCATTAAACACTAACCGAATGATTAACTATTAAAAACTCAGATCCAACTTGTTCCAAAACAGAAAAACATAAACTTCCTAAAACTAAAACTAATGCCAATGGTTGTCACACCCAATAACACTAGCCAAAGCTACCAAAACTACTAAACTACTTGGAAATTAAAAGAGAAAAACATAAATACCAATTATGGTTGCTAAAACTGAAACTCGGAGTCAAAGAAGCCTTGGGAGTCGTTCCTATGCCAGGTCTTTGCAACTTTTTTTGACCTAGAACCCTCTATTTATAGTTTTGAAAAATAAAAGACCGCACCGCGTGCACTTAGATTCCGCGGCGCGCGTGCTAATTTATCCCTGTTTCTTCGGCATTTAAATCTTCTCCACCACCTCATTGCTGAGTCAGCGCGTCGCTCCCTTGTATATACCTGCGGCGCGCGTGCGAATTCGACTGTTTTGTCTTTATCTTCAAACTTCTTCCATTTTATACGCTTTTAGTCCCTGATTACATCTTTTTTCTTTCCAAACAAGCACTGACACAAAAAGTGAAAATACCACAACATTTATGATATAAATTCACCAAGAATAGGGATCAACAATGACTAAAATACTTGATATTACTAGGTGTTGTCAAACACCCCACACTTGTGCCTTGCTTGTCCCCAAGCAAGAGAGTTTTTAACAAATTCTAACTAAGACTCAAACAATTTTTGAATGCGTTTACTTTTAAAGCTTATTGCCTCAAGAGTTAGAGTGAATAGTTTGTGAAAACATAATCGGGCTATCCTTTGGAATTCATGACTTTCTAAAAAACCATTGATTATAAATTTTTTGTCCACAATGAAGTGTACTTACTCATTCAGATTCTAAATGCCACTAAAGAATTATCCATGACTTTCGATGTTGTCCGTGTAACGAGCTTTCAGAAATACCATCCCAACCAGACGATCATAGGTGGTAAGGTGCATAAGGCACACCCATTTTAGACCTACCGGCTCGAACAACAAAGGCCACTGATTGACAATTGCTTCCTAAATTCCAATCCTAAAACACTCCAATCTTCTAACTATTAAAACTCAAATTATTTGACTAAACTAATGGCATGATAACAACTAAATAGTATTTCTTGAAAAATACCAATGCTATAACATTCACAAACCATTCGTTTCAAAATTACAATCTATTAAAAAAAATTTGAAAATTGCTAAAATTTTTTGAAAATTACTCATTTCCCGCAAAAATTTCAAAAACACTCTTTCGACCGTCCACACCCCACACTTAAAACCGTACAACGCTCTCATTGTACAAAAATATTTCAGAACTAGGGAGAAAGAGTTACCCCTTAGACGATAGGTTGCTCGATTGTCACAGGTACACAAATACGAACAAAAGTCCTCTACTCAGAATTTAGGAGTTGTAGCGCAACAGTGAAACACGCTGGTGGTCAAGGCAAGTGGAGGGGGCACGGTGACCCCACGCTTGCTTGAAACAACTCCTCCATTTGGTATTACATGCATAACTCACAAAAAACTTTAAATGCAAACAGAACAAACAAATAAAATATAAACAAGCAGAAAATAAATATAGTATCATAGGTACAGTACATATATCCCAAAGGATGAGAAAAATACATCAATCGTCCCCGGGTGGCCTGGAAGGACCTGCCTCGTGATCATGGGCTCGGGCTGGGAATGGTCGGGGGCGCTGTCCTTGCTGAGTGGCCATCTGTAAGAGTACCGCCCCGATCCATGCCAGCTGGTCCTCAATACCAGCGACCCTGTCCTCCAATCGCCGGAGAGCTGTCATCTCCTTTGACTGTTGTGGCTGTGGTGGTGGAACTGGTGGATCGACTCTCCTGCGTCGCCTCGCTGACCCCTCCTCATGGGCTGGTTGGGGCGCCCTCGGTGCCTCTGTCATCTCTCTCACATAATGCCCAGGCCGTGGCTGGGTGATCAAATGCATGTTCTCCAGTGCCCGTGCCGATGTGCGGACTGGAGGAATCGCCGTCAGGGAAGCCATGGTGGCAGCAGTGAGTAACTGGTAAGATCGGGACAGGCGGGTAATGTAATGCCCGCCGGTCAAAGGACTGCTGGCTGACACACCCGTCGCCCAGGTGGATAAAGAAACCGCCAACGCATACGACAGGTTGAGGAACCTGGCCGGGTCGAGGAGCACCCACAAATATGTCATGTCCTCACCGAATGATTAACTATTAAAAACTCAGATCCAACTTGTTCCAAAACAGAAAAACATAAACTTCCTAAAACTAAAACTAATGTCAATTGTTGTCACACCCAATAACACCAGCCAAAGCTACCAAAACTACTAAACTACTTGGAAATTAAAAGAGAAAAACATAAATACCAATTATGGTTGCTGAAAACTGAAACTTGGAGTCAAAGAAGCCTTGGGAGTCGTTCCTATGCCATGTCTTTGCAGCTTTTTTCGACCTAGAACACTCTATTTATAGTTTTGAAAAATAAAAGACCGCGTCGCGCGCACTTAAATTCCGCGGCGCGCGTGCTAATTTATCCCCGTTTCTTCGGCATTTGAATCTTCTCAACCGCCTCATTGCTGAGTCAGCGCGTCGCGCCCTTGTATATACCCGCGACGCGCGTGCGAATTCGACTGTTTTGTTTTTATCTTCAAACTTCTTCCATTTTGTACGATTTTAGTCTCTGTTTACATCTTTTTTCTTTCCAAACAAGCACTAACACAAAAAGTGAGAATACCACAACATTTATGATATAAATTCACCAAGAATAAGGCTCAACAACGACTAAAATACTTGATATTATTAGGCGTTGTCAGCCCCACATATCCTACTCATAATGTCTCTCTTTATCTCTTTATCTATTTTCTCTTTTCTTTTAGGGAAAATTTCGGAAAAACCACTGCATTTTCATCAATTTATCGGAAAAACCACTACTTAATTTTTTTTTCAGAAAAACCACCGTTATTTTTAATTTTTTTCTGAAAAACCACTGCTTTATTTTTGTTTTCAGAAAAACCACTGCTATTTATAAAAAAATTCAAAAAAACCACTTAGAACATTTTTTTTTTCAAGAAACATCATTTTTTGAATACTTTTTTCTTCAAAATACTACGTAACTTCTGTCCATAAAATAGTGTTTGTTAACCATTAAGGGTAGTAATTGTTCAATTTTTTTTTACTAAAACTAAAACCGAATTGAAAATTTTCGTTTTACTTTTGGAAATATTACGATACCAATACATATGTATTAATTTAATAACATATAATAAACAAAACTGAACCGAAAAAAAATTGTTTTTCTAGGATGCAAAAACTAAACCATTGTTTTTCAAAACATTTTGGTTTTTCGACTTTGAAATTTTAGCTTTTTTGTGGGGTTTTTTTTTTTGATTTTGTTGTTTTTTTTTTGCACATTCTTAACAACCACAAAATCCATATTTTCGGTTTCTTATGCTTATGCTTGAAGAACATATGGATTTGATGGTTAATAAGGATGTGCAAAAAAACCAAAATCGTAAAAAAAATGAAAATTTTAAACCGCAAAATCGAATACATTTTGAAAAACCAATGGTTTGGCTTTTGGGTTTTAGAAAAACTATTTTTTCGGTTCAATTTGGTTTCTTATATATAATTAAAGTAATAAGTATGTCTTGGTCTTGTAGTATTTCCAAATGTAAAAACGAAAATTTTAGTTCAGATTTAGTTTTAGTAAAAAAAAATTGAACCATTATTACCTTTAGTGGTTAACAAACATTATTTTATGGATAGAAGTCACGTAATATTTTTTCAAAAAAAAAACTTTTCAGAAAAATGAGGTTTTTTGAAAAAAAAAATTGTTCTAAGTGGGTTTTCTGAAATTTTTTATAAATAGCAGTGGTTTTTCTGAATTTTTTTATAAAGAGCAGTGGTTTTTCTGAAAACAAAAATAAAGCAGTGGTTTTTCAGAAAAAAATTAAAAATAACAGTGGTTTTTCTGGAAAAAAAAAATAAAACAGTGGCTTTTACGATAAATTGACGAAAATATAGTGGTTTTTCCGAAATTTTCCCTTTATTTTACTCACCGAAACTCTACCATTACTACCACTAATTCCACGCTCCGATAATTTCTAGTATTGTTGGTTTCCTCTTACTCCTCCTTTTCTTCCCTCACAAACTTAAGCACCACTGATTCTAGCCTTGCCAAATGTTCCTTTCCTCTTTCACCACCCACTACAGCCGGTAAAACCTAGACCCTACCAACACCATCCCTCACTTCCTTGATCTCTCCCTCGTCTCTTTTCGAATTGCATCCCTACCCCTATCATACCTCCGAATGTTGTCTTTATATACCAAAATCTCAAAGAAGAACTCCAATTCAACATACCCTAAAAGGCCCTTAATAAGTTTTTTGCTAACTCTTTTAAGGATTTTTGTAGGTCTCGATGGTTCTAGCACAACACATTAGATCGGATCGGCATTTATAGGCATATATCACGCCATATACATTTCAGTCTGCGTTGGCATACTTAGACGGAAGCTAACGTTTTCATTTAATTTTTTCTTTGTTTACTCCATTGCATAAGAAAAAAAAAGCTCAAAATGGTTTTAAAATGACTTGAGGTGGTAGCCATAAAAATGCTAAGACTTCTAAGCGACAATAGGGAGGAAATGAAGCTTATACCGACTACTGTTAAGTAGAGAGGAAAAGATAAAAATTAATGTCGTTTTTGTCTCATCCTTCTTGCTGTGTTTCTTGGTAAGCAAGAAGATTCTATTTTTGTTCTTTTTCACCAAGAAGAGAGCATATTTTTGTTTGGGCATTTTAGTTGTACGTCCTTAACTAAAGAAGATAAATTGAGAGAGAGAGAGAGAGAGAATGGAAGTGAGAGAGAGCGAGAGAGATGATGGAGGTATTTTTGTTTTTTTTTCTTTAACTATATAATTAAAGAATACAAAAAAAAAAAAAAAAAAAAATAGAAAATGTGTATTTGTAATCATATATGGACTTAACCCATACTTTATATGGAGTGTGTGGTAGTGACTCACCACACAAGATTTTCATATCTCAAGGAGCTACCAGTGTAACAAAAATTTCGTAGGGCCATTTACGGCCTATTTTGTAAATCACAAAACCACTTGTGTAATTTGTATAATAATAATAATAATAATAATAATAATAATAATAACAACGGTTATAAAATATTCATTTTTGGAAAAAAAAAACCATCATATTTTGTTTCAAAAAAAGCCTCTAAAACCAAAAGTTGTCAATATTGGAATACTGCCTAAGATCATTTTAGGTTTTGTAAGATCATTGATCGGAATATCCTACCAAAATGAATTTGTATCTAAATTTGCTCGTAATGTCTTGTTTGTGCACTATTTATTATAACTTGATATTGATTAAGACATCGATGTTGGAATGAAATTATATTGTTAATCATGAACCACAATTTTTGAAGTTGCAAACCACAAAAGTTGGAAAGAAATCATATTAAGCAGAAAAAGAAACATTTTCATTGTGACCATGTACAACTAAAAACATAACATCACAAATGAACTAACATGAGTATCACGATGATCTACATAATTCAAGATGAATCGATGAAGTGGCGATGCTATATGAGTCTTCTTACGAAGCGATGCTCGATTTCAACTTCAAGTTGAATAGACGAAGTCCTAAGGCTTAAGTATATAATAAAGACCGAAGATGTAGAATCAGATCATAATAAGATCTTAAATCGTAGTCGGAATCCTAAATTCAGAGTATAATATTGCTTCCAATATGCTCTAATGTGACCCGGAATCGTTTTATGCTTATCCATGCAGCGGAACCAACTAAACTTTCTGCACCGGCAAACTCCATAGATTAAAAGGTTATTTGTATCTTTAATCTTAAATCATAAATAAATGACTTTCTCGAAAATAAATCCAAAATGAAACAAGTACTTTTTAACAATAACCCTTTTAATATTGTACACGAGATTTGTTAACGTGGGTAGGTACTTTAATGGTTCAACCTCTCCCTCTGTATTTTCCAATGTGTCCAAATGAACCAGAATTCAAAGGTGTAGGTGAGGCAGGTCAGCTTACCAACTCCATTCCAAGCTCATTCCTGTAGTTTTTCTTTAACGGTTGAACTTAGACATAGTAATTTTAAATCATAAGATTAAAACCAAATCTATTTGAGTTATGCAATATCTACAACAAAAAGATTTAAAAAAAATTAAAAATTAGAAGTAAAGTAAAAGCGTGCTAATACTATTGAAAATACATGTGTTCTCTATATTATAATTACAAGTCTAAGGGGTTGTTTGATTTGTCTCTTACCGGTCCAGTAAGAGGTTACGTCTGACTCGGACTTAGTCAAACCGTTTGATAACCCTAAAATTTACCTCTAACTCGGTCCTAAGCGTTAAAATTTACCTCTTATCCGGTCAACTTCAGGATAAATCTGACTAGGTCAGACATTGACTCAGTAAGCTCTTACTCAATCAGCAAGTATCAAACTGTCACTGAATTGTATTTTTTTTGTCGGAAAACTTAGAGCTTTTCTAATGTAATATTGTTAATACTAAAAGTCTCAAATTTACTATAATACTGCTTGTTGCGCCAAATATATTCTTTGAATGTCATTAATTTATTTTGATAATACTATTGAATATAATGTGTATTATAAATTTGTTGTTGTATAAACAATTTTTTATGAAATTATTGTTATATTGGTATCCAGTGATCCATCATCTGTCAGTGTATTATGGCTACGTGGGCTATCATAGTAATGGGCCTCTTACATTTTGTTTGTAAGCCCATTCCTTTGGCGCCAACGATACGTCCGATGGCAATAAAAGCCGTCGCAGGATAATCACGAGCGACATGTGACATATTTGAGACTGACAATGAGAAAGTTGAAAATGATAAATTGATTATAAAGTTTTAAAATAAAATTAATTTCAAATGTAAGTTTGAATAATATTTTTATTAAGTATATCACTAATTAGAGAAATTAGAATATGACTTGCGGCTACATTTGCTACAATACTGTAACAAGTGATTTGTTGGCAGCTAAATGAATGGAAGGATTGACTAACTTGCGATCATCGTTTATGCTTAAAGCCTTAAACTCTACCATTTACAACAACATAAAAATAATAATTACTATATATATTTTAAGATAAAAATAACTACACTAATGGTCATAGACGTCTTTCAGTCTCTCTTTTTATTAAATACGGTGTTCAGTTGTTAATTTTTTTCAAAAGGTTTTTCTATTATAAATTTAGCTAATTTATTTTATTTGTCGACAATTTTTATATGTATCCTTTGTCGTTTTCTAAACATAGATTATAGATTATATAATGTTTAAATAGATAATATTTTTAGACATTAATAAGTGAAAATATTACGATATATCTTTTAAAAAAATATTATGGTCTAGTTATAAACATAAAAATAAAGTATTAAAAATAGTATATAATCGATATTAATTTAGTATTTCATAAATAAATAGATAAAAAGTATTTTAGGAAGGATTAGATAAAAAGATAACGAATATTTAAAATTCAAATATAATTAATAGATAAAAAGTATTAATGAATAAGAAGGATTAGATTTATAAAACTAAAAGTATTTTAGGATATATGGATCGGTTAAAGGAGAACCAAATTAAGTGGAAAACCTAAGATTTTTTTTGCTTCACATTATTTTTCTTAAAAGACAAACACATAAGTTGTTATTCAACGTCTAAGAGAACCGTAAAAACAAAAATTCAATTTTTGATACATACGTATATGTGCATATTTTTATGTGCATATGCATATATGTAACACCCGGCTTTTAAAACAAAAACACCCCTGAAAAATTTTTCATTTAAAACACAGGTTTCAATACATAAAACCATAACAAGGGGTATATTTTAATAAAACGGGTACAAGTGTATCAAGGAGAGTATAAAATACCGTTGTCTCCTTTAAAGCCGGGCTGCTACTAACAGCATCTAAGAGTCCTACTTCACGAGTCACGGACTCTATCTTGTCCCCTACCAGTATCATGCTAACCTGCAGGGACAGTAAACAACGGTATGAGCTACAAATCTCAGTGAGTAATCAAATCTACAAATAACATGTATTAAATACAATCATGTATTTGTCTGGATATCGAATCCAAACTCCTAGCCTTACTGGCTGACCGAATATCTCTTAGGATTTCACATCCTAAATTATAGTCTTACAGACTACAATATGATAACCTGCAATTATCAAACCACGTCAGTTATTTACACATATAACCATATACAACTATTTCTGTCCCATCTCTCTCAGTCACATCGGACCGCACCGTATATCATGGCTATTTAAGCCGTACACTGTATCATAGCTATATAAGCTGCATCAAAACATTATCAATATACAATTTATAGTCCGCAGGCCGCACCAGCTGGGTTTGATAACCCGATATCATAGCCAAAAGGCTGCACCATGTATTTGTAACAATATCATAGCCAAACAGGCTGTACCGTGTACTTGTAACAAAATCATAGCCAAACAGGCTGTACCGTGTACCTGTAACAAAATCATAGCCAAACAGGCTGCACCAATTATCATAGCCCGAAGGCTGCATCGGAGACATAGCCCGAAGGCCGCACCGGAGTCATCGCCCGAAGGCCACATCGGAGACATAGCCCGAAGGCCGCACCGGAGTCATAGCCAACAGGCCGCATCAAATCATAGCCCGAAGGCCGCATCGGAGACATAGCCCAAAGGCCGCACCGGTTGGATATACAATCCAAAAATCATAGCCATATAGGCCGCACCCATTGGATATAAAAATCCAAAAATCATTGCCCGTAGGCCACACCCATTGGATATAAAATCCAGAATTAGTTATGGCTCACGGATTAGCCACTATTGCCTAGACTCACGGTTCCGTTCTTGTCATCGCAATGACTCACGGCTTATCCGGTCTTGTCTCTTCAAACGTATCTTTGAACTATCAATTTCGTCCCACAATCAGTTTCAACCTGTAACAACTCAATCATCATATATCACATATGGTATCAGTGAGATTACTCACCTGGATGCTAGCTGCATTTAATTCCCGGTTGTTTCTTGCCTTTACGTGCACCACAACCATTTTGTCCCATACCTATTTATCCATTTATATACCAAATGATAATAGGTTAATAATCATCTACATTGACTCTAATACACTAGAGTTCAACACAATATCATTACAAACAATGCCTAGTTAATAAACTTTCCGTTTACTAACTTTTTATGAATTTTACTATTCACCGAGGCATTGGAAACGATCTACAATGCTCCCGAGGGGTCGGAAACTCAATATAAAAATTTTCCCAAACTTTTCAGACCATAACGAGCCTATGGTCCAAATTTGAGCTAAAACGGACAAGCCAAACGAAAGATAGCATTTCAAAGTTCCTGTCCAGAATCTGTCTATAGGCGCGCCGCGCCTAGATAGGGGCGCACCGCGCCCAACGCCTGCACAGGCTCCTGTCCAGTCGCGAATTATACACTGTAGCAAGCAGTTTTGGCTCATTAAGTCCTTAATCAGGTCCTTAATCGATTGGGGTTTGTTTCTAGGCTAAAACCTTATACTTTAACAAGGTTTTCAACCATCCAAAACAACCAAATCAATCAAAATGAAGAATTAGGGTTCTTAGTTCCAAAACCCCAAAACTTCAAATTCATCATTAATAGCAATCTACTTCCTTTTTCTTTAGTTAAGTCCTTATTCTAATGACTTAAGGGAAGTATTACATCAACTAAACCACATAATCATCACTGCAAATGCAGTTTTGAGTTGCTACAAAACTCATCAAGAAATAACAAGCTAGAGCTTGAAGAACTAACCTTTCAAGCTTATGAATCAACAATTCCAAGCCATAGTTCCATTTCCTTGCTTCAATCTCATGTTTTTCTGCAGAAATCGCATCCCTCTTGCTCTCAAGAATCATTCCCGTAACTGAAAATTGGCCAGTCAACAAGAGAGTCAACTCTCTTATTTATACCACAAATTTTTGCAAATTTGGTCCCTAAGTTCATTTTCTTGAACTTTGACCACAACAATCAAGTTTTATTACAATAAAACTTTCATTCCTTACATTTTGGCCACAACCAACAATATTTTTACATAATTG
The DNA here is from genome assembly GCA_023525715.1 of Cichorium intybus. Taxonomy (NCBI): domain Eukaryota; kingdom Viridiplantae; phylum Streptophyta; class Magnoliopsida; order Asterales; family Asteraceae; genus Cichorium; species Cichorium intybus. Next base: position 133,369,123 of record CM042012.1, read on the forward strand.
GTCGTTGACTTGGTCAAATGACCAAAATACCTTTTTCGGTAAAACGACCAAAAATCAGTTTTTATAACATTTTAAGTCCAAAACTCAAAATATTATTTCAAACCAAATACTTTTCTGTCCAAAAGACCATTTTACCCTTCCAAGGTAAAATGACCAATTTACCCTTTTATTATAATTATATAATAAAGTATCTTGGCGTTACAAATTCTCCCCTCCTTCAAAAGATTTCGTCCCCGAAATCATACAAACAAATGAGGGTAATTCTTTCTCGTTACAATTCCGGTTTCTCATATCATATGGAAACCTTCATGGTTTTTGCTACAGCTCTTTAACCATACCAATCTTCATATCTCGTGGTTATATCACCACTCGCATATCACTCATCTGGTTGTCCCGGGTACCATAATCACTTATCTTCCTCATTTCAACATGAGGGATTCGTTAGCATTTATCAATCTATGTTCTCAGAACCCTGAGACCCATAGAAAACATTTACAATCATCTTGAAATTCATCAAGGATATTCAATCAATACACTGCAATTCTTGCTTTTGGGACATACGAAAAGGTCCAATCAACAAGGACTCATCTTTCCTTTTTGTCCCACATCAATTTCTAGTCTTTCCGGAGGGTCACTTTGAGTTCCACTATCTTCCCTTACTTGGGGTTTCAATGGTTTTACTCAACAATCCGTATACTACTCTTGTTGATTTTGGTCTATTTCCAAGCTTTCTCGAACTTGCCAAATCTTTTCTTCTGTTTGAGATACAATCTCAGGTTTAGTCAATGGCTTCTCTCCAACTTCTGTCTAGCAAATCGGCGTGCAACACGATAGTCTATACAATACTTCCTACGAGTCAATAAAACACTAGTATAATACCTATACTAATCTACAACTTCTACCAAGGATAGACGGTCGTCTAGTTTTCCGCTAGGGTCTGTTATGAAGATTTCAGGCATATCTCCTAAGGTATGCATCATTATCTCACCTCGTCAATCCATTTGCGATTCGCACACAGTACTTACTAGTACTTTTGAGCTAAAAATTCTAAGAATTAATGCTAAATTCAACAAATAATTCTAGTATCTCGATCCGATACAGTCGTCACCTGTAGTGCACGTCAACAATTTTCTTTATCTTTGTAGTTTTTCACTACTTTTCCACTCTTAACTTCTTCTTAGTCAGTATAAGTCTACACTGATTTCATCAATCAACCTGCAATTCACCCATACGGTGTCATACCCATACGGTATTTGCAAAGACTTTACTACAAAGTCTATGATATTTTTCGTCCCATTTCATTTTTGGGACCGACAGTCCACATACTTCTAATGATTTGACTGTAGTTACACACAAGTCAAACACTTTTCACATGTCTTTCAATGTCTTTCTTCAGCCCCGGCCACCAACACATAGGTTTTATCGACCTATACAGTTTGGTATTGCCCCGGGTATGCTGCATATCTGATACAAAATGCATCTTTTCAAGATGATTTTTATGTTTCACTTGGCTTTGGAACTCACATACACAATCACCAAGGTTTTTCAAACTCTGTGAATTTCTAACTACATTCATTCACTTTTCACAATTTCAGACTTGCACACGTCTTTCTGTGCTACCCGAATTAACTCAGGTAACCAATTTGCCACATTCACGCATGTGGATGTAACCCTCAAAGGTTACTCTTTCCAATCCAAGGCATCTATAATCACATACGCCTTTCTAAGATGGTACAAGATTTCATACCCGAAATCTCTAAGTAACCCATCTATCTTTGCTATCTCATTTTCAGCTTCTTTTGATCAATTAAGTATTTCAACTTTTATGATCTTATCGCAATAAGCTTTACACCATACAAGTAGTGTTTCCAAAGCTTAAGTGCTACGTTCATAATTGCTACCGCAATATCATGCATCCACAGTCAACGTTGGATACATTTCAATGATCCAATCCATCTTCTCCACTTAGCATCATTACTAATGTTAGAGGTTCACACAAGGTTTATTCCAAACCTTTACAACCTATCTGTGGTCTTTCTACCACTCAGACTTTACACTTTTTCTTGGTCAACTTTAGTCAGCTAACCAGCAATCAAGGAGCAGTTTTCTACAATTCTCCTATAGTAACCCGCCAAATCCAAGGAACTACAATGTCAGTCGGATTCCTCAGGCGGTTCCAGTTTTATCACATCATCTATCCCACTGGATTTATTTCATCATCTTTGGCAGTATTATCATGCCCAAGGAGTTGAAACTTCTTTTAACCAAATTTTTCATACTTGGAGAATTTAACATATCACTTAACTCAGTGAAGTAACTCCAGTATCTGGTACAATGTACCTCATATTCAATCTGGTTTCGAGAATATCAGATTCTCCGTAGTCAATGTACATACACATTAACTTATCTTTCTTCTTTTCAAACAATATAGGGCTCCATATTATGACACATACAGTCATATGAGATCCCAATTTAACAACAACAATTTCTTCCAATTGTTTTACCACTCTGTCATCTCTACAGAGGCCAATCAACACAGAGCCTAGATAACAGGAACGGCTCCCAATACCAGCTTAATCATAAGCTCTTCTTGCCAATCTGGCAGAAATCTTGGAAGTTCTTTTCAAAAGAATCATCCGAAATTTATTTAAAGTAGTACACTACTTTCACCACTTTATTAAGCTTGGCCCATACCACGTATGCCAACTACAACATCATTCCTTTACTAACTCTCTTCCGAGTTTAAGCAAAGAAATTAACCGGTATTCTCAACAACGGTCATTCACCATGGATTTTCATCCGTTCATTTCTGTTTCAAGAACCATAATGTTCTTATTTCTACAATTCATGTTAGCATAATTCATTGCTAACCAATTCATAAGCACAATTGCTTCAGATTTGCTGGTAGTCATCGGCTTTAGATTTATAAGGAAAATGGTCCCGTAAATCTTAGGCAGACTACTTTCCAGGTGTTCAATATCTTTGAACATACTTGCTATCTACAATAGCTATTTCAAATATTTCATCCAAAATCGTTGATGAAAAATTCAAACAAGACATCAGTCATCGATCCAAAGCATAACTTCATGGATCAAATATAACATACACGAGTTATATTCAGAACAATGACATTTGCGACTATATCAGTCTCCTCACGAGCTTCTTCCACAATCTACTGGGATGCTCATGGTACCATGGGTCCTTTTCGACCATTCGTTCCTTCTTTCTTTCCTGGGTTCATCACCCGTCACTCCACATTTAGCATGTGAGTATTTCAATAAGAAGTGATCTATAGTTCCACACTGGAACCACTTCCGTCCCATACAACAAGCTCGAGCAATCTGCTCCTATCATCTGCAATTTCAGCATGTCAACGGTAGAGTCTCAACTCTACAATTTTCCTTAGTGCCTTTCCTGCACTGATCACTATACATAGTGGCTCAGTTTTGGTCCTTTCCCTATAAGGTTGGACCCAATTTGTGACGACTTCTTCTGAGAAGTCCACTTTTATTTTCTGCTTTTCTTGTAGTCTCAACTACTTGTCTTTCACCTTGATATCAACTAAGGTGAGCAACCGATTTCTTTATCTGACCACATCAGCTAACATTGCTCGTCATGTGGATTTTTCCGCTACTTGTCTCGTTGCCCCTCGTTCGATGGAGTATTGAGAAAAAGGCTGATCCGCCTCTTAAAGTTACACGCACTAAATTTCTCCCAGTAATATTCGCTGCTCATACTTCTTTTACGTTAGAAGTCAGCAATAGTTAGGTTATATATGTATAATAACAACTATATACACCAAACAGTTCATCATGTCTACTGTTTCAGGGTTTAAGTCCAGGAATCTACTCTATAGACACCTAGTTCACTTAAACCTCGGCTCTGATACCAACTTGTAACACCCGGATTTTAAAACAAAAACACCCCTGAAAAATTTTTCATTTAAAACACAGGTTTCAATACATAAAACCATAACAAGGGGTATATTTTAATAAAACGGGTACAAGTGTATCAAGGAGAGTATAAAATACAGTTGTCTCCTTTAAAGCCGGGCTGCTACTAACAGCATCTAAGAGTCCTACTTCACGAGTCACGGACTCTATCTTGTCCCCTACCAGTATCATGCTAACCTGCAGGGACAGTAAACAACGGTATGAGCTACAAAGCTCAGTGAGTAATCAAATCTACAAATAACATGTATTAAATACAATCATGTATTTGTCTGGATATCGAATCCAAACTCCTAGCCTTACTGGCTGACCGAATATCTCTTAGGATTTCACATCCTAAATTATAGTCTTACAGACTACAATATGATAACCTGCAATTATCAAACCACGTCAGTTATTTACACATATAACCATATACAACTATTTCTGTCCCATCTCTCTCAGTCACATCGGACCGCACCGTATATCATGGCTATTTAAGCCGTACACTGTATCATAGCTATATAAGCTGCATCAAAACATTATCAATATACAATTTATAGTCCGCAGGACGCACCAGCTGGGTTTGATAACCCGATATCATAGCCAAAAGGCTGCACCATGTATCTGTAACAATATCATAGCCAAACAGGCTGTACCGTGTACTTGTAACAAAATCATAGCCAAACAGGCTGTACCGTGTACCTGTAACAAAATCATAGCCAAACAGGCTGCACCAATTATCATAGCCCGAAGGCTGCATCGGAGACATAGCCCGAAGGCCGCACCGGAGTCATCGCCCGAAGGCCACATCGGAGACATAGCCCGAAGGCCGCACCGGAGTCATAGCCAACAGGCCGCATCAAATCATAGCCCGAAGGCCGCATCGGAGACATAGCCCAAAGGCCGCACCGGTTGGATATACAATCCAAAAATCATAGCCATATAGGCCGCACCCATTGGATATAAAAATCCAAAAATCATTGCCCGTAGGCCACACCCATTGGATATAAAATCCAGAATTAGTTATGGCTCACGGATTAGCCACTATTGCCTAGACTCACGGTTCCGTTCTTGTCATCGCAATGACTCACGGCTTATCCGGTCTTGTCTCTTCAAACGTATCTTTGAACTATCAATTTCGTCCCACAATCAGTTTCAACCTGTAACAACTCAATCATCATATATCACATATGGTATCAGTGAGATTACTCACCTGGATGCTAGCTGCATTTAATTCTCGGTTGTTTCTTGCCTTGACGTGCACCACAACCATTTTGTCCCATACCTATTTATCCATTTATATACCAAATGATAATAGGTTAATAATCATCTACATTGACTCTAATACACTAGAGTTCAACACAATATCATTACAAACAATGCCTAGTTAATAAACTTTCCGTTTACTAACTTTTTATGAATTTTACTATTCACCGAGGCATTGGAAACGATCTACAGTGCCCCCGAGGGGTCGGAAACTCAATATAAAAATTTTCCCAAACTTTTCAGACCATAACGAGCCTATGGTCCAAATTTGAGCTAAAACGGACAAGCCAAACGAAAGATAGCATTTCAAAGTTCCTGTCCAGAATCTGTCTATAGGCGCGCCGCGCCTAGATAGGGGCGCACCGCGCCCAACGCCTGCACAGGCTCCTGTCCAGTCGCGAATTATACACTGTAGCAAGCAGTTTTGGCTCATTAAGTCCTTAATCAGGTCCTTAATCGATTGGGGTTTGTTTCTAGGCTAAAACCTTATACTTTAACAAGGTTTTCAACCATCCAAAACAACCAAATCAATCAAAATGAAGAATTAGGGTTCTTAGTTCCAAAACCCCAAAACTTCAAATTCATCATTAATAGCAATCTACTTCCTTTTTCTTTAGTTAAGTCCTTATTCTAATGACTTAAGGGAAGTATTACATCAACTAAACCACATAATCATCACTGCAAATGCAGTTTTGAGTTGCTACAAAACTCATCAAGAAATAACAAGCTAGAGCTTGAAGAACTAACCTTTCAAGCTTAGGAATCAACAATTCCAAGCCATAGTTCCATTTCCTTGCTTCAATCTCATGTTTTTCTGCAGAAATCGCATCCCTCTTGCTCTCAAGAATCATTCCCGTAACTGAAAATTGGCCAGTCAACAAGAGAGTCAACTCTCTTATTTATACCACAAATTTTTGCAAATTTGGTCCCTAAGTTCATTTTCTTGAACTTTGACCACAACAATCAAGTTTTATTACAATAAAACTTTCATTCCTTACATTTTGGCCACAACCAACAATATTTTTACATAATTGGTCGTTGACTTGGTCAAATGACCAAAATACCCTTTTTCGGTAAAACGACCAAAAATCAGTTTTTATAACATTTTAAGTCCAAAACTCAAAATATTATTTCAAACCAAATACTTTTCTGTCCAAAAGACCATTTTACCCTTCCAAGGTAAAATGACCAATTTACCCTTTTATTATAATTATATAATAAAGTATCTTGGCGTTACAATATATGCACATAATTTACAAAATAATAATAAAAAAAATAATAATAACAATAATAACTCAACGAATATGCATATATAGTAGCGATTACGAGATTTTGTAAAACAAAATAATTCCGGTGTATATGCGCCATATACATATGCACATGTGAATATGCATATGCAAAAAATTGGATTTAAAAAAATCAATTCTCTTAGACACATGAAAAGGAAATTTTGGAAGTCTTTAATTTAAGGGTTGTTCTAATATTAATTTGTGTATTCATTAGAACTTTATATATATATATATATATATATATATATATATATATATATATATATATATATATATATATATATATATATATATATATATATATATATATATATATATATATATATATATATATAATAAAAGAAAATACTAAAAATACCATAAGGTATGTTACACAACATTATATACTTTCACAAGTAGCAACATGCATTGAACGATAGTTTTATTATTTTTTTAATTGACTTAGTTAGACTAAAGGGTGTTGTAACCACTTACCTTAAAGGGTTTTGATGTCACGTAAGCGTCACCCCACATAACCGTCACTAATCCCTCACCTTTTAAATTGTTAGAAATGATATACCCTTACTTCTCATCACATATATATATATATATATATATATATATATATATATATATATATATATATATATATATATATATATATATATATATATATATATATATATTTGTGTGTGTACCCACACACCACTCAACCCAAGTGGGACGGTGTACCCGCACGGGGTTCTTTGCCCACGTCAGACGCCGCACACCAAGTGGTGATGGCTTCGGTTGGTCTTAGTGTTTATTAGTATATTTTGACGATTATAACACATACTTACGTCTATGTCATTGGTGGAGGCGTGTTTCATTTTCTCGAGGATTGGGGATTCGATCCACATGCCCCTCTTTCTTTTACCTAGATTAAATAGGCCATATATAAGTTAACTCGCACACGAATCCGAATCCAACTCAAGCAACTCTCTTTCTTTTATGTTTTTGCCCTAATTTTCAAATTTATTTCTAAATTTGGTTCTGCATTAGTTTTTTAAATTTCTGTCCAACTTTTTATAATTTTTACGAATTTGTTAACAGAGCCAAGTGTTTTTTTACTATTTGAAACCCATTTTTTTATTTTTACAAATTTGGTTTTATAAACCTACTTTTTTATAGTTTTCTTTTAACTTTTATTTATTTTTACAATTAATAAAATATCCTTTTTATTACGTTTTATTTCTTATGTATGTATGTTTTTTATTTTTTTTTTTCTGTTTTTACCAACATTTTGTATTATTATATTCAGTCGAAAATATAAGATTTATATGCCATCACAAAATGTGGGAACCCCCAATAGTTACATGATATTTAATAATGTCAAATTATTTGATAATGACAACACAATAATCATATGAATCATGATATTGATAATGTAAAGTGTAAACAAACGGTTTCCCTACCAATCGTTCTTAAATTAGTTTATGCTTTGTAAAATTTTGTGGTTTTATTTTTTATCAGATGTTATTTGATAAATTTTGTATGAGTTGTTTATTCAAGAAATTTTATATAGGTTGAGTTGGTTGCGGATTACCAATGTAAATAGTATAACAGACGTTATTACAAAATAAATCGGTCATTAACAAATTGATTATATTCCATATTGTCTGTTTTCTTTTCCTTTTCTTTTTTATTTTTCTGAATGACAGATCGTCCTTATGTTAAAATTTGTAAGATTCGAAACAATGACAACTTTTTTTCTGATTACCGTATAACCTTCAGATTAGGTTTTGAAAAGGAAGTTTCATAAAATTAAACAAAGGTACATCATACATGCATTTTGTATGCAATCGCCTGGGTACCACATAAGCTTTCAAACGATAATAACTTTTGATATAAATGATATTGTGAGTTCCATGGCCACTTAAAAGAAAAGTGTGCAGCCTCGACAATTTGGCTATGTCGACACTTTGGCTTATTTGTGAGCGGAAAATCAATTCTTTTTGTATCACGATATCAATTTTAAAAAAAAATGTTTAACATAAATAATGAATAATCCAAAGCTCATGTTTTTCTATGTCACTTTGTGGATTATCTGGAAGGCGAGGAATGTGTTGTTATACAGAAAGGAGAAGCGGGCCTGGTCTTTACTTGCTGATGATATTAGTATCAATACGTTTAATTGGATTAAGAATAGAGGAAAGATGTATAATTTAGATTGGTATGCTTGGTGTAACTCCCCTATTTCCATTGTTTCCTGTTTGTAGCCGTGAGCTCCTCGCTTGGGCTGTTTCTGTTGCGTTTTTAATATAATCTTTTGTTTTGCTGTTCAAAAAAAAAAAACAACATGCATGCATGCTATCTCATATAGAAGTCATCAGATGTACCGAAGGCTAGAAAAATGTGCCCTAAGGTATTTTTCTGGATTTCCTCTGATTAAGTAGTCTTATATGCCTTCTCTTACATTATGTATTTTTTCCATCACTTCATCGAAATCCCCAATTACATAGGATTTGCAATCTTTCTGAAATAGAGCTTTAGTCTTATTATTTTTTCCAACTCTAGTTATAAATATTTTGGGTAATTGTGGTGTTTGATATTGGAAGAATAATTTATGAGTCCAAATCTATGGCTATATATATTCAGGGTATATAGATTCTCTCATCATCTAGATATATTAATTTTTTTTCTCTACGGAATGGATAAAGTGATATACAAGTGGCCAATATTCAGTTTATAGTAGTAATAAGTTATTAAGTTGTATGCATATGGAGAATGACTCTTTAATTATTATTTCTGGAACAACATGAAACTCTATTTAAATTTGTCTAAGCAGCTCATGTTTTTTTTGTCGGGATATTTAATTATTTTACCGATTAATTTTATTGGATTTGAGTTAATACATTCATAACACCATGTAAGAAATCGACATGGCCAATAACAAAAGTTAATGAAATGCTCATGTATACCAAATTTATAGTTTTCTTAAGACCATGATATCGACACATTTTGGTTCTTTCCAGTATACAAAGCTTATGCAAACCGCTCTTTTACATGAAAGGAATAAATAATGTTTTTTTGCTAAGAATAATATGTTCATTTTACATGAATAACTAACAAAAATCAAAACTGCCTTCAAACTTTATTAATCGTAGTATTTGCATGACAACCCTTAAAAATGCAAAAAGTAAAGCCACTTTTTGGCACACTAGAGGCCAATAACGCCCCACAACGGACATCCCGCATGTTGAAAAGGTAATATTGCGGCCACTTTGTCCATGTACAATGTCCATATTAAATATATTATATTATACAGAAGATTTGGGCTTTCATTTAACATATCTTCTTCTTCTTTATTTTTTATGCGTTACATACATTTTTGGAAAGAAAATGTTGACAGGTTTTATGAACCCACAAACACAATGAAAAACATTGTTGATACCATGACTTATAAATAAAACGTTTATGAACAGTGTCCTTAAGGATAATTAACACCTACAACGATGTTATAAGGTTGATGGGTAAAGATCTTTTGAGGACCTCAAATTTAAAAGAATAGGCAAAAATCGTGCAATCCATTCTCATGGACATAACAAAAAGCATGATTATGATAAGAGAAGTAAAATAGAAAAACTTGTATTGGTCCAAGAATTGAACCCACACCACCCTTTTATAGTGCGAGTATGTCAGTAAAAGCAAGATGTATACTAAAGGAAGTTTGCTAAGATAAGAAACAGAAACCACTCACTGAAAACTCAAAAAATTAAGGGAAATAGATGATGTTTTTCTTTTTGCTTCATGAAGCAAAAGAAAGGAGAATTAAAGGAAGATAAAGATCGTAAGAAAACTAAAGGGTTGTTTGGTAGTATCTGAATGATTTAGAGGTGAATCATTAAAAGACTCTGAATAAAAGACCTTTTTAGGTTAAATAGCATACGTGGAAGTTTTCCCAGCTCTTAATTAAGAGGTAAAACATTTACGAAACAAACGCTCTAAATGGTTCAGAGCTTCTTAACTGTTCAGATTAAGGGGCTATCAAACACCTCCTAAACAAAGTCTTATTCATTCGGTTGTTTTCCCGGCTCTTGATTTTAATATTATGCAAAACAAATATCTCAATCGCCATCATCATCATCTTCTTCTTCTTGTTTTCTTTCTCATCTCTTCACCTTATTGTTTCATGATCCACGTTCTTGGGTTTTAAATAATGATGTGATGCATATCGATTGACCACTTAATTGTTACCTAATTTTTAAGTTTTTCACTCTATTTTGTGTTTTATCAATTGTAGGATTAATTGTTCATAATAGTTGGAGTATAGAACTAATGTAGGGGTCTAAAGAAAACAAGGGGATATGCGTACTTTTCAAAATAGCTCAGATCACTATTTAGACATACTTTATACTTTATTTTGATGATAAACGTAACCAGATGAAGGTTAGATACCAACAAAAGAAAATGAGAACAAATATATGGTGGCCAAAAAGTAAAAACGATAAAAGCGGCTCGAGATAAATGAATTAAATTATATTAATTGCGTTTTTGACCAAACATAAATACATCTATCTACTTTCTAGTATGCCTAGTGTCATAATAGGAATTTCGAATGCATCGACGCGTTTTTGTTTGGATGAGCCTTCTAATGGGCTTTACATACTTCCTTTTTCTTAAGCTATAAACTAGGTGAGCAAAATTGGTCGAGGTCCATCCGATGATGGGTGGTCGTTACTTTTTTGGTCTTTGTTCAAATATTTTTTTGGCAGGGTTTTTAGGTGTATTTTCGGTATAGACTAGTTCGATTTGGTGGTCTTTCGGTCGTTGGACCGCACAAGAATATTACACTTTAAAATCGGTCCAATCTTGGTCATTTTTTGTTCCGGTCTCTTTTGGACGTTCTTATTTAGTAAGATCAAGACAAAAAAAAAATATTTTATTAATACTGTTGGGGATGTATGTATAAAAATAACGAAGGTTTCTGAAATCACGGATTGGTTCAAGAATCGTTTAGACACTGTTTGAGTTTGATAGTTCGATCCTATGTCTAGGTTGCACGAAATTCAATTTATGGGGATAATTCTTGAAGAATCAAACTTGTGATCAGCCATACTTGCAAGTTCACGATTTTGATGGTTAGAGAAATTTGTATTCTTCTATATATCAATATTAACGTTAAACTGATTAGAGGCCGATCATCACTATCAGCGTCAGCGCTTGTTGATGCTGAATTTCGTTTTTGTTTCGGGGCGTTGCCCCTTGACCCCAGGGGCTCTGCCCCTAAGACCCCGTAAGGGGACGCAGCCCCTTACTCTATATGGTCGTACCAGTTTCAACTTAGTTTGATACAATTATGCACCCCCTCACCTCCTAACTTGTATTAGAACTAAAGTGTGAACCCATTGACATACTAATTATTTCCATTATACTAAAATATAAATGTGACGCTAAAATCACCAACAAAATATAAAAGATTTAGAAACATGTATAACCTTTAATCATTGTGTGATTCTATATCATTTATAGATCAATCATTTGATAGGGTATAACTTTTAACTAGTTTTAGATTGAAGCCTATAATTATGACATCTATGGAACTACACCAAAGAACCCTACACGTCGGTCAAACCCTTCACAATCATCACCCATCGCCACCCTGTACCATCATCACGAGACCACCATCTCTCCGCCCTTTTTACTTCAGCACCACCTAAAACAACCTGCCTTCATCATCTCTCTTACATACCACCACCTTATTAACCATCTTCACGTATCAGTACACCTCCACACCAGAAATCTCCATCAACGTGCCACCACAAGCATACCATCATCAAACCACCATTGGTTTGCAATCACCATCATCCCCTAAACCCTACACCATCAACATTTTGCCAACCTTAAGACCCACCTTGCTACTACCGAGACTTCACCACACAACCTCAACCATCGTCAAAATACCACCATATTCATGCCATCCTTATACCTCCATCCCCAACAGCCCCTACGCCTCCTTCAACCATCATGCATTGCCCCGAATTACAGGCAAAGAATGTGCAGGCTAATCTTGAATTTTGGATAAAAAATACATACAGACACATGGTCGGTCATTCATTACATGGTGTTGAGTATAAACAAGATTCTCTTGATTCTTATACTTGGTTCTTGATTCTCTTAATTCTTATCTCTCAAAAAGGGTGTTGGATTTCTTGTTGGGTTGTCATCAAAACACAAACACAAAGCAAGAAGTTTTAGAGAATAATTTCATGACAGACACTCTCACATAATGTAATTCTCACTCATTCTTATGTATTCTCCGTGAATGATTAAGAATATAGGTTTGCAATTGTAGTTTAATTTCGTTCTCATAAGAATGCCAGAATTAGACTTGTAATTTGTGTTTTTTTCATTCATTACGCTTTTAGTTATATTAATTATCATGAGAATGTCATACTTGCATTTGTACTTTATGTTTCTTTTTTGTTGATCTAAATAGTTGTTCATGAATTTGTAGTTTGCAATATGAATGAATATTATTTTGATGCGAATTGTTATTCTTGATAATATATGCAGTCGTATACTTAAATAATGTTAGTTCTAAAAAATCTCTTGAATGAAGTTGTAATTTTTAACAATGTAAAGACAATATGTGTGAATGAAGTGGACCTATGCGGCTTAATGATTGACGAGAATAGAAGAAGATGAAGACATGGGTGGATTACCGACGGATCACTGATGGATTGTCGATGGATTACCGACGGATCGCATTCATTCTTCAATAATCATTATGTGTGTGGCTCTGGTTGCAACAAAAACATATATAGTCATTTGTGTTGAAGAAATCTGGTTGGTGGTTCTGTTCGTATGCTGGTATGGTGGTGCAACTCTGGTGCGGTGATAGTGGCGATGGTGGGGTGGCAGTTTGTGATTATTTGAATATATCGTGGTGGTTTGTTAGTGATGATAGCGTAAATAAGATCAAGAAAAGAAATTGTGCTCTAGAAATCATAGAGGAAACGTGATATAGTGAGAGTGAGAGAGAAACTACATCCTAAATTAGTGGGTAAAATTAAAAATATAACTAGGCTTATACCAGCGCGTTGCGCAAAAGTAAACTTATCAGGACAAAATATATTGACAGATCAAATATGAACTTAAACACTTGAAATCTGAAGAAAGAAGATATGCAAAACCAAATATAAATAGATCATGTCATATGTATAAATGATAATTTATCATCCAAAATTTAAACAAAAAACATAATCATGTTTTCTAAGTCGATTACTATAAACGGGTCAACATTAAAAATATAAGGAAATACATTTAAATGGTTATCTCAAAAATAAAAATAAAAATAAAATTTGATAATAATAACATATATGTAGTCTATGATAAACATATTGTTGTTGATCATTTTCTGTAAAACTCATAAGTAGGGCTGTAAATGAACCAAACGTTTGGCGAACTGTTCGTGAATTGCTCGGCGGGAAGTTCGTTTATGTTCGTTTATTTAATAAATGAACGAACATGAACACAAATTCTCGTTAGTTTAGTTAAACGAACGAACATGAACAATAGTCTCGTTCGTTCAATTATGTTCGTGAACGTTCGATTATGTTGTTCGTTTACGTTCGTTTATGTTTGTTCACTTAAGTTTCTTTTTATATTCATAGATGTTCAAATGTATTTGATTACATTACAATATTATGTGTTCTTTAATGTTATATATGTTTAATTGTGTGTTATTTATCTCTGTTCGTTTATGTTTGTTCGTTTAGTGTGTTCACGAACATAAACAAACGAACATGAACAAGAAAACTCGTTCGTGTTCGTTTGTTTGTTCGGCTAACTAAACGAACGAACATGAGCAAGCTCTCGTTTTTGTTCGTTCAATTCGTTTACATCCCTACTCATAAGTGTAATAATATCATTTAATAATTTCGCGAGGTCACTTAGAATTGATAAATAACTACTACTTAGAAGTTGAAATGTTGTATTATTGAAATAATACTTCAATAAAATTAACATATATAGTATAAATAAACAACTACTACTTAGAAGTTGATAAATAACTACTACTTAGAAGTTGAAATGTTGTATTATTGAAATAATACTTCAATAAAATTAACATATATAGTATAAATAAAATTAACATATATAGTATAAATAATACTTCAATAAAATGTTGCATTATAATTTTTTTTAATAAAAAGCATTTAATTGACAAATATTTAATAAAAAATATATGAATTTATATTACACTTATTATTAGAAAAATTTTCTACTTTTTGTTATAGTATAAATAAACAGGAAAGTTCAAAGTATATTTGTGTGTTCTCAACTCATCCTTTTCCTACATCTTATTTTTCAAATTGTAACACTTAATGTGGTTATGTGAACTATATATACATTTATATTAACTAATAAGTCATAAGTTACAATTAAATACCATAAGTTAAAAAAATGGGTTGTAGTAGTTAGTTAATTAAAGGATGAAAAGGTTTAGCATTTAAATAAATTAATGTAGTAGTTAAATAGTAAAAAGTTGAATAGTTGAGAGTTTCAATTGGAAGTGATTTAAGATAGAGAACATATCTTGCACCATTGATGAGTTATAGCAACATTGAAATAATGATTTTTATTTAAGTCGATATAAAACATAGTAACTATTTTGAGTTATATTCAATTTTAGTGTTATTTTTAACTATATGTATGATTAATTAATTAAGATAGACATATATTAGAACGACGTTATTCCAATGACGTTTATCCACGGGTTGCACGTGAATCAATTTAAATATAATATATAATTAGTATTATTTTTTAACTGTTGTTATGGTCAACTAATTTGAAAATAACTTATTTGTCCAATTTTTTAATTTTGATCATGATTATTTCAAATATCAAACATTGTTTTTTGTTTGAAATGAAACAATGTAATTTTAATTAAATGTTCAATTTAACTATTATTATTGTTAGTTATATTTAAAACTATATTTTTTAAAACTTTGCATGATTATAAAAAATAGATTTTGGACAATATTTTAATTAATTTAATATTGCAATTTAGGTTTTACATTTAAAATGTTTAGTTATTTAAAAAATAGTGTTTGGATTTTCTATTATGTTTAATTGAAAATTTGATTTATGTTTTTTCTTTAACGTTATATTTAAATTAACAAATTAAGTATATTATATCAATTATTCAAAAGTTGTGTGATATTAAAATGATGATGTTTTTCATACAACGATATATTTAAATCAATAAAGAAGCATGTTGTGTTAAAAATTAAAATATTAGCATTAGAAGTGGAATAATAATGAAGTTTTATATATTAAAAAATCAAGAGTAAATTACATGAGTGGTCCCTGTGGTTTGGGGTAATTTACTTGCTTGGTCCCTAACTTTTTTTTTTAACTCGGACCACGTCTCTATCTTTTGATTTTGTTGCGCGCTTGATCCTAACAAATATAAAAAGACTAATTTAGCCTTAATAATTTTTTTGAATTTTCTTTAGACTATTTATTGTATTTAATTAAAAAAGATAAAAAAACAAAAGCCTTAACCCTACACTATCTTTCATCCACATCCCTATTTCTCTCTTTCCCCTTCTACTCCTCCTTTCTTCTACGATCAGCCGACCTTGCTCTCATGTTCCCGCATCTGGCCACAACACCACCGAAAAACTTGGATCCTTCGTCTTCCTCCCCCGTCATCATTTGGTGAACCAGCTACACCACGACCAACATCCACTTCGGCAAACCCATCTACGTTGCCCCGAAATCACAAGACCGGAGATGAAATCCGTCTCTCTATGCCCCATCTGGATCATTGTGCTAATCACAGGCTCACACAAACTGCAGATGCGGTTTTGATTTTTTTTCTAGGTTTGATGCAAGTTTTTAGACATCAGTTTTTGATTTCTTTTTTGGATCCTTCAGTTGAAATCATGGACTAAAATTAGGTTTTCTTTTTCTGGATCTAATGCAGGTTTGTTAGAAATCGGGTTTTGGGTTTTCTTTTCTGGTTGAATTCGTGGATTGAAATCAAGTTTTTCTTCTTTCCGATTTCTGGTTCTCCGATGATGAAACTTGGTTTTCTTTTTCCAAAATCTGGTTTGTTAGAAATCTCACGTCCTTTTCTCTGAAACTTGGTTTTCTTTTTCTGAAATCTGGTTTCTCCGATGATCTCAATGGGTATTTTTCTGATTTGTGGTTTCTATGATTGTTGTGGTTGTGGTTGTGGCTGTGGCAGAATGACCGGAGGGTTATTTTCCGGTGGTCGGTGAGCTTGAAACCCGAGAGAGAGAGAGAGAGAGAGATTGATTTAGATTTAAATAAAATATAATTAATTAATTAATTAAAAATAATAAATATATAATAAATTAATTAAAAATGAAATAAAAAGGGTAATATAGTCAATTAAGATTGGGTGGGGACTAAGCGCATAACAAAATCAAATAATAGGGATTGTCCGAGTTAAAAAAAAGTTAGGGACCAAACCTTCAAGTTATCCCAAACCACAGGGACCATTTGTGTAATTTACTTAAAATCAGGTAAATTATTTTTTTATCTTTGTAACAAATAAAAAAGAGAAAATTACAAAATTGGTCCCTATGGTATCCTAAAATGGTCAGATTTGGTCCAAAATGAGTTTTACTAGCATCTAAAGTCTAAAAATGATGTATTTGTTGCGACTTTGGTCCAACTTTCTAAAAAAATACATAGAATGACTATTTTGCCATTACTATTTTCATTTTTCCTTTTCTTTTAATTTATATTATGATTTTTTTGATTAATACAAAATAAAAATAAAAAAAATCTCTCCATCCCCTTTAATCTGTATCCCATATCTTTGTCACTCTCTATCCTCCATTTCTCTCCCCCTCTCTCTCATTTATCAGATATCAACAACCTTTCAGATTCAAAATCGCAACAATCAAGTTCTAGAAGGGTTTCAATCTAAAAATCGTTGGTGGTGCGGTGAACACGATTCTACATCTAAAAGGCATTGGTGT
The DNA here is from genome assembly GCA_023525715.1 of Cichorium intybus. NCBI lineage: Eukaryota > Viridiplantae > Streptophyta > Magnoliopsida > Asterales > Asteraceae > Cichorium > Cichorium intybus. Next base: position 133,386,589 of record CM042012.1, read on the forward strand.
TTGTCGAGTGCTTTAAGGTCCAGAAATCGATCATGAAGACGAAGAGATGAAGACGAAGAGACGAAGTCAAAGAGAAGAGGAAGTTATGAGAAGACAAAGATGATTTCAGGTAGTGGCGGCGGTGCAAGGTTAGGGTTTTCAGACGGTGGAAGCGATGTATGTTGTTAACAACGAAGCTGTAAGATCTTCGATCCTAGAGGAACGATTTTTTTGGAACTGTGGTTTGTTTTCATTTTTTTGTTGAACAATGGTGGATTCACCATCAGTGAGAACTGAGCTCTTAATCACCACCATATTGGATTTTCGATTTTCTGGAATTGTGGTTTGTTTTCGGACCCGTCAAGATCTCCTCTGCCCCATGTTCACTTTCTCAGAAACCCGGTGAGCAAGAACATGATGGAGAAAGTGGGAGCAAGAAACTGAAATTGATTTCCAGATCTAATCTCAGAAACCTGTGTGTAAGGACCCGTCAAGATCTCCTCTCAACTTTTGCAGACCCATTTGTTCTGTGACGATCCTGGTAGTCCAAAGTTCATTTATGTTCAGAGAAAGAGAGAGGAGAGAGTGGAAGGAGGATGGGTTATTTTCTGGAATCCGATTTCTGTGCGTGTATGCTCATCCTCAAAACTCATTTTTGTGTATTTTTTTCGTTTCTAAAAATGTTTTCTATACGTATGGTTTTTGTTTTTGGGAACCAATTTATGTGTTTTTGTGCGTGTTCAACCTCAACACTCGATTTGTATGTGTGTGTTTTTTCATTTCTGAAATCGATAAAAAAGGCGGGTACAATTCTGAAATCGTTTTTGGAATGATTTCTTGGTTGAGATGGACAAACACAGAGGTGGTTTGAGCACCAGATTCATCTTCATCATGGTAATGGTGCACGGTGGTGTGAGAGAGAGAGAGAGGGAAGGGAGAGGGGTGGGAGTTTTTTATTTCTTTTTTATTTTATTTAAATCAAATGTCATTAATTAAATTAAAAAGAAAAAGAAAAAAGAAAATAGTAAGGGCAAAATAGACATTCTATGTATTTTTTTAGAAAGTTGGACCAAAGTCGTAACAAATACATTATTTTTGGACTTTAGGTGCTAGTAAACCCCATTTTGGACCAAACCTGGCCATTTTGGGATACCACAGGGACCATTTTTGCAATTTTCTCAATAAAAAAAATACATTCAACTTCTATTTCGTATTTATCAAGAAACAATACATAAAAGGAAATAAAAAATGATCAAGATCATATTTACCTACATTTAACATCTTCATATTATATATATATGTCTTTTTTCATAAATACATTCATTGAACTCGGAATCTCCATCGTAGCTCTTAAGAACACCACACGAACAATAACAAAAACTATTAATAAATAGGTTGACTTATAGAAAATGGCATCTTGTAAAGTCGCGTATTTCTTTTTCGTTCCATACAAATACACACACCCCCTCCAATGTAGAGTTTTATGTGTTATCAAATCATAATCTCCTCCATGCTATTCTCTAAACTCTAACAACATCATCTAGCTATGTCAAGTATTTATATATCTACTAAGCAATAGGTGTCATAAATACCAATTCAATATCATAAGTTATAGAACTCTTGAGATGTATTGATTAATTAAGATATAAGTTAGAGAAACTCTTGAGTGGTAGATTTTAATTAGTTGAAAGTTGAAGTGTTGAAGGAGTTTCAAATGAATATGGTGCAAGTGTTTAGTTTATCTTGAACCATAATGATTTGAGTGACATCTATAGATATAGATTATATAGATATAAATTAGTTAATTATTATGTTAATTTACCATCATGCCTTTATAAATGAGTGGACCACACTTGGTCATACATTTACACAATATTTTGTGGTTTATATATGATCCTACATTTCTAATTAAAACCTAAACAAGCTCTTTGATTAGAAATGAAAGATCGCATTACGTTTTATGTGAACATTCCCAACAACGCCCAATACTTATCCAAAAAGCGAGAATTATAAGTAATTTTAGTCCAATTCCATCAAATTCTAACGAACCAAATGGTCCCTATGATTCATAAAGTGTTAATCACAATGGTCATGTAGATTAACTAGTTTTATTATCATTATTCAGTTCGTATTCTGCAAGATTTGTTCTGGTTAGTTTTTATGGTCATGAAAACTAACAATTGTAAAAAATTGGTCATCTATTACAAATATCTTTATACACATTAAAGTTCTGATTTTTATGCACTAAACCCTAGTAATTGGTCATTTACTAGTCATGACAAGTCTATTGGTCTTAAACTTAACCATGATTCAAACTTTACGATTAGATTGGTCCTCAAATTCATAAAGCTAATAAGTACTAAAAAGTCCAAGCTTTAGCACATATAGTTTTTTGAGCAAACAAACAAAAATAAGTAAACAACTTTGCTAAACCAAGCAATAAGATCAAACCAAAAACCAAACTTAATCAAAAGTAAATATCACATTATGGTTTTTATTCCATATTCAGTTAACAAAAGCCAATATAACATCATATTCAGAGAGTCAACATGAAAGAAAAGACAAACAACCGAAGTCGAATGCTTTAAAGCTAAACCTTCAATCCTAATGCTTAGAATCCTTCCTCCAACCTCTAACTATGCTAATATACCTTCAACAATGTCGATGAGGTCGAAAAACGTCGACTACAGTCAGTCTGGAGTGATGAAAATCTAAATCTCCTCTGAAAGGTGCAAAAAAGCTCTATTTATAGGTTCTCAAACAGTTATATGAACGTGTCGGTATGACCTCTGGATCGCTTCGCGTTTGTCATGTCTATCTCGTAATCAACACAATCGTTATCCCTTGGTCGCAACATTATCTGTATATTGAGGCATCGCGAAGTAGAAAGCGTACGCTATCATCATCTTAGCGTCGTGATCTTCAGTTCAACTGTCTTTTCGTTATACTCTGGTTTTAGTCCAATTTTCGTCCCTTTCCATTCATTTTTTACCAGCAACCCATTTTTCCTGTAAAACGCAAATTTCAAGTAAATGAGTACATTTTGTCTTGATTTGTGTCAATTATAGCCTGATATCACATATAAAATATAAAGTAAATTACATAAACACTCCCTGAAGTATCCCAAAACTAACAGAAAGAACCCAACTATTGGATTTTCACTATATGAGTCACTAAGGTTTGCAAAATCCTACAAATCGGTCCCTGAGTAAAGTAAAAAGACTATAATACCCTTTTTAAATTCTTTTTTATTTTTCTTTAAATTTATTATTTATTTTATTAATAAAAAATACCCCACCCACCCCACCCCACGTCTCTCTCTCTCTCTCTCTCTCTCTCTACCGTACCTTGTCTTCCTCGCTTCACCATCGTCTTCCCAAATACAAAGAAAAGTTGTTGTACTATCGCTATAAACCTAGAAATCGATAACTTGGACCAAGGCATTTCAAGAAGAGAAGGGATCACCATAAACCCAGAAAACGGAATTTGGAGGGGGTTATGTAAACACAAGGAAATCTCTGTTTCTGCTCACAATCAAGATGTTAAACTACCTAACCTCTGTTTCGTCCCTCTCGTATCATTCATGCAGGAAAATACCATGAACTTTGCAGGCGGGAACCGATTTCAAAGCTTAGGTTACAGCTCATCAAGATGTAATCGGTGCTATGGATATCTACATTCATTTATCTGATGAATTAGATGAAAAAGATCATCTTGATGGGCCGATTCTATGAGTACTAAAAGTGGATCAGTTGGAAGCAATATGGACCCAATGGAAAAAAGCAAAAGGCAAAGGCTTCAAATGAATGACTGATTTCAACGCATCATTTTGCCCCAAGTGTACCAAAAGGGACGGTTTGTTTCTTATCCAAATCAAAAAACCTGCAGCGGCAATTCCGTCATTGAAGAAGCTGAATCGAAATCTGCAGTGGCAATTGTTCCTACGGCTGTCAAAAAACCAGACGACTTTCTCACGGTTATCCTCTCATCGACTTCTTCCTGTAGATTGTTACTTTATATACTCAATTTATTCCCTTCGCAAAATCAAAGATGCTTTTACTACCATGCTTGCTGCTTTTATCTTTTGATTGACTTCAACTTCTTTTCACCTCCCGTTTTCACCATGTATACCTATTGAACTCGATTCATTTGAAGCCATATCTGTTCATAAATACCACCAGAAAGCAGCAGGGTTCAATGATGAGTTTTGGGAGAAAGTTTGAGGGGTTTTGATTAATCTCCCACCCTTCTATGCTTTACAGCATACCAAATCGATTACAGTCTATAGACATCGAATTTCATTACAACAAAAATCAAGTGTAGGAATCGATTAACAGCTGAATACATCGAGTGTAGAATATTTTAGGATGAAGGTGGAACTTCCTGTAGGTTGTCCTGTAATTCGAAGAAATTGGCGGAAGAACTTGGAAGAACAGGCGGAGAGAGAGAGAGAGAGAGAGAGAGAGAGAGAGAGAGAGAGAGAGAGAGAGAGAGAGAGAGAGAGAGAGAGAGAGAGAGAGAGAGAGAGACGTGGGGGTGGGGGTGGGGGTGGGGGTGGGGATGGGGATGGGTGTGGTATTTTTTTTAATTAATAAAATAAATAATAAATTCAAAGAAAAAGAAAAAAAAATTAAAAAGGGTATTATAGTCTTTTTACTTTACTCAGGGACCAATTTGTAGGATTTTGCAAACTTTAGTGACCCATATAGTAAACATCGAATACTTGGGTTCTCTCTGTTAGTTTTGGGATACTTCAGGGAGTGTTTATGTAATTTACTCTAAAATATATATAACTATAACGATGTCACTTCTGCTACATGTTTTGATTTTGTTTTGTAATTTACATCATATTCCAACAGTTACATTCATACACAAAAGACCTATTTATAACAATTGTTTGACCTAAAAGCTGCTTGTTGGTTGGGCCCCATATGCCCATGACGTCACCAACGAATATGGCCGATTAGTCTTGCACAACGGCCCTTTAATACAGAGCACAACATGCTACACAGCAGGTGCACAATAGACCTTGTGTCTGAGACACGGTAGACCTTGTCTTCGAGACACGTCAGACACAAGTGTCCGAGACACAAGTTTCCAAGACACAACAAATCTTCTGTCCGAGATACAACAGACTACACATCAGGTGTACATCAGACTTCTCGCTGAGCAAAACAGAACTTGCTCACCGTGCAAAACAGGCTTTGTGTCTGAGACACAACCGACTTGCTCACAGAGCAAGACCCCATGCCTAGGCTTCATTAGTGACAATATGGTCAAAGGGAAGATCAGACTTCACAATTCAACATCTGGATTATTTGAGCATTTAAGCATAAACGGTTACATTCTTCATTTTCACATTGATAAGCACCTTTGATGATATCGAAGAAGCTTGCATATCTTTTTCGTTTCTCGAACATAGGGGATAACCTAGCAGACAAATTTACGAACAAAAACACTCAGACATAAAACTTCTAGAAAGAGATAAGAGAGTGTTTATCAAATTCTTAAACATACGTAAAAACTCCTAATTTGTGGACATAAATTTATTTCATGATCATCACTTGCGAGTACACAGTTACCTTATTCAGAAAAAAGTAATTGTAAGATTCAAATTCGCTGATATAAATTCGTTTGTCAAGCACCACTCAATATTACATAGTCAGCAATATTTGCAGACAAAGCACAGATTCGCAACTCATGGTCGCAGCTTTATAATCACTCACTTATATTTTCTATAAAGATTGGTTCTGATTATATACGACACTTTCAATTGGCATTTTAATGAATAACTTGTTACTAGTCCATGCCGACATGATTGTCACTCTCCTATTTTGTCATTTTACTGAATAGTCCTTATTTGCAACCCTCTCCCCACCCCACGGCACAGCTGCCCCTTGCAAAATTACAATATAGACCCTTTGTATTGTCAATTATCCAAAACAAATGGATGTCTAATCGGTAATTCACTCTCCATTCGCCGCGTGGCATCACCTCATACGTCTTCTATAAACACCCCTACCCTTCAACCACAAGAGATTGCCCTCTGTAACCTTGCCTCTATCATCTTCTTGCAGCCTCAACCTCACACACCTACAATGGCGTCCTTTCACAAATCTCTCTACTTGTTCGTGACTTTCTTCTTCGCGTTGCTCGCTTTTTCCAAAGCTTACACCTTCAACGTCGGCGGTAGATACGGCTGGACTTTACACCCTTCTGAAAGCTACAATGAATTTTCCGGCAGATCAAGGTTTATCGTTAACGACACCCTCCGTAAGTATTGGAGTCCTTTTTCTTGAGTTCTTAATTTGGGTTTTTGTTTTTGCTTTGTGGGTTTTAAAAAATTGAATCTTGATTTGCAGATTTCAAGTACAATGCTGCGTCGGATTCTGTACTGGAAGTGAGTAAAAGCGATTATGATAATTGCAACATGAACAACCCCATCACCACCCTCACCGGCGGCGATTCTTTCTTTAACTTGAACCGTTCAGGACCTTTTTACTTCATCAGTGGTAATAAATCTCACTGTGATCAAGGTCAGAAGCTAGAGGTGGTAGTTATATCGCCTAAAACGAGGCGATCACATTCTGCCGCTCCACCTCCGGGAGGATCTTCACCGGTTCCAAACGCGTCCCCTGTTTCATCACCACCTGTATCGACTAGTCCGATGGGCTCCCCTGTTTCGTCCCCGCCGGAACCTGGGACTACTCCGATGGGCTCCCCTATGTCTTCCCCGCCGGAACCTGGGACTACTCCGATGGGCTCCCCTTTTTCTTCCCCGCCGGAACCTGGGACTACTCCGATGGGCTCCCCTATTTCATCACCACCAGAATCTGGAATGAGTCCGGCGGATTCTCCTGGAGGTATCTCAGCTTCGCCGACAGGTAATCCGTCTGACGTGTCCGCACCAGCACCAATGAGGTCGCCGTCGGCAAGAGTATCAGTTTCTGAAACCTTGAACTTCTCACTCGTCGTTATGATATTCGGGTTGGGGTTCTTTTATTAGATTGTTATCTTCTTGAGTTGTAATCTTTGACGATTTTTTCTTGTATCTTCGTGAGTATTTGCGTCAACAAAATAATTGAAGTCTTAGACTCTTAGTTCATAGTTATATTTTTAGAATAACTCATGCTTCAACATACTTTCTTTAACTAGCATAAAAGATTCACTTATAATATAATACTTTACACAAATCAGACAAATTCATCATTTCCGAAAAAGTCTAAATATATACACATATATAGATTCTTTGTGGTTAAAAATGCCATTAATCCTAAAATCATGGATTTCTTCTCTCTTTACGAATTGAACCCATCACAAGACAACCATATCAATTCTTTTAGAAAAGTCAAAACTATAATCCTTCATTTTCTCTTAATCACCATTGAGAATGGCTACCAACATTAGGGTTGTGATCATCATGTTGGCAATCAGTTTCCCACGTTTTACAACATCAAAACCCATGATCTTGTCGTCTCAACCACAATGGACAGTATTGAACCGGTTGTCAGGCAGTCCACGGCGGCTTGTAGGTGACACGATTGACATGAGGGAAGAAATGATGATGGAATCCGAAAGTGCTAGAAGAATCCTTGCTGGAAGAGGCTACATAAGCTATAACGCAATGCAAAAAAACAACGTCCCATGCAACCAACGTGGTCAATCTTATTATGATTGTAATAGTAGAGGTCAGGCTAATCCGTATTCTCGAGGTTGCAACGTTATCACCAGGTGTGGTGGTCGTTGATTAGATGCATGATTAATTTCGTATGCATGCATGACAACCCTTTTGAATGTTCTTTCACTTTGTAATTTTAGTGCGTGAGCCGATTTGAGGAAATTGCCTCCGTTCATAGGATTGTCTTCTCATCGATTATCTAGGGTTAGATTAATGTATGATTGCTCTTAAATGATTTAAACTTTGTCATAAGATTAAATGTTTTCAATTAAGTTTCGCTTTCATGATTCATTTTTTCTCACAACATGATTTCAATATGAATTCATAGCACATGACCAATTCCATTTATTTTGATCAAAGAATGCCCGGACATATAAAAGTTATGATGCAAACTTATAACGTATTTTTTGCGCCAGTTTGTTATTTCCTTTTTTTATTCAGGTATCGTTAATCGAAATTGGTTTTACGAAAATTTTAGTTGCCGGGTATGAATTGGAAACTCACATTGTTTGCAATTTACTAATACACATACTTTGATCTAAACTTTTTAGATTTTATTTTTCTTGTCCGTTGTGTATCTCAAATTGATCTAGTTATGACTAGATGGTCAAAATTACAATATCTTACTTTTTAGATTATATAGTAATCAATGTACTCTATTATTGTTAGGACATAGGAGTGATATCGACACTTTTGGAATATTCTTAATAAAAAAAGTTGATGCACATGGTCTCATTTATAATTTTACATGAACATATACAAATTTTCCTCTTAATATAAGGACGTGACATTTTGGAAAAATGTGTAACAAACAAAATTGACCCAACTATTCTCACAACATCGGTATTACTTTATAGATCAATTCTCGTTAATTCAAAATAGAGTAAGAGAAAGTATAAATACATAATAATGATATATAGGCTAGGGCCGGTCATGATGAAATGGGCTATGCTATATACGTAGGCTAAATACAATACAACGTTATTGTATAGTCTAACGTCCACACACAGTTTTATTGGAAGGAAATTTATAAACGTTCAAATTAGATCGGAAGTTATAAAATAATATAGACAATGTCCCTTTTGGGAAAGATATCGGTGCATTAAGTTGAGGAACAAAATGTTTGTCGATTTCTATATGTTTCATGCGTTGATGTTAAACCAGATTAAATAACATACATACAACAATGATACTATCACAATACACATAGTGTTTGCCTTTGCAGATGTATAATGATGCTCATGAAGCAAGTTGCGAATCCAACAAGTTTCAACGCTGCATTGGACCTCCCAATATTTGACATCAACACTAGAGTGGAAGATAACACATTGCTGTTTGCATGACCAAGAGACCAGGTTATCACAAAGGCCGCCCCAATCAACATTCGAGTAAGCAATGAGGACTGATGCAAGATGATCATGGAGGTGCATGTCGTGGTCGATACTTAAGAGTATGCATGTATAGCTCTCGAGGATCATGTATGTATATGTAGATCCACTTAAGAATATGCTTGTAATCTACCAAAAAAAACTTGGAACCATGGAAGAAGATATAAAAACATTGACATTTAAATGAAAATCGCAATCCAAAAACAAATGCAAAAGGGGAGACGAAACAACGAAAGATCTAATTTGACCTTAAAAGTCAAACATGAAATGGCTAGTCCTTGCTTGTCATTTCGACCAAAAATAAACGAGAAATTTCAACATGCGATGAACCAAAACTAGAACGATTCGTAAAAATTAGATAAATATACTAATTTTAAATCATTGCTTTTTTTACATGTTGGTGAGATTTTTATCTTGGTAATTTTTGATGAGGTATTCTATTATTTTTTTAGTTTAGGGATTCGATTTGCAAATAAAACATAGTCCAGAAACGGCACGTTTAGCACCTCCGAGGCTTTGTGCGTAAATATCACGCAGCCTCTTGTCACACTTCCTGTGTAAAAGAGCACAGTAGACCAACAAGCCATAACTGTCGATGGCGGCGAATGGCGTGAAATCGGCGGTAACATCTCAGGCATATCTGGATGGATCTCAGGTCAAACAAACTAAATCACTGATCTCTGAGTTATGCCGTCTGTTTTACAACCTAGGTTGGGTCTCCGGCACCGGCGGAAGTATCACCGCCAAGGTCCACGACGACTCCGTTCCCAAATCGGAGCAACTCATAATCATGTCCCCCTCCGGTATCTATTTATTTCCTAATTTGTTTGTACTACAACGAAAAATAGCTATGTGCTGATTATCTAATCGAATAATTCAAATTCATTGAACTTTGATGTATTAAACTCGAAGGAAATTTGAATTTTGAGGGCTTGTATGATAGGTGTTCAAAAGGAAAGAATGGTAGAAGAAGACATGTATGTATTATCATCAACCGGTGATATTTTGTTTTCTCCATTGGCGAAGCCTTACCCTCACAAACCTCCAAAATGTTCAGATTGTGCCCCTCTTTTCATGAAGGTATTTCCTAATTCAATCAAATAGTTCTCCAACAGTCGTTTCCGAATCTCAAATTGAGTTCGTTTTGCTGAGCAAATCTAACACACCTCCTCGTTTCTCACAGGCTTATGATAAGCGTAACGCTGGTGCTGTCATTCATAGCCACGGAATGGAATCCTGTCTTGTAACTATGATGGATCCATTAGCAAAAGAGTTTAGGGTAATACTTGAAATAACATTTCTAGCCATGGCTGCATCACTGAGCTGTTTATTTGAACTTTTCAGATCACTCATATGGAGATGATTAAAGGAATTCAAGGCCATGGTTACTATGACGAGCTTGTGGTTCCCATAATCGAAAACACAGCTCAAGAAAGAGAATTGACAGAATCACTTGCTGCAGCAGTATGTTCTTTCTTCCTTTTACCTCATTTAATCACTTAATTCAATCTTCAAATCTTCATATCTGATTTTCTCCAATGATGAACAGATTGAAGCATACCCAAAAACAACTGCTGTTCTTGTCAGAAACCATGGTATTTATGTATGGGGAGATTCCTGGATTAGTGCCAAAACTCAAGCTGAATGTTACCACTATCTCTTTGAAGCTGCGATTAAACTTCATCAATTAGGCCTTGACTGGTCAACTCCAAGTCATGGTCCTAAACCACTTTTATCCAATCAAAGTCAAAGTCAAACTACAAACCTATCATATCGTTGCATTGTTCTTGACATTGAAGGGACCACCACGCCTATATCTTTTGTCACAGATGTTCTTTTTCCATATGCACGTGACAATGTCAGAAAGCACTTGGAAGAAACATATGACACTCATGATACACAAGATGATATTAAGTTGTTACGCTCTCAAGTAAGCTTTTATATATCTATTTTTCTTTTTAGTAAATTTTAGGTATGATTCTTTATTTATTTTTATAGGTAGAAGATGATTTACAAAATGGTGTTGCAAATGCTGTTCCTGTTCCATCTGATGAAGCGGGAAAACAGGAGGTGATTGCTGCTTTGGTTGCTAATGTTGAAGGAATGATAAAATCTGACAGAAAAATCACATCTTTAAAACAGTTACAAGTAAGCATGTTTATTATTTAATTGTCACGAAAATCTTTTTTAATTTATGCAAAGTTGTGGAATCTTGATTTGACAATGTAGGGTCACATATGGCGGACTGGATTTGAAAAAAATGAACTCAAAGGAGTTGTTTTTGATGATGTTCCTGGCTCTCTTCAAAAATGGCATTCTTCTGGTATAAAAGTACGTTACCATTTTCAGTAATGTACTTTAGAGTTTTGATACATTCATATATTTTGGTTCCAAATTTTTCTTTTGCAATTTTGGTCCTTATTTTAAGGTTTTTATAACTGATTTTGGTCCTTATAGCTGAATTTTGCAGTTTTGATCCCAATAATATAGTCATTTACTTTGAACATGGACTAAGAACGTTACAAAAACCTCAAATAAGGATCAAAATTGCAAGGAAAATGTTTTGGGACCAAAATTGAAAAAAGTAACTAAACTCGGGGACCAAAAATGTAATTAACTATATCTGCAAAATGTTTAAAATCAGGTGTATATATATTCAAGTGGTAGCAGATTGGCGCAAAGGCTTTTATTTGGGTATTCAAATCACGGGGACTTGAGAACGTATTTGAGTGGATTTTTTGACACGACAGTGGGGTAATTTGGTCATTTTGCATATGTTTCGAGTATTTGATATTTATCTCCATGAGTTAATCTTTAATTTATATTATTAATTTCAGGAACAAGAAGGAAACAAAAAGTTATGTTGAAATTTCAGAATCACTTGGAGTTCATAAGCCATCAGATGTCTTATTTGTAACAGACGTATTTCAAGAAGCTGTAGCTGCAAAGGCAGCTGGTATATAACTCACACATATACTTGGATGCATTGTTGGGTTGTACTTTTATGTACAACCCAACGTTGCTTTGAACCTCTAAATCAGTTAGATGATCGTTGGATTTGTACTCTTTTTTTGTGTTCAGGTTTGGAGGTGATAATATCTGTTCGGCCAGGAAACGGGCAGCTGCCCGAGAACCATGGATTTAAGACGGTCAAGTCTTTTTCGGAGATATGTGGGTGATTTTGGTAACTCATTTGTTCTTGAATGGAATGTATTATATTTTTAGTGGTAAAATCGGGTATTTGTGACATGGTTATATGTTAACAAAATAAAAGTGAGGAAATTGCCTGCATGGTATACAAGTCAGGTTGACCAGATAATAGTTTTTGTTTGATCTTTAGTTTTAATAATTAATCAATGTATTATTAGTTATGATTACAAAAATATTATGGGATATTCACAAAAATGATCACATGTAGTTGAATTAAAACTAGTTCTTTATGGGAGGATGTAGTTGGATTAAAACTAATATGATGGGTTAGCTGATTATCCATAGAGATGTATATATTATAGTTGAATTAAAACTAATTTGATGGGTTAGTTGATTATCCATTGAGTTTGTATACATCATAGAGATACAACTATGCTCATATGTACTAGATGGAGATCATGTATTGAAATAAATCCACACTTGGAGTTACTTCATGGATCATTTCACAAATAATTCTAAGATGATAATAGCTTTTCTTTAGAACAGAGATGCATATGATTCTTAACTTGCAGTCTGTATTTATATATATAAATACGGTTTACGCTCACAAAATATGTATTTATAGATATAAATATGGTTTTAATTCTAATAAATACATAAACTGCGTTTTGATTCATATAAATACATAAAACTGTTTTTATTTATATAAAATATGTTTTTCTACAAATAAATACATATTAATGTATATATACTTTTTTTTTTTTTTTTTTGATAACCGAGGACCCCACCCGACCCATCCTTTGGATGACCCTGATGAAGCAACCTCGGGACCCATGCACACCTGGCAGCAGGGTGGTCCGGGTCAATCACCTACGGGGGTAGAGAGGTGGCCAGTGGCCATCCCATGATTGAAACTTAACACTCCCTATGGGGAAAGGGAGGGAGTGAGATTAGAACTCGGAACCTCTTTATGAGGGAAGAGAAGGAGTCCTAATCGTTATCCACTAGGCCATCAGGGTGATGGTTATGTATATATATACTTATAAAGCATGTATTTATAGATATAAATATGTTTCTATACTTATAGGTACATAAATTACATTTTTATACATGTAAATACATAAAAAACGTTTTTGTTTCATATAGAATATGTATTTATACCAATAAATACACAAAAACATATTTATTCATAAAAAATGTGTATTAATAGATAAGTATATGTTTTTATACATATAAATACATGAAAATATATTTATGCATAAAATACATATTTATAGATATAAATAGTATTTTTTTTTCTAATAAATACATTACTGTTACATAAAAAATGTTTTTATTCATATAAAATATGTTTTTATACAAATAAATCTATATAACGTATTTATACATATAAAGTACATCTTTATAGATATAATTATATTTTTACGGTTATAAATAATAAAATAAATTATATAGATACATAAAAACGTTTTAATTCATAGAAAATATGCACTTATACATATAAATAGATAAAAACATATTTATTCATAGAAAATACGTATTAATGGATATAAATACGCTTTTATAGTTAAATATACATAAAGTACGATCTGTTATACTCGAATACATTAAAAATAAATTTATCCAAATAAATATATTTTTGTGTATATAAATACATAAATACACATGTACATATGCTATGTATATATATAAATACATAAAGTATGTTTTATACATTAAAAATACATATTATTACTAAGGGTGGGGGGAGTAGTTTCCTCCTATTCCAGTGAACCCACTTGTCACGTCAGCGTTTCTCTCTCCTCTCACTTCTATCTTTCCACATCTTTCATCCATGGAACCAGTATCCACTGAACCCACAATGCCACATCGTATTTTTGATTTTTAATTAATTTATTAATTTTATAAATGAATTTTAACATTTATTTTAAAATTATAAATAATAATAAAATGCAATTAATAAAATAAAAATCACAAATAACATTAAATTAAAAAGCCACACCATTACAAAAATTTTTAAAAACTATTAACTGGAAATGAAATCCTAAATACGTTAAAAAAACCTAGTGATCCAAGGTAGCTATGTAGGTATGCTCGATGTGGTCTACAAGATCCGCCAGAAGTTTTTGGTGAATTCCTTGATTGCGTATTTCGAGAATCATGTCATTGCTAACTTCTACTTCGGTTGGGAGATCTGGATCATGTACCGGACATATAGTCCTACCTTCATCCTGGATGATCATGTTGTGTAATATTAGGCAAGCGTACATGATATCTTTACATCGATCGATGGTGATGGACAGTGCAGGCTGTCTGATAATAGCCCATATTGCTTTTAATACTCCAAACTCTCGTTCAACGTCCTTTCCAGCCGCTTCTTAGGCCGCCTTGAAACACTTCTTTTTTAGGGTAACTGGGTGTGAAAATGATTTCACAAATGTTGCCCAGTTAGGGTGTACCCATGCTTGTATTGTTCCCCTTCCAAAACAAATGAACATGATGGTGCTGTACCAAGAATGATATCATTGAATAGTGGTGATTGGTACAAAATATTTAGATCATTGTTGCACCCGGCAACACCAAAATATGAATGTCATATCCACAAATCATATGACGTTACTGCTTCAAGTATAGATGCGTTGGACAACTCCACCAATCCCAATATGTACAGTCAATGCTACCCAACATACCAGGAAATCCATGTTTGGCTTCGTGTGCAGCATACAACAGTTGAATGTCCCTAGATGTTGGTCTGCGCATGAATTCTACACCATATAACCGAACAACACCATAACAAAAGTTGTAGAGGTTTTCACGATCGTATTCGCGTCGGTTGATGAATCAGACGATGACGATACCAACTGCGTAGGTTCATCCAGTAGTTTGCTGTGAACATACTTACCGGAAGAACCGGAAGAATCGGAAGAATCAGAAGAACTCATTTCAATTTAAAATAAAATTGAAATTTGGGATAACAAATGAGGGGTTTTTTTTTTTGGAAAGGGGTAAATGTTGAGAGAAAGAAAGAAGGGTGAAGGTGCGATTTTTGAAGGAGTGAAGATGTGGTATTTATAGTGAAGAGAGGATGATAATTTTTAAAAGAATAGTTTTTTTATATATAAAACCCTTGGGTTCGTCCGGTTTCACCACCTCCCTTCCGAACCCGATTGACACAAAACCATGCGGCACCGATCCCCCAGGGCGGCGGTACCAGCAGTACCGCCCAAGCCCGCCTGCGATTTGGCTCCAACCCGCTTATTGCTCTTTCTCCCCTAACATATGTGTATTTATATGTAAAAGTACATATAAATACGTATTTATGTATAAACTCTTTTAAAAATACATATTATATAAGAAAGGGAAAGAATCAAACAAAATTACTCAATAGCTCAATGGTAGAGGTGCCATTTGAGAGTGCTCGAGTTCAAAATCCATCCTCTTCATTTTCTCAAGTTTCTTTTTTTTAATGAGTTAATGTGGCCGTTCACATTTGTAAGCCGGTTAGCTCGTCACATCAGCTAAAGACCTAATGGTTTAGCGGCAGAGGAGTATATCCGGCCTTCTTGAGGTTTCGGGTTCAGATCTCACTAAGGAATTAGGTGGTTTAAGTGTAGGATAGATGTATTGTAATATTTGCCGTTTCCAAAAAAAACCTGTCATATCAACTAAACTTGCTAAAAATGACAAAGTAAAAGTGACCTAAAATAATAATGACTTTTATGAAAAAGAAAAAAAGGATGAGACTAATTCTAAAATGAAATCTATAAATAATAGTTTTTATTACATTACCTTTTGTAAAAGACATTACAGTATTAGCTAATAGATAGAAAAGAATTGATATGTTAGACAAGATGGAAGAAGGAAATTACACAAGGGCCCAGGCCCATATTCCACTTGTTAAGCATTTACTTTCTTCGAAACTTTGAAGAAGTAGTGAATCCAATGCAACTTTCCACTACTCTCCTTTTTTGCTTTTCAAATCTTTCTCTGTTCTTTATTTCATCAAAAAAAATTTGGAACAGTATTAAACCTAAAAAAAAAGAAAAGAAAGAGTAATGTCTATATTAAATTTTTGAGAAATTTTATTTATTCTTATATTTTATTTCTCCTCATCTTCCTATATATGTTCAATTGTGATAAATGTTTTAAAATATTATTGATTTTATTAAATATGACACGTAAGAAGATGTATAAGAATAAAAAAATAATAATTAATATAATTTCTTTATATTTTTAAGGAAACCAAGGTTTAAAATTTCTTTTTATTCAAATTTTTGATCAAAATTTGTAAATTCGCCTTGTCTTTTTTGTTTTTTGGGTCAATGAATTGTAGATGTTCATGGGCAACTATAATGAACATTTGACCATACAGTTGCCATTAATATCGTTTGACCCCACTTTTTAAATTTCAACGTATTTTTAACTTACATAAATATCTAAATTTTTAATACATTAAACCCTTTCAACGTTCATTAACTAATTATCCGTGATCATACTTAAGTTTAAGAAAATGACAAATGCCCTAGTATAACAACCAACTATCGCATATTTGTTAATTTGCATAACAAACAGTTTTTGCAATTAGGATACTAAAATAATGTTTTATGTTAAATATGTTACTATAACTACATTTCTTCAATACTAAAAGTATTTGTATAATTGATTACCTAATAAAAATATCGGTTTTATGTGATATGCATATGTTAAATCAAAGTATATACGTAAAATCGTAAACAAATAGTAAATGATGCTATGAAACTAATATTATGTGTAAATTTAAATTAATAAACTTTCATTTTTATGCATGCACTTGGTTAGTGCATATTTAAAATTATGCAAGCAGCGGGTCTTCTAAAGTAAATGATCTAATTGTAAAAGAATAATTTGTTACCTGAATTAACAACATTAAGATATATAATTTTCATATACGCGACCATTCAGACACATGACAGTTTTTTTTGAACCGACTGCATTATATAAAAAGAAAAAAGCTGAAATAGCAAGGAGCTATTCAGCAACAAACAAGTCTAATTACATAGTTGAAGAAACTTAGTTACACTATTAGAATTTTAAATATATATAAAATATATTAAAAGCAAAAGAAATTGAAAACGATGAAAAGTGACCAATTGGCAATTGCGTTCTTTTTTTGTTTGAAAATTCAAAAAATTTAGTTTAATCTAAAGATTGAATGAGGAATTAATTGGATGATTAATTAAATTATTATTTTAATTTCGATTGACATAGAGAGATCCAAATTGTACAATTGAAGCAAAAGATCTCTAACATTAATCGTAATTAAGCATTGTCTAAATCGACGACTCCGATACCCGCGGCGAGGTCAACGGAAAAAGAGGCAGCAGCTGTGGCTCCGTCGTCCCATGTGGTGTCGCGGCCCTAGGCGACGGATGCAAAAAAAATCCCTTTTCCGCAATTACCCTCTCTTCTTCCGACGAGTTCCCAATCGACGGTGACGATTTATTAAACTGGTCTTCGATCAATGGCGTCACCGGACTAAGAACAAGCGACGGAAAATCAAGAATGCTTGGCGAGAGTATTTCATGGACTCGCGGCGATAACCCGTGGCCGTGGAACTTCGGCACCGACGCGTTGATCATCAGCCCGTTTTTCAGGCTGTTCCGACGCTCGTAGAGCTTGAACCCTTGTTTCTTCTGTTGACCGGTTTTGATCGGCGGTATGGAAATTTTCGACGGTGCCGGATCTGGTTGTTGGGTCGGTTTGGATGATCCGGTTAGCATCTGTACTACTTGTTTAAAGGAAGTGGTGTCGGCTTGGACGAAGGTTGTTGGGTATGGATTTGGTTCAGATCTTGAAACGGGTCTTGGAGTTAGAGGTGGAGTTTGGGCAGCGCCACCGCCGACGGTATGTCCATTGCTGTTGCTACTGCTGCCGTGGCTGGACGGGGAGTTCGCCGGAGATAGGATTTCTCTTTCGTGTTGCCTTGATATAATCTCCATTGATGGATTTCTGTACAACTTCGATTTGGGTGTTTGATTTTGGTGAAAGAGAAGATGAAATCGATGGGAAAAAAAGTGACAAACAAGAGAATTTGAAGAGATTGAGGTTTTGCTGCGGTGTCTGTGGACTTCAGTATCCAAAGTTGTGTCAACTTAGGGTTAATTTTATATATTGCCAACATGAGTTTTGGTATTCTATACACTTTGGCTCCTTCATCTTTTCGGTCATTTAAAAAGGTGTCTTTTAGGATTCCATTTCATAATCCGCTTGACGAACGGTGATATAAAAAGTTTCGGCTGAAGATGAAATGTTGGTGATTTTAGTGTTACCAAGTCATTTTATGTAATTGGAACAAACATGAGAGCTAAGGGTTATTTAGTTTGTACTCTAATATATGTTCGGGGATGTGCGGAGTGCACGCATGTATAAGATCGAATAAATAGCTGGTTCGACGACAAGTCGGGGGTCTGGGGGCAGCGCCCCTGGGTTCGGGGTTTCCAAAGGGGCAGCACCCCTTTGGCGGGGTTTGGATAGTGGAAAATCGTATTTCTTGAGGGTGCTTATGGTAAAACTGACTAATTGCGTCAGTTTTGGAAACCATTAAATGTCTCATAAATTCGGTGCTTATGGTAAAACAGACTAATTGCGTCAGTTTTGGAAACCACTAAATCCCTCGTAAATTCGGTGCTTATGGTAAAACTGACTAATTGTGTCAGTTTTGGAAACCATTAAATGCCTCATAAATTCGTGACTTGTCACCAAAGCAACCGATGACGGCAACCCTAAAGCCCATGACGGCTACCCTAGACGAAACCCTAATCCACTCGTTTATTATAAATACGGCTCTCCTCATTGAGGAGAACACACACCTTTTTGAGCTCTCGTTTTTCATCAAACTCTCTCAGATCTCCATAGCAATTTGGCTCACGTTTTCTGTGCCTAGATTCGTGAGCGTCCTCTTAGATTATCCTAGGCTGAATTTCTTGTAACCCGGGCATAGGGTAGAAATATCAGTTCGAAAAGTGTTCTCACGATCCAAGGGGTATCCAGATCTCCACCAAAAACCCTACCCATTCTCTAACATGAAATATGTCAAAAGATCGAAAAATGGTCCTTTAGGTATTTTTAGGGTAATCTTAGATAAATCCTCTTGTGATGCGATTTATGTGTACGTTCTCATGTAATGTATATGTATGAAGTATGCTGAAAAAAAACCTTATGATAGAATATATGTATGTAACGGTCAATCCACCTAATCCATTAATGAGTTTATTTAAGATTAAGGTTGACTAATTATATCCTCTCCACTTTCTAGTCTTTAGGCTGGGGGAGCAGTTCGCTCTCCCCCTCGCCATTGCCATCGCCGTCTGCTCGCCAACGCTCGCCATCCTGCTCCACCAAGCTCGCCTTCGCCTTCGCCAAAGTCCCCTCGTCGAGATCTCAGCGAGGTCGCCAAGCATCTCCAACATTCACGTCCTCCATCTCCAACCTTCACTTCTTGCTCCGCCTAGCTCTTGCTCTCACTCGCCATCCTGCTCCGCCTAGCTCTCGCTCTTGCCAACCATCTCCAACGTATTAGCGAAGGGATTGGCGAGGGGACTGCTCCCCCCAGCCTTACCCATCATCATTGCTTTAACTTTTTGAGAGGTTTTATATCCTCCTAAATATCTTCCTAATAATCTTCCTAATCACTAGATCAAGACAAGTGTTAAAATCAAGAGAGGATATTGAGAAAGAGAATTAGTAGATCCCACATATCATTTTTTTAATTGTTAGGAGGATGAATTAGGATGATATATTAGGAATGAATATAATTTTCCTAACTTTTTTCTTAAAATAATTATAATTATTACCTAATAATTTTATTTATTTTTAATTATTATAAAATTATCAACTAGTAATCATTAGATTTATATAATTTATTGTTACTTAAATTTATTTATTTATTATCCAATTACATCTTTTTTATGTACAATTTAATACTAAATTAAAAAACCTATAAAATAAAACATCTTAAATCTATTTAATAAAATAGAGTTACGTTAATTGTAATTTATATATATAATTAATATTTATAATTATTGTCTTAACAAATATATAATTATTTATTATCCAAATTACATATTTTCTAATATTTATTTTTGTTCTTCGATGACGAAAAGTTCAAAATTTTATTGAACTTTCGGGCATTTTGGCAAAAGTTAAACTTCTAGGTTTTACTTCAAAAAAATTGATGTTTAAAGTTACGTTAAATTTTATTTTGTGACTTTCGAATCCTAAAAATTAAATTAATCATATACTACTTATTTAATTATCTCTCAATATCATTTTAACGAATGCACTCTTTTTTATGTTTATGGCAAATAAAATAGAATAAGAATTTATTATTATTATAAAATTTTATTTAACCCAACTAACGATTATATTATTAAAATACAATTAAATATGTATGCTAAAATGGTGATTTATCGTTCGTTAAAACAAAAATGGTATTCAAACATAAAGAAAACCTACAGCAAGTATTTTGAGCTAACTCGTCAAAACCTAAAGCAAGTATAGTCGCGATCTCAAAAAATCCATTAAAGGGTTTCTCTCTAACACCTTGCTTATTTAAAGAGACAATAATGTTTATTTAATATTAAAAAAGATTTATTTATGATTATCTTAATTTTTGAATAACTTTTTAATATTTCAAAAAGTTGACATAATTTTATTGGTACTGAGGATTTAGATATTCAAGAAAAATCTTGCAAAAGCTGATTTACAAACCATTTCATCATTAAGGGGGTAAAGTAAGTTTTTGAAGTGTAAGATTAATAGGACCCTTAAGATTACCCATGTGTAATGTGTGTATGTGTATGTGTTTGACTTTATGCATAAACATATCCTATCAAAGAGGCTCTTTTAGCACAATCATATTTTTAATTTATATAATATCTTACATCATCATATTTAGAAAAATATATTTTTACAAAATGATAATTTTGTAATCATATTTTATCTATTTTTACCAACACAAAAGGACTCGATTTGACATATCACACAACTCTCTTGACCTATCCATATTCGTTACTTCTAGCTACTTAGGCAGCGGGTATTTTGCAGCATGCGGTGTCCTAGCTGACCAGTCTAATCTCGCACAATAACATCGTCCCGATTTGGTGGTTTACCGCGGTGGAGCTATCATTGTGGACTCCTCACATCGCGCGTACACGCACACACTACACACACAAATGCTTTTTTAACGTTGGAACACACACACACACACACACACACACACACACACACACACACACACACACACACATATATATATATATATATATATATATATATATATATATATATATATATATATATATATATATATATATATATATATATATATATATATATATATATATATATGGAAGGGTTCAAATTAGAAACCTCTAAAAAGTTAAGAATCGTGAGAATCATTCATTCACAGTTTAGTAATATCGTAATTTTAACTTTTAACACTTGTGTTTTATCCAAACAAAATTATCAAACATATACAAATCGGTAATTATCATTCCTTTGATACTAAACATTGATATTGTTGTGTTTTAAATAATTTTTTAAAAATAATATAACATTAACTTGTGCTCACAAACCATTGACCTCCGGGTGACTACACGCTTCCATTCTCTTTCCTTTCTAACTATACTTTTAAATTTTGTCTTTTAAAAATGTAGTTAGAGCCTTGGTTTGAGTTATAACACACATGGGTGTATGCTTAAATCCCTCAAACCATGTTGTGATGCTAACTTCTAACGAACCAATTTTTTATAACATGTAATATTTCAATCTATTATTTCACAAAATCCATCAGAGTTTAAAAATAACTAATGTAATAAAATACTGAAGTCTAAAATCATGTTACAATTATAATGTCAAAATGAAATTGTAAAATATGAGAATGCAAGCTGCGAGCAGTCACAACAGGTTATTCCCTCTGTCTATCCCAAAAGGTCTTGAAAAAGTTTAATAAACAACAGATAAGCACAATGCTTAGTGAGCACACAACAAATACACATTCTATCATATGACATGCAAATATAATACACGTAAACATGTAATTTAATCCTTCCTTGCTCCCTCTTCGGGGAAAAAGGACATAAAATATGGTCCTTTCTGATACTTCCTTGGTCCCCTTCTGAGAACAAGGACATAAAATATGATCCTTTCGGATACTTCACATAAATGAGTAGACACCTCATGAACACATAATAGCACGTATAAGGTAGTGTAACTCACCTGACAGCAAAGTGTTTGCGCAATACAACTGAACAATACAACTGAGCAATACAACTGGTGTGAGCTAGTATGAACTCTTACTCTGATCAATCTACATACATTAACAATTTCTGCTATTTAGACTGTAGTTCAATTCACTACTTAATAATACTCATAGTTATTATACTTTACTCTTCTTTTTTGCTACTTATAAGCATTTTTAATTTCTTTGTGGTTTAATTTCTACATAGGCTATTAATACTCAATGGTTGAATTAACCATAAAAGAACCAAACTACATTAGTTTTTATAAAATTTATCCATTAAAAATTATAAATTATATAATTAAAAAATTACGAATTACTCCTCCTCGTTGCCGTGGTTACCGTTTTGAATTTGGTATAGATACTTCGTCAAATCTTGACGAAGATTATTGTGCATTTTGGCACTATGTATTTTTATAACTCTTGCGAAGTATTGGGGATCGCCGCGTACAAATTGTTTGTGAACATGTGTCGTATCATACGAATTATACATACAGATTGATTGGCCATTTTCTTCAATTATCATATTGTGTAATATGATGCATGCATACATAATGTTGGCTATTTTATCATTATATCATACACGTGCGAGATATTTCATTATGCAAAATTTTCTCTTAGAACAACGAAAGCCTATTCGACATGCTTCCTTGTCGATTCTTGTGTTTTCTTAAACAATTTTCATTTTTCGTCGTGTGGATGTTGGTCCACTTTGACAAATAAACAGTACTCAGTATATATCCCATCAACAAGATAGTGCAAATGCTTATATTCATTCCCATTCACCGGAACAAGCAATCAAGCGCCTTGTCGGTCAGAATATCATTGAATATCGACGACTCATTAAGAACGCTTATTTCATTATTTAACCCAACAACACCAAATAACGCATGTTAAATCCATAGATAATTTGATGCCACTACTTCTAATATTATCGTCGACGCTCAATGATCAACTCGAGTGAATTGACCTCGACATGCAGTTGGACAATTCTCTCAATCCCAATGTATACAATCAAGGCTTCTGAGCAGTCCTGGGAAACCATGTGCTGCGTGATGTGCCTCATACAATTGTTCAACATCACTTCTCGTATGTTTTGTTGGATTAGGTGTCTAAGCCATGACTAATAATTTGTATTTACCTAATTAATAGAAGCAAAGTCTATTTGGGTTGCCATCATAGCTGGAGGTTTGGTAGAAAGTTCAAGAGAGAGAAAGATTGATTTATTATATGATTAATAAATCAATAGAAATAAAATAAATAGTTTACTAATATATTAAAGTGATAATATATTAATTAGAAACTATATTAATTAATTAGAAATTAATCTGGAATTAATTGAAATTAATTTGGTGATTAATTTAATTAATTAAAGGTGCATGGGCTAAATTGTAATTATTCAATAGTTGAGTAAGTGACAGATTTAGCAGGGCAGGTGACCAGCGAATTATATATAGATTAATATATAATTTCGAAATTAATATTAGAAGATAAATATGTTTGAATTAATAAGATAAATGTTTATCTTATTTGAATTCAAAAAGAGTTATCTCTAAAGGCTTATCTGCAACCACCTGGAAAACTATAAATAGGGAACTCCATACCCAAGTTTTCTGTGCCATTTTTACACATATCCTCTTTGGAATTTCATGACCTATCTCTCTGGCTCCCTGGACGTGATCTCATTTGAGGCAGGACACTTGTACTGCTCAGTTTCAGGATTAAAACTAAATGTTGGTTTTTCTGATTTAATTCTTTAGTAATTTTTCTGTTGGCCTTTAGGAATTATTTATATGTTCAAAGTTAGAAAACATAGATCCAATTTAGGTTGCATGCGAACTTAGGGTTTTAGTTCATAGATTTGCAGAAAACCTTTCAGGTTTGTGCAAATATATATTGTCGTAAAGCTCAATAACATATTTAGGAAACAAATACGTACATTCACGTGCTGTTCTGTAGGACATATTCAAATATTCATTTGTTATTTTTATTCGGTTTATTCGGTTAAACCGAATAATGACAATATAAACCGATAACAATACCAAATAAGGGTTTGGATAATCGGTTAAACCAAAAACCGAACCAAAAACCGATTAAGGTCAACCGAACAAGTCGAACTCTATTTAGTTCGGGCATTTTATTCGGATTCGGTTTTTTTCAACACCCCTACACACAGGCGTGTTCCACGTCCTTGGGAGGTAGTGTTCCATGCCAATTGCTATGGCTAGATGCCACATTACTTCCACGCCACTTGCATGACCTCCTTACTGTCTAAATAGGAACTAAACATCCAATTTGAAGAACAACTCATATAATTTACTCTATTAAAAAAATCATGATATTCTAATAGTAATTAATAATAAATTTTCTTCGATCCAAAATGAAAGTTGATCTCGTTACATATCGAACATATGCATTTATATATTATAATATATTATATGCATAGTTTTAGCAAGAGAATATCAAAATGGACTAAAGTGAAAAATATATTAAGATTAGTCAGGTGATGTAGCAACTTTGCCTAAGTTAATGGGTGTGAAGCTCGTGAAATTTGATTGTGTTGTTTTTGTGGGTAAAAGTGAAATAAAGAATAATCACAGGGGACAATGAGAGAAAGGATTGACTTGTGAGTTGTGAGTCACTTGTCAACAACTTTTTGTTTTCTTTCTGATATTGTTGTGTGCTAGGAATTAGGATGGTAATGAGTGCGGATTTAATTAATTTCGGATTAATCTGTCTAAATAAACAAGCTAAGAATTCCAACTCAATATAAATGTTTTAGTAAATGGATTGAGAATTTCCTTTTTGATGTTTGATAAACGGTTAGAAATCAGTTGACCTACTTAATCTTTTTCCAGCCTAACATATATATTAGCTCAAATTAAATTTCAATTAAACAAATTAAAAAATTTACATCTAACTAAATAAGTTACATATTCAATAATTGTTTAAATAAATTTAAAAGAATTACAAATTCTAATAATTGTTCAAGGTGATAGAACTGTTGCTTGTATTAATAACAACATCGTTTGCGTTTTGTATTTTTAAAATGTGATGTAGTCTTTTTAGTGTTTGTTTAAATTTAGATGTAATTGTTGGATGTTGACGACTTTAAAGCTATTACTATAAAATTTCCACATATTGTAGACTTTTTTTGGTATTCATAGTGGACTGTAATGCTAACATTAATTAAAATGGTCAGCATGTGATATGTAGCCTTTTTAGTGTTCGACATTGCGACCGATCTCATATGTAGACTATAATGCTAATACTATAAAATGGCAAATATGCATTAGGTCTGATTTACACATAAAAAAATTATCTATACGTTTCACCTAAAAATCTTTATATTTTCTATCAATGTTTATGTCCCATCTGAAAAAATGGCTAATGCCCATTTTATGTAAATTACAATAGGAGTTTTTTGAGAACACTTTTTCAACCCAAAAAACTCATTAAAATCTAAAAAGCTATTAATAGAGCTTTTTCAAAATTGAGTTTTTTTCATAAGCTTGTTAATTAACAAGCACTTAGACCAAGAGAAGCGGACCAAGTGATATGTGCGGTGTTTGACGTGGCTTCACCACACCGCACGGGAACACCATCCCACTTGTTGTGGTGAAGGTGAGGGGTTGAGAAGTGTGGGGTTGGAACACCGGAGGGGAAGGTGAGGGGAACTCTCATCTCTTTTCTCTTTCTTACTCACACACACATATATATATATATATATATATATATATATATATATATATATATATATATATATATATATATATATATATATATATATATATATATATATATATATATATATATATATATATATATATATATATATATATATATATATATATATATATATATATATATATATATATATATATATATATATAGATTTAGGATATATTAAAAACTCTAATTATTGTGTGGACGTAAGACCCAATCAGATTTTAGAAGCAGTTAAGGGTATAATAGTAAACTAATATAATATTTAATTAATTACATTTTAATTATATCCATTTATTTAGGGAAGTTTGACCAATTATCCCTAGTATCTCTCTCACTTCTCTACTTATACGTCTATCACATTGAAACCCTGTCAACATTGCCACCAATCACCATTGAAACCCTACCAGGAGCATCTCCGATCAAGTTGAATATCATTCAGCAAGGAGGGTCATCGATCACTAACAGGAACACCATAGTATTGCCACCATCCGCCACCACCAACCGGTCCTGTCGCCATCGACCTTCCATTGCCACAATCATAAAATCTTCACAGAATGATTACAACAATATTGGAGCAAAAAATTTAGAAGAAGAAGATGAAGATTTCGATTATGATTGAGCGACGCCGTATATACCAAAGGGATCACACCGTTTTATCTTCAACTGCCCCGATATCCTGTTCATCTTTCGGATATTCTGGATACAACGTATGCCCTCATCCAGTTTCTCTCATTTTCTCTTTACTGCTTCGTCCTCTTCCTCCTGCTATTTGTTAGCCAATTTCATTGAGGACTTTTTGGGGATTTTTCTTCATTCACCCATTCTTGTTAGCCTTATTCTCTGTAGATCAATTGTAGGAAGTTCTTTTTTTTTAGAGCTTAACCTGGATAATCAGTGGTAGTTGTTCAATTCCATGTGAGGATTTTCCGGTTTCAAGAACGCTAGCCCGTCTGTGTAATCTGAGCCCCACTTTTTTTTTCTTCTTTTTTTTTTATTTTAGAATCGACATGTCTTTTTAGTTTCTTCTCTTCCTGACTCTTACAACTTTGAACAATTTTTTTCTTTAAATATTTTGACTTATGTTTCTTGATGATTCTCACTAGGGTTTGTTGTCGTTCTACTTTCTTGTTTCTGGGTTGATTCAAGAAGTGTGTTTTTTCCTCCGCCCTTTCCCCTACTCATATGTAACAAAATATGTATCATTCTAGTAGAATATTTCTGTATGATTTTGTAATTTTGGGATCAATGTTATAGATCATTTTAACATGTGAGAATATCATTCTGATGTTTCAGGGTAATTCTTTGTACATTCAAAACACACGAGAAATCAAGAAGAAGCCCTAAAGTTTGATTTCAAGGCTGTCATTCTGACAGAATGTAATTCTTATAGAATGTCATTCTATTTTGTATATTAGATTCTACTATATTATTCTTGTAATTTTGATGTTACACAATACAATGTAAATCTGATTCTGTATGAATTTGGAATTTATATAAGCATGATTTTGTAATTAATTCTACTAGAATGTTTAACTTATTTTCAAAATATGCAGTAACATTCTTTAAGAATACTAGTCATTCTAATGAATGTTTTTATAGTTCATTCTAATAGAATGAACACGATTAAGAACGTAGAATAAGAACTAAATTTAATAATACAATTTTATTATAATTGTAACAGATCCAAAGTTTGAATTTATAAATAAAATCGAATTCGAATTTGAAATTAAAATTTAAATCCGAAATTTGATACCATAAAAATCTCACATTCCATAACTAAAAAAATATAAAAAGTCCATATTACCCTTTAGAATGATATAATTGGAAAGTTGATATTTTTTTAATTAAAAAATGAATATTCTGTTATTAATTACAACCATTGATGATTATAAATCAACGCACCAGATTTGTCCTTACGTCCACACAATAACTGTGGTTCTTAATATAACCTAGCTCTCTCTCTCTCTCTATATATATATATATATATATATATATATATATATATATATATATATATATATATATATATATATATATATATATATATATATATGTATATATATATATATAATATATATATATATATATATATATATATATATATATATATATATACATATATATATATATATATATATATATATACATATATATATATATATATATATATATATATATATATATATATATACATATATATATATATATATATATATATATATATATATATATACATATATATATATATATATATATATATATATATATATATATATATATATATATATATATATATATATATATATATATATATATATATATATATATATATATATATATATATATATATATATATATAAGTGATGGGTAGTGAGGGGATACCATTTCCTAAAATTTAAGGGGTGAGGGGTTACTGAGGAGAAGGTGAGGTGGCGCCTACGTGGCACTCCAACCCCTCACACCAAGGGGTTACGGCTCCTCTCAGTCTTAGCAAGAGCTTTTTCAATAATTTGGTGGGTCACAATGGTTTTCAACCAATTACACTTAGACAACTTATGTAAATGTTTTATAAAAACCAACTTAAAAATACATTCTACTAAACGCTCGAATCTAAACTTAGAAAATACTTTCTACTTCCTACCATTGATAACATGTAGTATAATTATATTTGTATCTCTTGATAAAAATCTGTTTAAATCTATAAACGACAATAATATATAATAAACAATCTTTACTTTTATACAAGTTTCAGTATCTAAAATAAACAAAGTTTGGATGGCTAAGCCTATATGGTATATATAATTTAACATTTTATTGAAAAAATCCTAATTTTTTGAAATTTCACTTATTGCATTTCTGGATATAAACAAAATACATAAATTATTTACTAAGAGTTTTAAACAATTTATATTGTGAGGGAGAGATTCGGTGTGTGATCATGAGGAGTCGATACTTGGACACCAAAAACCCTAATTCGTTATGAGAGCGGTGTTTTGAACTATCCGATTTAGAAAGGATGAACTGTACGTCGATCGATACAAGGGGAAATAATAGCACGTGTTTTTTAAGTTTGATTTACAACGTTAAAATATAATGTACAATTTTTTAAGTCGTAAATTTTGATAAAAGATGACATAGTTTTATGACAAACAATTATGTCTGTTGTAAATCCTTATGATTTTACAAAAGATGACATAGTTTTTATGACATACTTATTTGTATGTCATAAATTAGTGTGCATCGTAATTCGTCTGTCATTAAAAACCATTTTTCTAGTAGCGCCGATGGATTCATTTAGAACTTCGTTTCATTGAACTTATCCTTGTACCATAAAGTGAAAAGTGCTTCATCATACCATTCAAAAAACACACAATATCCTTTCTCAAAAAGGAAATACCTACAACCAAGTATCTTCTTGCATGTTTTTATTAGGGCTGTAAACGAACCGAACGATAGCTTGTTCATGTTCGTTCATTTAAGTTAGCCGAACAAATAAACGAACATGAACGGTTAAACGAACGAGGTTTCTTGTTCATGTTCGTTCGTTAGTAATTATCTTGTTCGTGTTCGTTCGTTTATGTTCGTGAACATGCTAAACGAACATAAACGAACAGAAATAAACAAACACAATTAAACATATATGAACATAAAAGAACATATAATATTATTTGTAATCAAACATAACTAAACATATATGAACATAAAATGAACTTAAATGAACAAACATAAACGGTCATAAACAAACAACATAAACGAACGTTCCCGAACATAATTGAATGAACGAGGCAATTGTTCATGTTCGTTCGTTTAACTAAACGAACGAGAAATTGTGTTCATGTCCGTTCATTTATTAAATAAACGAACTTACTGTCACACCCCCAAACCACGATGGCAGAATCGTCTGAGGGTGAATGACTTCATGAACAGTATCATAACAACGTTTGTACAATATGATCAAAGCAAACACATTCATCATATACATACTTGTAAATGTTACAAGAATTCAAAAGAGTGTATGTTTCAAATACAATTACAATATGATATCTAAATACTTAGTATGACGCCATGGTGAACCATCGTCAAAAACTTGTAGTTACCTGATTCATCAATTTCCTGAGAATACAAGTAGTTTGAAAGAGTGTCAACATTACGTTGGTGAGTTCATAAAATTTTTGTATGAGAAAATCCATAGTCCTTTTTCCTTATGAAGAGATCGTGTTTGAAACCAGAAAATCCAATATTTTCTTATAAATAAGTTGTAGCCTTAAAAACGTAAAGACCGAAAATGTATAAGTATGAAACCATGTGAATACATGTTTATTCGTAGATTAATTGTAGATCTAATTCCGTAAAACCTTTACGTAGGTAAAATCGTATTTTTATTTGTATCTTGTAGTTTTAATTTCTATAAAACTCGTATGTATAAGTAAACTGTACTTGTATTTATATATTGATAAAATGTAGTTTTAATTTCTATAAAACTTGTATGTATATGTAAACTGTACTTGTATCTATATCTTGATAAAATATAGTTTTAATTTCTATAAAACTTGTATGTATAAGTAAACTGTACTTGTATTTATATCTTGATAAAATGTAATTTTAATTTCTATAAAACTTGTATGTATAAGTAAAAACATACTTATATTTGTAACATGTTAGAATGTAGTTTTAATATCATAAAACTCGTATGTATATGTAAATCGTACTTATATTCATATTTTAATGAAATGAAATTTTAATTTCCATAAAACTACTATGTATAAGTAAAACCATACTTATATTTGTAACTTATTTGAATGTAGTTTTAATTCCATAAAACTTGTATGAAAAATCTATTTCCTTGTAAAATGTAGTATCGTAACCCAGAAAATCCGATATTTTCTTATAAATGTGTTGTAGTCTTAAAAGGTCCAAAGACTAAAAATGTATACCGTAAGTTGTATTATAGTATAAAACTATTTGAAGTGTATATTTATCCACGTAAACAATTTAATAAGTTGATTGTTTTCCCATGTGAGACGTCCTATAACCATACTGTGACCTTGTAGGCCTGCTGCGACGTTCTTCAGGCGTCGGAATGTTATGACATTTGTCACCCCAGACCCGTCGGTCTAGCTGTAGCTAGCAGCTCAGGTGCGGGATTGTCAATCCCGTATAGATCTATACACAATTATCATGTTCTCTTACCGAGACTCTGGTTATAAATGCAGGACTTATATATCATGCTTAAATAAGCACTTGTGAAGACCCGTCTCACAAAAATGTATGTATATCAACTTGTTTATGTAATATTTGTATATGAAAAACCCTTGTATTTGCACAATATAGTAATGTATAATAATTATATATTTTATATAATTATTTGTCTTGTTTAAAACGTCTTAGTAACCTTTGTATCCACAAACTATTCCTATAATAGTTTATTTTTAGTATTCTGTCATAAAAAGCATATATTTACGAATATATGTGAAATAACTTATTTAGATGATTATAAATAACATATTTTAAGATATTTTCTACAATAGTAGTGTAATAATTTGGTTTTACTCTTTATTAATTCCAATATAATATTTCATGACTATCAAATAAAGAACAGCCAGGTAGAAGATCAAATGGGGAGGCAGGACCCTTTCAGCGTATAAGCCTTTCGGAAATCCAATAACCTAGCCCAATTGATCGGCCTAGACACCGCTCTCGTAAGTAGATCAATTGATATTATATTTTTGGAATTATAATTGAATTGTTATAATAACAACGTTTTACCAAATTTGCATTTTGTTTACCATTGTTGCAATTGTTCCATAAATAGTCATTTTTATAATATAACTTGTATTCTTCCCCTAAAAACTTGAATAATGGTAAAAAGAAGGGGTATGAACTCACCTTTGAAGCGTAAATTCGGTTTAGATATAAGAACGATTGTATTTGAGAAGCACTGCGAAATATCACCACAAAACAACAACGTTTTGTGCGGCGAAGTGACGATGCTCTTAGCCAAAAGGAGAACAATTGGAGAAAGAAGAAGCTAGAAGCTCTGGTGAATTTGTGAAGAAAAATGAGAGAAGTTGAGCTTCTATTTATAGTATGTTTATTTTCGTATAGCGGCCCTCAAGATACATAGATTTGATAATTATAGCTTTTAGAAATTGTTTATGACAAAACATACCCTTAAACACTCTTTAAATAGATTTAATAATTTTTATATAAGATAAATAATTTTTGTTTATAAAAATGTAATCTACAAAAATCGTAGTTTAATAATATCAACTTTTTAACTAAAAATCTCTAACGAATTACCGAAAGGGTATTAGTTGTAGTTTTAATAAGAGTATAGGGTTTAAATGTAAATATAATTTCTTTTTAAAGAGAAAGAAAATATTAAATATAAAACAAATACTCATAATATGAAATTTTGATGTCAGGTTGTTCGTATCGACGATACCGTTTTAATGGTATATTTTGTGTTTTATAAAATGATATAATATTGTTGGTAAACTTAACAATACGTATTGAAAACGTATAAATGAAAATATGAATTCTTTAGGGTAAAATATGTAAAATTGGATAATAATGGAGTGGGACCCGCTATATATATATAATAATATTATTATTTTCACGAGTTTCGTTTATTGAATTCACGGACAATCAACAATCACCGATTATATATATATATATATATATATATATATATATATATATATATATATATATATATATATATATATATATATATATATATATATATATATATATATATATATATATATATATATATATATATATATATATATATATATATAATCAAACGTCGCTTTCTAGTTAAATTATATGTTTTTCTATCATATCTTTTTATATATAACATTTGGTAAAAATATAATTACATATTCGAAACCGTCGTAATTTTATATATGTTTTGATATAAAATTTGTAATATTCCGAAGAGTTTTACATTTTTACCGTTCACTATTCCTTATTCGGATACTATTCACTGTCACTATTCAATGTTCACTATTCACTGTTCACTATTCACGATTTGAAATAATTAACTTTTTATTTTAAAAATATCTAACTTAATAGCGTTTGTTCGTATAATTGTTTTAAATTTGCGTACATAGTATTATAATATCAAATAATACATTGTATATGTTATGAAATTTATATTTTAATATATTGACCTATCATACGTTTCGGTTGACTTGAGTTGACTTTCGTTGACCTAATTTGACAGTTGTCACACTTACCGCCGAATATTTCACGAACGGTTCGCCGAACGTTTAGTTCGTTTACAGCCCTAGTTTTTATCACTTACAGAGACTGCAAATTGAGTTGTCCACAATAGCACATCCTAAAAGGTTTTTCCTCACTTTTCATAGACTTGTGTGTGATATTGAACCACTAGACTGACATTCAAAAGCCACAAGCTTGTAGGAGTTCAAATCAGATTAGAGGGGAAGAAGATTATATGTGAAAACCTTGTTTTTTAAAGGAGATTTCTCTAATACTTTAAAGTAATACCAAGTAGGATTCCATGTGGCTACCACATCACTTACTTGCCACGCCAGATCCACAGAAATTGGGTAACATGAAGGAAACTAGTTATGTGGTCAACATTGAACAAAAATGGAAAAGATGATGTTCAACTTAGAAAGCAAAATAAAAGTAGTGTCATGTTTTACCGGCCAGTTTGATCACGATTTTTTATGGTCAAAACTGCTTGTGAACGAATTATGAATCATTAAGAACTGGCTAGTTTGACTGGATTAATCGGTAATTAATCTGGTTCAACTTGTTAAAAGCTGATTTTTCTAAATATATAATTTTAATTTTTTAAATTCTTATTTCTTTCAATTTTATTTTTTACTTTCTTTAATGACGTTTTAAAGTATATTGATATTTTAATAATTTTCTAGGCTCAATGTTAATATTTTACATATTTTATCAATATTATTGTTAACTTTCCATTTGAAGAAGAAGATGATGATTAGTCGATTGAGTTGAGAGATATTCATTTGAATTCCTTTGATAAAAAGTAGCCTGATATGAACTTTGAATTTTTGAAACACAAGTATGGTATTTTGATGTTGATTGTTAAAAATTTAAACTTTGAATATTTGATATTTTTATTTAATTTTGAACAAGTAAACATTGTATGGTAGATATTTTATTCCATTGAAGCAGAATTAAATGTTAAATTCTTGGTATTTTAATTTTGGAGCATTTGTTGTATTTTTATATTTCATGTACAATTTTAAAATTATTGATGTCATTTAGTTTTTTTTTTACTGATTGAACTATCGAACCGATGAGACAACCAATTCGATTACTGATCCGATTTCCAAACATTGGTCAAATTCGATAAAATAAAAATTCAATTTATTTTGTGTCATTTGCTTAAATTATATTAAAGCAAAATTTGCATTAATAATATTTATGGTAATTCTATTTTAGATTTAGAATTTAGTTATAAGGAATATATCAAATTACGATTACTCTTACAATTGCTTCTGAAACATAATTACAATTTCCCTAATGACCCATATTGATTGTTACGTTCTCATCATATACATCGTTTTCATCTACACGTGAATTTTTGTGTTTATAATGTATGTAATAAATTTTCAATATTGAATCCGAATATAATATCTGTATAATAAACAAAGAAAATAATCAATGATTCATAGGATGAGAACAAAAGCCATGTGAGCATCCTAGATCTTTCTTTTGTATGGTTCTTTTATTTATTAAATTCTCTCACAAACTTACGACTCACAAGTCAATTGATATACTCCTCTCCATACTTCATACTTCATAGACAAAAGCAAAAGAATAAAGTGTCATTTTCTTGAATTCAATCCCTTAAATTTCTCCTTTTACTATAGCTTTATTTTCAACAAAATATCTTTAAGTAGTGACACAAAGACACAAAGATAGTTGCGAACACTGACTACCACACCCAAAATTTTAGAGTACCTTCGATCATGGCAAGAGTAGTATTATAAATTCAAAAGTGAAAGTACAAGCATGACAAAGATGAAAAAGGTCCCATGTCTATCCATGCTCCATTAACAAATACTGATTAGTCAAAGGAAAAGGAAAAGGGAAGGAAATGAGGAAAAGAAGAGGAAAAAGCTGGTTATTTGGCTTTTTCTGTACTCACACATCTCTAGCTTATAATATATTAATTTTAGGAGTTACTAAAATGATGCATTATTTCATTTTTCTTTGAACTATTTGTTGTAGTAGTTTGTGAAGCGACTGCTGACATGCACTTTTTTATTTAATTAGTACTAGATGTGATGTGAACGAAGGGTGTGAAATCTTTTAGGTATCATTTGGGAAATCTCTAAGCAAAAGCTAGATAATGCTACATGGAAGAGAGCCAATGAGATCAATTATTGAGAGCAAATCAAGGTTTCAAAGATTAGTTGAATCAATCGAGAAATAGATGCCATCCTTAAATTAAGGGGAAAAAAACGTGTTGTGGTAATGAGAAACCAACAATATGATGGTTTTCTGACATAGAATAAAGAAGTCTAAGGTGAGTGTCAATACAATATATGTCAATTAGCGGGCTCTCTTAAATAATATCATCAATTTATACCATAAACAATCTAAATTCAACCCGATACCAATTTTTCATATACATTCTGGAGCTTATGGAAGCCTCATCTAACAGTTTTAAAAAAGGAACAACTTATTAGTGATAGTAGAAATCGAGAAAAAGAAAGTTGGAGTTCACTGAAAAACTTTATCAAAGTTCATTAAAACACTTGGTGACAACATCATTCTTCATCATCTCTATATAATGATATCTCAGTTCTTAGAACTTGTCAAGTTGGCTTAGGATTGGGACCCGACACCGAACTAAAGGTAACCAAAAACCGAGAAACCGAACCCATCGATTTGGGTATTCGATTTGGTTTTAAAATCTTAAAAACTGATACTATCGGTTTGGGTTCGGTTTTAGGTCAAAACCAACCCATGCTTACCCCTACTACCAATTGCCAACCTAACTTAGATGAGGACATTCTAGTATAACTACAACCAATCCCGACACAAACGACATTTTTTAGGGTGGCCTGCTTTAGGAAGTGGGTTACTATACACGTAGACGTGGAAAACCATTAATTGTTCCTCCATTACATGTTCTGCAAGGAGGCTATTACTGATCCACGATTCGATGGGGATGAACTAATATTTTTGTTAAAATATCACTTGCTTTTGCCTCGTTTGACAGCCATGGAGTTCTAAAATTGGGTGTTTCTGTTTATCCCGGAGGTTGACACGATGAAAGTTAGTAGCTTGGAGCATGTCTTCAATAACTCACTTCATGAATTATTCGATGAATATGTCATATAAGTGTCCTTGTTGTAGTATATGTTGGAGAGGGGGGTTGTAGTATATACTTTTAGTTAGTTAACATTTATTAAAGTTTGATGTAATGGATTAATCTAGTTTTCTACCACAAGGTGGTTTAAGATTACACATTCAACGATGTCGATGAATAAAATACAACTATTCTAACAATTACAAAATGAATAAAAGAAGTAAATAACTAATTATTATTACAAACCATTTGAATAAAAGAATAGATTACAACCAAATCGAATACAAACACAAAACATGCATCATATGGTCCTTGGCTTGTTTATGCACCATTTTATCACATAAAATCATAAGAAAATCAACACTTTGTTTTTCTAAGGCAACATCTATGTAACCAAATGCATGCATACATAAAATATAGTTGGTTACATAAAATCATAGATTATATATTTGCATGTTGCCAAAGAAGCCATGCATGAAACTTTCATTCAAGAAGATGAACATTCATGGCTTCCAAAAACCAAGTTTATCCAAATAAACTTATTATCTAAACATGCAATATAGCCATGGCTCTGATACCAATTGTTGGAAATCATGGTTCATGTAGTTAGTTTCAAAAACAAGAGTTTGCAACGGAAGCATAAAATCATGAACACAAATTCCATTTTCAAGAGGATCATGCTACATGCATGTAGAGATAAGTTGAAGAACAAACATAGTTTAAGTTCAAGATAATAACCTTTGTTCTTGGGTTTGGTTTGGATGATTTTGATAGCTAGGAATCAAATTAGAATCCCTCTATAGTT
This sequence comes from Cichorium intybus, assembly GCA_023525715.1. Classification (NCBI taxonomy): domain Eukaryota; kingdom Viridiplantae; phylum Streptophyta; class Magnoliopsida; order Asterales; family Asteraceae; genus Cichorium; species Cichorium intybus. Next base: position 133,423,927 of record CM042012.1, read on the forward strand.
GATCTACCACAAGCTTGAACACCCTTGAATGCTAGTTCCACAACTTGCAAGTTATAACTCCTTTTCTTATGAAACCAAAAACCAATTTTCTTAGGCACTTAAGGAGAGTTATTTTGGCTGATTTTAGGCAAGAAAAATGATGTACAAACCCACTCAAAGTCGTGCACTATATCACCCACCAAAAAGAGAAAGCAAATGCCACTAGTTGGAAAGGAAAGACCCATGTGATTTCAATATTCAAAAGCTAGCATCTTCTACTAGTTTAACAACTCAATGCATGCTTTTATGTCTCCCATCATGGCTTAAATTATGGATGATCAAATGTAGTGCTAGTAGGTTTTATTATTTATAAAACTTATATAATTATAAGCTTATAAATAATACATCTTCTTATTTCTTAAATGGGATAACATTTAACCCATAAACTTATATATAAATAAACCATCTAAATATACAATCTTAATTGTATAATTATATATATACATATATATATATATATATATATATATATATATATATATATATATATATATATATATATATATATATATATATATATATATAACAATATATATATTATTTAATTTACCAATTAAATTAAATAAAAGGCTTATTTATAAATCAATTAAATCGTTTAACAATTTAAACAATTTAATTGTTACACTTAATTAATTCATCACATATGAATTGTAACACCACTTTTGGGTTCGGTACGTATGTTGACCTTCTTGTTAATAATTGTGTTATACGTAGTGAAAAATAAGGGGGTTTAAGTGTAAAAACCCAAACTTTGTTATATATATAAGGGTATAATGGTATTTTTTGTAATTTGAGGGGCCAAAAGTGTCAAATAGGCAAACTTATACATCTAAATATGGGAAAAACGGGAATTTCATTCCCAATTGAACATTTGAACTTCTTGAAAGGTGAGAGAGTTCTAAGGGTTTAAGAACCCTTTTCAAAGGTTGTGATTTCCGTTTTTGTAAGAGTTCATTACGGTGTTCGCACGATCCCCGAAGATTGAACCGTTGGATCGCCATGATTTTTGGACTGGAGGTTCAGGAGATATATTCGAAGGCTTTGATCGGAGGATTTGTAATTCTAACATCAGGAAGTCGAGTTATAGTCTTTCGATCGGAACTGCAGATTTGAGAGGTGAGAAACGTGATTCGGCCTCTAACATAGCTCAAATATGTATTTTCCACAGACTGGTACGTTTTTGGCAGATTTAAGATGTATTTGATAGGTAATCTTGCAAAAATCATAGTAAATTGTAGAAAAATCATTTGGGGCTGATATTGGTGTCTCTGGAAAGCTAAAAAGGAGTAGCTTGCTATAAAATTGGAATAGTTGCATATAAATGTTGTTATGTTGATTAAAAACTGATCATGAACAGGGGGAAATTTGAGGGTAAAAAGGGAATAATTTCTATGAAAATTGATATTGAATTTATTTCCTTCAAGCTCATGATTTAGGTTTTCAAGAGGGTATATATATATATGATATATAAATATGGTTGAAAACCTAATTTAGGTTTATATTTGTCAAGGAGTCGGGACGACACCGTGTTGTACGAACAACGGAGCTACTTGACCCGGTTTATATCGAGGTGAGTAACTTTACATAGCATTATGAGATTTATTATGCATATGATGCATTGCATGTGTATGTTATATGATTGGGTGTGTATGTTACATAGTTGACTACGTGAAAACCCCGTAAGTAGGTAACCCGTAGACGTATACTTGTGGGTAGACTGTATTGGTAGCTGGTTAAATATTTAATTGATATAAGTTGTGCGGACGAATGTGTGGGTATTAAGTGGTGATAATCATGGATATTGTATCATGTCATGGGTGGAGATTATGTAGTTGAATGTGGATGTCGAGCTGATATGGGGATTGTTGGTGTCATGTGGTTGGTTGCAGAACTTTGCTGTTGTGTGTTTGCTGTTAAACCTTTATGGCTCGATGCTGTTTATTCTGTGGGGCCACTTATACTTGTAGTTGGGACCACTTATTAGGTGGGGCTACTAGTATTTGTGGTTGGGACCACTTATACTGTGGGGCTACTTGTACTTGTGGTTGGGACCACTTATTCCGTGGGGCCAGTGGTACTTGTAGTTGTGACCACCGATTTTGTGGGGCCACATTACTAGCACATGTGGTTGGGACCACTTACTCTGTGGGGCCACATATATAGTATTTGTGGTTGGGACCACATATATGTTGTGACGACCTTATGAGCAGTAATTGTGGTGGGACCACATATATACGTTGTGACGATCGTGTAAGCAGTAATTGTGGTGGGACCCATATATGTTGTGACGGCCTTATGAGCAGTAATTGTGGTGGGACCACATATATGTGTTGTGACGGCCTTATTGGTCGGTAGTTCTATCACATACACTGTGGGATGTCCGGTGAGTCCCACATGCAGTTGGATGTCCGGTGAGTCTTCGTCACTAGATATCGCAGGGGTCGAGGAAGAGACCAATAGCTGAGTTGTAAATGTTGTGGATAACAGGGGGGTTGTGATGTATTATGGTGAATATATAATCGTGTTTATACTGTGTATTAATGGTTGCATAATAAGTACCTTGTGTCCATGTTTTATGTGTTATGAGTGTTTGAGATTACGTAACGCGTACCTTGTAGTATCAATAGGTTGGCCTATTGTGGTGACCCGAGTGTATGTTATGTAAATGTTATTCACTAAGCTTTATAGCTTATCCTTTTATGTTGTGTTATTTTTACAGGTTTAGGTGATACGTAGCGCTCGGCTTGGATCGTGGGACGATTCCTAGTGATATCAGTTTTGTAGCTCCAGCGCACAGGGATATTTAGTTGTAAATTGTTGTATTTTGTAGTTGAAATTAAGAAAATTTTTGGGTACCCCTGTGCTACAAGCTGGGCGTTACATGAATTACTAATCAACCTTTAATTTTGTAGTTATTATTATTTATCTCAAATAATAATAACCTACAAGATTAAATTGCAAGTTTAGTATCATTTGATGTTAAATCAAATTTAACGTTCTAAATGATCAATTGGTGTCAAACTTGTTGTTGGTGTGACCCTATAGGATCATATATTATTAGTAATATCATTTTATGATCATCCTTGGGCATATAGAACTAACAATCTCCCACTTGCACAAGGTTGCATCATAGAATGATATCGACAGTGGAAAACGTCTAGCAACATTTCACTGCCCCCAATAACACATGACTTTGTGCCATTCAACAACATTCAATTCTTCAGAAAACACGAGGCTCTAATTGATGTATAAGGTTATCTATCAATTATCCCTTTGTCACAGACATCTTGTTGAACATGAGACATGGATCTTAATCATTCTCATTTTATGTTCAACTTTCAAACAGGCGCCTTAGATGTCTAACTCTCAACACATAAGAGGAACAAATCCCGTCTTGACTACATACGCCTCTCATATAGTTAGTACTATGCATGAGTATGGCCTTTATGGTTGTCTGTATTTCAAGAACAACAGTAAACCATATCAAAGCATAGTACACTCTACACTTGAGTCCCAAATATGTATCTCAGGTCAAAGGATACAATGATAATACCTTTATTCAAGAATCACTTATGATGATGATCCATGGAGTGATCTTGAAACGGGTCAAGTCCAATACTTGTTCTCTGACAAGTACCTATGAATTTGGTTGCAACCTTTTGCTACTTTTACCCATAAAAGTCAACCAATCCAATTCATATTAGTCTTACTTCATAATTGCTCCCACAACTATGATCGACTATGGACGTTTAGAATAACTAAATTATTCAAGGATTAAACATGCTAATAAAACACAATAATTATGAATGAAACATCACGTCACATATATTACATAATTCTTGTCGTTTACATAAGTTCATATTCATTAAACACAAATCAAATCCATTCATTAGAAAAACGGAGTCCTATACCCTTAGCATGACTTTCATGCTTAGTTTGGGGTAAAGGTTTCGTGAATGGGTCTGCCAAATTTTGATCTGTATGAACCTTGTGAATACTTATTTCACCATTCTTAACTTCATGTCTAATGTAGTTATACCTTCGGTGAATGTGTTTGGTTTTTTGATGTAATCTAGGTTCCTTTGCTTGAGCAATAGCACCTAGATTGTCACAGAAGATTTCTATAGGGTCCCGAATGGAAGGAACAACCCCTAGATCTTCTATGAACTTTCTCATCCAGACAGCTTCTTGAGCAGCTTCTGAAGCAGCAACATATTCTGATTCTGTAGTGGATTGTGCAATCACTTCTTGTTTGGAACTCTTCCAAGACACGGCTCCTCCATTTAAAATAAAGACATACCCAGATTGAGATTTCGAATCATCCCTATCTGTTTGGAAGCTTGCGTCAGTGTAACCCTTTACCTTTAAGCTTTCTTCCAAACCACCGTAAACTAAGAACATATCTTTAGTTCTTCTCAAGTACTTAAGAATGTTCTTTACAGCAGTCCAGTGGGCTTCACCTGGGTTCTGTTGATACCTACTAGTCATACTTAAGGCACATGAGACGTCGGGCCTAGTGCATAACATGGCATACATGATGGACCCAATTACCGAAGCATATGGGACATGTTTCATCCTTTCAAGTTCAGTCCTAGAGTTTGGGCACTGAGACTTGCTTAGGATGGTGCCATGAGGCATTGGCAAGAATCCTCTTTTGGAGTCTTGCATCTTGAACCTTTTCAAGATTTTATCAATATATACACTTTGGCTAAGACCAATAAGTCTCTTAGATCTATCTCTATAGATCTTTATGCCTAATACATAAGCAGCTTCCCCTAGATCCTTCATTGAGAAACAACTCTCAAGGAACGCTTTGACACCTTTTAAAGTTGGGATGTCATTTCCAAATAAAAGTATGTCATCTACATACAATACTAGGATTATGACAATGCTCCCACTAGCTTTCTTGTAAACACAGGAGTCATCCTCATTTTTGATGAATCCAAAACTCGTAATCTTTTCATCAAAACGGATGTTCCATGTTCGAGACGCTTGCTTTAATCCATAGATAGATCTTTTAAGCTTGCACACTTTGTTTGGATGCTTGGGATCGACAAAACCTTCAGGTTGTTCCATATAGACATCTTCCAATAAGTATCCATTAAGGAAAGCGGTCTTGACATCCATTTGCCATATCTCATAATCATAGTATGCGGCTATGGCAAAAAGTATCCTAATCGACTTGATCATTGCCACTGGAGAAAATGTCTCATCATAGTCAATACCATGAGTCTGTGAGTATCCTTTAGCGACAAATCTAGCCTTAAAAGTGTGAACATTTCCATCCACGTCGATTTTCTTCTTGAAAACCCATTTGTTCCCAACAGTCTTACAATTGGTGGGAAGATTAACCAAGTTCCAAACTTGATTATCGTGCATGGATTGCATCTCAGTGTTCATGGCCTCAAGCCATTTATCAGATTCAGGATCTGATATTGCATTCTGATAGTTGACGGGTTCATCAGAATCTATCGTATAACATTCCTCTTCCATCAAAAGGTAACCATACCTTTCTGGTTCAATTCGAACCCTACCAGATTTGCGAACACCTTGTGTTACAATTTGTTCCTGATCAACCGTTTGTTCAGGTTCAACAATTTCTTGTTGAATGCTAGATTCAACTTCTTATGTATCAGGTTGTGGTTCCTGAAGTTCCTCAAGTTCCACAAACCTCCCACTAGCCTCTTCCGTCAGAAACTTGTTTTCTAGGAATTCAGCTTTTCGAGAAATAAATATCTTATTCTCGATGGGATTCTAGAAATAGTATCCAAGACAATCTTTCGGATACCCTACAAAGATACATTTAGTTGAACGGGGTTCTAATTTGTTTGAAGCTTCTTGTCTAACATAAGCTTCACAACCCCATACCTTGAGATAGGATAAAGATGGAACCCTTCCATGCCATATCTCATAAGGCGTTTTATCTACCTTCTTAGTAGGTGCCATGTTTAGGAGATGAGCAGCTGTTTGTAAAGCATAACCCCAAAAAGATAAAGGTAGAGTACTTCTACTCATCATGGATCGAACCATATCCAATAGTGTTCGGTTCCGCCTCTCAGACACACCATTATGTTGTGGTGTTCCAGGTGGAGTAAGTTGTGAAACAATTCCACAAGTCTTAAGATGATCCATAAAGTTTGTACTTAAGTACTCACCTTTTGAAGTCCACTCTTTTGAAGTTGGGATATGCGATTCTTGTTTATATGCCCAAGGCGACAATGCCATAGATAGGTTTGACTCAAATCAAATTTGGGTTTCTTGGTGAAAGTGTGGTATAAAGAGCCATTGTTAGTCTTTTCATCAAGGTTTACTTCATAAATTCCATTTAAAGGCCTAGCCTCAAAATAGAATACATTATTTTTGTAAACACATATATCATCATTATTAAAGGAAAGATCAAATCCACATTGTCTTAATTTAGCAACCGAAATAATATTCCTAGTCAAGCTAGGAACATAGTAAACATTCAATAATGTCACACACAAGCCATTAGGTAGTAATAAATTAAAACTTCCAATTGAATCCACCGAAACCCTTGCATTGTTTCCAACCCGAAGTACTACCTCATTTGCCTTCAGTTGCCTACTCCTTTTGAACCCCTGCAACATATTACATATGTGAGTTCCACAACCAGTATCAAATACCCATGTGTTAGGAGATAAATTATAAAGTTCTAGGTCTATCACATAGATACCTGAAGTGCCTTCACCGGCCTTCTTTTTCTTCAACTCCGCAAGATAAGTAGGGCAATTTCTCTTCCAATGCCCAGCTTTGCCACATTCAAAACATGTGTCTTCTTTGGCAACCTTTGCCTTCTTCTTGGGCGGATGGGAAGGTTGGACAACTTTCTTGCCCTTACCTTTGAAAGCTTTTGCTTTCCCTTTGCCCTTGGAGTTGGTGGGGTGTTCTGGTCTAGTTCTCTTTGTTCCACCTTCCTTGATCATGAGAACTTGAGTGGTTTTCTTAGGCAGATTCTTTTCCCCGGTAATTAGCATCCCATGTAATTCCGGGATAGTCTTGTTTAAACCATTCATGTTAAAATTCATGACAAAAGGATCAAAGGACTTTGTCAAGGAGTTAAGGATCATATCCGTTGCTAGCTCTTCAGGCATCACAACTCCAAGATGTGCCAAATGATCAATGTGACTCTTCATTTTGAGCACATAAGAGCTTACCGACTGCCCATCCTCCATCTTGCAAGCATGGAAAGCCCGAACAGTTTCGAACCTTTCCGTTCTTGCAAGTTGTTGGAACATTTCCTTTAGTTGATGAATCATGTCATAGGCTGAATGATTCTCCAAATCCTTCTGAAGGTCAGGAATCATGGTTGCCAACATGAGGCATGATGCATCGATGGAATCATCCATCTTTTTAAGCCATGCATCGTGTGCGGGCTTAGGAATGGCAGGGGGCTCTTCTGGAAGTGGTTCATTGAGAACATATTCTTTCTTTTCTTGTTTAAGAACAATTCTCACACTACGGTGCCAATCCAAGAAGTTGGTATGGTTAAGTTTTTCTCCTTCAAGGAGAGACCGTAGTGAGGTTTTGTTAGGAGCCGAGTGTGTGTTGTTTGGTGCCATCTACAAAATTTTAACAAGGTTCTATTTAGTAAATTATGATATTAAGTCCTTAATAATTAATACCCTTTCTTGTTTCATAAACTTTAATTAATTAAGGTCTAGAATCCAAGTTGCATCACGAATAAGTGGTTAGGTATCCTTTATCCCGCCTATTCGAATCAACAAGGTAGGTAACGGTTTACCAATTATATCCAAATATAATTTTTAGAGTTATGGGATCCTATTATAACATTTATAAGTTTGGCATGTTTGATCCCATCTATGCCTTGGATTTCTAATGCTTAGGTGACATTTATCACAAGAGATTTCCAAACGAATCATCCTACTTAAACGGACGTGTAGTTTTGACAACTATTAATGGTTAGGTGTCCTTTATCCCATCAATATTGCAAAACTACTTCTTGTATCACAAGAAGACTCCAAGTGGTTAGGTATCCTTTATCCCGCAAGGAAATACAAGTGATACATGAGTGTCTTTAAGAAGGACGGCATAGATTCGTATTTCATAAGGGATTTGTATGTTTTACAATTCTAATTTTTGAAAAACATATGGTATCATGTAGATTGCATGCATCCAATGAACATGGTACCATTTAAATCTTATTTTGTTAATTGGTTCCTAAATCATAAAATCTCCATTTTATTGATTCTTTGTTTGTGGTCAAGATTACAATTAATATCCAATATTAAGTTTGAGTTTGATCACATATATTAGAACCAATTTATAATCCTAAATAATTACCATTATTACTTAGGGTTGGAGTTTGTAAGAGTTTATAAAATCTCCATTTTATTTCTTGTTTTAATCATTTTCAAAACTTGACTTAATAGGTTTTAAACAAAACCCATTTTAATAAAACCCATTTTATCACATCTTATGTTTTAAATGTCAACTTTTGAAAATACAAACTCCTTGATGATTATGTTTAATTATCTAGGTTGTCTAGCATGCAAAATCTTATTTTCATCCACAACATAACATAATAAAACATTCAAACATCACAAGCATGCATGGGTGCATAAACACAAGCCAACTAGTTTGATATTTCATGTGAGCCACACATGAAATATCAAGTCCAAACCTAGGGACAAAAGGGTGACAAAAACTCAACCAAATGATCTTCGATTTGGCTACAATTTTGCCAAGCTTCTTATATCACCATATGATACTTGAACCACCATTTCTTGACATCATAAAGTGAGATATGATTTTTTCTTCTGGTCCTCAAAAGTTGCAAAATCCAGGGGCAGCAGGAAGGAAAAATTTGTGTTTTTTTGTTGCATTTTTCAATTCATTCTTGGCTATATTGATGCTAATACTTGTTGAAACTTAATGTATATACTAGATATTAAAGTTACCAACAAGTATATCACCAAATGACCAAGATATGAATTTATAAAACACTTCCAAAACATTTTTGAAATCTGGACAGCAGCTCTTCAGAAAGTGCTGCTGTTGGGTGCAATCTTTTCTTACTTCCTTCTCTTGTTACATTTTGTGAATGAAATAAAATACAACTATTCTAAAAATAAAAAAAGGAATAAAAGAAGTAAATAACTAATTATTATTACAAACCATTTGAATAAAAGAATAGATTACAACCAAATCGAATACAAACACAAAACATGCATCATATGGTCCTTGGCTTGTTTATGCACCATTTTATCACATAAAATCATAAGAAAATCAACACTTTGTTTTTCTAAGGCAACATCTATGTAACCAAATGCATGCATACATAAAATATAGTTGGTTACATAAAATCATAGATTATATATTTGCATGTTGCCAAAGAAGCCATGCATGAAACTTTCATTCAAGAAGATGAACATTCATGGCTTCCAAAAACCAAGTTTATCCAAATAAACTTATTATCTAAACATGCAATATAGCCATGGCTCTGATACCAATTGTTGGAAATCATGGTTCATGTAGTTAGTTTCAAAAACAAGAGTTTGCAACGGAAGCATAAAATCATGAACACAAGTTCCATTTTCAAGAGGATCATGCTACATGCATGTAGAGATAAGTTGAAGAACAAACATAGTTTAAGTTCAAGATAATAACCTTTGTTCTTGGGTTTGGTTTGGATGATTTTGATAGCTAGGAATCAAATTAGAATCCCTCTATAGTTGATCCACCACAAGCTTGAACACCCTTGAATGCTAGTTCCACAACTTGCAAGTTATAACTCCTTTTCTTATGAAACCAAAAACCAATTTTCTTAGGCACTTAAGGAGAGTTATTTTGGCTGATTTTAGGCAAGAAAAATGATGTACAAACCCACTCAAAGTCGTGCACTATATCACCCACCAAAAAGAGAAAGCAAATGCCACTAGTTGGAAAGGAAAGACCCATGTGATTTCAATATTCAAAAGCTAGCATCTTCCACTAGTTTAACAACTCAATGCATGCTTTTATGTCTCCCATCATGGCTTAAATTATGGATGATCAAATGTAGTGCTAGTAGGTTTTATTATTTATAAAACTTATATAATTATAAGCTTATAAATAATACATCTTCTTATTTCTTAAATGGGATAACATTTAACCCATAAACTTATATATAAATAAACCATCTAAATATACAATCTTAATTGTATAATTATATATATACATATATATATATATATATATATATATATATATATATATATATATATATATATATATATATATATATATATATATATATATATATATATAACAATATATATATTATTTAATTTACCAATTAAATTAAATAAAAGGCTTATTTATAAATCAATTAAATCGTTTAACAATTTAAACAATTTAATTGTTACACTTAATTAATTCATCACATATGAATTACTAATCAACCTTTAATTTTGTAGTTATTATTATTTATCTCAAATAATAATAACCTACAAGATTAAATTGCAAGTTTAGTATCATTTGATGTTAAATCAAATTTAACGTTCTAAATGATCAATTGGTGTCAAACTTGTTGTTGGTGTGACCCTATAGGATCATATATTATTAGTAATATCATTTTATGATCATCCTTGGGCATATAGAACTAACAATTGTTAGTTCTATATGCCCAAGGATGATCATAAAATGATATTACTAATAATACATGATCCTATAGGGTCACACCAACAACAAGTTTGACACCAATTGATCATTTAGAACGTTAAATTTGATTTAACATCAAATGATACTAAACTTGCAATTTAATCTTGTAGGTTATTATTATTTGTAATAAATAATAATAACTACAAAAATTAAAGGTTTATTAATAATTCATATGTGATGAATTAATTAAGTGTAACAATTAAATTGTTTAAATTGTTAAACGATTTAATTGATTTATAAGTAAGCCTTTTATTTAATTTAATTGGTAAATTAAATAATATATATATATATATTGTTATATATATATATATATATATATATATATATATATATATATATATATATATATATATATATATATATATATATATATATATATATATATATATATATATATATATATATATATAATTATACAATTAAGATTGTATATTTAGATGGTTTATTTATGTATATGATTATGGGTTAAATGTTATCCCATTTAAGAAATAAGAAGATGTATTATTTATAAGCTTTTATTATCTAAGTTTTATAAATAATAACAACCCACTAGCACTTCATTTGTCATCATAAAACCAGCCATATTGGAAGGAAAAGAATGCATTAAGAACTTAAAAGAAAAGGAAGATGCTTTGTGTCTTCTAGCTTTTGATTATAGAAATCAAATGGGACTTTCTTTTAAGCTAGTTGAATGTGCTTTTCTTTTCTTTTGTGTGATATATGTTGGCCATGATTTTGAGGGTGTTTTGTACATCATTCTTGCTTCAAGAAATCAGCCAAAAACTCTCCTTAATTTCTTAGAAAAAATTGGTTTTTGGTTTCATAAGAAAAGGAGTCATATCTTGCAAGTTGTGGAACTAGCATTCAAGGGTGTTCAAGCTTGAGGTGGATCAACTATAGAGGGATTCTAATTTGATTCCTAGCTATCAAAATCATCCAAACCAAACCCAAGAACAAAGGTTATGATCTTGAACTTAAACTATGTTTGTTCTTCATCTTATCTCTACATGCATGTAGCATGATCCTCTTGAAAATGGAATTTGTGTTCATGATTTTATGCTTCCGTTGCAAACTCATGTTTTTGAAACTAATTACATGAACCTTGATTTCCAACAATTGGTATCAGAGCCATGGCTATATTGCATGTTTAGATAAGAAGTTTATTTGGATAAACTTGGTTTTTGGAAGCCATGAATGTTCATCTTCTTAAATGAAAGTTTCATGCATGGCTTCTTTGGCAACATGCAAATATATAATCTATGATTTTATGTAACCAACTATATTTTATGTATGCATGCATTTGGTTACATAGATGTTGCCTTAGAAAAACAAAGTGTTGATTTTCTTATGATTTTATGTGATAAAATGGTGCATAAACAAGCCAAGGACCATATGATGCATGTTTTTTGTTTATATTCAATATGGTTGTAATCTATTCATTTATTCAAATGGTTTGTAATAATAATTAGTTATTTCCTTCTTAATATTCATTTTGTAAATATTAGAATAGTTGTATTTTATTTATTTCACAAAATGTAACAAGAGAAGGAAGTAAAAGACCAAGAGAAGATTGCACCCAACAGCAGCACTTTCTGAAGAGCTGCTGTCCAGATTTCAAAATTGTTTTGGAAGTGTTTTAAAAATTCATATCTTGGTTATTTGGTGATATACTTGTTGGTAACTTTAATATCTAGTATATACATTAAGTTTCAACAAGTATTAGCATCAATATACCCAAGAATGAATTGAAAAATGCAACAAAAAACCACAAAACTTTTTCCTGCTGCCCCTGGATTTCGCAAGTTTTCAAGGGGGCAAAGAAAATTCATAACTCACTCAAGGATGTCAAGAAATGGTGGTTCAAGTGTCTTTTGGTGATATAAGAAGCTTGGCAAAATTGTAGCCAAATCGAAGATCATTTGGTTGAGTTTTTGTCACCCTTTTGTCCCTAGGTTTGGACTTGATATTTCATGTGTGGCTCACATGAAATATCAAACTAGTTGGCTTGTGTTTATGCACCCATGCATGCTTGTGATGTTTGAATGTTTTATTATGTTATGTTGTGGATGAAAATAAGATTTTGCATGCTAGACAACCTAGATAATTAAACATAATCATCAAGGAGTTTGTATTTTCAAAAGTTGACATTTAAAACATAAGATGTGATAAAATTGGTTTTATTAAAATGGGTTTTGTTATAAAACCTATTAAGTCAAGTTTTGAAAATGATTGAAACAAGTAATAAAATGGAGATTTTATGAACTCTTACAAACTCCAACCCTAAGTAATAATGGTAATTATTTAGGATTATAAATTGGTTCTAATATATGTGATCAAACTCAAACTTAATATTGGATATTAATTGTAATCTTGACCACACACAAAGAATCAATAAAATGGAGATTTTATGATTTATGAACCAATTAACAAAATAAGATTTAATGGTACCATGTTCATTGGATGCATGCAATCTACATGATACCATATGTTTTTCAAAATTAGAATTGTAAAACATTCAAATCCCTTATGAAATACGAATCAATGCCGTCCCTCTTAAAGACACTCATGTATCACTTGTATTTCCTTGTGGGATAAAGGATACCTAACCACTTGGAATCTTCTTGTGATACAAGAAGTAGTTTTGCAATATTGATGGGATAAAGGACACCTAACCATTAATAGTTGTCAAAACTACACGTCCGTTTAAGTAGGATGATTCGTTTGGAAATCTCTTGTGATAAAGGTCACCTAAGCATTAGAAATCCAAGGCATAGATGGGATCAAACATGCCAAACTTATAAATGTTATAATGGGATCCCATAACTCTAAAAATTATATTTGGATATAATTGGTAAAACTGTTACCTACCTTGTTGATTCGAATAGGTGGGATAAAGGATACCTAACCACTTATTCGTAATGCAACTTGGATTCTAGACCTTAATTAATTAAAGTTTATGAAACAAGAAAGGGTATTAATTATTAAGGACTTAATATCATAATTTACTAAATAGAACCTTGTTAAAATTTTGTAGATGGCACCAAACAACACACACTCGGCTCCTAACAAAACCTCACTACGGTCTCTCCTTGAAGGAGAAAAACTTAACCATACCAACTTCTTGGATTGGCACCGTAGTGTGAGAATTGTTCTTAAACAAGAAAAGAAAGAATATGTTCTCAATGAACCACTTCCAGAAGAGCCCCCTGCCATTCCTAAGCCCGCACACGATGCATGGCTTAAAAAGATGGATGATTCCATCGATGCATCATGCCTCATGTTGGCAACCATGATTCCCGACCTTCAGAAGGATTTGGAGAATCATTCAACCTATGACATGATTCATCAACTAAAGGAAATGTTCCAACAACTTGCAAGAACGGAAAGGTTCGAAACTGTTCGGGCTTTCCATGCTTGAAAGATGGAGGATGGGCAGTCGGTAAGCTCTTATGTGCTCAAAATGAAGAGTCACATTGATCATTTGGCACGTCTTGGAGTTGTGATGCCCGAAGAGCTAGCAACTGATATGATCCTTAACTCCTTGACAAAGTCCTTTGATCCTTTTGTCATGAATTATAACATGAATGGTTTAAACAAGACTATCCCGGAATTACATGGGATGCTAATTACCGGGGAAAAGAATATGCCTAAGAAAACCACTCAAGTTCTCATGATCAAGGAAGGTGGAACAAAGAGAACTAGACCCGAACACCCCACCAACTCCAAGGGCAAAGGGAAAGCAAAAGCTTTCAAAGGTAAGGGCAAGAAAGTTGTCCAACCTTCCCATCCGCCCAAGAAGAAGGCAAAGGTTGCCAAAGAAGACACATGTTTTGAATGTGGCAAAGCTGGGCATTGGAAGAGAAATTGCCCTACTTATCTTGCGGAGTTGAAGAAAAAGAAGGCCGGTGAAGGCACTTCAGGTATCTATGTGATAGACCTAGAACTTTATAATTTATCTCCTAACACATGGGTATTTGATACTGGTTGTGGAACTCACATATGTAATATGTTGCAGGGGTTCAAAAGGAGTAGGCAACTGAAGGCAAATGAGGTAGTACTTCGGGTTGGAAACAATGCAAGGGTTTCGGTGGATTCAATTGGAAGTTTTAATTTATTACTACCTAATGGCTTGTGTGTGACATTGTTGAATGTTTACTATGTTCCTAGCTTGACTAGGAATATTATTTCGGTTGCTAAATTAAGACAATGTGGATTTGATCTTTCCTTTAATAATGATGATATTTGTGTTTACAAAAATAATGTATTCTATTTTGAGGCTAGGCCTTTAAATGGAATTTATGAAGTAAACCTTGATGAAAAGACTAACAATGGCTCTTTATACCACACTTTCACCAAGAAACCCAAATTTGATTTGAGTCAAACCTATCTATGGCATTGTCGCCTTGGGCATATAAACAAGAATCGCATATCCCAACTTCAAAAGAGTGGACTTTTGAAGGCAAATGAGAATGACTCATTTGATATATGTGAATCTTGTTTACATGGCAAGATGACTAAAGCTCCTTTCTCCGGAACCAATGAGAGAGCAAAGGACTTGTTAGGAATCATACATACGGATGTATGTGGTCCTTTCAAGCCAATGACTAGATATGGTGAAAGATATTTCATCACCTTTACTGACGACTTTAGTCGTTTTGGATATGTTTATTTGATTAAACATAAACATGAGGCGTTTGAAATGTTCAAAACGTTTCAAAGTGAAGTGGAAAATCAACTCAACAAAACAATTAAAGTTCTTCGTTCTGATAGAGGAGGTGAGTACTTAAGTACAAACTTTATGGATCATCTTAAGTCTTGTGGAATTGTTTCACAACTTACTCCACCTGGAACACCACAACATAATGGTGTGTCTGAGAGGCGGAACCGAACACTATTGGATATGGTTCGATCCATGATGAGTAGAAGTACTCTACCTTTATCATTTTGGGGTTATGCTTTACAAACAGCTGCTCGTCTCCTAAATATGGCACCTACTAAAAAGGTAGATAAAACGCCTTATGAGATATGGCATGGAAGGGTTCCATCTTTATCCTATCTCAAGGTATGGGGTTGTGAAGCTTATGTTAGACAAGAAGCTTCAAACAAATTAGAACCCCGTTCAACTAAATGTATCTTTGTAGGGTATCCGAAAGATTGTCTTGGATACTATTTCTACAATCCCATCGAGAATAAGATATTTATTTCTCGAAAAGCTGAATTTCTAGAAAACAAGTTTCTGACAGAAGAGGCTAGTGGGAGGTTTGTGGAACTTGAGGAACTTCAGGAACCACAACCTGATACACAAGAAGTTGAATCTAGCATTCAACAAGAAATTGTTGAACCTGAACAAACGGTTGATCAGGAACAAATTGTAACACAAGGTGTTCGAAAATCTGGTAGGGTTCGAATTGAACCAGAAAGGTATGGTTACCTTTTGATGGAAGATAAATGTTATACGATAGATTCTGATGAACCCGTCAACTATCAGAGTGCAATATCAGATCCTGAATCTGATAAATGGCTTGAGGCCATGAACACTGAGATGCAATCCATGCACGATAATCAAGTTTGGAACTTGGTTAATCTTCCCACCAATTGTAAGACTGTTGGGAACAAATGGGTTTTCAAAAAGAAAATCGACGTGGATGGAAATGTTCACACTTTTAAGGCTAGACTTGTCGCTAAAGGATACTCACAGACTCATGGTATTGACTATGATGAGACCTTTTCTCCAGTGGCAATGATCAAGTCGATTAGGATACTTTTTGCCATAGCCGCGTACTATGATTATGAGATATGGCAAATGGATGTCAAGACCGCTTTCCTTAATGGATACTTATTGGAAGATGTCTATATGGATCAACCTGAAGGTTTTGTCGATCCCAAGCATCCAAACAAAGTGTGCAAGCTTAAAAGATCTATCTATGGATTAAAGCAAGCGTCTCGAACATGGAACATCCGTTTTGATGAAAAGATTACGAGTTTTGGATTCATCAAAAATGAGGATGACTCCTGTGTTTACAAGAAAGCTAGTGGGAGCATTGTCATAATCCTAGTATTGTATGTAGATGACATACTTTTATTTGCAAATGACATCCCAACCTTAAAAGGTGTCAAAGCGTTCCTTGAGAGTTGTTTCTCAATGAAGGATCTAGGGGAAGCTGCTTATGTATTAGGCATAAAGATCTATAGAGATAGATCTAAGAGACTTATTGGTATTAGCCAAAGTGTATATATTGATAAAATCTTGAAAAGGTTCAAGATGCAAGACTCCAAAAGAGGATTCTTGCCAATGCCGCATGGCACCATCCTAAGCAAGTCTCAGTGCCCAAACACTAGGACTGAACTTGAAAGGATGAAACATGTCCCATATGCTTCGACAATTGGGTCCATCATGTATTCCATGTTATGCACTAGGCCCGACGTCTCATGTGCCTTAAGTATGACTAGTAGGTATCAACAGAACCCAGGTGAAGCCCACTGGACTGCTGTAAAGAACATTCTTAAGTACTTGAGAAGAACTAAAGATATGTTCTTAGTTTACGGCGGTTTGGAAGAAAGCTTAAAGGTAAAGGGTTACACTGATGCAAGCTTCCAAACAGATAGGGACGATTCGAAATCTCAATCTGGGTATGTCTTTATTTTAAATGGAGGAGCCGTGTCTTGGAAGAGTTCCAAACAAGAAGTGATTGCACAATCCACTACAGAATCAGAATATGTTGCTGCTTCAGAAGCTGCTCAAGAAGCTGTCTGGATGAGAAAGTTCATAGAAGATCTAGGGGTTGTTCCTTCCATTCGGGACCCTATAGAAATCTTCTGTGACAATCTAGGTGCTATAGCTCAAGCAAAGGAACCTAGATTGCATCAAAAAACCAAACACATTCACCGAAGGTATAACTACATTAGACATGAAGTTAAGAATGGTGAAATAAGTATTCACAAGGTTCATACAGATCAAAATTTGGCAGACCCATTCACGAAACCTTTACCCCAAACTAAGCATGAAAGTCATGCTAAGGGTATAGGACTCCGTTTTTCTAATGAATGGATTTGATTTGTGTTTAATGTTTTATGAATATGAACTTATGTAAATGACAAGAATTATGTAATATATGTGACGTGATGTTTCATTCATAATTATTGTGTTTTATTAGCATGTTTAATCCTTGAATAATTTAGTTATTCTAAACGTCCATAGTCGATCATAGTTGTGGGAGCAATTATGAAGTAAGACTAATATGAATTGGATTGGTTGACTTTTATGGGTAAAAGTAGCAAAAGGATTGCAACCAAATTCATAGGTACTTGTCAGTGAACAAGTATTGAACTTGACCCGTTTCAAGATCACTCCATGGATCATCATCATAAATGATTCTTGAATAAAGGTATTATCATTGTATCCTTTGACCTGAGATACATATTTGGGACTCAAGTGTAGAGTGTACTATGCTTTGATATGGTTTACTGTTGTTCTTGAAATACAGACAACCATAAAGGCCATACTCATGTATAGTACTAACTATATGAGGGGCGTATGTAGTCAAGACGGGATTTGTTCCTCTTATGTGTTGAGAGTTAGACATCTAAGGCACCTGTTTGAAAGTTGAACATAAAATGAGAATGATTAAGATCCATGTCTCATGTTCAACATGATGTCTGTGACAAAGGGATAATTGATAGATAACCTTATACATCAATTAGAGCCTCGTGTTTTCTGAAGAATTGAATGTTCTTGAATGGCACAATGTCATGTGTTATTGGGGGCAGTGAAATGTTGCTAGACGTTTACCACTGTCGATATCATTCTATGATACAACCTTGTGCAAGTGGGAGATTGTTAGTTCTATATGCCCAAGGATGATCATAAAATGATATTACTAATAATACATGATCCTATATGGTCACACCAACAACAAGTTTGACACCAATTGATCATTTAGAACGTTAAATTTGATTTAACATCAAATGATACTAAACTTGCAATTTAATCTTGTAGGTTATTATTATTTGTTATAAATAATAATAACTACAAAAATTAAAGGTTGATTAATAATTCATATGTGATGAATTAATTAAGTGTAACAATTAAATTGTTTAAATTGTTAAACGATTTAATTGATTTATAAGTAAGCCTTTTATTTAATTTAATTGGTAAATTAAATAAAATATATATATATATTGTTATATTTATATATATATATATATATATATATATATATATATATATATATATATATATATATATATATATATATATATATATGTATATATGTATATATATAATTATACAATTAAGATTGTATATTTAGATGGTTTATTTATGTATATGATTATGGGTTAAATGTTATCCCATTTAAGAAATAAGAAGATGTATTATTTATAAGCTTTTATTATCTAAGTTTTATAAATAATAACAACCCACTAGCACTTCATTTGTCATCATAAAATCAGCCATATTGGAAGGAAAAGAATGCATTAAGAACTTAAAAGAAAAGGAAGATGCTTTGTGTCTTCTAGCTTTTGATTATAGAAATCAAATGGGACTTTCTTTTAAGCTAGTTGCATGTGCTTTTCTTTTCTTTTGTGTGATATATGTTGGCCACGATTTTGAGGGTGTTTTGTACATCATTCTTGCTTCAAGAAATCAGCCAAAAACTCTCCTTAATTTCTTAGAAAAAATTGGTTTTTGGTTTCATAAGAAAAGGAGTCATATCTTGCAAGTTGTGGAACTAACATTCAAGGGTGTTCAAGCTTGAGGTGGATCAACTATAGAGGGATTCTAATTTGATTCCTAGCTATCAAAATCATCCAAACCAAACTCAAGAACAAAGGTTATGATCTTGAACTTAAACTATGTTTGTTCTTCATCTTATCTCTACATGCATGTAGCATGATCCTCTTGAAAATGGAATTTGTGTTCATGATTTTATGCTTCCGTTGCAAACTCATGTTTTTGAAACTAATTACATGAACCTTGATTTCCAACAGTCGATGGCCTTTTACACAATCTAGGAGCATCTTCGTCCCATCCGTTCAAGAGCAGGCCAGAGACATTCCTATACCAGTCGAGAATGTACGATTACAATTTGGAATGTACGAAGGTAAAATTTCGGAATACCTTTACATCATCTCTCAAACTTCAGAACATTTGTTATTACTCTGGAATGACGTGTTCCAGAAAAAGTGGCTATTTTGTATAACATAAGATATATGTGGTCAAATATGCTAGTTATGTCATTCATAATGGCTAGTTTAATTAAATATCAAAAATGTTAAACGAGTTTCTTTAAAGCTTTACCTTCTCACTTAAATTGTTCAAATTCATTGGTGGACCATGTACTCCTTGATTGATAATTCACTTCAATGCTTGAGTATCACAAATTTCAACACAATAATCTACAAGAGCATTTTGTGTTCTTAGACATAACTTAGAAGCAACAAACAAGAATATATATATATATATATATATATATATATATATATATATATATATATATATATATATATATATATATATATATATATATATATATATATATATATATATATATATATATATATATATATATATATATATATATATATATATATATATATATATATATATATATATATATATATATATATAAGGGAAAGCCCACAGTGTACTGTCTTATTAGTACATATACATACATTACCACAAAATGGACAAGAATGGCAAAATGACAATTTTCATACTTACATGTTAACGTGCAATTTCTCATCTTTTCCGAAAGGTGTCTCACCTTCTAGGAAATCTTTAGACAAAACTACATTTTAGGGGTTTGTGAAATGTCTAATAATGCTTGAGACTTACAATTTTTTTCCAAAGGTTGTCCACACTCTTCCAGAAGCTACATACTTGAAATTCGAATAGTTATGATGTTGGCAAATTTTTCCGTGGTAAATTTCACCCCTTATACTAATTTGTCACCCCTCAACAAGTTTTTTTCATTGTACTTGTCTTATATTTTATTAGGTAACGAGGTTCTACCTCGAAACACTAGAAGGGGCTCAACCCTTTCACCACGGAAGGGGACGCGACACTTGTATAAATTTCAAGTGTCTTGTTTTGAATCAAATCAAACTGGTCTTATACAAGTATGCACTTTGCATCGTCTATCTCGCATCATAATTACTTACCTAATGATCACCATTTATAAAGCAACACCAAAATTACACCATGATCAGGTGAAACTAGATTTACCAACAAGAAATAATGAAATACAGGCTTGAATATTTGAGTTCACTAATGATGTTCCGTATTTAATTACTTACCTAATCATCATCCATTTAAAAGCGACAAGATCAACGTTAATAGTGTTAAAACGCCATTAAACCGCAAGTTCTCTCTAAACCTGATCAATCAAAAGCAAATGTTGCTAGAGATCTGGAGAGATGATAGGATGTGTATGATAACCAATGATTGTATTTATTTTGGATCACATATATTCACTTTATGTATATTATATTTCGATCATATGCCTGGGTGTCACAAAACCGGCCTCATGTTAATCCAAAGAGAATGACAATTCTGAGTTTTAGGCGCAAAGCAAGAAGAATAATCCTCAAATTCTGTATATCATACATTAGATCTTAAGAGAGCCAAAAATATGGCATTGCTTAAGTGTATATACTAGTAATGTAAATAAAAAAAAAAAACCCTAGACAAGGATGACAAATTGCCGGTAATAAAATAGTTATAAACGATTTTGGACAATTAGAAGTAGTTCAAACTCAGCTATCAGACAACCCCATGCAGTCAACTGCATCCTAGGTCAAATCCAACACCAAACTACTATGGCCAACCCCACTAGCACTCGTTAAATTCCAATTTCCCAAAATACTTGATGACACTAACATCACCAACTAATTTTCCAATCCTTGTGTGATCAACATCGAATGAAAATTATTTTGACTTGAAAGCTTCAAAAGCTTCAACCAGGGTCGATAATCATAGGATAACAAACCATTTGGACAATGAGATGCAGAATTGTTGTGGGATTCGTCAACAAGGTGTAGTGATATTAAAACTTGGATATCAAATTGGATTGTGTTAGACTGTTAGTATTGTGACCTTATATGCCACAAAATCTACTAATTAAGGGATAATCCTAATGAAAAGCAATTCCAAGTTAGACTGTTAGTATTGTGACCCTATTTGTTTCAGGTTGTTCTTGTAATAGAATCTAAACCACTAATAAAATCAGTATATATATAAGCATTGAATGATAGTTTTAATGTAGTTGACAAAACTTTTAGACATTAATAGTTGCCCATCACGACATGTGCCTCCATAGCTGGCCCCTGGACCTCGCCTCCAGAACATGGCATCAGGGTCCCAACGTGGCCCAAACCACATGTAAGCCTTGAAGCCCAAATACATTTTGAATAAATCACAACGTTTTACCATAGTTAAATATTCTTGTTATATATCGACTATGGTTTGATAAAATGATGAAATATATATTACAAGTAACAAATATTAGGTAGATGAAGATCTTATAGTAACGCAAACAAAACCATTGTAACATCTGAAGTTTTTTCCACCGCCATTGTTGCTTCCTCAACATCAACAACAGGCACAGAAGCCAGCATCTTCTTCGTTACTCTCTTCTCCCTCTCCTGTAAAAAAAAAAAAAAGCAAAATCCATGGTGTCATCAATCAAAACCACATTTATGATTTATTAATAAAAAAAAAGGACAAAAGTAGCAATATTGGAGGAACGCTTTCAACTAGATAGTCACTTTTTCGACCTTTTCCATAGATAACCACCAATTTTGCACTATTTGCTACGACATTTATATTTTGTCTGGTCCCCACAAAAAGAGTAAATTATATCATTGGTCCCAAAAAAAATTTCAATTATAGTCTCAAAAAATTTTGTCTAGCAAATTTGGTCAGTTTTATAAACTTTTTTGTCTCTATTTCAAGTAAAAAGACTATTTTGGGAGCTATAATCATGGATTAAAAATAATCCTTTTACCTGGAGTGGGACAAAAAACATTCCAAGAACCTCAAATAAGAATCAAAATATTCATAGAAATTTTTTGGATCAAAACTGAAAAAAAAAACGATACACACGGACAAAAGTGTAATTTACTAGAAGAAAAAGTAATCTTAAAAAAAGTATATACTGCTAAGATTGTTCTTTATACACAGCGAAAAATCAAAAAATTCATATTATTGTGAAAATCACTAACTTTTATCAATTTCTTTTTTGAAGTTATTTTGTTGAAAACCCATTTTTGCAGCAAAAAGAAGTTCCGTAGTGCAACAATGGAATGTTAGATTGAGATAGATTTTCAAAAAAAAAAAAAATAATATATTGTGAAAATAAAAAAAATTTCTAAAAAGATTTTGCTCACGACAAAATTCTAAAAAGATTATGCAATATATGCAACTTGGAGGTGGAAGACGTGGATCATGCTCTAATTGTATGTCCTAGAGCGGTTGAAACTAGAAGATGGATCTTTAATTGGTGTCACATTCTGGGGTAACTGTCTAAGGAAAATGAAGGTATTTGAAGCCATAATTCAATGTTTGACCTGGCAACTCTGGAAGACGAGAAATTTCAAGGTTTTTAGTGAGCGATTAATGTCCCCAATTGTTATTGCGGATGAGATTATTGTTACTTCTTTTGATTGGGTGAAAGATACAGGTAAATTGAAATACACTTGGGCGGAATGAGTTTGTTCCCCATTATCTCGCGTGTAATCTCTTATTTTAAATTTTGTATCTTGTATTCTTCCTCGCTTAGCTCCTTGCTAAGCTTAGAGTTTCTTTCTTATTTAATGATATTTGCTGTTTCAAAAAAAAATTGTAGGAACTTTCATCAATGGCTTCTCTTTTCTCGTAATCTTCCCTCAAAAAAATTGTTCCCCATTCGCCCATCTTTACTCAACTGTCGAATGTCAAGTGACTGCCTGAATGGAATATTCTTTTCTCGTAATCTTCCCTCAAATATTTACTATTTTGCCATTGGGACATGAACTTGCCAACTTCGACAACAGAAAGATCCTTAAGGGCAGTAACGTCTTTATTCGCAGCCATGTTTCTTGCCTCATTCAAAACTAGGGATGGCAACGGGGACGGATATATCGGGGATTGCATTCCCCATCCCCATAACCGTATCCTCGACCCTATCCCCATAACCGCCTCCATAACCGTCGGATATTAAAAATCCGTCCCCATCCCCATCCCCATCGGGGAACGGGGATCCCCAACGGGTAATCGGGTATTTTTTTTCCCAATTAAAAGTTTTTGAAATTTTATCTAAACAACTCAAAATTTCCAAATTGCAACCATAAAAAAGTCTAAAAACATTAATACTAAATATGTAAATTAGAGAATTTAGAGTATTGGTTGATGGTTTTACGGCTAAAGATATGTACGACGTATCATATATATATATATATATATATATATATATATATATATATATATATCGGGTATCCGACGGGGTCGGTTTCGGTTACGGTTATGGGTACCCGACATGTAGAACCATCCCCGCCTCCATCCCCGATTTTCATATCGGGGATTATCCATCCCCGTCCCCATCCCCGATCAAGTCGGGGATTTATCCATTAAATTCGGTTTCGGGTTTCCGTCGGATACGGTTATTTTTGCCATCTCTATTCAAAACCGATCGGTTTTGGTAAAAACAACTATTCTGTAAAAAGTAAAAAATGTCTAAAAAGAATTTATATGGTTGTAACTAAAACTAAGAAAATATCAAATTACCAACATACCCCCTCTTCTCGTTCATTTCTTAATTCACGAATCTTTTCATAAACTGTCTCTTTTTTCTGTCACCAAACGAAGTTCTTCCACTAAAGAATTGATAACATTGTCTATGGCATCCTTTTGACCTTCGAGTGTTTTGACGTTTGACTTTATAGCTTCTTGTCATCTTTGCGGACCCCATCAAGATCAACACCAATAAGCTACAATGAAATGGAAATAAAAGTGATTGAGTTTGAAGTTACCGACTGTAAATCTCATGAGATGAAAAACTCCCAAAACTTAGCTTGACCTGATCTTGAATCGAATCTTTTTCACCAACTGATTTTTCAATTTCAGCCCTCACTGAAATTTGCATGCATTGTATACATCGAGATCAAAGAGTATGAGTTTGAAATCGAATTCAAATTTTACACATTAACAACCTAAAATTCACGAGACCTGGATCGAGCGTCGCCAGAAAAAACCTAAATTTAAATGGCTTATGGCTTTTTGAGTATCAAAATGACAACAATACCCTCCTTAACTAACACTTAACCCTGTTCCTTTACCCTTTGTTGTAACCCGCCTCCATCATCACGATCCATACGTATCTGCATCCGGCATCTCTCCCTCATCGCTGCAACTCCGGCGACATCTCCGACAACTGCTTCTCTGACAGCTTCTCCGGCTGATCTCTCCGCTTCATCTCCTCCATCAGACTGCAGACTGCGTCTGCGGCGACTTGGCATCTCCTCCATCGGACTGTATCTCCGCCGACTGCATCTTCCACTCCATCGCCGACGTCTTTCTCCATTAGCATCTCTCGGTAACCTTCTTTCTCCCATCAATAATCCCAGATTTTCTGTTTAGAACCAACAATTGCCTGCATAATTCCATCCGATTTTTCTGTTAAATCTTGATGAATCAACTGGTGTAATTATTTTTCTGTTAATCTGTGTTTGCATTGAATCTCAGATGAAACTGTGTTTGCTTGTTTTTCTGTCATAATTTCTGTTGCATTGAATCCGGTTTTCTGTTGAAGCTTGATGAAACTGTGTTTGCATTTTTCCTGTTGATGAATCTGTGTTATTATTTTTTTCTGTCATAAAGGTTGCATTTTTTCTGTTAAGAAATTGTATCTGCATTGATATTGTGATAAAGGGAAAATGACTTATAAGGGTAATTATGTTTCAAAAGTGTTCAAAAAACACCATCCAATTTTGGTCTGTTCAAAAAACATCATCCAAGTAAGACCTTTGTACAAAAAACACCATCCAAGTAAGGCCTTTGTACAAAAAACACCATCGAACTACATGTTTTGTTCAAATTTTACCCGATGGTAACCGGCTCTTGCAGGTTAAAGGATGACTTGGCCGGTCACCAAGTATTAGGCCAAGTCATCCTTTAACCTGCAAGAGCCGGTTACCATCGGGTAAAATTTGAACAAAACATGTAGTTCGATGGTGTTTTTTGTACAAAGGCCTTACTTGGATGGTGTTTTTTGTACAAAGGCCTTACTTGGATGGTGTTTTTTGAACAGACCAAACTTGGATGGTGTTTTTTGAACAATTTTGAAACATAATTACCCTTATAAGTCATTTTCCCTATGATGAATGTTGATTTTTGTGTTTGCATTGATAGTCATCTGTGAAACCCGTAAAGCTTGATAAATCTATATGGCCTAAAGGTTGCATTGATAGTCATCTGTTATGTATG
This sequence comes from Cichorium intybus, assembly GCA_023525715.1. Classification (NCBI taxonomy): domain Eukaryota; kingdom Viridiplantae; phylum Streptophyta; class Magnoliopsida; order Asterales; family Asteraceae; genus Cichorium; species Cichorium intybus. The sequence continues at coordinate 133,450,106 of CM042012.1, forward strand.
GCCTAAAGGGCTTTATTTTTCTGGTTATGTTGGATTGTTGCAAAAATCACTGCTTATTAACAATTCGGATAAAAAATACAAAAGAATAGAAGGCATAAACTAAGAACACAAGGTTAATATCTAATAAAGTTCCAATATTTTGACATAATTTATAAAAGAGTCTCAAATTAATTTTTATTTACAAAAAAAGACAGAAAACCTACTAATGTTTTCAAATTAGTAATTTTTAACCTTTTCGGCAGATAACTACATGTTTTATCTTCAATAAAGTTATAATATTTTGACCTATTTTACGGAAAAGTCTCAACATATTTTATCCTCAATAAAGTTATAATATTTTGGGCCCGTTTATGGGAAAATCCGAATATTTTGACTCAGTTTACAAAGAAAAAATTACGTATTTATACATGTATTTACGTTTTTAATAACGTATTTATATGTTTAAAAATGTATTTTTATGTATTTATAAAAATACTTAAAAATAACGTATTTAATAACGTACATATAGTTAAAAAAATACGTAAAAACACATGTACAAATACCTTTTATAAACATATAAATACGTAAAAAAATTATGTTTTCTTCATGTATTTATTCCAAATGACGGATATGGATTTCAGTAAATTTGTTATAGGGATTAGACCGACTGGAAAGTGACCGAACAAAATTGAATTGCACAGATTAGATGATTATCAATATTTGTTGTTTAATTTAAATTCTGATAACAATGATTTCGTGGTTTCTAGAATGATATCCAATATTAGTTGCTATAAATTTCGTTTAGATTTCATATTGTTAGGTAATTATGAAATTATTGTGTTGTTTACTTTTACGCATTTTTAAGTATTTTTACGTATTTTAAATAAATACATGTATAAATATGTAAACATACATTTTCTAACGTATAAATATGTTATTAAAGACGTAATTATGTATAAATACGTAATTTTTTCCAAGTAAACTGAGTCAAAATGTGTGGATTTTTCCGTAAACTGAGCCAAAATATTAGAACTTTATTGAAGATAAAACATGTTAGGATTTTTTTGGACCAAAATATTAGGACTTTATTGAAGATAAAATATGTAGTTATCTGTTGAAAAAGTTAAAAATGACTAATTTGAAAACACCGGTTTTCTGTTCTTTTTTGCAAACCAAAATTAATTTGTGACATTTTCATAAATTAGACCAAAATATTGAAACTTTATTGGAGATTTCTAATAACACAATTATAATTATTATCATAATCGCTGTTGTAACTATTACATTTCCATGTTTCTTGTAAACAGTTATCCTTGAATCATCTGTTTCGTGTTCCTAATTTTGTTCAATATGCGGTAAACAATTGTACATTTCTGCATGTTCGATTTTTGTTCAACTTGCAGATCTTCTCGTCACTGATTATCCTTATGGGTTTTATTTAGAGGTGAGCATAATAACCGAAAAACCGAACCATAACCAATATAACCGATATAACCGAACCAATTAAACCGAACCATTAATAAAAAAGGTGGTGCGGTTTATGATTTGTATTAACCGAATCATAATGGTTCGGTTTTGGTTTTTCTGTAAAACCAAACCGTATATAACCGAATCAAACCAATTAATAAATATATATTTGAATATATATATATATATATATATATATATATATATATATATATATATATATATATATATATATATATATATATATATATATATATATATATATATATATATATATATATATATATATATATAGAGAGAGAGAGAGAGAGAGAGTTAGGATATAATAAAAACTACAATTATTGTGTGGTCGTGAGGACCAATCACAGTCAAGAATCAGTAAAGGGTATTGTGGTAAATTAATATATTAATCAATTAATTAATTATAAATTAGATCCTATATTTATGGTGAATTATCCTACAATTATGGTAAATGTATCTATAATTATGGTAACAACTACATCTCCTCATACATCTTTATCCCTACACCACGTTTAACCATAAATCCTCTACACACTCCCACCGAAATTGAAAATCTAAAATCGAACAACATCAATTCTCGCCGGACAGTCATCGCATCCACCATAAAAAAACGAACTTGATGCCACCAAGATACTACACCGAACGATGTCAAAGCGCCGTTGTACCACCACTGTCATATTTCCTGCAACTCGTCCTTATGATTACTTGTAGCCTGTCTTCTCTACATCTGAACAAGATCAAAGCACTTCGCTTCCAGTGGCGACGATATGTCGGCCAATGAAGACAAGTACTGCGACGATGACGAGAAAAAAGAAAAAAAAAAGACAAGCTCGTTGGTCGTTTGCCTCAATCGAATCAACCACAAAACCAACTAGCTTCTTCTGATTTAATTAGATCGTCCTCGGTTAATTCAACATCTTATGGCATTGATTTAAATGTTGTTGATAACCGCAAAATTAACTCCGGAATTTTTGCTATTATCACCGCTACCAGGTAAATTTAGATTGAAACCTAAAATAAGGGTTTTAAAGTTTTGCTTGAAATCCTAAGGAATATTGTATGTACACGTGGTGGAAGAAAGGTAATTTTTTTTAGTGTTGATTTGTATTTGTCTTTTGTTTTAAAGTTCTTTGTTTTTATTTTCCTTTCCAAGAATTGGGTGCGTGTATTTCTTGAGTCTGTATTTGTCATCAGGTTGGTGTTTTTTGTGATTTTGTTTAAATTGTATATTCTTTTAGAATTTACATTCTAGACTTAGATTATCAGGTTGGTGTTTTTTGTAATTCATTCTACCATAATGAACTAATTTCAGATTGTTGGTATGGAGAGATAGCTCGACATTCTTGTAGATTCTGGGTAATGTCTTATAGTATCATTCTAATAGAATGTTTCTGTATAATTTTGTAATTCTAGGATCAATGTTCATTCTAACATGTGAGAATATCATTCTGATGTTGCAGGGGAATTCTTTGTGCATTCAAAACACATGAGAAATCAAGAAGAAGCACTAAAGTTTGATTTCAAGGCAGTCATTTTGACAGAATGTACTACTTATAGAATGTCATTATGTTTTGTATATTAGATTCTAGTATATTATTCTTGTAATTTTGATGTTACACAATACAATGTAAATCTAATTATGTATGATTTTGTAATTCATTCTACCAGAATGTGTATATTACTCTCAAAATTTGCAGTAACATTTTTTAAGAATACTAGTCATTCTAATGTATGATTTTGTAATTCATTCTAATAGAATGTACACGATTAAGAACTTAGAATAAGAACTGGAATTAATAATACAATTTTATAAGAATTATAACAGATCCAAAATCTGAATTTACAAATAAAATTGAATTCGAATTTGAAATTAAATTTAAATCCGAAATTTCATACCATAAAAATCTCACATTCCGTAACTGAAAAAGTATAAAAAGCCCATATTACCCTTTAGAATGATATAATTGGAAAGTTGATATTTTTAAATTAAAAAAAATCAATATTCTGTTATTAATTACAACCATTGATGGTTATGATTCTACGCACCAGATTTGTCCTTACGTCCACACAATAACTGTGGTTCTTAATATAACCTAGCCCTATATATATATATATATATATATATATATATATATATATATATATATATATATATATATATATATATATATATATATATATATATATATATATATAGGGTTATTGTTACTGTAGCCCAATAAAGTCATGATTTTAACCCGATTAGGTCCTTGAAGTTTTTTTTTTGCGCAATAGGCCCTTAAAGAATTAAAAAACGTGTCAAATTGGGGAATAATCCTCTTTTCAAACAAGTTAGCCAATAATAGGTTACGTGGCTGGATGACATGGAAAATGTTTAAATTAATGAGGATATTATGATTTGCCACCTAAGAATGGACTATATTATTAAGACTCTGAAGAGACTAAAAGAAACGAAGAAGGTGATCAAACTAGGGTTTTGATGAGATAAATCGGTGAGAAGCAGAGAAGCTAAAGAAATGACGACTTCAAACCTTGATCCTGAGGGAGTATACGCGGTTGTGGAGCTCAACTATCAAGGGATATTTCGTCGATGTCCTTTCTCTTACGAAGACGGTATGAGTTTTACTTTTACGGAACATGATTGGGCTAGTATGAACTATGCCGAGTGTGTAAATTTTTTGGAAAAATTCATGCATGAGGATTGTAAGAAGCTTTACTACTGTGAGCCTGGTGAACCCATGTATAAAGGCCTTCGGCCTATTGCAAACGATCTCGATTATGCGAGTTTTATTTTCATAGCTTTTGGTACGATTGGGAAAATTTCGTTATTCTTAGACCATATTGGGGATGAATTAGAGGATTATATTGATTTAGACAAAGAAAATGAAGAACATGATTCATGTGTTGAGGGTGGAGAAAATGGAGATGATACAGCCACCCTTAGGGATGTTGCTGTGGATTACACTAACGAGCCAATCAGTATGAATAGAACATCAGGTGATATGTTCCTTAGTAAACTCTGTGCTTAGGAGGAAGAGGAGGAGAACCAAAATATTTCTCTAGATGATGAGGGGGAAAGTGAAGAAACAATTCAAGAGCATTCAATTTTTAATGAACATTTACCTTGGAAGAAGCAAAAACCCATACTTGGTATGAGGTTTAAGAACCCTGCCCAAGTAAAACACATGTTGTGCAACTATGCTGTGGCTCATGGGTACCAACTTTGCTTTGAAAAAAACGATAGTAAAAGGCCGTTGGTGAGGTGTTGTAAGGGTAAATGTACATTCAGGTTATGGGCCTCTTGGATGAGTGAAGAGGAAAGTTTCCAGATTAAGTCTCTGAAGATGGACCACAATTGTGCAATAAATTTTAAGTTGGGGTCACTAGTAACATATGCATGGATAGGGAGTCACTATACCAAGGAGATTATAGCTAGGCAGAAGATGAGTGTAAGGAAACTAAGAGATGAGGTTGTAAAGAAATTTGGAATTCAGGTGAGTCTTGGGCAATGCAGAAGCGCAAAAACTTATGCACTTAAACTGATAGAAGGCAATCTAATTGATCACTATGCCAAGCTATGGTCATATGGTGAGGAGATAAGGAGATCCAATCCAAGGTCTAGTGTGAAGATTAATGTGAACTGCATGCCAGATGGGAAGAACTACTTTAGCAAGTTCTATGTTTGTTTTGATGTTGTGAAAAGGGGATGGCTACAAGGGTGTAGAAGGGTCATAGGTCTAGATGGATGTTTTTTAAAAGGTATTTGTAAAGGAGAATTGCTAAGTGTTGTGGGCAGGGATGCTAATAATCAGTTATACCCCATAGTATGGGCAGTTGTTTGTGTGGAGAACAAAGAAAATTGGAAATGGTTTTTGGACAATCTAATGGATGATTTGGATTTAAGATTAGGAGGTAGCATTACCTTCATTTCAGATCAACACAAGGTAATAACATCCTTTTAATATACATCTATTTATAAATTGTTATGTATTATTGCTAATAATTGCTAATAATGTGTCTTATCAGGGTCTGATTGAAGCAGTGAAAGAGATGTTACCATATGCAGAGCACAGGCAATGTGCTAGGCATATTTGTCAGAACTTGAAGAAAAGGTATAGTGGAGCCCAGTATGAAACCTTGTTTTGGAGAGCTGCCAATTGTTCCACTGAAGCAGCCTTTAAGGCTACCATGAAGGAGCTTAATGTGTTGAACCCTAATGCTCATAAGTACCTAATGGATAGAGACCCAAAAACATGGTGTAAAGCATATTTCCACCCAGGAAAATGTTGTGATTCTATTGAAAATGGGATGTTTGAAAGCTTCAATGCTTTAATTGTGGAAGCTAGGAAGAAACCAATAATCACAATGCTGGAAGAGATAAGGTTGTATATGATGGATCGACTATACAACCTGAAGAAAAAGGGACAGACATGGGGTAATCAGGTATGCCAGCTATAAGGGACAAACTCAATGATCTTAAAGTTCATTAGAGACATTAGCATGTTCTTCCCAGTGGTTTAAATCAGTTTGAAGTTAGAGGTACATCTGATGCCTTTGAGGTTGATCTTGAAAGGAAAACATGTTCTTGTAGAATTTGGCAAATTAATGGATATGGTTGTGTCCACTCTGCAGCTTGCATATGTTATCTGAATAGGGATGTGGAATGTTATGTTGACAAAATGTTTACAAGCATGACATACATGAAATCATAAAGGTATAGAATTAAAGGTATGAATGGAAGTAACATGTGGCCTGAGACATCATATATTCCACCTTTACCACCTGTGGCTACGAGGATGCCTGGAAGACCTACTACAAAACGTAAGAGAGATGCTATTGAAGACCCAACTGGGAATAGGGTGTCTAAGTTGGGTAAAAGAGTTAAATGTAGCATTTGTAGGGAGGTAGGCCACAACAAAGCCAGTTGTGGCAAGAGGGGAAGACCAAATAAATTACACATCAGAAAAGGTAAGAAACAAAGGGTCCATACTCAACAGGTGGTTGGGAATGATACAGTTAATGGTGCAAATCAGGAAGGGCATGGTGATGTTGAGGTTGGGCATGAACAGGGGGTTGTTGATGTAAGTATAATTAACTTCATCTTATTTGTTACTGATAACGTGTGAATTATCTAACTTATTCTAAGTTGCAGGTAATTGTCAATGAAGGAGGACCTAATAGTGATCAAGTGCAAGTTAGTCAACTTTTTGATGAAATGGATGTAAGTCTTTCAATGATGCAGGCAAATACTGATGAAGAGGACCAAAGTGGTGTGCAACATGCTGTGGAAGTGTTACCACTAACACCTATTGCTCAAATCTTGGAGAAAATTAGACGCAGAAAATCAGATAGGATTGTCAAGAGGAATTTAAGTAGGGTGGTTGGTGGGCCTGATGCACCTGGAGGTTCAATGGAGAAGACTGTCAACTTAGATTAGGTTTTTTAAATTTGAATGGTTTTAGACTAAAGACAATGTACTTTGATTTGGTCATTTGTGGGGTATGTTTATTACACTAGAATTTTTATTTGACATTCAACCTTTAAAAACCATGGCTTGCATGTACCAAACTTGAAGCCTTTATGGCATATTTTGGATTGTAATATAAGCTATTCAGGTTTGCATGCATGCAAATGACTTACATGGTACCATTTGTTAGTTTTTAAATGATTAAAGTGAATATGCATGTGGTCCTGTAAACTAATAAACAATGGGCCATGCTTTGTACCATATGTTAGTTTAAGGTATGTGGTCCACAAACCAAATGACTCACATGGTACCTTTTCTTAGTTCTGAGATGGTTGAATTGGATTTACATGTGGACCATAATGTCCTGTAAACGTATAATGCACAAAGTTGCATGTGGACCACAATGATTTGTACTTTAACCTAGTTTAATTGGATTTTCATGTGGACCACAATGTCCACATTGGTTAACACATTCTTGAACGAATAAAGCATCACCTGTACACACTAACCCACATGACATTCATTAAGTCAACTAGATGACAATTGTGGGACAAGGACATCACTTTTCCAGATCAAATGCTCGCATATATGTGGAAACATGTGGGCCAACACTTACCCACATGACAACGAATAAACTAGTACACATGTTTGTGCAAAGCAGACATGGTGCATGGTTTCTAGTTCTAGTAATGTACTTTACCATAAAGAAAGACTTTTAGAGATTCTGAAAACAACTTAACATTGCTAACATATATTATAAAAGTTAACTTATATAACAACTTGTTACAAAATGCCCCTCTTTAAAGGGGACCAAGCAGATCATATGTTAGGTTAGATATAGACATTTTCCATGTTTGTCACCAAAAGTCTAACCATACGGTTGGAATATTAGTTCATCAACCGTTTGCAATTCCCAAAAACTATATACATTCCAACCAAACCCTTCCAAAACGACCAAAATCCCCTACATAACCACCTTCACTTCACAACCACCATCAATTCCTTCCCTTCACGGCTTCACCCACATGAGGACCAAAACCACAAGCAAAGACAGGATAATCTTTTTGTACTTACACAGTCGACGATTCAAGCCAGCCACCTCCGTTTCATGATTGATGTTCTGCATCTCCATCCTTTCATTCAGCTTCGCGATCATACCTTCAAGCTCTTCAATTTGTCTACGATACTCAATCAGCTGTGTCCTCGACTCAGCTAAATCAAGCTTCTTTTTCGTATCCAACAGGACTTGCTTGTAATAAAGTGGGTCGTCTTTCCATTCTAGGTCCTTCCAGTCGAAGTACCCGCAACTTTTCTTCTTGGTCTGCATTAAAGATGAAACATTCCAAGGTCAGTTACGGTTTGCGATTAACCTCATATGGGGTTTGCGATTTACAACCCCTAAAGCAGATCGACAACATCCCCTAAACAAAACGACCTCATATGAACGATTTACAAACACATTTCCTTCGATCGGACAACACATTTCCTTTTTTTCGTCAAAAGTTTTCATTTTTTTAACAGATCGACCTCATACGAACGATTTACAAACACATACCATCGAGTTTGCGCAGTTGAAAAATTTTTGTCCAGGGTTTCGAGGGCTCCAGGAGGTGCGTTCAACAACCGGTAGCCTTGGGTCGCACCCGCACAGCTGCGGTCGATCGCCAACCGGAGCTTGACGAGCTCTCTCCTCCAGTGAACAACAACATTCGAACTAGACGCCATCACTTTCTACTTTTAGGGTTTTCAGTTTCAAAAACGGGAAAAAACTTTGAATCCTTTACCACCTGAAACCCTTCCCTTTTTAATCGAGTAAAAGTCGCCTTCGTGACGTGGACATGTTGTCCACGTGTCAGTCCAGCTCATACAGCCACGTCACCCATTACCGGTTAACTTGTTTGAAATGAGGATTATTCCCCAATTTGACACGTTTTTTAATTTCTTTAAGGGCCTATTGCGCAAAAAAAAAAACTTCAAGGACCTAATCGGGTTAAAATCGTGACTTTATTGGGCTACAGTAACAATAACCCTATATATATATATATATATATATATATATATATATATATATATATATATATATATATATATATATATATATATATATATATATATATATATATATATATATATATATATATATATATATATATATATATATATATATATATATATATATATATATATATATATATATATATATATATATATATATATATATATATATATCAGTGTTGTAAAAGTCGGCCTAGGCGGCCGCCTAGGCGGCGCCTAGGCGCTAGGCGGGCGGGTTCCGCCTACGATTAGTGGTAGGCGGTCAAGTTAGGCGGATTTGGTCAACGGCGGTCAAAATCGGGTTTAGGCGGGCCTGGGCGGGTCTAGGCGGCAAAATTTTCAATTTTTCAAAATTCAAAATTTTCAAAATTTCAAAATTTTCAAAATTTCAAAATTTTCAAAAAATTTCAAATTTCTATTATTTTCAAAAATTAACAAATTTTCAAAAAAAATCAAAATTTTAGATTTTTAAAATTTAATTTTAGAAAATGTCATTAATTATGATAATCGGTGGCTAAATTACGATTATTGATGATTAAAATTGTCAAAAATATCATTAATTAGTCTAAACATTCTGATGTTTGATGACTTACATATTTAAACACTTAGATTTATCAAATTTTTATGCTTATTTATTTATTTTGTAAGGATATATGTAATATCTAAATTTTAAAAAATAAATTTTGTTACAATTAATACTCTCCGCCTAGGCGCCGACTAGTCCTCGCCTAAACCGACTAGTCCTAGGCCCCAGTCCACCGCCTGCCTACCGCCTAGCGACTTTTACAACCTTGATATATATATATATATATATATATATATATATATATATATATATATATATATATATATATATATATATATATATATATATATATATATATATATATTAAGTTCTTAATCTAATCGTTAAAAATTTTAAATCAAGGCTCGATACATATTTATTAGGAAACTAATAAGTCTACACAAACAAAAAAAATGCATTAACCGATTGTAAAGTAAATCAAATCTTTTTTTAACGTTTGTATGAATTCTAGTGTACAATTGTAAGATATTAAAAGTCGATACTAGCTTTAATGGTTAATATCATTATTTTGACTTTTGAGACAATTTAACTCTTAAATTCATACAAAGCATAGAAAGTTATAGATAAACGAACTTTAAATTTTTATGTAATTATGGTTAACCATTATTAACCACTAACCAAAACCATTAACCGATTAAAACCGTTAACCATAACCAATATTAACCATAACCAATGGCTACTAAAATGTATTAACCGATTGTAATGGTTATGGTTCGGTTTAGGCCAATAACTGAACCAAACCGTCCCATTCACACCCCTAGTTTTTTTTTTTTTTTTTTTTTTTTTTTTTTGAATTTATGCTTAAATTTTACAATTTGGAAGAGATAGTTGGAAAACTTTTTAAAACTAAAACAAAACTTCATTGGGTTTCAATAACATTAACCCATATGCTTATATACTCTGTAGGTTACGTATTGCACTTCAATGATTCTAAGAACCAAAACAATTCTAGAATTTCTTCTTTTTTCTAGAATTGAAAAATGGAATCGGACCCCCGCCGGATACACGCTCAAGTAATAAAAAAGAACATCGCCGGCGCCTCCGAGTACCGTTTCCAGCTCAACAATCTCGTAACTCTCTACTTCAAGTCTCACCTCCTCCCCTACGCCGTTCGCCTCTTCCAACAAATCCCATCCCCCAATGTCGTCTCATGGACAACCCTCATCTCCGGCCACTCCAACACCCCCGCCGCCCTCCACCACTTCGTCTCCATGCTCCGCCACCCTACCCTCCCTAACCAGCGCACATTAGCAATTATTCTGAAAACATGCGCATCTCTCCCTTCCCTTTCCTTTGGGGTCCAGCTTCATGCTCTCTCTATCAAACTCTCAATTGCCACCGAACCCTATTCAGCCTCTGCCCTTATCCATTTTTACTCAAAAACTCAGCTCCCTAACAATGCCCGGAAAGTGTTCGATGAAATTCCTCATTCAGACGCGGTTTGTTTTTCCTCTGTTATTGTCGGACTTGCCCAAAACTCAAAACCCATCGAAGCTTTGTCTTATTTCGCTGACATGAGAGCTTCTGGATTCGGGTCCACAGACTACAGCGTGTCAGCTGCACTGCGCGCGTCTGCAGAACTAGCCGCCTTAGAACAATGTAAGATGATTCATTCCCATTCCATTGTTACCGGCCTTGATTCAAATCCGATTGTCGGGACTGCACTCGTAGATGGCTACGGGAAATGCGGAATGGTAAACGATGCCCGTTTGGTGTTCGATGAAAATTTACCAACCTTGAATCTTATAGGATGGAATGCAATGATGTCAAGCTACGCACAACAAGGGGACAAAGAATCCGTTACAGAACTCTTTTCAAAAATGGAAAATCAAGGTCTTGTACCCGACCAATACACTTTTCTCTCAATCATGACAGCATTTTGCAATTCCGGTTTGTTTAACGACACCGAACACTGGTTTACAAAGATGGAATCGGAATACAAATTGGAACCATGGATCGAGCATTACACGTGTTTGGTGGGTGCAATTGGTAGATCCGGGAGGTTAGCGGAAGCGAAAAATATCGCTTTAACAATGCGAAATCATAAACCCGACGCCGCAATGTGGAGGGCATTATTGTCAACAAGCGCACATCATGGTGACATTGAAATGGTCAAAGAAATGAGTCAACGGTTACAAGAACTCGACCCGCAAGACGATTCCGCTTACGTGATTGCCGCGAACGCTTTTTCTAGTGGTGGAAAAATGGAAGAAGTGAAAAGAGTGAGAAAATTGATGAGGGAGAGGAGGGTAAAAAAGGAAGGCGGGTTGAGTTGGATAGAAGTTTGTGGACAAGTTCATGTGTTTTTAGCAGGAGACCATAGACATGAAAAGACAGATGAAATTTATAAAAAATTAAGGGAGTTAATGGAGAAAATAGTGGAGTTAGGGTATGTTCCTGTTTGGGATGAAATGTTGCATGAAGTAGGGAAAGGGGAAAAGATTGAAGCCCTTTGGAATCATAGTGAGAAATTGGCGCTCGCGTTTGGACTGGTTGCTGACGTGGCACCACAAGGGAAGGCGTTGAGAATTGTTAAGAATTTGAGAATTTGTAGGGATTGTCATGAGGCGTTTAAGTTTATTAGTCGAGTGATTGAGAGGGAGATTGTTGTGAGGGATGTTAATAGATATCATAGGTTTATAGATGGTGTTTGTAACTGTGGAGGTCATTGGTGATTATGCATTCAAGAATCTAAGGCTCATAATCTTAACTTGGGGTTGATTAAAGAAAGGGATAATGCTACAGTAACTCATTGAACTTTTCATTTTGCATCTATTTGGTCTCTTAGATTTTTTTTCCTTGCTCAGTAGGGCTTAAGGTTTCGAAAACCCGGGGTAGGGGAAAAATCTGAATAAATCTGAACTTTACCATTTAGATGCATTTTCAAAACGTTGTGGGGGTACTGTAGCAAAATCTTTTGCTACAGTAACTCTCGGGTGATCAATTAAACTCGGTTGTATAAACATTAAGCCTTTAGATAGCAAGAAAAAACTTAAGAGACCAAATAGATGAAACATGAAAAGTTTGATGAGTTACTATAGCATTATCCCTTAAAAATATGAGGTGATAAGTCGATTGATGTAGACATTGTTGACGCGGTTGGTCTTTCGGATGTTAATGTTAAAAACTATCAAGAACACCATAAACAACAACAATAGAAAACATGAGAATTGTTAGCGAAAACGAAAAAACAGTTCAAATGGAAACATAAATCGAGTCTCAAAGGAATATGATGACTTTATTATTGATCAGATCATTTCTAAAGTTGAAAATGTTTTTAATGGAAAAGTATGAAAGCTGAAGTTAGATTCTAAAAAATTGTCATCTGTGATGGTTTTTCGAAAAAGTTGTCAATGTAAAAATTACTTTAAAAAAAAATTAAGGATATTCTGAAAAAATTATTCAAAACTAGAACAAACCTATTAAAGTGGTCGAATCAAAAGAGAAAAAAGTAAATTATTTTATTAAAAAATAAAATCCAGATATAATCAAGAAAAAATCGAACATATAGGGATTTTACGATAGTAACCCATACGAATACGGGTCCGGATTGATACCAAATAGCTACCGTTTATACTTCTAGAATTTGTATCATATCTAAATAAACTATTTAATTAGTGTTATTATCAGTTATGTTTTATATTTACAGGAGTTAAATAGGATAAGCTATGTCCATAAGCGAATCAACTCTTGTAACATATTTGCAAAATCAATTGTATACATATTTTAAAACGTAATGTCTCTTTGGCTATGAGGACACACATTTACAAATTACAATTAATAATCAAGTACGCATACATTAGTAATTAACCGGTAACTTTAATATTTAATATCAGGTAGTATTTGTTAAAAGAAATCCTAATTATTAAAATTTGTTAATTGGGAGCATGATACAATGGGGTGAGCGTGGTCCTGAGACCGACCCGACCCAGACCGAACCTGAGCCGGATCGAGACCGAGTGAAGACATTCAATGGAACCGAGGACCGACCAAACTATGGAACTTGGTCTTGGGTTCGGCTTAGGGTTTTGCTCGGGTTTGATCGGGTTTTACCCGACCAGGACCAAGCGTAGAAATTTCAAAGGTCAACATTCAAAGAGACACATAATCTTAATGTGTATTAAACTTTCAGTCGGTTCCATACCTGATAACCCGACAATACCGAAGGACCAAGACCGAATTAAGCCACATATACGGACCGAGAAACATTGTCGGTTCCTTATCTCGGGTCCGGTTCCTCGGTTCTTAGGTTTGGGCTCGGTTCTGATGACCATTTGCACATCCTTAGAGTCTAGTTTCCAGAAATGTATAAAACATGTCATTCGGACTTACTATTCAGAGTTATGGACAGAACAGTCAGAAGTGGTTTAAAAGGACATAATGTGAAAAACTTTATAAAAATTATATAATAAGCCTTTATTGACCTAGCTGTTAATAAACACTTATCATGGCTGTTTTAATTAAAATAATTTCAATGATATCGCCATCGCTCCATGTCATCTTTTTTAATTAAAAAAATTAAAAATTAAATAAAAACCTAATTTTCCTATTGGCTAATGTTTAAGAAAAAAATATGGCTTTTTGCTATTGGGTGTGGTTCATCGTGATGGTGATCACATCTCATCACATTTAACCTCATCAAACTCCATCACACCACACCCAGGGTGGTGTTCAAGGTAGTGATGGGGCTCCATGTCATCATCACGGTACCAACGTGACGAGTACTTCCAATGACATTATAGAGACACCACCTTAAGTGGACTTTAATAGCAACTTATATATGTCTAAAAGGTTTGAAAGACTTAACTTGTTTATATATGACTGACTCTTGATGTATGGATTTATGTAATTATTTAACTTAAATGATGCTTACGTTATATTTTTACATATAATTTCACTTTTTTGTCCGGTTTCAGCCTTTCACATGTGCTTAAGAGGGGGAGTTGATCCAATGCAAACCAGAATTGGTTGCTTTCTTCCTAGAATACATGGCTCCTATGTTGGAATAAATATCATTTTGGTTGCTTATTATTATTATTATTATTATTATTATTATTATTATTATTATTATTATTATTATTATTATTTAGTTTTAGCAAATAGTATTATATTTTGAATTAATAATATTATTTTGATCTTTTAGCTTTTGCGATTGATAAGGATTGTTTATGTTAACTGTAAGGATAAGAATATTTAGTATTTAGTAAAATTTATTGCACTTTTATTTTTATAAAAACTCTATATATGCATCTTGTCTATCGTATGCTACAAACATAAGTGCATAATTTTATTATCTTGTATGGGACATTAAAAACTAATGGATCGGCCTTGGTTATACAACCTCTATAGGCACTAGCGATATTCTAAAAACGTACATTGAAATACATTTTATGAAATAGAAAAACATACACTCATATTTGTGCTGAGATAAAACAACATAGAATACACTTCATACATCAAATACTTTTATTTATATATTTGGCATAATATTAAAGATGAAGCATGTCAACTTTAATAAACGGTATTCTGTATGTCTTTTGAAACATTGAAACTATTAAATTGGCTACTGGTTGTTCCATTTGGCTTTTGGAACATTCAAACTATTAAATTGGCTATTTTGTCATTTATCAGACCTTTCCATTTTAAATATATAGCCTACAGGAGAAAAAGTATAATTTCGGGAAATTAATTTGGACATAATATGTGATAATTTCCTCAAAAGGGGGCTGAAATATACAATTTGCAAAACCTTTTAGCATATTCTTGGCCCATAACTGATGAATAACATAAACTACAGTTCAAAAATGTAATGCTTCTACTAAAATGTAAGGATCCTTGTATTGTTTGCAAATGGTAAAATTGAAGCTTTCTAGTTTCTATCAACAATAAGATTTTTTTCTGTTATAACTTTTCTCGGCTAAATACCTCGTAGCTAGATATAACAATTAGAAACATTTGCAAATCTTTCTAGACTAGTATTGTATAAAAAAGTTACCGTTGCAATCATTAATACTCCATGTAGTCAACAACCTTTACTGTCAAATAACAAACCAAAGAAAGCAAATGATTTAACATGCAAATGGCAAGATTGTTACAAAAGTCATCAAAAACAAGATAATTGATCAAAAGGGGAAGGAAAAAAAATCACAACCCTCGTGTATCATCAAGAGATCTAATGTCTAAGCTTAACCACAATAACGCTTATATTGTCTCTGCTGCCACAAGCCATTGCGAACTCTGTTAAGAACACAGCCGCATTGGTCGTTCTCTTATGGTTTTCTTTCAACGATATCCTTCTATAAGACCACATATCAAGATACTTTCGCACTACGGTTTTCTTTCAACGAAAAAAAAAAAAGAAAAATCACAACCCTCATGTATCATCAAGAGATCTAATGTCTAAGCTTGACCACAATAACGCTTATATTGTCTCTGCTGCCACAAGCCATTGCGAACTCTGTTAAGAACATAGCCGCATTGGTCGTTCTCTTACAGTTTTCTTTCAACGATATCCTTCTATAAGACCACATATCAAGATACTTTCGCACTACATTGCATGCTAAATCATTTGATATGACATCCCATAATCCATCACTAGCTAGAATCATGCACTCATCTGCGTCCTCTCTTTTGTTCACAGTAATTTCTGGTTTTGAAATTACATATGGTTTCGATTGTTGGTCACATATTGATCTTGAAGTAGCAAGAACTCCCATAACATGTAGCCTATTCAATTCGATCACTCTTCCTCCTGAAAGTTCGATTCTTTCCAACTCATCAGGTCTATCCGGCTGCATGTCAAGATTCTTTTAATATTTTAAGATTAAACACAGTGTCTTTAACGTACATGGTATATAAAAGATTGTGTTGAATATATTATGCTCAACAGACAATGGGACAGTGGCGCCACCACGTGAAAGAACGACTCTTAAATCACCGCAATTGGAAACCGTTATCTCCTTATCACCGACCACTGCAATGACGGCCGTGGAACCCATGGAACCAAAAAGTCAGTTTCATTCACTTCTTCATCCATCTTCGCGAAGCTCTCCACCATTAAATTTTCCCAGTTCATCTCCGTCATGCCTCTAGTTTCAACATCCATCTCAACCGTTAAAATCTTGTGCAACCGCTCACAACAAGCGTATGCAACATGTGAACCACCGTGACCATCATAAACGCCTTAAAACCCGAACTTCTTTGAGCTCTCATCGATGAAACGAGGCTCGACCCTCACAGCATCCTCCATCTCCCTCCGCCGACCAATAACTGACGAATGGTGGAGGAAATCGTCATCTCGTTTTTTTCCCAGTGTTCTCAAACCGTCTCCTTCTTGATAAACTATCACCGAAATTATAAAAAACCTTTAACCGTTTAAGCTCTCTACACCTCCGACGAACAATAATAGAATCTGATTTACCGGAATAGCTAGCAGATTGTCGGCAATTACTAGACGGCTGCGAAGACAACTATTCATCCATTTAATTAATCGTCATAGCGAGAACAAAAACAAATCATGAAGAAACATTATCGATTTTTGATTAACTTGTCGAGGAACAAACAACATATGTATAAGGAAAGATGGACAATCCAGACACGAACCGTCGACACAAAAATAATGGATTATTCATAATTTTGGCGGTCAGTTACAGGAAATAACACACACCACAACCAAAGAAGAATCATGCGTATGGTTGATGGATATTATGTGTAGAGTTAACGTACACGTAGGGTTGATGATACTGTATATAGATTACAGATATCATGTATCAGGGTACGTGGATGATGTAAGTGATAGGTTTTATGCAAAACAACAAACTTAAACACTAAGTTTACATGCAACCTAATTTGGATCTATGTTTTTAATATTTGAACATATAATTAAATACATAAGGCCAATCGAAAATTACCAAAATGAATATAAAAGGAAAAACTAACCTGTAGTTGATTTCTTGAAAGCTTAGCACCACAAATATCGTGTCTCAAATGGAATCACACCCAGTAGCTAGGAATCGAAAATCCAGATAGAGGAGAGAGTAGAGAATGGCGCATAATAATGAGTGTCAGGGGTCCCTATTTATAGCCTCCAAGTGGTTATAGGGTTGTCTCAAGCCGATTTGGGGCCCGGGACGAAATATAAAATGGGGCCCCTAGCGATAAACTTTTTTTATAATAAAAGAGGGTGGTACCTCCGGAATTTTTTATTAATTTAGAAAATAAATACAATAGCAGGCTTGGGACTCCCCACCTATGGAAAAAAATGGCCATGAGACAATACCCCATGTGCCAAACAACCTAACAACTACATATTACAAAACAAAAGAAAACAATAAAAAGGTCAGAACATTCTCTGAACCATAATACATAACAACAAAAAAATAAAACTCTAAATAAACTTACATTTTCGAACCTTTTTAGAGGCAAAGTCATCAATAATGGTATCACATTTAATATTGTCTAACATATCTTTCTCTATACATAATATAGCCAAACTATTCAATCTTTCTTGTGACATTGATGATCTCAAATAGTTTTTTAGTAATTTTAATTTTGAAAAACTTCTTTTGGCGGATGCTACGGTAACCGGTATAGTTAATAGAATTCGATATGCAATGACAACATTTGGATAACAATTTTTATATTTAACAAACTCTAATATTTCAACCGCTAACATAAACACATTTGGCAAAATCGTTTGCAATACTTTAAGTTCCGAAATAAAATCATTTAAGTCTACATCACATAAGTTATTATGAGAAAAAGTATTTGTGAAATTAGTAATAATAATAATAATAATAATAATAATAAAAGGCACTCATCACGTAGCTTGGCATTTAACAAAAATCGTAGCTTAGCATTTCACAAAATGAAGTTGGCAATTTATAACTTTCAATTTAAAGCATCAAAGGTTGAAACATATCCCACATCGGAAGCAGTCCCTTGGTTTTCTTCTATTATAAAAAGGATGAAGCGAATGTTTTCAAACGGAACTGCTGCGTTACAACATCTCTTTGCAGAAAAAAATGGGTAACTCATGCGGCTTTTTTTTAAAAGGAGGCCTTTAAAAAAGAATTTCATAGTTTGGGGGCTCTTTGGCGTTTGGGGGCCCGGAGCGGCCGGCCCTGGGTGGTTACAAGATAAACTTTAAAGATAAACTTTTTTCAATTCAAATCGAGATAAACCTTTTATCATTTATTCGCCAACCACCTGGCTACCAAAACTGTCACTACTCAACTATTGAATAATTACAAATCAGCCCCTGTACCTTTAATTAATTCAATTAATTACCAAATTAATTCCAATTAATTCCAAATTAATTTCTAATTAATTAATACTATTTCTAATTAATATAATATCAACATAATATATTAATAAACTATTTATTTTATTTATATTGATTTATTAATCTCATAATAAATCAATATCTCTCTCTTCTGGTTTTTCTGTCAAACATCTAGCTATGAGAGCAACCCAAATGGACTTTGCTACTATCAATCAGGTAAATACAAATTATTAGGCATGACTTAGACACCTAATCCAACAGTAAGTTGGAATCTTATCAATTCAGATGATTGCAATTTGTTTTTGAATTTAATTATTCTAATAGAATTTTATTAATCATGTGTATGAAACCAAGATATACTTATTAATTTTAATTTTATGTTATTAAACTAGAATTCGAAAACAAATGAGTAAGAAAGCAGCATATGATTAGGGGATGGGGCGTTGCAAATGGTTATAACCAGATATTGTTATACTTTATATGGTTTTTAGATTTATATGGTTTTTAGATAATATGGTTTTTAAAACTATGATTTAAAAAACATAAATTAATCGAAATGTCCTTTTCCTATAAACAAAAGAAGGAAAAGGAAAGATAATGCATTTTTAAATATGCATAGATAACTAGGTTTAGTTTATATTAGCTCTATATCGTATTTAACTTTTTTATCCTACTTGCATATTTTTATTCGTTTATGTAGGTAACTTAATTAAGGAATTATTTAACTGGTGATAGAATTTTACGATTCAAGGATAACGACTATAAACTAAAGAAAACTATGACATATGTCGGTGAGCATGATACTAAATAACAGCTATTGAAATGATAACCTATAACATGTCCAAACACAAATATATAAAAGATAAACCATAATACGTACATACACAAATGTTCCTGTATTGTATATTTGAATGGTCTTCACAATTTTAAGCCACCAAATGTTAGGTCCATGTAAACTTCAAGACGCTTTAGAATTATGAATTAATCATAACAAATCTAATTGCAAAAAAATAGTGTTTAGATATGCTCATACTCTCTGAAGTTCTAATAATCAGATACTTCAGAATTTTGAGCATTTAACAAAGTCTAATTATCTAGAAGGTACATTCTTATATACCCTGGAATTATTTAAATGTAAATTATGAAGTCTAATTATTACACCAAATTTTTAGCTATTGTTTATTCATGCTACAGTCTCATGTACAAGTCTAACAACCGGGTTTTTAATAAGTCCAAATTAGTTGTAAAAGAAGAGGGCTAATACAGTCATTTCCGTTTTTCCTTGAATATTCTCCAATTATTTGAACTCCAAATCAGTATTTACAAAGCTATCTGATAACTAATAAACTAATAGATAGAAAATAGCATTCTGTAAAATCTAGATCTAAAATACCACGTAGAAAAATGAGTGTTTTATAATTATTAAAGGTATATTTGGAAAAATTTTAAAAACTGCTCAATAACCTTATTGAAATGCTAGTTTAAGTAGCTTTCTAAAAAACTAGCTTATAAACTACTTTTTAAAGTATCAAACATGATAGCCTAAAAAAGCTCAAAAAATAAGCTAGTTTATCAGCTAGTATTAGAACCCGCAATAATCAAGTAATGATGTAAAATCAAACCATTCTAACATGAAAACAAGAATAACGCAAACAATGTGCATGCTTATGTATGTTACCAAATGATTCTTAAAGGTAAAAACAGTTACAAAATATACAAAAGGGAAACGAATAACATCATTTTCTCCCACATTTTCCTCTTGTCCACTAAATCTTATCTACAATACAAAGTGCATACTCAAAATTTCTGTCTCTATACACTTTTTCTTCCTCTGAGTTTTTTTTATATATATAAATTTTTTACCATACCTGGCTAGAAATTAAACCATCTCCAAAAGCTTAATATTCCCCATGGAATTCGCAGCCACCAAAGTGGAAGACTGACTTCGCCAACACACCGATGAAATGAACTGTTCATAGTCGTCCACTTCATCTCCTGATATTGGATCTGTGGTGTTGAATTTATACGAAAAAGCCGGCATAGGAAATGCTTTGTGATACACAAAAACCTGTACCAATTTACAATAATAAATAAATAAATAAAATCATCACCACCAATCTTTACAAACCACCGAAAATAATTAGCGAAAAGTACCTCGTTTGTTTCTGACCCGGTAGCAATGTAACCATCAGATACAGATAACCCAACAAAGTTCTGCAAAATTTCAAATGTTTCATTTGTCGATTTTATTAATTCAAAAAAGAAAAAAAGAAAAATTACCTTTACGTTCATGTGACCTGTGAAAGATTGAACCGGGGAATCAAGAACTTGTGAAGTGGACTCTGATAAATCCCAAAGCTTTAAAGTATTATCAGTAGAAGACGAAACAAGAGTCGTTGAATCCACAAATTTCACATAGCTAACGGTTTTACTGTGTCCAATTAAGGTGGAAACCGGCATACTTGGATTCCTTAAATCATAGTAATAAATCCTATGATCAGCGGACCCGAATGCTAAGGTGCTACCGGAATCTTCCGGAAACTTAACGCAACAAACATTCGCTTTTGTTTTAATGGTCCCCACGCTTGCTCCCTGCATTAACAACCCGTGTAAGGAAAAACAACTTATTACGCAATTTAAAATTTTTACTTTTTTTTTTTTTTTTTTCAGTTAAATATCTGCAGTACGTTTAGTTTCAAAGCTGAATTGCCTGATTGATATTCCAAAGCTTCACTGAACCGTCATCACTCCCGCTCGCTAACATTGTCGGATTCGCGGTTGAAAAGTCAACCGACCACACACGTCTTTCGTGTTCTTTTAACTCCATAAACAGTTGGTTCCTTGTCACATCCCATATCTGAAAAAAAAAAATACAAAAGAATTAATTAATATTCGGGTTAACTCGGATACGGGTAATGAACTATTTAAAGTGTTCAAAAAACACCCCTGAACGAAAAAATTGTTATCGAAAGGTAAGTTACAGGTACATTTGTTAAAAAAAATACCATGGTGACCTCCTATAACCCATTTAACAGGTAAATTGAAGGGCTAATGTCGTAAATAGTAACAAACTATTTAAACTATTCAGAAAACACCCCCGACCATTTCAAACACCATTCACCACCACCACCACCACCGGTGGTGGTGGTGGTGAATGGTGTTTGAAATGGTCGGGGGTGTTTATTTATAAAAGTTTAAATAATTCGTTACCATTTACAACATTAGCCCTTCAATTTACCTGTTAAACGGGCTATAGGAAGTCACCATGGTATTTTTTTTAACAAATGTGCCAGTAACTTACCTTTTGATAACAATTTTTTCTTTCAGGGGTGGTTTTTGTAAACTTTGAATTCACTATATACCTGAACTACGCCTTCGAAATTACTTGAAGCAATTTGGGATTTGATGTAGCCGTTCCAACAAATACTGCTTAATTTCGATCTACTCGACAGTTCAACAACCGGGTAATGAATGTCGCGGTTTTCATTTAAAATCGATTCATATTCGAAAACCTTTATTTTTTTATTCACGCCAGCTGTCGCGAAAAACTCCCCATCGCGATCAAATCCAAGAGAGCATACGAGGTTCGAGGAGTTCAACAGATCGCCTTGTTTCAAATCGGCTTTGACTTTTAGCTTTCTAAAAGTCAAATATTTCGATAACCCGTCCAAAAACGAATTAATCCATCCGGTTTGTTTACCTTCAAAATTACTCATGGAGCTTCTTTCCGTAAGAACACTACTCATTGGTGTGGTTTTACTCACCGGTTTGAAAGCTCTTCGTCTTGTTAAAAAGTAGGCTGATTCGAGTTTCTTGAAGTTTCTCATTAACCGAGAGCTTCTAGAAGGTTGTTCGTCTTGGAAACTTCCGGATGTTTCCGGGTTATGGGGTTGGGTCATGGGTCGGATCCGTTTTCTGGATCCCGAACTTGCAGAATCATCGTTTGTATATGTAAAATCTCCATGATTTGAAATTAAACCTCCTTTTTCACGATTTGACATCTGTAATTTTGTAACTTCTTGTAAATCAGAAGATATACAAGAAACAGTTCTTCTTAAACTGTCAGCAGATTCTTGTTTTCTTTGTTGTAACATTAAAAGAAACTCCAGTAATAATTCCTGTTCTTCGATCTTTTCTTTAAGCTCTATTGCTGCTTCACGTTCGATTAGATTGTCTCGAGGTTCGTTTAGAAATTCACTTTGTAGTACTTCACTAATAACAAGGAAAACACAAAATTAAGATAAGATTATGATAATTATTAATTAATTAATTAAACTACCAATTTGCCGACAAAAAAAGTTAAAACTCACTCCATTTTTGGCCGACTAGCAGGTTCTGGATGCAGTAACCATAAGCAAAATAAAGCTTCTTTAGGCCATTTTAATAGTAATTGAGGAGGAAAGACGCGATGTTTTAAGCTAGACATGGTTGCGTTCTTTTCTTTTGGTGAATTGCATGTGCAATATAACTGTAAATGGAATTGAAATCGGATTAGAAGGTTGTGAGAGATGAATGATTGACTGAAAAAAATGAAGAATACCTCAAAGAGAAGAACGCCTAGTCGATAAACATCGGAAGCGGAGGAGCTTTGGCCGCCGGCGGCCTCCTCCGGGCTTGTGTACCAGTTACTTTCCATTTGTAGTATTTGTTTCATCGGGAAACGGTCTTTCTTCTCTTCCGCTTGTTCGACGTTACTGGTGTTTAAATTCTCTGAACCGGATTGCAAACAGGAGCTTTGTTTCCCTCGATCTGGACCAGAAGATGAACACAATCCCATGAAATCGGCTGTTTGGTTGTTGTCTGATACATCCTCGCAGGAATCGGAACCTGACTCTGAGCAAGATACCGATTCTATGAAGGAGACGCGGTTAAACGACGACATGACGAAGCAGGAAGGTCGAACATTATGAACGACGAAGCCTTGGGAATGCGCGAGATTCACGATTTCTACGATCTGCATAAATATGTGCAAGCATTCGAGAGCATCCACGACTCGTTCGGTGTTATCTAACCACTGTCGCAAGCTAACGTCCTTAGCTTCCACCGGCCGGATAACTGCACCGTCGTCTTCCCGGAAGTAACCTAACTTAGTCCCGAGGCGGTTAGATTGAGGCAAGACGGAGGCGGATTTTTCTAATCTTCTTCTTCCTGGTATGACTCCGGAATCATGATCCGTATCGCCTGAGAATCTGAAAGTTCCAGTAGGAATTCTCCTAGGGTTTCTGCTTGAAACTCCGGAAGAATTCAACCCGCGCGAGCTACCGGACCTCTGCCAACCGGATTCCGACGAGTTCTCCATTATCATCCACCTATAGCTTCGTAAAGATCAGACCAAATGCATACAGTTCTACAAAAATCTCTCACTTCCACAAAACCCATCTCGAATTAGAAAAGCATTTTAGCTCTACCCTGAGAGAGAGAAGCTTGGGATCTTCTTGTTGAGCTTCAGCAGACTGGAACCGCAAAAATCAAATCGTTTCTTTATTAACAGTGACCTTTTGTCCACAGCCACATAAAATGGAACACTATTTCCCTGTCAACAGAGAGAGAAACTAAAATGAATAAAAAAATACTAGTTTTGAACAAAAACCATATGTGATAATACTGTGGTGTATTCTATTTGAAACCCTAGACTCACCCATCATCTCTAATCCACTCGTTCCCACTTCTTTTCTCCATGGACATACGTGGCGCTTTCGGGTCCTCTTGAACAGCCTAATCTTCCAAACAATAATTTACTATAATATTCAACAGAATTGCATCTCTCTTTTTGACAAGTTATGATGCAGGCTCTGTGACGATACAATAAAATATAAGATTACCAAAGTGAGGGGGAAAAGGATCTTTGATTTTGTGAGGGGTCGCGCCACGTGATTAGGTGATTATTGGAAGATTAGTCAACATAAAAGTGATTAAGATAATCTTATTAGTGATTAACCAATGATAATTAATCAGATGACGTAAGAATCAGTTGGGGTTTCCGGTAAAGTAGAATAAAATCTACAGTATTAGAAAAAAGGGGAAATGGATAAAGAGTAACGAACCTCCTCGACATCTCCGTCACGATCCATGACGGAAGAAAACTTTATTTGATGAAGAATTTAGTGATCGAAACAATATCGTATCGTCGCCTGAATCGGAACATGCCCTTACACTCGTCGGTTTCTTGTTATACTCCTATTTAGGGTCCGTTTGGATGTGCTTATAAAACTGCTTATTGACTTATTAGTTTTTTAGAAAAGCCATAAGTCAATAAGTAAGGGCCTCCTTACTTATTAAAAACTGCTTATTTCCCCTTCCTTATGACTTATAAGGAGTTTTCAATAAGTAAGGAGGCCCTTACTTATTGACTTATGACTTTTCCAAAAAACCAATAAGTCAATAAGGAGTTTTATAAGCACATCCAAACGGGCCTTTAGTCAACATAATTGAGGGCTTTGGAATCAAATCACAAGCAATGTAATATTTCAAATGGTAAGAAAATCAAAATAAGACTCATAATTTTTTTAGATAATATTAATCGTTAAATTTAAAACTCATATACATGAGATAAATTCATTAGTAATAATCTGAAACTATTACATGTAACTTTATAAAGAAGATAAATAATCAATATATTATTATTTTTTGAACATCGATATTCTATCATTTATACAAACAAATACATCTATTATACTTTCATAATCAATATTATCAATAATCATTCTCAATCGAAATCAAAGTCAAAGTCAAAGTGTTTAATATCTTAAGACATGGCAGATCACAAATAAAATTTTATAAGTTTTAGTTTTGAAAAGCTTATCTTCGCTAATGCAACGGTAATGGGAACAGTCAACAATATTCTATATGTTAGACAAGAAATTGGATAAGTATCTATATTTTTTAAGAAATTTAGTATTTTGTTGGTTGTATTATGTTCAATTGGCAATTTTTTTGTAACAATTCAAGTTCGTCGAAAAAATCATCATCGTCGATGTATAGGATATCATCATTTTGTAAAAAAAATTCAAGATTTTTGCAACTTGTCTTCGGTTCATCTGTATTCAACGACTTCAACTTTTTTGCTCTGAATAAGAAGCAAAACACGTCTTCGTACTATTTGTATTGCTCAAACATTCTCTTTCTAGATAAAGCTGATGCTATGGATACAAAAATCTCTACTTAATGGATGCTATAACATCTAGTTCAGATCAATTTTGTGTTATAAATAATTACATCAGTTTTATCACAATTAAACAAATGAAAACGACAAAAAATCCTCGAAAAAATAAATTTTCCAGGATGTGGTTTCTTTGAGACATTAGATCGAACAACTTGCAAACATATTTGTATTAAACTTTATTTACGAACACAAACACGAGTTTAGAAAGCATTAGTCATCGGTAAATGCGTTAAACTTAGATAACAATAAAATTCAAACACTAAAGTAACAAAACACCATATGTGTTTCAAAAGCTTGGGTTTCAAAACAAAAGGCAAAGAACATTAATAAAAACAAATAATCAAGCAATAAGTACTAAAATCGAGTTTACATGGTTCCATTTCACTTGAAATTAAACTGATGCCTTGTTAAATTGATAACAATTTTGAAAAAATTGAAGGTACAAAAGCTAAAATACGAAGAACCAGACAGATTTCCACAACCTACAACGATTTTCATCAAGATTTGAATATTGTCAACTGCAAATTTCGAAACATTCAAGGAAGAAATGAAGATTAAGGAGATACATATTAAAAGAATTGAAAAAGAATGCCTAGGGGCTTAAATTCACGATGAAGACATAAACCAGTGTTTTCTCAAACAACAATGATAAGCTTACCCTCACATAATTTACCCTTAACAAGAAAAGCATAAACAGTTCCAACTAATTTCAAAAATGCCACCGTGTTTTTGAAATAAAAAATGAAAATTCAAATTAATCACAGCCATAAGTTTTATAAAATCTAATGTCCAAATTTATCCTGCGGTTCTTACAATATTTCGAGTTCTTACCTGACCCTATATATATATATATATATATATATATATATATATATATATATATATATATATATATATATATATATATATATATATATATATATATATATATATATATATATATATATATATATATATATATATATATATATATAGAGAGAGAGAGAGAGAAAATCAAGATCATTTGAGAACTCATACACAATAAATATTTTTCAAAACCGTTCGATTCTAGTACTTTCAATTTATAGCATTATACTTTTAAGAGGCTTAGCGGTTCTATCAAACCCATTCGGCTAACGACACTTGACTGACCAGGAGAGCGGTGGGTGATAGTGGACACACATTAGACTGCCATTTTATAGGCAGTCGCCTTATACCCTCTTTATAGGACAGTTTTGTGAATGAGGCCTACTAACGGTAAGACTAACCAATTTTATCTTACATATAAATATTAACTTTTAATCATAAATATATAAGATATATTTTAATCTTATTAAAATATTTTATATTTAATTTTCCGGAATTTTCGCTAATTTATATGGAATTTTCGAAAATTTTAATTAAATCTTTAAGTAATTTAATTGGTCTTTTAATTAAACAATTTAATTAAACTAATTAATCAAGTAAGAGAATCACAAAAATTAATCAAATTAATTTCCTAACCTTTCCCTTAAATCTCGAAATTAGCATGCATGGGAAAAGGGGTTCCAGTTATTTAATTATCCAATAATTACCAAAAATAACAACCAACTAATCATGGCAGCATGCAATTCGCAGATAAGGCAAGGGAAGCTAGGGTTTGCAAAACCCTAGCCACCAAAAATCGATGGGGCTATGTGGTGGGTCTAATTTTCGCAAAACACCCAACACCAAGCAAAACAATTACATCAAATTCACAAGAAAACAAGTCAGCTCTGATACCACTGAAGGGTTTTCTAGCAAACAATGAACTACAAAATTCCTAAGTTCACATGCACCCCTAAAAAAGATCTATGTTTTCTTATATGAACATATAATAATATACCTAAAGGCCAACAATAATTTTCTAAAAAATTAAATAAGAAAAACCAACCTTTGATTTTAATCCAGAAGCCAGCAGCACAAGTGTCCTGCCTTAAATGGTGTCACACCCAAGCATAGGAGGAGAAAACAGAATTCCAGAGAGACAGGGTAGAAGGTAGCGCAGAAAAGGAGCCTCCAGGGGCTTCTATTTATAGCCTCCAGGTGGTAACAGTGGGAACCCTAGAGGAGCCCCTTAATGGACAAGCATGTTACCAATTTGGACAAGCCTCTAAAAACACTAACTAGGGTTTCGAAATCAAGGGTTTGGCCACCCTTAAATTCGCCAACTTCACCACCACTTGGCCATTAATCACTCAACTATTGATTAATTACAAAATCAGTCTCTGCACCTTTAATTAATTAAATTAGTCTCTAAATTAAATCCAATTAATTCTAGATTAATTTCTAATTAATCAATATAGTTTCTAATTAATATATTATCACTTTAATATATTAATAAACTATTTATTTTATTTCTATTTATTTATTAAACATTTAATAAATCAATATTTCTCTCTACTGAACTCCGTATCAAGCCTCTAGCTATGAGGGCAACCCAAATAGACTTTGCTTCTATTAACAAGATAAATACAATTATAATTCATGGCTTAGACACCTAATCCAACAAATAGTTCACATCTTATTTCTTCTGGAGAATTATAAACCAAAATAAAGTGTATTCTTTGAAAATAGTTCACATCTTCTTTCTTCTATAGAATTATTAACCAAAATAAAACATATTCTGTGATAATAGTTGTGTGTTATGGCAAGAATAAAGTGCATTCTTTGATAATGAGTTGTGTGTTATGCCAAATCAAAAGTACGTAACTGAAATAGTAGTGTATTCTTTGAGAATTTGAGTGTATTTTATGACCTATTATTTGAGAATGAGAGTCATACCCAGTTGAACGTAACTGTCTGCATATCTTTGTGTACTCCATTCTTTGAGAATGAGAGTCATTCTTTGTATACCCATTCTCTGAGAATGTGTTTTCTACATTTATGCTTACCGACTTCCACAAATACTAATACCGATTTACACATATTCTTAGAGAATGTTGAATTGAATGTTAGAAATGTAAAATTCTCGGAGAATATCATCAGTGGTAGTCATGTTGTTGATTTGAAAACCGAGTATTCTCGGAGAATTGAGTCTTCGTATTAGCTAATACGCATGTTCTGTAATTAAATTTCCACTCATTCTCTGAGAATGCCTCTAAAAAACTTAAAGGATGCTACCATCCATTCTCTGAGAATGCACTCGAATGGAAAACGCACACACCAACCGATTTCTAGTGTGTACGCATCGATTGAACAGAAAACGGAAAGAAAGAATTGGGGATTTTGCGTGTTCGTAGAAAGAGGAAGAAAGAAGATAACGCACACACTCAATCGATCTCTAGCGTTGTTGTAACGTAATCATTTCCTTAGTTATAGGAATCACAGTTTTACCTAATTACCCTTATACAGCCGTTATTTAAAAAAAAATTTATTATTTTGTTTTATTTACAAAAATGTCATCATGATCACAACCACGTATTTTTTCAATCTAATGGTCCAAAATTGGTCCTACATTCATACAATATTTACCAAATGTATTTAATCTTCTCTCTCTCTCTCTATATATATATATATATATATATATATATATATATATATATATATATATATATATATATATATATATATATATATATATATATATATATATATATATATATATATATATATAGACTTAGGATCTTTTGAGAACCAACTTCACCCCGAGAACCCGAGAACTCCCAACTCCTTTTAAATCAATCCTATATCTCCCAAACCGATATTTTTTTCAAAAAACCGACCCCATAGGCCTCTTAGACGCTCAAAATGGGGCCGGGTCGCTGAAAAAAATTTCCGAAAAAACGACTTTTTTTTTTGAAAAACTTTGTACATGTGCAAAAAAAAAAACTTTGCACATGTGCAAAGTTTTTTATACGTGCATTTTTTTTCAAGTTTTTTTTTATGGATGTCTTTCTAACATATATTTAAGGCGTTCTGTAAAAAAAAATTTCAAAAAAAGTGTACGTATAAAAAAGTTTGCACATGTGCAAAGTTTTTTTTTTGCACATGTGCAAAATTTTTTCAAAAAAAAAAAAAAAAAGTCGTTTTTTTCGGAAATTTTTTTCAGCGATCCGACACCTATTTGAGCGTTTTAGAGACCTATGTGGTCGGTTTTTTGAAAAAAATATCGGTTTGGGAGTTCTCGGGTTCTCGGGGGACTTGTGGTTCTCAAAATATCCTAACTCTATATATATATATATATATATATATATATATATATATATATATATATATATATATATATATATATATATATATATTGTTGCCGTAGGTTGTGGCTTGAAAAACATCGTGGCCTCACATAGCTCGTACAACTTGACGATCGTCTTCATCATCGTGTCACGCATCATAATTTAGAACCTTAATTTTTTATCATCGGCTATCTTGGTCTTATTTGTATAGGTTTTGGACCTCATTTAATAAATATATTTTCAATATCATACTTCAACGATTTCTCTACATAATTTCTGAATTATATTCTTAAAGTTTAACTTAAAAAAGAAAAATCAACAATATCCAAATTCGAAAATATGAAAATAAATCTAGGGTAGTGCTATAGCTACCCCATTTCTTACTATACCATCCTGATTTGACATACTGATTTGTTTTATCTCAATTTTATCTTTTATTGTCTTTTTCTTTATTATTATTATTATTATTATTAAATTAAATTTATTATTATTATTATTATTATTATAAAGAAACGGATTTGATGTTTTGTTTTGGAATCTTATTACGTTATATATATATATATATATATATATATATATATATATATATATATATATATATATATATATATATATATATATATATATATATATATATATATATATATATATATATATATATATATATATATATATATATATCGCATTGTATAATGATTTTATATATCTGTCTATATATCAATTTGATACAACGACTGAATCGTATGGCAGGACGTGAATATTGGTTGCAAATGCCCGACACTGTTATTCTCATCGCTAATATTGCTTACAGATCAGAACATTCTGTTGAATGGAAAACATTGTATGCTGCTCGAATAAATGCTTATGCTCGTTATCTAGATAAGAATATTGGTTACAGTTCAGAACATTTTGTTGAATGGGAAACATTGTATGCTGCTCGAATAAATGCTTATGCTCGTTATCCGGATAACGCACCACGCAATTGTAATACTTGACCATTTACTATCTCTGATTAATAAGACAAACTTTGCTTTAGTATTATTATTTATTTTGTATTTTTTATACAATCGTTCAAATTTAACATAACCGTTTTGATATAATTTTATAAATTTATAAACGTCGTTCGTTGTGTCGTAATTAATAAAAAAAACTATTGTTTTATTGTTATTAAAACATAAAAATTATAAAAGGTAAATTTATTATTATTGTTTTTCTAATAATAATAATAATAATAAAACAAATCAAATATTATTGTAAAAAGAAAAAAAAACAACAAAAAGACAAAATAGTTAAAAAAAAAACACAACAAAAAACAAAATTTCACATCAGAGAGATATAAACAGAGTATAGAGGGTATGTATAGAATGACCTATAAATATATTATATTACACAAAACTTTCGAAGTTCAATTATTTATTCAATACTTCCCTTTTCCGATAAAACCTTGCCCACATTCAATGTATTCACTGTTCAGTTGCGTCTAAAATTTTGAGTCTATTATTGCAAATTGCATTGATGGTTTTATTTTACATTTCACTTTTTAAAAATAATTTTACATATCAACTTTTTTAAATTTGAAGTATAAAAACATCTAAAATAAATACTAAGCCAAAATCAATAGAGATTATTCATCATAAAAAATGGCTAAACTATGGATGAGCATATGGACCGGAAAAATCAAACCGAATCGAAAATCGTACTAAACCGGTACAGAATATACTTATTCGGTTTGGTTTTCAGTTTTTAAAAAATGTTAATTCGGTTTCGGTTTCTGTTCGGTCCCCTGACCATGCTTACCCCTAACACCACTCTTGATTGAAAAATCGAACCGAACCGAAAACCGATATAACCAAACCGAACTGGGAATTCGGTTCGGTTTTCGGACCACGCTCATCCATAGGCTAAACAATCTCCTAAAGCTTGTGTCGAGTTTTGATGTGCATGAATCCATGATTGTTTCTTTAACTAATTACCAAGTATATGTGGTAGTTAGATTCAAAACACCTAGAAAAACGAACAAAATAGCTCGATTAGGAGCCACAATTACTTAATGATACAAATTACATTGATTCGAACATAAGGGACATGCTTTTAACTCAAATTCAAGATTCAACACCACAAGAACACTCAACATACCCTTTCTTCTTCCCCATCAAGACAAGAAAAAAACAAGAAAACCAAGTATGAACCCCACAATTCGTTCGAATGCCACTATACACAAGACAAGGGGCAAAACTCTTTAAAACATTTAGCTCATTATACATGAATTTGGCTTACAAATTTTTGATAATTCGTGTCGTGTTTTAAGGGTATGAGTCTTTTGAGCTTATCGACCAGAAAAGAATGTGTTGTCGCCTTGAACTTTTCTCACTTTGGTTTTATCGCGTGCTCGTCTTACTGCTTCTTGAATTTGGCGGTCATGGTCTTTTAGCATTTGGTCAACTTTTCCAGATGGAGCTAGTAGTGGGCCCGAGTAGTGAATCTTGCTCCCCTTCGATCCGTATCCAAGCTGCATAAAATACAAGAAATCTTGAATGTAATCGTTGTAACGTGAAAAAAAATTGTACTTTTTTCCCCATTTGTCAGACAGGACAGGACAGGACAGGACAGGACAGGTGCCACCTAAAAAAGATCGAAGGACAGGACAGGACAGGTGCCACCTAAAAAAGATTGAACAACGTGTGACAAAAATAGCATTTCTTTTGAGGCACCTAAGAAAGATGGAACAAGGCGTGTGCAAAAGACGAAAATGCCCTTCTGAAGGTAGGGTAAAAAGGGTATTGAATACTTACGGTTACCGGATCTTTACTGGTTGTTCTTCCATCATCATGAGGCTGGCCTGAAGCATTTGAAGAAGCTTCTTTAAGTGATCCAGGAAATCTGCTTATCAATCTTGGAATTTGTTGTTGTGATTGTGATTGTGAAGTTCCAGAATTGTCCCTGTCCCTTCGGTCTTCAGACAGCATACTCTTCCTAGCAGCCACTATTCCTGACAAATCAGAAGCATTTGAGTCGACCTTTTTTCCAGCTTTTGACCATGTTGCCCTTTGAACCAATGGCCCGGAATGTGAAGCTCTTTTATGCAGATTGTTTGTTTGTTGTTCATCCATGTTTTGAGAAGCTCTCGGTGGATCGATCGGAAACCCCGATGCCGATTCCTCTTGTTGTGGATTGAACTTTTCGCTACGGGAATACGATTGCCCTTGTCTTTTCTGCATACACATACCCACAAATTTGTTGGACTATTCTTTGAGTCAGTGTAAAAATTACTTAAATACCCCTGAGTTTACCTGCAAGGAGGATACGAGTTCAGCATTGGCTTCGGGTGCTGGCATGGCTCGAGACTCCCGAGTGGCTCTCCTTTCGGGATCGGGTCGGTGAGCTTTTCCTCCAACTGCAGCTTGTCTGTAATTTGAAATTTGAGTAAATTGTAAATTGCATTTTTGGTCCCTGAGTATAGTTTATTTTTGCAATTTTGGTCCCAAAAAAAAAGTTTTCTTTTGCAATTTCGGTCCTTATTTGAGGTTTTTGTTTTTTTGACGTTTTTGGTCCTTGCTCCAAGTAAAATGACTATTTTTGGTCCCTGAGAATAGTTTATTTTTTCAATTTTGGTCCTTATTTGAGGTTTTTGTTCTTTTAACGTTTTTGGTCCTTGCTCCAAGTAAAATGACTATTTTTGGTCCCTGAGAATAGCTGATTTTTGCAATTTTGGTCCTTTGCACACATTTTTTGTCCCTGTTTCAAGTAAAATGACAATTTTTTGGTCCCTGAGAATATAGCTGCTTTTTACAATTGCAGTCCTTAGGTATAGCTGATATTTGCAATTTTAGTCCCAAAAATAGTCATTTTGCCTCAAATAAGGACCAAATTGCAAAAAATAAGCTATGCTAGGGGACCACAAATGTAATTTCCTCTTTTTAGGTATAAATACTTTTGCCTAAAAGTATATAAAATAAACAAAAGTTATACACGAACACGTACCTCCTAGCTTCTTCATCGCGTATCTTAGCATCAAACTCTTTACTTGGAGGGTACTTTGGTAAACTTGAAGGATCACAAGGGAGTGGTTTTGTAGTGAAGAACTGTAAGTAAAGAAAAAAAGATGCATTAAACCGGGTTGAGTCATGGGTCGGGTTGCGGGTCATCATACCTCACTGTTCAAGGCTGAAGATGCGGACCCACGGTCAGCAGGGTCAATGGAGAGAAGAGTCTCCATGAGTGCTAATGCAGGTGCAGGGAATTCTTTGAATGTTTCTGCAACACATCTTTTGTAAGGCTGTTGAGGCTTGAATATGGTGGCATGAGGTAATTTTGATTTTCTCCAATAATCCTCAGATGGGGACCCACAAAGTTTAAAGATTTTGTGGAGTTGTTCCACCTGGAATCCAGAAATACAACAGGGTTCGTTAGAAATTAGAATAAAGCTTTTAAATTTGTGTTGTATGTCGAATAAAGATTTGAACTTTCTGATGTTAATTGAATAAAGATTTGAACTTTGTGATGAATATTGTATAAAGACTTGAACTTTTGCGATCTGTATCGATTAATGATATTAACTTTGCCATGTTATCAACAAAGATTTGAGCTTTGTGATGGATATAAAATAGAGATTAGAACTTTTTAGTGTATATCAAATAGGGATGTGTATTCGAATAATAAAGCTTTGAATTTGTGTAGTATATAACAAAAAGGCTTTGAACTTTGTGATTCATATCGAATAAAGCTTCGAACTTTGTAATGGGTATCAAATAAAGATTTAAATTTTGTGATGTATATCGAAGAAACATCAAACTTTGTGCTATATATCAACTAAAGCTTTGAACTTTGTGATGTTTATCAAATAAAGTTTTGAACTTTGTGATGTATATCATATAAAGATTTGAACTTTGATATTTATATAAATAAAGCTTTAAACTTTGTGATAAATATAAAAATCAAATTAACATGAGTTACCTCTGTTCTTCCAGGCATTATGGGCTTGCCAGCATACAATTCAGCAACTATGCAACCCGTACTCCATAAATCAACAGCCGTACCATAATAAGTGGCACCAAGTAAAAGCTCGGGTGGTCTATACCACAATGTCACAACCCGACTAGTCAACGGTTGACTTTGACCCGGGTCAAAAAAACTCGCCAGTCCAAAATCAGCAATCTTTAAAACCCCATTATTATCAACCAAAAGATTTGAACCTTTTATGTCACGATGAAGAATCCCATGACTATGACAATGATGAAGCCCATTCAAAAGCTGTCTTATGTAACATTTAACTTGTGATTCTGTGAATTTAAGACCAGGGTGAGATGCAAGTCCAGCTAGGTCATGTTCCATGTACTCAAAAACAAGGTACAAACTGCATGACATTCGCGAGGTTACAAGACCTTCTAATTTTATAACATTTGGATGATTAAGTTTGCGTAAAATGTGAATTTCACGCGCCATAAATCGAACACTTTCGGGCTCCAAATTGTCAAATCTTACTTTTTTTAGGGCAACAATCTTTCCATGATCAAGATCACGTGCTCGATAAACATTACTATATGTACCTTGTCCAATCTGAAAAATAAAGTGGCAAGAAAACCATCATTAACTTATGAAAGATTGAGATAGATTTACAAGGGAAAACTTACAGAAAGTAGCAATGTACTTTACTCTTTTTACCAATATGGGCAATGTACTTTGATTTTCACCAATGACCTTACATTTTTGACTGATAATAGAAATGTTTTTTAATAATAGCAATGTACTAACATTTCTTTACACAAATAGCAACGAATATCACAATTGCTTACCAATAATAGCAATGTACTTACGGTTTTTTATGCATAAGAGAACTATGCATAAAATAAAGTACATTGCCTATATAGGTAGTGAAATATAGACGTGTTGCTATTATGGGTAAAACTGTAAAAGATAAAATAATGTTGCTATTATTGGTGAGAACGTTAGTATGTTGCTATTATGAATAAATGTATAAGTAGGTTGTATTATGGGTAAAAAATAAAGTAGGTTGCTATTATGTGTGAAATATAAAGTAGATTGCTCATAGGTTGTGAGAGTAAAGAATGTTGCTATTGCTTCATGAATTGGAGACAATTTTTTGCAATAAAAACAAAAATAAATAAATAAATAAAAGAGGAGGCAAACCTTGTCCAATTTCTCAAAAGAATCTGCTCTTCTGGGTACCCATCCTTTGATAGCTTCACCAGCGACTGCCGCCAGCCATGGCGGCCAACCGGCGGCCACCTGCTCTCCTTCGGTGGCTCTAGGGACAGTGGTTAGGGTAGGTGGGTGTGTTGAAACGATGGACTCTGATTTGTCTCTTTTTCTCTCGAGATTCTCGCCTGGTAATCTGATTGAGCCGTTGACGTGTTTATCAATTAGCATTGCTCCATTATCGTTGTTATCTGATTGTGATTTGACCCGGTAGACTTCTCGTCTTGATGACGTAACCCTAGGCACCCGCAATTCAGACAAAGTTTTATTACCATATCTGTCCCTTGGACTCTCTCTGCTGTCTTCAATGGCGGACGGCTTGCCGCAAACACAACCCATAATCCACCGGAGGTCAAATTCACTTCCAATAATCAACTCTTTTCCCCAAATTCACTAAAAAAACAAAACGAAATCATAAAACCTCACAAATTACTCTCGCCGGTCTCCACCGCAAGTACATTCCAGCAGCCATGAAACAGCTTCACCGACATTCATGCGTAATTAAGTCAAATTGTTCAAAAATGAACTACACCCAGCTTATAAAATCGAAATTTTTTAACACCCAGTGATCAAAACAACAAAAAAAAAAAGATAAACTAGTACCTGAAAGTGAGAGACGGCTGCATAAGTGCAGTAGTTGTCTGATCTAGGGCTTGGAAAATCGCGGATCTGCGAAAGGAAGGGAAGAGACGGATGAATGGATAGACAGAGAAGGGTTTAATTCCTGAAATCCAGAAATGGAAAATGGAAATTAGTAAATAAAATTAAAGAAAAAGTCTACACATTTTCTTGTTTAGCATTTATATATTCTGACAGTTTGGGGCAGCCTTTGGAAGACTGTTTTTTTTTTTTTTTTGGAGAGAGATGGGTATTGTGTACTGAGACATCCTTACCACCACTCGCAAGTCAAAACTTGGATTTATTCATAATGAATCATGTTATTTTTATTAATTCTTTAATCAAGAATCTCACTTTTTAATAAAGTATAGGGTAAGTTTTAATTTTTTCGGCCCTATGTTAAATTTGTTCGGATATGGTCTCTGATTTTCTTTTTAACTTTTTCGTCATCAAAAAGTATTTATCTCACGTGTTCGTCCTTCATATGAACTTTGTTTAACTTTACTATGTTAACTAGTAACCACACTGAACATAATCATTTTATCTTTAACTTTACATTTATAAATAAAATTACATTTTACACCAAAAAAATATTTCACCAAATCCCTTCTTTCCCAAACATAACATCATACTTGTATAAGTATTAATGCTTTCTACACAATTACACATACCTTATTTATTTAATTTTGACAATTAAAATATCATCAATTCCAACTTTTATTCAACTATTACAAATCAAAACCGGTTGAAAGGCGCGTGAGATGTTCATAAACAGCATTAACATGAGGGTAGCGACTTAAGCCCACACCCATTAGTTCCCTGGTCCCACCTTACGTATAGAAAATACAGTGTATTTCTGAAAAAGTTAAAAACTTACTATAAAAATTCGTTATATATATATATATATATATATATATATATATATATATATATATATATATATATATATATATATATATATATATATATATATATATATATATATATATATATATATATATATATAGACTAAAGATCAAATGAGAACCAAATTTTTCTGGAGAACTGAGGAACTAAATATACACCACTAGATCATTATCCATACCAATAAGGGCATGATTGTCAATTATCATTTGATTATTTTCGGAATTAATTGACTGATATCTTTAGCAATCGTAACAGCCCCATTAAATCAGCAAAATCAATTTATTTTCGGAACTAATATTGTAATTAATATTTTCCATTAGCTGTCGTTCATCATCATGTATCGATAATCAGAGTATGTTTTCTTATGCTTAATTTATCTTTGTAATATCGTTCCAGTGTGTTCGTAATGGTAAACACAATGCTTATTGAATCCGATGAAACTATGACTGAAGAGACAATAATATGCAGGTATGTTATCAAATAGATGTTTCATATTGATCTGTATAATTTATCCCTAATTACCTTCTCCGTTTTTTTATATCAGCAATGATATATTTAGAAATCTCGATGATTATATATTCGATGATAGTGATACTATTATAAACGACGATGGAGTCAGAGATGATGAAGACGACGATGGAGTCAGAGATGATGAAGAACATGTATCTGAACATTACATTACTGATGTTGTTGATGGTTCTAGCGACATCCCAGTGAGTAAGTAGAATTCCTCTATCAACATCATGCTTTTAGAAATCCGTTTTTTAGTACGTAATTATGTAAGTCTAATCTGTGTATATATGTATAAGGATATATAATTAGTTTTTTTGTTATGCAATTACTGTATGTGCGTATAGTCATCAACATAAAGATAAATCATATGTACATATCAGGTTTCAGTATTGTAAAATTAGTATTTTTTGGTTCATACAAATGTGTATTTTCAAATTGTCTTTTGTCTGCTATGTGAAGTTATTATATCTTTTTATGTTAGACGAGTTTGACATTGAAGACGAGCTTAGCAGTACAGAAGTTAAATCACCAGGAGGTACTAAGATCGTGTATTGGATACCAAATGTTAAGGAGGGTGTTGAGCCTAAATTGAACTACTTATTCGACTCACTCGATGAGGGTATACAATTCTACAAACAGTATGCAAAGAAAGCTGGGTTTGATCCAAGGTTGGGATCAACTAAGTTGGAGGAAGGGGTTATTAGTTACAAATACCTTTATTGTACTAAAGCCGGTGCACGTAAAACTACCAATGTTGACTCTTTGAAAGGGGAAGTTTTAAAGAAAAGGAGGAAACTACCGAGTCAGAGGCAGGATTGCCCTGCCAGGATTGCATTAAAGAAGGTAAAAGGTACCGAAAAGTATTGTGTTGTAACGTTTGAAAAAAACCACAATCATGAGTTGTACACAAGGTCGACCGTTCACATGTCGAAACTTTGTCGAAAACTTTGTTTTTCTGATCAACATATGATCAATGACCTTTATACATCTAATATTGGATCAACCAAGGCACACGGTATTGTAACTGGTTTTAAAGGTGGTTATAGTAAACAAGGTCCACAAAAAGTAGACTACAAGAACTATGTTCGAGACCTCAACTGCCA
Source organism: Cichorium intybus (assembly GCA_023525715.1). Taxonomy (NCBI): domain Eukaryota; kingdom Viridiplantae; phylum Streptophyta; class Magnoliopsida; order Asterales; family Asteraceae; genus Cichorium; species Cichorium intybus. The sequence goes on from CM042012.1 coordinate 133,489,654, forward strand.
TATCGGAGACAGTGATGCAAATATGGTGGTAAACTTATTGACCCAGCGAAGTAAGAACAATCCATCATTCTCATTCCATTACATGTTGGAGAAGGACGAACTTAGGGCTTTATTTTGGGCGGATGGTATTGCTAAAAGAAATTACTTGGAGTTCTCTGATGTTGTATCTTTTGATGCTACCTTCCGTACGAACAAGTAAGCATAATACAACAGTCTTTCATTAAAGTATTAAATTATTGTTTTACATTTATGTATATTTGTTTTTTTCATACAGGTACAACATGGTTTTTGTTCCCTTTACTGGGATTGACAATCACAAAAGATGTGTCACATTTGGTGCGGGTTTGTTAGCAAGAGAGACAACAGAGTACTATATATGGTTGTTGGAAGCATTCATGTCTTCGTTTGGGAAGGAACCAAATATAGTTGTGACTGATCAAGACCCAGCAATGGCAAAAGCTGTGGAGCGTGTGTTTCCGAAATCCACACACCGTTTATGTATGTGGCACATTGGCAAAAAATTGACAGATAAGGTTTGATATTCATCACGTTATTTAATATTGTCATTTCTACAACATTTAAACTATTTAACAAATATTAACATTTCATTTATCTTTTTAGGTATCAGCAAAAATAATATACGAAACGGATTTCAGAAAGAGGCTACAACGTATTATATGGAACGCATGCATTAGTCCAACTCTGTTTGAAGACAAATGGTCAGAGTTGATTGAAGAGTTTAAGCTTCATGACAACAAATGGTTAAAAGAAATGTACAACATCAGAGAACGGTGGATACCTGCATTTTTTAGGGATACACCGTTGATTGGTTTGATGCGCACGACATCAAGATCAGAGAGTGAGAATTATTTTTTCCAAGGTTTCATGTCTAGAAAGTCCAACTTGTTGATGTTTATGTGTAAGTTCGATGCGGCTATGGATAAACAGAGGAACATTCAATCGAACACGGAGTTTACATCTATGTCAAAGAAACCTGGGCTTGTGACAAAACTACCTCTAGAATCTCAAGCAGCGGAACTGTATACTCATAAAATTTTCTACATATTTCAAAGGGAAATAGATGACTCTGTATGGACATGCTCACCGAATTCTTGTATATCACTTGAACAGTATGATTCATACATAGTTTTGGAACAACTCATGCCACGAGAGGATCAAAATAAAAGCTTGTTTTTTAATGCATCGTCTAAAGAGTTTTTGAGCGATACATCTGGTGAATGGCGATATCAGGTTACTTTTATTTCCTTCTATTTCATGTATTAAAAATACATATATAATTTTAATATGTATAATAAACCGTTTGATTTCAGGTTAAAGTTTACAAGGACGAAGAGACATTTGAATGCTGTTGCATGTTATTTGAACATTATGGATTTTTATGCAGGCATATTTTGTGTATAATGAAAAAAAGATTCACTAAGAACATACCTTCCAAATACTTTTTGAAACGATGGCAGAAAGGAATTATACATATGAAGGATTTACAGAAAAGCACGTATTTTGGTGAGATAAGTAATGGGGAATACACAAAGGTGCAGGATGTTTATGCTATAGTTCGAGAGTGTATAGACATGGTTGCACATGATAAGGATGCAATGGATAAGTTAATAGAGTGGCAAAAAGATATTAAAAGTAGAATAGAAAACGAACCACCTCCCAGAGACACACGTTCAAGAACTGAAATAATGGAGGCAGCCATTGGAGTGTCCAAGACTGATGTAATTTCAATCCGAAATCCAGAAAACATACGCAACAAAGGTTCTGGAACTGGAAAGCGGTTAAAAAGTAAAAGAGAAATTGCAATGATCAATTCCGATAAGGATGGCAAGTTGTGCACATTTTGTAACAAGAGAATATCACCTAATGAAAAGCACGATCGAAGGAATTGTCCATTAAGAAAGTCTCTTGAGAAGAAGTAGTACTTTTTATTTTCATAATGTTGATGGATACTATTTATCTTTTGTTGTTTGTGTCTGTTTTTTTATAAGACACCACTTAACGATTTATACTTTTTGAGATGAAGTTTCTAGGATTTTTTATATAAATTTTGTTTGTTTTTGTGCTTCACACATTTTGTCAGTACATTAATTGTGCATATATGCACACCAGAACCCATTATATGGTTGAATCTCTATCTGTTTGTTCAGAGAATAACTTAGTTCATATGTGCACATATGCACATATTATTTTATTTTTGATTGATTGTGAACGTGTATATACACATGTAGACCGATGGTTTAAAACAAATGACATATGTGTATTTGCAGCTTTATTTGTGTGTATACTATGTATTATTTTCTATGTGTCTTCTCATATAATCAGTTATACGGTTGGTATCAATGTTAACTGTAAGAAAGCACATATGCACATGGATCTTTTTTTGCCCTGTATGTGTGTTCACATATGCAGATATCCACATGCATATTATGTGCACATATGCACATATGCTAATTTTGCATGTGCACATATGCACATGATATGCACATATTATGCACATGGATATTATTTTGAGCATATGTGCATACATGTGCATATATGCATACCTACTTATAATTAGCATATACATAGTACAGTTAACATATTTGCATATGTGCATGCATGCTTAATATTTTGAGCATATGTGCATATATGCACATATGAACACATAATACGCACATACTATGCATGTGTATATGTGAATATGTGACACACAAACACCTAATACGCATGTGCATATGTGCATGTATGCACACATGCTCAAATATATATGCATGTGCATAGTATGTGATAATATGCATGCATGCACATATGCATATATGTTATATGTAATATGCATATGCTTATTATATGTAGGTATGAATATATGCACATGTTTTCTTACTTGTCATTTGAACGTGTGTGCACACATGCACATATGCACATGCGTGTTAGGTGTTTGTGTGTCACATATGCACATATATACATGCATAGTATGTGCACATATGCACATATGCTCAATTTTATTTTCATATATGCACATGGTTGTGCATATGTGCATGTATGCACATATGCACAAATTATTATGCATGCATGCACATATGCACATATGTTAACTGTACTATGTATATGCTTATTATAAGTACGTATGCATATATACACATGTATGCACATATGCTCGAAATAATATCCATGTGCATAATATGTGCTAATATGCATGCATGCCACATATGTTAACTGTAATATGCATAGGCTTATTATAAGTAGGGTATGCATATAGGCACATGAATTTTTACTCGTCATTTGAATGTGTGTGCACACATGCACATATGCACATGCGACTTAGGTGTTTATGTGTCACATATAGTCATTTATAGTTATTCAGATCAGTAAAAAATGATGTGTACGTCAACATATGTGTACATTTGCACATATCCACATATGCAAATATACACATATGCACAATAACCATGTTAGGTGCACGTGTTTGCATATTAACATGTAAGTAAAATAAGGTGTATGTGTACATATGCACATATGTGCATATGTGAACATATGCACATACCAAAAGAATTACATATAAAGTTAAAGGGTGTTTGTGGACAGATGCACATATGCATATATTAAGCATTTTAGTGTACGTGTTTGCATAGTCACATATAAGTAAAATAATGTGTATGTGCACATATGCACATGTTAACCGAATTATTATGTGTGTGTATACACATGTTAACCTTTATAGGTGTCTGTGTTTGCATATGCGCATATGTACAATCACCTTACACAGTTATAATATAAAATATGTACCAAACAAATGCATATCATCACAACGAAGTATGCAATCTCAAAATATTTAAGATAAAGTCATGTTCAAACTTCAATAAACACAAAAGAAACACTAACACCAAAGGATGCCAAATGGTTTGTCTTCAAAAAACACATAATTGTCGTTCAAAGTTTGTTAATCAGCATCAAAAGTAATTCCATATCATTTTTTTACTCCAAACCTTTCATCTTTGCGTTTGTAAGCATCAAGCAATATTTTTTTCCTTTCTTTCCCTGGAACTCTAGCAAATGCTTCTGACTCATTCACCACAAGTTCTTGATGTATGTTGACACTGCTCAACAATATCTTTGTTGCGTATTTTTTTCTCAGCTTCCGCAGTTGGCGCGATTGCTCCTCAGACTCAACTAGCAATCCACTGTCATATTTGTTAATGGGTCCACCTTTGTATGTCTCCATATGTCTCATCAGGAAAACTCCTCCATCTATGTCTGGTCCATTTGTTTGCCATTTCATTTTTGCATACCTGACATCTTCTTTGCTAATTGCATCCGCGGCTTTGTGTTTCACCTCAACCAGTAGATTTGAAAAGTACAAAGCCTTTGATTCAAGAAAATAGCTATTATATACAAATTTCAATATACAGTTATTATTGTAAATGCTTATAGTTGATAACTAACCAGTCTTTTAGGAACATTGTGGTAGAAATCATCTGGGTAATCTTTAGTACTATCCATCAAAGTAATCGAGATCCGCTTGATATCAAAAACCATGAGATAGTAACGTTCACTTTGGTATACAGGCATGAAAACCTGCACGCAACAGTCCAACCATATAACTAATTATAATTTTGTGTATATTAATATGTGCACATATCACATTTTTTTCTGGTACATACATTATACATATGCATTGTATGCGTATCTGAACGAATATGCCCATATATCATACATGTACTGTATATACATAAGTGTATGTGTGTATGTTCTTAACACCTACATATGTACATTAAGTGAATGGTTATGGGCTACATCTACCCATATCATAATGCATATATATAACTACACACAAAAGATATGCACATATGTGTAAGTGTACGTGTGCATATGTACAGTATCATATATCTGCATATATACATGTTCACGTTACGATATGGACAGATAACTCAATCATACGTCATTAAATATGTACAATACATTACAATAACACATACGACATCAGCACATTTTATTTAACTACATATTAATGTAATATTATATACACTACAGTTTAAACCATCACATACATAATAAGATATGTATGTTAGTGTATGTGTATACGTGAACAGGCTATATGTTAACATACGTGCATGTATAAGTATACATAAAAAACTATGCACATATATGTCAGTGAAAGTGTGTATGTACACTACATATGTGTATGTGCACAAATGTTATAAGGTAATGACATGTGTGTTACTGTCATATATGTGCATATACACATATAAAATTGTAGGTAATGATGTGTGTTTACTCAATATGCTAATGACACATAACATCATATTCAAATGTGTTAACTATATTTTATTCAAAGAACAAACATACCAGCTCAACATATTTCCATTTGTCTTTTCCTTTAATTGTCTGCATGAACTCTTTAACAAATGATGCAAATTCTTTATATGAGTCATTCAAGTTGCCCATAAAATCTTCAATAGGAGTTACATCCTGTCCCGTAAACATATTAGGTAGTTAGCATAACACATCAATCTATATCTAATATAATTATATTATTAGTAATAAAATTACCATATTCACAACATTCAGATACAATCGTGATGGCCCAGTTTTCTTTTTAGTCGCTTCTTCATGATTCATCACCAAACACCACGTATTTACTGCATATATATCCAAAGCCACATCGGGCAGAAATGTCTCCATGTTTATCCTTTTAGCATAATTTCCATCTTTATCTTCAAACAATGAAAGCCTGCCAATTAATCAATGTACGATCCACATAAGTAGTTAAATTGTAACTGTACATAACTAATAACACTAAACTTACTCAGGATCACCCGACAGTTGAAACAACCAGTCTGATACCTTCACCTCTATCACCTTCACAAAATCTAACACTTGAACCTGCTTGTTCAAGTATGGAGATAGTTTGTACTGTGAAGGCTTCCTGATTCTTTTACTCAGAGGAATCTCATCCATTGGATCCTCAACCTCATTGTCCTTGTTCACCAGAGGTATTTTCACTTCGCGTCCACCCAAATTGACAGTCGGTCCATATTGATCCGCTAACACAATGCCGAATTCCTGGGTTATCCCCAAATCAAAGTTAGGTTCCTCGTTGTCTGTTGTATTAAAATTAGGCTGATGTATTGTTGACAATCCAACATAATCAGCATTCCTACTTTGACGGCTTATACTTTTAGAATAATATTTATTTTCTGTTTCTTCCACTACCTGTAGCATGTAAGTGGAAATTGGCGAGTCAAACAAGCTTTTTTGATTGTCAGGTGTTGATGTACCACTGATCTTGAATGATACTGTTTTTGTTGGCGTCTTGAGCACTCCTTCAACAACAGTATCTTCCTTACCCGCTTCCGAACCACCTGCATAACACTTATCTTTTGTTGTGTTTACACCATATGACACGGTTGTTTTAATATTCTCTAACCCCATACATGTGTCATCATTACCCAAATCCAAACATTCATCTCCAGCCTCTGCCTGTGAATCGTGGTTCGTCTCATCTCCATTTTTTTCATTTGATAACATACTTTTGTTCTCTTCATTTAAATGTATGTTATACTCTTTATCTCCTTCTCCACCAAAAACTCTACTGAATTCTTTTTTTGTAGTCAACAGTTGTTTGTTTGTTGGCTCATCTAGAAGTAGCTTTTCAATTTTGTCCTCCAATTCTTTTTTATACCGACCAATCCTTGAGATGCGTAAATTTATATCAATGATGTCTTCCTGTTAATATGACACCAAACATCAAAGTAGACCTTATTATGTTGTTCATATATTATTTATAATATTTCATTAAGAGGTTGTAAGTAATACCTGAAATGTCTTGATAACTTCACTCTTTGGTCCCTCATCCTCCACGTGTTCACCTCCTGTAAAGTTTCCGAACCCACCATTTTTTAACTCGTATAATTCTCTTTTTTTCACCTCATCATAATCCCAATTCTCAATGGCAGGCAAGCTTCTTGGTACACAATCGTTTGGTATTCTTATGTTATGCAAATATGTCAACTGCATCAGTGCAAAATGAAAATTATTAGTGTAGTAAAATATGTATGTTAACACAACATATATCATTTATTATATATCTTACCAGTAGAAATGTAATTGGACCGCAATAATGATGCTTGTTTGAATAAGGCACCCATTTCCTTTTTGAGCCTTTCACTGCATTCAACACATATTGGCACCAATCTAATGAACTTATATTATTTATCCTAGCAACCTTCTTTACAATATGCTTCATTATGTATCCGGTTTTATACGCTTTGCATATGCAACTGTTGAAGAGAGCTACAAAATTCAACCTGAATATGATTCCATCATCATCTGAATCTTGTATCCTTTTAACAAGTTCACTCCTTGAGATATCCGGCTTAACAAATTGAGCTTTCCAAGCAGTAAAAATTTCATTCGTTTCATCAACTTCCTCAGCATCATCTATATCTGTACCACCATTTGGTATCCCCAAAATATCATGTACTACATTAGGTGTCAACTTAATGTCCCCTTTACCAGTTCTTATTATAAGATTTTTGTCATCTAGATTAGCTACGACATAATGACCTAGCTTAGCAGAACTTACTCCCAGCTTCATGTTTAAAAATGAACCAAATCCGATTTCTCTAACAGCTTCTTTTTGATCTTCAGATAATGATCGTACAGCCTCAATCATTGAAGAAGGGGACGTTTTAATCCGTAGCCCATAAGGTTTGTTGTATCGAGTACTAGAAGTGGTTTTCAGTATCTTTTTAGTATTGCTTCTAATTCTCTTAGACGATGCTTTCGCGGATGATCTTAATCTCCTTCCCGGTGTGATTGCTATAACATGAGCTTTCTTTGATTTCTTAGCCGTACCTTGATCTATAATGGTTGGTTCTGAATTTTTTCTTTTACTATTCCTTGTTGTTGCTGAGGAGATAGCACTCTTTGTATATCTGATAATATTTGCAGGAGGAGTCATGGCTTCTTCATTATCTGTTATATAATAAACACAAACAATTAAGCATATACAAAATATTTTTAAAAATTAATTAATTGCATATTTTTAAACATATAACATTAGTCAATCCACACAATATAACATTTTTTGGATACATTAGGTTAAATATTATGACAGGTAACTGTAAATCAAACCATTCCCATCTATTTAAATACGTATTCTTTGTATACATCATTACAATCAAACATACTAGCTTAACATAATTTCAAACCATTCCCATCTATTTAAATACGTATTCTGAATGAACCAATTTCATACATACAAGTACGCTACATATGTTAGTCTATGTGCTTATGTACACTACACGTGTTTATGTACATCAAGTGTGTGGTTATATGGCACATGTACATATGAGCATATATAAATGTATATTAATGAATTGCACACTTTTAAGTGTTTTTGATTGTTTAGAGTACATATTTTCACAGAACATTGTAATGTATCTGTGTATGTACACTACATTTTGTAATTTATATACACATGTTAGCACATAATTATTAAAATGGATGCATATGGACATAAGTAAAGAATGTAATGCATATTTATATATACTTTTAATTTTATAAGCATACAATCATAATACAATTTTATAATAGATGTGTACATATCACAAATACACATATGTAACAGTTTATTATATAAAGATTATGAATTTTAAGTTTTATATATACTATTAATTTTACAAGCATACATTCATAATACAATTTTATAGTTTTGTGTATGTGATTGGTATGATTATATGCACAATACAAGTTTGTATTTACTTAAATATTTTGAATTTTAAGTGTTATACCTTGATTTTTCTGTTGCTTTTGTAGCCCAACATTGCTTTCTTCTTCATTGTTGTCACCTTCATCATCCACGTTTTCTTCAGCAGCCTGGTCATTTTCTTCAACTATATTGTCATTTCCTTCGTCTGTATCATTATCAATCGACTCAACATCGTCTTCAATCACTAATGGGTTGTCAGGTTCATTTGTAAATGTTCTAAGTTTCTTCCTCCTATGCCTTTCGCTTCTTCTACCGTAAACTGAAATAATACTTCAAAATTAGAAATTGTAACATAAAAAGAGGTTTTATGTGTACATCATACCTCTATTAACCATTTTATTACTCTTTTCCCTTGATTCCTGTAACAAATCAAGCACACATTACAGTTGATTATACCGAGAATTATTATTCTTGATTAATTGTAGAGAAGGATTATTTAGGGTTTAGCTACTCGCACCGTAAACCACTTTTAAAGTCAGTTCGGACCTTTAATCTTTAAATCGATGTTGAAAGCATACAATATCTCAATGATTATGTCGAAATACATATAAATTTGAGATATATGAACTATTTTATGAGAAAGAATAATGTTGTTTGTGTCTTACCCTGTAATCGAATTCGTCTTCGTCTTCAGCAAACCTTCGATGAACCAAAGTTGTTTCTCTCAACCCTTTTTTAGCTTCTGTTTAATTTCGGTATTGATTCAAAACTGTATATCATCATAAATTTAGCTGATTATACGGGATTCGTTTTTGAATTGGAGAGAGGATTATTTTCGTATTCCCGATTATAACCTTTAGCGGGTAAAGGTTCAATGTTTTAGGGGCAAATAGTTTCATTTAATTACAATTATGCCACCTTGTATATCAACCATCCAAATATTTCATCTAGTGGTGTAGATTTAGTTCCTCAGTTCTCCAAAAAAAATGGGTTCTCTCTTGATCTTAACCCTATATATATATATATATATATATATAGGGAGAGGTTCAAACGAGGACAATTAAAAGGTTGAGAACGCGAGGACAATTCTGGACCAATCATTTCACAAGGGTATAATAGTAATCTTAGTATATCTATAATTGTAAATAAAATCAAGACAATTATAAGTTACCTAAAATAATGAGATTTGTTATAATTATTTCCTTGAATATAGATTTTTTGAATTTTCGTGGGTTTTTTTTTTTAATTTTCGTCACTGAATTTAGTGGGTTTTTTTTTGTTTTTTTTTTTTTTAATTTTCGTCACTGAATTTAATGTATAACTAGTCGACATTGGCAATGAAGTAAACCTTCATCAACGAATGTTCGTACAAGGATATGTAACATGACAAATTTGATGTAATTCATTAATGAATATACGTAAATAGTGAATATTCGTCACTGAATATAGTGAATAAGCATTCGACATTGGCATTATAGTAAAATTCATTAATGAACATTCGTACAGGAGATATGTAACATGACAATTCAATGAAATTCATACATGAATATACATGAAATTAGTTACAAGTTTGCTCTCAATTTTGATATTCATCAATGAATACAATGATTTATTATACTAATGAATGCAATATCAACAAGTAATTTGATTATTCATCAATGAATACAATGTTTGGATATACTATACAACACAGGGAAAATGCCCCCAATCATCTTCTAGGTATGCTTGTGTTTGATTCTTCTTGTACGTATGCCACTTTTGTGCGATCTGGAAATTTTTTTGAGAACCAAGCTCCTAATATGGCTCAACCTGATACATTAATGAATTTAATAGAAATCAACAAGTAATGAATGCAAAATAAACAAGTAATCCAATTATTCATCAATGAATACAATGATCGATTATACTAAACTCCTAAATTAATCAATGAATGATGCAAATCAAAAACTAACTTGATTATTCATCAATGAATTTAACAGAAAATCAACAACTAATTCATCAATGAATTTAACAAACTAACATGATTATTCATCATTGGGTCCTACATTACGGTAACTATTGTTTTGGTAAACACCTGCACATTCAATACAACTTAGTTTTAACATTAAAACTGAAAAGTACCCAGTAAAGATACTGATATAGCTTAACTCTAATGAAAGTCACTGCATTCATCAATGCATAAGCACATTCATCAATGAATAACAAAATAAACAATTGATTTGGACCCATTCATCAACGAATAAGCACATTCAGCAACGAATGTATAAACTAAAATCAAGATTGCATAGAGTTACAGACTAATACAGATTCAAGTTGATTACGATTATATAGATTTACAGAAAACCTTAATCAGATTTGCGCAAATAGAGATATGAGTTTATATAGATTAAAAAAAGATTATACAGAGTTACAGAGTACTAATCAGAAATTTCGAACATACAGACTAAAAAATCAAACACATAATCAGAAATATACATAGTTACAGACTTATAGAATCAAGAATTTATATAGAGTTTCAGACTAATAGTCTAATAGATTCAACAACATTCACAAACTAAAAAGTTGACGATAAAATAAATCTAGAAATTGAAGGAGACGATGACATAATCAAAGGATAAAAAACAAGACTAATCGAAATCAAAAACATTCAGGTTCATACATACTAAAAATCAAGATTGAAGAAAGAAGAATCGGAGAAATTAAGAATCTTATATCACTTTAATCTATTAAGTCCATATTATTCAATTTTGTTACGAATAATTTGAAAAAGCAAAAGGGATATTAGTTTAATATTTTTTCCATTAAATCTTGCCAACATTTCAGCCAAGCATTAGTTTATAATTTGTAAAAGCAAAGAGGGATATTAGTTTGACTAACCTTGCAGGCAAAGCATACGGCTTCCATCCGATCAACGAACTGTAATTGGGATCATCAATCGACTGCAACAAACTTGGATTAAAACTCGTTTTGACGTCTCCTTTGATTTAAACTCGGATTGACGTCTCCTACAAACCTGACGATGTAATTGGGATCATCTCCAACGGTGTAATTGGAATCATCAATCGTCCGATCAACAAGCTCATCCGATCGGTGTCTTATTCAAACTCAGATTGACGTCTCCTTCAATTTAAACGAGTTATGCAGAATCCTATGTACTTCGTTCTTCCCGCTCTTAATTAGGATCATCTCCTATGGACTTCGAGTTATGCAGAATCCTATGTACTTCGATTTCTGCTCATGTTGCCACACTGGTTGGGATTTCGGAGGGATAATAGAAACGAAAAATCGGGAATTTTGATTAGTGATTGAACTTCCTAAATTGAAAAACGAAAATTAAGGGTTAATTAATAAGATAATAAAGTAAAATACCTATAATAACCCTATCCGGATTTTCATATTTGCATTCTAGATCATTGACTTTAATCTATTTACATAAATGACAAAATCATATAAACCGTTGATCTGATAATTTAAATGGTTGAGATATGTCCTCGCGTTCTCAACCTTTTATTTGTCCTCAATTGAACCTATATATATATATATATATATATATATATATATATATATATATATATATATATATATATATATATATATATATATATATATATATATATATATATATAAAATTTGTTATGTATAAGCCCAAGTGAAAAAAATACAACTCTCTTTACCTCAAGCGTTATGCGTAGCATGTCGACCGTGAAGTCAACTCTTTTAGAAAGGGTCAAAGGGAGGAAGCCTTTTGCTCGAAATCAAGCTTGACTTGATACGTTTTAATGTTAACAAAATGATTAATAAGTATGCGCCTTAATATTTTAAAATAAATTAATAACTGGAAGTGTTTGTAAAATACAAGGATAATGGTTTTAACAGATAAGTTGATGAATTTAAAAGCAGTCTTTTGTATTTAGAATTAAGAAAATATTAGCGTACTAATTTCGAAAGCAATGGTGGTTGGTGGTCGCTTGCCAGGTGTCGATGGGGTGGTGGTGAGGCTATTTCGAATTGTACTCTGCTAAATTTCAAAGCAAGTTTTTGTATCTAACATTTAAAAAGTATAGATCCAATAAAATTTTACAAAGGTGCCATGAATTCTGTATAAATTTTCATTTATGACCAAAAAAAAAAAAACAAACAAACAAACAGATTGTTTATAACTAAATCAAATGGTTATGAATTTGGAACGAATAATATTAAATTTAAAACGTGCCCAAAAGAAAATTGTATAATATTCATGTGCAATAAAACTTAACAAATCAAGTATAGATATGAATAAACAGAGAGTAGTATTTGACTGTAAACGTTGTTAATGTGATTGACTTTAGTCAAATACGTCAATGCTTCTTGCGAGAACAAAATGAATAAATTTTGTATATCAAAATCAAGATCAATATTTGATAATAACGAGTGGGAGCCCGTGCTCCGCACGGGTTCGGAGTGCTGGAGCACGGGTCCGGATATATGTAAAAAAACAGCGTACTTTCTTTGGTTTGTTTATTATAGCGTTATACTTTCATTAATTTTTTTATTATAGCAATTTTCTAAAATAAATAAGGTTTAAATGCAAGAAGTTAGAAAGTACTTTCATTGACTTTAATATTTTTCTTTATTAACTGTCAAAAAGGTATAAATAAAAAAAGTTGTAAGAAAAGGACAATCAAACTGAATTCCTTCCAGCAACCCCTAGGAAGGGTGAAATCCATCAAACACAAAATTTAAAGAAATCTGACGGAATCGAATCATGTCCATTTCACAATGAAACACACAATGGAATGGAATCTCGAATTCCAATTCCGCCGGAATTCACAAACCCAACCTGCCATCCAATTTGAAAATGGTATAAATCAGCACACTAATAGTAGAAGATAATGATATCTGCCTGCCATCAGGACGACCATATTTTTCAAAATTCTCACGTGATAATTGGACCTGTTAAATCCTGATAAGCCTTCGATATATATTCCACAAAATAATTATGCGACTCTGAAAAAACAAAAGAAAATTTATGACCATTCACCAATAGACATAAAGTGTAAGAATCCAAACAATTGGTCAAAAATGTCAACGGGGTTCAGGATTTTTATCAGAACGGAAAGCCTCCTATACGCCTTTTTAATTTTTGAATCTGTAGCTCCATGTTGTAATCCCACTTCATGACTACTGCTTTTTATATGGTATGCCAACAACACCATAATCACCCAAAGCATTAAAAGACTCAAGTTACCATAAGTTGAAAAGTTCGATATCTGTTTACATAAAAAACAAAGAAGGAATTCAGAAACGGATTAATAAACTTGAATGAAAATGTTTGGAATTATAAAGGGATAAAAAAGAACTCACACACCAAAATATTGACTTGCGGTATTTTCCACACTGCAAGCAGACTGAACATTAGCACTTGGTGATTTTAGCTTGCAGCCATATGAACCCACTTACAAAACCAAAATTTAATTAACATGACCAGAAAAAAAAACAATTCTCAATCTACCAATGTATCAAAATCCATAAATTCCTAAACAATAAACTCTAGTTAAGATCAATGAAGTATTTGAAATCCCAATATACCTAAAATGTTGAAAGTTTCGTCTTTCTCTTTAGAGTAATATAAATGAAACCTGAAAGCGGAAGTTTGATTTTGTTTAAATCATACTCTTCCATTTCTGATTCTTCCTGCTCATACAATGTTAAAGAATGGAGGCCTTTTTAGCCAACAAATGTAGGAAGAAGAATGAGGTTTCTCTAAGTCAACAAAGGGAGGAAGAAGAAGGACACAAGCATGCCTGCTTCTTTTTTTTGAATTCATACGTCTCAATTCACACTACATTTTTGTGTATAAATAGGAGGTGTTTTTGTTGAGAGAAATGCACAACTCACGCACCACACAAACACAAAATACAAAGAAACACAAACACATAGATAGATATATCACGATTTTGTGAGATAGCCTTTTGTGCAGAGTCCAGTTTGGCAGCCAAAAGTGCGAGTGATATTTTCTTGTGAGTGGTCAGACTACAAGTGCAGTTTAGCCTTGTATGATTGTAATTTCTTGGTGTTAATAAAACCCTCTCTCTCTCGTTCGCCCGTGGACGTAGGTCGTGATCCCGTGACCGAACCACGTTAAATATTGTGTTTCGATTTTACAGATTTTTTCTTGGTTTGCCGTTATTCTCCATTTTATTTCCGCGTGTTTTACCGGAATCGTTTATCGTTTTTCGGAAGTGCCTAACTTGTTTTGTTATTCCTAACAAACTGGTATTAGAGCTCCGGGTTTAAAGGAAGTCGTATCTCGCGTATGCTCTGTGGTTGCAGCTTAGTCTGATCTTCCACATCAGAAACGAGGTTTCGATTGGCCTTATAAAATATTATTTTTCGAGCTATGGCTGAAGATGGGAAAGTTAGGATCGAAAAATTTGAAGGTCACGATTTCGGATTTTGGAGAATGCAAATCGAAGATTATCTCTACCAGAAAAAATTACACCTACCACTGTTCGGAATAAAACCTGAAACGATGGCGCAGGAAGAATGGGACTTATTAGATCGGCAGGCACTTGGAGTTATAAGGTTATCATTGGCAAAGAATGTAGCATACAATATTGTCAGTGTAAAGACAACCTTCAATCTGATAAATGCGCTGTCTAATATGTACGAAAAACCTTCAGCGGCAAATAAGGTTTTCTTGATTCGGCAGTTGGTGAATCTGAAGATGAAAGAAGGCGGCTCGGTGACAGACCATGTGAATGAATTCAACTCAATAATATCAAGATTGATATCTGTTGATATTGGATTCGAAGACGAAGTACAGGCGTTGCTGTTATTATCTTCGTTGCCTGAGAGTTGGTCCGGTACAGTAACAGCAGTTAGCAGTTCAGCCGGAGGTGCTAAGTTGTCATTCGAAGGTATTCGCAACTTAATCCTTGGAGAGGATGTGCGAAGACGGAGTGCCGGAGAATCTTCCAGTAGTCTCCTCAGTACAGAAGACAGAGGAAGAAGGCCCAACAAAGGAGGCGGTGGTAGAGGAAGATCGAAGTCGAGAAAGAGAGGTGGTCAGAAAAACAGGACTGATGTTACCTGTTGGAACTGCAAAGAGAATGGTCATTTCAGAAATCAGTGCCCAAAGCCTTCGACAGACAAAGGCAAGAAGGAAGTCAATATGGCAGTAGATTCTGAAGATGATGCCCTCATTTGCTGTGTTGAAAACTCAACAGAATCCTGGATCATGGATTCTGGTGCGTCGTTCCATGCTAGTCATTCCAGAGAAGTAATGTAGAATTTCCGGCAGTACAAAGGAAAGGTCAGACTAGCAGACAACAAGAGCCTGGATATTACATGTGTTGGGGATGTGGTCCTCAAGACAACTTTAGGAACAGATTGGACTTTGAAGAATGTCAAGTTCATTCCTGACTTGAAGAGGATGTTAATATTCGTAGGGCAGCTTGATGATGAAGGTCACCATGTTACATTTGGTGATCATCAGTGGAAGGTGACAAAGGGGAATTTAGTTGTTGCTGGAGGACAGAAGCGGGGTACACTTTATATGGTGGAAGTTTCTGATGCCGAAGCACACGCTGTTGAAGAAGTTGGGGCATCCACTCTATGGCACCAAAGACTTGGGCATATGAGTGAGAAGGGAATGAAGATGCTAGCCTCCAAAGGAAGAATACCAGAGCTAAAGACTGTGAAAGTCGATTTCTGTGAGCCATGTGTTCTTGGCAAACAGAAGAAAGTCACTTTCAAGAAGGTGGGTCATCAGCCCAAGTCTGTGAAGCTGGAGCTAGTTCATTCAGATGTCTATGGTCCCACTTCAGTTTCTTCAGTGGGAGGATCCCGATACTATGTCACGTTTATAGACGATTGCACAAGGAAGGTTTGGGTTTATTTCTTGAAGCATAAGTCTGAAGTTTTCAGCACTTTCAAGAAATGGAAAGCTACTGTGGAAAATGAAACAGACTTGAAGATCAAGTGTTTCAGATCAGATAATGGGGGCGAATACAGTAGCAAAGAATTTGTTGATTACTGTGCTGACCAGGGAATCAGAATACAGAAGACGGTTCCAGAGACACCTCAGCAGAATGGAGTAGCTGAGAGGATGAACCGTACATTGAACGAAAGGGCTAAAAGCATGAGACTGCATGCAGGTTTACCCAAGATGTTCTGGGCAGATTCCGTCAACACAGCAGCGTATTTAATCAATAGAGGACCCTCAGTCCCCATAGGGTTCAAGATTCCAGAAGAGGAATGGCAAGGTCGTGATATTTCTCTCAAACACTTGAAGGTTTTCGGTTGTGTCTCTTATGTCAAAGTTAAAGACTCGGAGAAAGACAAGCTAGAGGCAAAAGCAAGGAAATGCACTTTTATAGGCTATGGGTTGGATGACATGGGGTACCGCTTCTGGGATAACCAAAATAAAAAGGTTATCAGAAGCCGGGATGTGGTGTTCAACGAGAACGTCCTATATAAAGATGAACTTGCAGAGAGCTCAGGCAGAAACAAGCAACCAGAGAAAACAGAAAGTCAAGTCGAGTTTGAAGAAATCTCTGAAGCTGACGTTGTGAAACCTATCAGTACTCCAGAGATAGGTGAAAGTTCAGGAAGCAGTGGGAGCTCTGATGTATATGGAGATAGTGGGAGCACAGATGACAGTAGTTCTGAAGACGGGGTTGCAGATGATGCAGAGACCTCAACTCCTACTATTCGTAGATCCACTAGAGTACGAAGACCTCCAGTCAGGTATTCTCCTTCAGCAAATTACTTGTTGTTGACTGAGAATGGTGAACCTGAGTCCTATCCAGAAGCCTTAAGGATGAAAGATTCCATACAGTGGAAGAAGGCTATGGAAGACGAATTGAGCTCACTTGACAAGAACCAGACCTGGTCCTTGGTCAAGCTCCCATCAGGGAAGAAAGCACTGCAGAACAAGTGGGTGTTCCGGGTAAAAGATGAGATCGATGGCAGTAAAAGATACAAGGCACGATTGGTGGTCAAAGGGTTCCAACAGAAACGAGGGGTCGATTATAATGAGATCTTCTCTCCAGTTGTGAAGATGACTACAATCAGAATGGTCTTAGGTATTGTAGCCTCTGAAGATCTCCATCTAGAGCAGCTAGATGTGAAAACAGCTTTTCTCCATGGTGACCTAGAAGAAGACATTTACATGGTACAGCCAGAAGGTTTTCCCACAGTCGGTAAGGAAAATCTGGTGTGCAAGTTAAAGAAAAGTCTGTATGGATTGAAGCAAGCTCCAAGACAGTGGTACTTGAAGTTTGATAGCTTAATGCAGAGGAGTGGGTATCACAGATGTGAGATGGATCACTGTTGCTACCTGAAGAAATTCAACTCCTCTTACATCATCCTGTTATTATATGTTGATGACATGTTGATAGCTGGATCCGACATGCAGGAGATCAACAAGCTTAAGAAGCAGTTGTCCAGAGAGTTCGAGATGAAGGACCTAGGGGCTGCTAAGCAGATATTGGGCATGAGCATAGCCAGGAACAGAGTTACCGGTACATTAAAACTTTCGCAAACAAAGTACATCAAGAAAGTTTTAGAAAAGTTCAGCATGGCAGATGCCAAGGCCAGAAGTACACCTTTGGGAAGTCAGTTAAAACTCTCAAAGAAGCAATCCCCAAAGACGGAAGAAGACAGAGAACAGATGGCTAAAGTTCCTTATGCATCTGCAGTTGGTAGTTTGATGTATGCAATGGTATGCACAAGACCAGATATTGCTCATGCAGTGGGAGTTGTTAGCAGGTTCATGTCAAATCCAGGAAAAGAGCATTGGGAAGGAGTAAAGTGGCTGTTACGCTACTTGAAAGGAACAGCTGAGATTGCCCTATGTTTTAGGAGAAAGGGGGTAGTCTTAGAAGGGTTTGCCGATGCAGATTTGGGTGGATGTGTGGATTCGGGTAAGAGCACAACAGGTTATGTGTTCACAATCGGAGGTACGGCAATCAGTTGGATGTCCAGGTTACAGAAGAGTGTTGCTCTTTCAACCACAGAAGCAGAGTACATGGCTATTGCAGAAGCAGCCAAGGAGCTTATATGGTTGAAGAACTTCCTATCAGAACTTGGAATGCAACAGGAGGATTGTGTACTGCATTGTGACAACCAGAGTGCAGTTCACCTGGCAAAGAATCCGGTGTTTCACAGTAGAACGAAACATATTCAGATGAGGTACCATTTCATTCGAGAGTTAATCAATGATGGAACTCTAAATCTGAAGAAAATCCTTGGAACGAAGAATCCAGCAGATATGTTCACCAAGGTGGTTACCACAGACAAGTTGAAGTTCTGTATGACTTCAACTGGCCTTCCAGAAGTTTGAAAAGGAGGGATGGCAGGAGCGAGAGAGATTGGAAGATTGTTGCTGAATTGGACGACAGAGAAAGTTGTTCAAGCCTCCAAGTGGGAGATTGTTAAAGAATGGAGGCCTTTTTATCCAACAAATGTAGGAAGAAGAATGAGGTTTCTCTAAGTCAACAAAGGGAGGAAGAAGAAGGACACAAGCATGCCTGCTTCTTTTTTTTGAATTCATACGTCTCAATTCACACTACATTTTTGTGTATAAATAGGAGGTGTTTTTCTTGAGAGAAATGCACAACTCACGCACCACACAAACACAAATACAAAGAAACACAAACACATAGATAGATATATCACGATTTTGTGAGATAGCCTTTTGTGCAGAGTCCAGTTTGGCAGCCAAAAGTGCGAGTGATATTTTCTTGTGAGTGGTCTGACTACAAGTGCAGTTTAGCCTTGTATGATTGTAATTTCTTGGTGTTAATAAAACCCTCTCTCTCTCGTTCGTCCGTGGACGTAGGTCGTGATCCCGTGACCGAACCACGTTAAATATTGTGTTTCGATTTTACAGATTTTTTCTTGGTTTGCCGTTATTCTCCATTTTATTTCCGCGTGTTTTACCGGAATCGTTTATCGTTTTTCGGAAGTGCCTAACTTGTTTTGTTATTCCTAACATACAAAACCAATTGTTGGTAGGCATGTCAAAAGGCAAACATTATAGAGATAAACATGATTTTATTTTATAAATTAAAAAAAGGGAAAAGTAAATAACCAAATCAAGTCATTGAAGAGGAAAAAGAACAAACTATAATGCAATGATGGTCTGATACAAAAAAAAAACATGAAACTTCAATAAAACCACATCCTAAATTAAAATAAGAGAAAACTCTCAATCGGATGTGTTGAGAAGCCTGTTAACAGTACTCGATAATTATTGCTAGCATACGAACATCACTTCATAATTATTGCTACCATCTCATATCCAACTATCAATGAAAAATCAAGATGGCATATGAATATTACTCGATAATTATTGCAAAAACCTTGGAAAATTAAATATCATGACAAAGGTAAAATATATTTCTGGTAGAAACCCTTTCAATATGGAAAATTTCACATTTTGGCATATGACGATTACTCAGAGAAAATAGAAAAAGCAAAGAGACTTTAAAACCACCTTACAAGGTGTCTTGGCCCCATTGGGTTGTGGGGATGAAAGAGGAAACAGTGATGTAGTTGCAGCTGTAGCAAGCATCATTCAAATGTTTAAAAGCTGGATTCACTTGAAGGTTTATCCCTTCATGACAAGAGATTCACCACATCAGAAAGTTTCTTGAGAATTCAATGTAGGGAGGAAATTAGATAGCCATTTAGATGGAACAGGGAAAGAGTTGTCAGCCATTATATGTAAACCTTCTATGCCAAGCTGAAGATGTGTGGATAAAAGTGACGCATATCATACTTGCTTTATACCTCAAATACAAATCAACTGATTATAAGCTATGGAATGAACATAATGCCCGATTAATTTCCCATAAATCCATCAAAATAGAAGTAGTACGGGAATTAGTGCCGATGCAGGATAATTTATAAATTACATATCTTAGTTGTTTCATACCTCAAATCATTGGCTTGGTTCACAAAACTTGGTATAAAGAGTTTTACAATAACCCCACTTTAAAGTGTCAAAAGCTTTAAAAAGATGAACAAACTCCCCACATTGATCAAACCAACATAATTCATTTATGCCATTAAAGATTAATGCCACAAAGACTATCTTTAACAATGAATACATCCAGAAAGTAAATAAGGAAAACACTATGGATTACAAAATTGCATAACTTCGTTTAACAGCTAAATAAAAGGCAACTTCTGCAGAGTCTAGTTCTTTTCCCACTAAATAGAAGCAGTGATTAAACTAAACACAACAAATCGAACTGTAATAAAACAGATAAATCGTACTAATAATTAAAAATAACCAAAAGGGCCTGATTTGGAAAAAGGAAAAAAAACAGAGTGCACAGAAACAAACGGTTGATACTAAGAATAAACCTCAAGGAACATTTATGAAACTAACACCAGCATATTCTGCTCCTGGAACATTATCATGATTATAAACAGAGCAGATGAATTTGAGGGCTTTAAGTACTCACCGTCCTCATCTGTACTTTACACATTAAGAAATTCTATAACCAATGATAAATCAAACAGTTACAGTATATATTCATGAATGGATGAAATAGTATTCTTATTTAATTTGGAATTCTTCGTGAAGAAATGCAAGGGGACTCACTTTCGAGAGAAGTGAAGCATGCCTCCCGTGAAACCGCCTGAATTGCCCCTATCTGTACCACATATTACACCATTCCCAATCAATTAAATGTAAATAAGAGAGACAGATGTATGTATGTGTATGTGTTATATAGAGGATGAGGGTGGAGGGGCTTACACCGGTGGCCGTAATAAAGCTTCCAGCGATCCGATCGAGAAGAGGATGACCAAAATCGAAGAGACCTCCGGCTTTGTCGAAGCTCCTTAGTTCATCCATCAACGATCAATATGCCAACGTCTCACCTACGACAAACCAGGGGATGTAGAAGACGGAAACACGAAGGACGCTAAATCCAGGGAAAATCAGTTGGGGAGGATGCGTGAGAGTGATGAGGAAGGAAGGAAGCGGTGGAGAGCAAGGAAGGTAAATCGTAAAAAACATAGAAGGTTGTAGATCCGAATCAAGCAAAACGCATCCACATGAACCGGAGGAAGATCCGCGTGTCACGTTTGGGAAAAAAAAACGTACACCCCATGCCCAAAATTCACGCAAAATAATTAGTAGATAAATTACCAACAAAAAGAATTCGTTGAAACTTTTACACAAGAATGGTAAAATAAATCACTTTCTCGTCACCATACCTTCACAATCTTAACAACTTGCCGATTTATCTATTTTATCTTTCTCGAAAACAAGTAAAAAATTGGTTATAAAAACTTATCCAACGTGTGTTGGGATATTTGAATTAAGTAGGGTGGTGGTAATCGTGGATATTGAAATCTGTTCTAGTCGGTCGTTGAACTTTTTTCCAACACTCCACTCTATCTTATAAATACACTCTAATCTATGCTTTGACTATTTTTTATTGGTCTAATTTAATTGTTCTCTTAAAGTGATTGGTTGAATATAGACATGATTGCATAATGATTACAATGTTTATAGTAGACTGTGGTGTAGTTATCAACACTTTTTTACATATTATGTCGATCGTATTTAACAGTTTGAAGTAGGAGACCAGAGAGTCCATCTCCTCCGACCTTTCCAACCAAAAGTATCATATTAGTTTTTCTCTTTTTTTTTTCACTTTCAACTTTTTTAACATATAACACTGGAAACTCATATTTCTAAATGTAACATCTGTTTTTCTATATTAAAATTAAAAAAATAAAACAAAAAATAACATTTAATTTAACATATAAACTAACTTAAAATGTAATAAATAAACTTAAAAAAATAAATAATATTTTGTGTGAAATTGTTCATCCATACATTCCTAGAATTTGCGGACATCTCCTAAATTCTCCATGTTATCGACATAGGCAATTGCCAATGACACCTCTTCGGTTTGAGTCCAATCATCGTCCATGGCCTGCGGATAGAGGATGGTGCAGCCATTTTTTTAATATTCAGAGAAAATATGAGATAAATTGTGAAGAAAGAATTTGTGATTTTTAAAGTAGTAGACAATGGTATTTATAGGAGAGGAAATAAGATAACTTTTGATAAATTTTATTTTAATTAAAATCAACCCACAACACGGCTTCATGAACCAGCAACCAACCCTTCTATCACGAACCCGCCTTCCCCGGGGCCATCGCGCCGGCAGCCCCTCCTTCGAACCGGACCAATCTTTCGGGCGACTACGCCCATCCTTAGCTCGAGTATCACAAAATTTACTAGAACACTAAAACCACCAACAATATAACCAATAGATTAAACAAGTAAAAAGTTTCATCTAAAATTCTTTCCAAAGCTTGAAACCTCATAAACAATTCAAAAAAATGAATAACTAACATTTTAAAAATATTATATTTATAATTATACTTGATGCTTAGATTACTTACTAAAAAAACTCAACCCAAACCCAACCCGTATCGATGACAACCAAAATTACATGTCTTTCGGAATAAATTAATGTATACAGTCTGTTTCTTTTTTAAACAACCACAAACTTACCGACTTAAAACACTACAATAGAAAAATAAACTGAACACAAGAAACCTCACGGAACAAGAGGTTTATCATCCCAAATCTGTCTGGTTTCAGCCAATTCAGGCCGATAACGTTTAGCCAAAATCTCAACCTGTTCACCAAACGTCTTACCCTTATGATTCCCAATACACACCACCATTTGATCCCATCTTTTCCTACAAATATCACCACTCCTATGTTCCAAAACATTATCCCAATCCACATCTTCAACACACGCGGCATCAATCTCATAAAGCCTACCAACCAACCAATAATCATCAGCATCCGACCACTTCTTTTCAGCCACCAAAGAACTAGTCAACTGTTCATACCACTTCCTACAACACGTCGCATCACTTCTAGTCGACAACTTCTCACTAATCGCGGTCCACGGAATATTATCCCGTAACATCCCGTGTTTCGATTTCTTCTCTTGACCCGTTATTTTCATCTGTAAATCCAAATTCACCATGTCGTATAGATTCTGATACTCGTCTTGACTCCATTTCCCGTTTTTTAAATTATCGAATTTGATCCTTCGCCACGTGTCCTTCACGTGGAAGCGGTGTTTTCCGAGTTCTTCCGCGATCATTTTCCATTTGTTCCCGTGTTTCGCGTGGGATTCTTTTAGGAACTTGATCTCTTCGGGTGTCCATACGCGGTGTTCGGATTGTTCGAAGAGGATGTGGGCCCGGTAGTAGACGGCGGTGTAGGGGCGGTACGGGATGCACGAGCCGATTTCTTGCCAGCATTTATTCATACCCTTGTGGAGTCTGCAGTTTAGGATCATTTGTAAGCCGTCGTCTCCTAGGTTGTTGGAGATTATGTAGTTGTTGACGGCTTGTTTTACGATTTCGTCTTCTTCTGGTGTGAATCTTTTTCCTCGTACGAGACCATCGCCGGTTGTTTTTTTGGTTTTGCGTTTTTTTGTGTTTTGTGACGGGAATATTTCTACGTCACTTGAAAAGCTGACTTTTTTGGTTTTCTTTTTGGATTTTTTTGAATTGTTTTCAACTGTCTTTTCAGCTTCTGAATTTTTTTTGTCCCCTTTCTTCTTCTTTTTCTTAATTTTCTCGCAAGTATCTGGAATTTCAAGATTTCTTTCGTGGGTGCGATGTTTGTGCTTTTTCTTTTTTTCTTTTTTTGGGTTTGGATCATTTTCATCATCTTGGCCCTCTCTTTTCCTCTTCTTTTTATTCTTCTTCTGTAAATCACCATTTTCTTCCAAATTACCATCATCTCCATCTTCATTTGATTCTAATTTTCTTTTCTTCTTTTTCTTCTTCTCAACTTTTTCATCTGGAAGAACACTATTTATTTCTACATAGGTGTTACCATCACTGGTCTTGTTCTTCTTTTTCTTTGACTTTTTCTTATGAATCTTCACAGGAATAGCATCTGGATCTTCCACTGTGCTGCCCATTTGTTATGCTCCTTACAGGTTCACCTTCCGAATAGATAAAGAAACAACAAATTAACAAATGAAATTTCACTTTCATTGATTGCTATTCGACGTAGAGAATTCAACAATATTATGTACCTAATAACACTATCACCATGTCACAATTGGATATTCGACATAAAAAATTCGGTTGTACACTTGACACTTGTACTCCTTACATATAGCAATAAATATAACAGAGATTCCATCAGGTTTAAGCATATACAGAAGACTGGACTTATAAAATCTCTCAGAGTAAATGAACCAAAAACACATCACATGTGCACAAGCTATTGATCACAAAGTTTGCAAAACAAAAGCAATCAACTCATGTGATGTACAAATTGCAGAAAATTATAACTTTAAGATGGTATGGCCATTGGCCAAGATAAAAGAGTGTCAAACTTTGGGATTAGGTCAGAAAGCAAAAATGGGCATCCTTTTATCAATCTCTGATTGCAGTGTGTGTATAAGTGTATAGTAGTTTCATACCAAATAATCAGAAGTAGAGCAGCAACCATATGTAACAGTAGACACAACAACAACAGCTTGTTTATAAAACTTATTACTGTTTCGACTGTTCTAGAATTCCTCAAGTTTCGATAACATCTAAAACCTAATAGAAATATAATCAAAACCCCCAAATGAAGTTATAAGCTAAACTAAAGTCGACTAACCTTGATGATGGCCGATGAAGAGAATGGAAATAAATAATCGATAAGAGAAGAAAAAAAAAATCTTATAGAGGTTAAAACTAACCTTACGATGGGCGATGAAGAAGTATGAACCAGTGAAGTCCAAGGTTGGGAGGGTTTGCTGGAACCGATCGGGGGAAAATAGTTAGGAAGGGAGACCGGGAGCGTGCAGCGGCGATGAACTTCGGAGAAGGGGGTGCGGCCGAAGAAAGGGGGAAAAAGCGTAGGCGTCCACTGTCAAGGGTGTGGCTGAGCCTGGGAGTGAAAAAAGAAAAAAATTATAAGTCCTAGACAAAATTACATAAATGGTCCATGTGGTTTACCAAATGTCACAAATTCAGTCTCTGCTAATTATTTTGACAAACATGGTCCCTGTGGTTTTTAAAACTTACATGGTCCTGAGCCACATGAAATGAGTTCTTTATCCTTTTGATTTTACTTTATCTTTTTCACTTGCATACTTATGTAAATGTTAATTTGTGGGGTCCATTCTACCGAACACGCTCATCATTCTAGTCTACTACATTATCGTCGTCGGTCACCTTTAGTCTGTTACCACCACCGTCCACCACTAAGTCCCAACAACACCACCATTACGTTGAACATGCGATTCAAATCACAGAGATCCAAAAATGAAAATCACTCTAAATCAAATGTGAAAAAGAAGCTCAGGTTTGTAATTTTAATCGGTGTCTGCAACAATTCAACGACATCCTCTCATATTTTTCCAACAATAATTACCCTCTAAAATCTTGTGTTTTTTCTGATGTATTTTCCAATTAAGGATCAAAGAAATAACTATACGAAATCAATAAGGGATGAAAACCCACTTCACGACAGTGTCAGAAGATCATTATTATTGTACCACCGCCTCTGTGATTACCTGAGGAGGAAGAATAAAAAAGGGAAGAAAACCTATTGGACAACAGAGCAGAGATATGATCAAATCGAATTGGGGATTTCAAACACGAGCACCATTAGGTTGAATTTGTTCTTGCTTCATTGACCTCAGTAGAGAGAAACATCGATATCCTAGTCTATTCTTATTCCTGCCCAACAAGGTGGTCAAAGAAGGTCAAACCCGACTATAGACATAGAAGGAAAGAGAGCAAATGAGCTTTTGGTGACATGGACCCCGATCAGGCCCATTTTGGGCTCACTACGCTTTCACGCGGCCCGCATGGAATATAGGCATACCCTGCACGGCCCGTGCAAACGGGTCCAGGAGGGTAATTTTGTCTTTTCGCATATTGTGCAGCTATTTGCGGGGTTTTGGAGAGGGTTTTCTCATTCTTCATCATCAGAACTTGACAAAAAAGAAAAAGGTTTTGAAAATGACTAAGTTATGCTTACAAATGTACACAAAAATTTGCACTTCTTATCTCCTAATAGTCCGAAGGGGGGTATATTGAGGCTCGAGTCCTCTTGTGACCCACCAAAGAAAGATACCGCCCCAACACCCCTAAAATCTCACTCCCGCTCACAACATTCCATTACGTGTCTGAACACATTCTAGCCGTTTAAGCACCTTTTTTCACCGTAAATGATCAGTTCTCCCCCACTTAGGT
Source organism: Cichorium intybus (assembly GCA_023525715.1). NCBI lineage: Eukaryota > Viridiplantae > Streptophyta > Magnoliopsida > Asterales > Asteraceae > Cichorium > Cichorium intybus. The sequence continues at coordinate 133,516,616 of CM042012.1, forward strand.
TCAAGCCCGATCCTACTACTGATCATTTCAACAACATGCCACCTACTCCTGTAGCAATGTTTAACGCTCTTTTAATTTCAACCACACCATATGTCTTAATTATAGCAACTCCAGTTGTGCCAAAAGCTCAAACCCACTTCTCGTGGTCGTACTCGTCGACTTGACTGGCTCCCCCTTAGATTGGACATGACACTTATGTTGAAGCCTTAACTACTCCTAAGAACGCATGCTTTACTACCGTCTCTAACTCCTTCAACTCATTAGAGAATGGAATACTTTGCTAGACCAACAACTCACATTAAGGCCAAACGCCATCTCATTAGGCGTATTTTGATGATGTAAAGATGTTTACATTAACCATCATACGTTGCTTGTCCACTAGCCACTCAAATCGTCACATGCACCTCCTTGGCCGTGAGCTGTAAAGCTCACCCAGATGTCCTCTCAGTCCTTGCCTGAACCGTGCGTCCATTAATCGTACGAAGAAGAGCCACAACAAGGGCTTTCGATGCTCCCCTTTCACCAACCTTCAAGTTCAGACAGTTCGCTTTTACATGATCCATCTGTCTACACTGGTCGTAAATTCTCATAAGTAATTTGCAGTCACGAAGATAATGCCTTGCTCGACCACTCTTGTGGCACATAACCTGTAACGCCAAGACATGTTTTATTATGTAATTATAATAAAAGGGCAAATTGGTCATTTTACCTTGGAAGGGTAAATTGATCTTTTGGATAGAAAAGGATTTAGTTTGAAATAATATTTTGAGTTTTGGACTTAAAATGTTATAAAAACTGAATTTGGGTCGTTTTACCGAAAAAGGGTATTTTGGTAATTTGACCATGCGAGGGACCAAAAATGAAAAACATTGTTGGTTGTGGCAAATGTATCAAGAATGAAAGTTTTATTGTAATAAAACTTGATTTTGTGGTCAAAGTTCAAGAAATGTAACTTAGGGACCAAAAATGTAAGAATTTGTGGTATAAATAGAGAGTTTGACTCTCTTCTTTGACTAGCCATTGTTGCAGCAACGGGAGAAGAGAATTGAGAGAGATTTCTGGAAATTCTTGAAGCTTGAAGCATGGAATTGGAATTATAGTTTGGAATTGATGATTCCTAAGCTTGAAAGGTTAGTTTTAATCAAGTTCTTGAAGTGTTCTTGATTTGGTTTTATAGAAACTGAAATTTATGAATTTCAGTTATGATTATGTGTTTAAATTGATGTAATGCTTCCATTAAGTCATGCTAATAAGGACTTAACTCAATAAAATGGAAGTAGATTGCTATTAGTGATGAATTTGAAGTTTTGGGGTTGTTAGAACTAAGAACCCTAATTCTTCATTTTGATTGATTTGGTTGTTTTGGATGGTTGAAAACCTTGTTAAAGTATAAGGTTTTAGCCTAGAAACAAACCCTAATCGATTAAGGACTGGATTAAGGACTTAATGAGCCAAAACTGCGTGCTACAGTGCACAAATCGCGGCTGGACAGGAGACATCTGCAGGCGACAGGCGCGGTGCGCCCAAACCCCTGGCGGGGTGCGCCCCTCAGGCAGGGACTTCAAAATGCTAACTTTTGCTTGGCTTGTCCGATTTAGCTCAAATTTGGACCATAGGCTCGTTATGGTCTGAAAAGTTTGGGAAAATTTTTATATTGAGTTTCCGACCCCTCGGGGGCACTGTAGATCGATCCGAATGCCTCGGTGAATAGTAAAATTCATAAAAAGTTAGTAAACGGAAAGTTTATTAACTAGACATTATTTATAATGATATTGTATTGAACTCTAGTGTATTAGAGTCAATTGGAATGGTTATTAACCTATTATCATTTGGTATATAAATGAGTATATAGGTATGGGACAAAATGGTTGTGGTGCACGCAAAGGCAAGAAACAACCGAAATTGAAACGCAGCTAGTATCCAGGTGAGTAATCTCACTGATATCATATATGATATATGATGATTGAATTGTTACAGGTTGAAACAGCTTCGAGGGACGAAAACGACAAGTGTTAAAATATATGTAAAAGACAAGACCAGATAAGCCGTGAGTCATTGCGATGACAAGAACGGAGCTGTGAGTCAATACATATATATATATATATACACTATGAATGACAAGACCAGATAAGCCGTGAGTTTATAATAGACAAGAACGGAACTGTGAGTCAATAAAATGACAAGACCAGATAAGTTGTGAGTCTATAATAGACAAGAACGGAACTGTGAGTCAATATATCTATGTAAACTGTTATATAGACAACAGCGGGCTAACCCGTGAGTCTAGGCAACAGCGGGCTAACCCGTGAGCCACAGTTTATTCCGAGGAGTTAAATTATATAGACAACAGCGGGCTAACCCGTGAGTCTAGGCAACAGCGGGCTAAACCGTGAGCCACGGAAACAGCGGGCTAACCCGTGAGCCATATCTAACCGGTGCAGCCTATACGGCTATGATATTTGGTGCGGCCCATATGGCTATGATATTGTTGTAGGTACATGGTGCGGCCTTTTGGTTATGATATCGGGTTATTAAACCCAGCTGATGCGGCCTGCGGGCTATGATTTATATATTGATATTGATTTGGTGCAGCTTACATAGCTATGACACAGGATGCGGCTTATATAGCCATGACATATGATGCAGTCCATTGTGACTAAGAAACATGGGACAGAAACGATAGATATGGTTATCTGTGCAAATAACTGATGTGGTTTGATAATTGCAGGTTGTCATGAAGTAGCCTGTAAGGCTACAAAATTAGGATGTGAAATCCTAAGAGATATATGGTCAGCTAGTAAGGCTATGAGTTTGGATTCGATATCCAAACAGATATACGAATATATTTGATACTTGTTATTTGCAGAAATGAATACTCACTGAGCTTTGTAGCTCATACCGTTTGTTAAATGTCCCTGCAGGTTAGCATGATCCTGATAAGGGAATAGATAGAGTTCGTGACTCGAGAAGTAGGACTCTTAGATGCTGTCAGTAGCAGCCCGGCTTCAAAGGAGACTACGGTATTTTATACTCTCCTTGATACGCTTATACCCGTTTTTATTAAAATATACCCCTTTGTTTATGGTTTTAAGTACTGAAACCTTTATTAAAAATGAAAAATTTTCAGGGGTGTTTTTGTTTTAAAAGCCGGGTGTTACAAGTTGGTATCAGAGCCGTGGTTTAAGTGAACTAGGTGTCTATAGAGTAGATTCCTGGACTTAAACCCTGAGATAGTAGACATGATGCATAGTTAGGTGTATATAGTTGTTCTTATACATATATAACCTAATTGTTGCTAACTTCTGATGTATAAGAAGTATGAACCGTGAATCTTCATGGAAGACATTTAGGGCGCGAAGCTCTAGGAAATGGATCAACCCTTTATCAAAGCTCCGTAATACGTGGAGAAAAAGGGGACGGAAAGCAGAAAAATATACATGACAAGCAGTAGTAGCTGATGTGGTCAGATAAAGAAATCGGTTGCTTACCTTGGTTGATCTTCAAGGTGAAAGAACAGTAGTTGAGACTACAAGAAAAGCAGAAAATAAAGGTGGACTTCGTAGAAGAAGTTGACACAAATTAGGTCCAACCTTATAGGGAAAGGACCAAAACAGAGCCACTATGTATTGTGATTAGTGCAGGAAAGGCACTAAGGAAATTGTAGAGTTGAGACTCTACCATTGACATGCTGAAATTGCAGATGATAGGAGCAGATTGCTCGAGCTTGTTGTATGGGACGGAAGTGGTTCCAGCGAGGAACTATAGATCACTTCCTTATGACATACTCACATGCTAAATGTGGAGTAACGGGTGGTGAACCCAGGAAAGAAATAAGAAATGGATGGTCAAAAAGGACCAATGGTATTATGAGCATTCCAGCAGATCGTGGAAGAAGCTTGTGAGGAGACTGATATGATCTCCAATATAATTGTTCTGAATATAACTCGTATATGTTATATATGATCCATGAAGTTATACTTGGGATCGATGACTTGATGTCATGTTGAAATATTTCATCGATGATTATGGATGAAATTTTGGAAGTAGCTATAGTAAATAGCAAATATGTTCAAGATATTGAACACCTGGAAGGTAGTTTGCCTAGGATTTACGGGACCATTTTTCCCTAAAAATCTGAAGCCAATAACTACCAGTGAATCCGAAGCAATTGTGCTTATGAATTGGTTGGCAATGAATTATGCTAACATGAATTGTAGAAATAAGAACATTATGGTTCTTGAAACAGAAATGAGCGGATGAAAATCCATGGTGAACGACCGTTGTTGAGAATACCGGTTAGTTTCTTTGCTTAAACTCGGAAAAGAGTTAGTAAAAGAATGATGTTGTAGTTAGCATACGTGGTATGGGCCAAGCTTAATAAAGTGGTGATAGTAGTGTACTACTTTAAATAAATTTTCGGATGTTTCTTTTGAAAAGAACTTCCAAGATTTCTGCCAGATTGGCAAGAAGAGCTTATGATTAAGCTGGTCTTGGGAGCCGTTCCTGTTATCTAGGCTCTGTGTTGATTGGCCTCTGCAGAGATGGCAGAGTGGTAAAACAATTGGAAGAAATTGTTTTTGAATTGGGATCTCATATGGCCGAATGTGTCATCGTGAGGAGCCCTATCTGTTTGAAAAGAAGAAAGATAAGTTAATGTGTATGTACATTGACTACTGAGAATATGATATTCTCGAAACCAGATTGAATATGAGGTACATTGTACCAGATACTGGAGTTACTACACTGAGTTAAGTGATATGTTAAATTCTCCAAGTATGAAAATTTGGCTAAAAGAAGTTACATATTCTTTGGGCATGTTAACAATGCCAGAGATGATAAAGTAGAACCAGTGGAAATAATGATACCGTGATAAAACTGGAACCGCCTGAGGAATCTGACTGACATTGTAGTTCCTTGGATTTGGCGGGTTACTATAGGAGAGTTGTAGAAAACTGCTCCTTGATTGCTGGTCAGTTAACTAAGGTTGACTAATAAAAGTGTAAAGTCTGAGTGGTAGAAAGACAACAGATATGTTGTAAAGGTTTGGAATAAACCTTGTGTGAACCTCTAACGTTAGCAATGATGCTAAGCAGAGAAGATGGATTGGATCGTTGAAATGTATCCAACTTTGATTGTGGATGCATGATGTTGCAATAGCAACTATGATTTTGGTATTAAGCTTTTGAGACACTATCTATATGGTGTAAGGCTTACCGTGTATAAGGATCATAAAAGTTTGAAAGACTTAATTGATCAAAAAGAAGCTATATATGAAATAGCAAAGATAGATGGGTTACTTAGAGATTTCGGGTATGAAATCTTGTACCATCTCAGAAAGGCGTATGTGATTACAGATGCCTTGAATTAGAAAGAGTAACCTTTGGAGGTTACATCCACGTGTATGAACGTGGCAAATTGATTACCTGAGTTGATTCGGGTAGCACAGAAAGATGTGTGCAAGTCTGAAAACGTGAAAAGTGAATAAATGATTGAATAGTAGCGGAAGTTAGTTGGAATATCACAGTGATTTAAAACCCTTGGCGGTTGTGAATGTGAATTCCAAAGTCAAACGAAACATAAAAATCATCTTGAAAAGATGCATTTTGTATCAGATATGCAGCATACCCGGGGCAATACCAAACTGTATAGGTCGATAAAACCTATGTGTTGGTGGCCGGGGCTGAAGAAAGACATTGAAAGACATGTGAAAAGTGTTTGACTTGTGGGTAACTACAGTCAAATCATTAGAAACATAAGGTTGTACGTCCTAAAGAAGAAATGGGACGAAAAATATCATAGACTTTGTAGTAAAGTCTTTGCAAGTACCGTATGGGTATGACACCATATGGGTGAATTGCAGGTTGATTGATGAAATCAGTGTAGAATTATACCGACTAAGAAGAATTTAAGAGTGGAAAGGTAGTGAAAAACTACAAAGATAAAGAAAATTGTTGACGTGCACTACAGGTAGCGACTGTATCGGATCGAGATACTAGAATTATTTGCTGAATTTAGCATTAATTCTTAGAATTGATAGTTCAAAAGTACTAGTAAGTGCTGTATAGGGATTGCAGAAATGATAGACGAGGCGAGAAAATGATGCAAACTCTAGATATGTGCTTGAAAATGCACAGCAGACCCTAGTAGAAGATGGGAAGATCGCCTATCTTTGGTAGAACCCGTAGATAATAATAGTTTTAGTACCAGCATTTAGATGACTCGTATAATGCATAGTATAGAATACCGTATTATCCTTCGATTTATAGGATTGAAGATGTGGAACAGCCGTTGACTAGATTCTAGACGATGATACAAGCTAAAAAGAAGACTTGATAAATACGAGAAAATTGAAAAATGGCTAAGAAGCAGTAACGGTAGTACATGAACCATAGAGTAAAACCGTTGCCATTCCAGATGAGGAATGTCGGGGTAATCAAAAGATCCCTTGGAAAGACTAAAAATCTGTTTGGGACAAAAAGAAGGTTAAGTCCTCATTTATTGGACCTTTCCATATGTTCCACAGAGTAAGAATTTTGGTGTACTGAACGAAGTTTTGTGATGAACTTCAAGATAATTGTAATGTTTTCTATGGGTCTCATGGTTCTGAGAACATAGATTGATAAATGCTAACGAATCCCTCATGTTGAAATAAGGAAGATAAGTGATTAAGGTGCCCGGGACAACCGGAGGAGTGATATGCGAGTGGTGATATAACCACAAGATAAGAAGACTAGTATGGTTAAGTGCTTAGGCAATACCATAAAGGTTTCCATATGATATGGGAAACCGGAATTGTAACGAGAAAGAAATACCCTCGCTTGATAGTATGATTTCGGGGACGAAATCTTTTGAAGGAGGGGAGAATTTGTAACGCCAAGACATGTTTTATTATGTAATTATAATAAAAAGGCAAATTGGTCATTTTACCTTGGAAGGGTAAATTGGTCTTTTGGATAGAAAAGGATTTAGTTTGAAATAATATTTTGAGTTTTGGACTTAAAATGTTATAAAAACTGAATTTGGGTCGTTTTACCGAAAAAGGGTATTTTGGTAATTTGACCATGCGAGGGACCAAAAATGAAAAACATTGTTGGTTGTGGCAAATGTATCAAGAATGAAAGTTTTATTGTAATAAAACTTGATTTTGTGGTCAAAGTTCAAGAAATGTAACTTAGGGACCAAAAATGTAAGAATTTGTGGTATAAATAGAGAGTTTGACTCTCTTCTTTGACTAGCCATTGTTGCAGCAACGGGAGAAGAGAATTGAGAGAGATTTCTGGAAATTCTTGAAACTTGAAGCATGGAATTGGAATTATAGTTTGGAATTGATGATTCCTAAGCTTGAAAGGTTAGTTTTAATCAAGTTCTTGAAGTGTTCTTGATTTGGTTTTATAGAAACTGAAATTTATGAATTTCAGTTATGATTATGTGTTTAAATTGATGTAATGCTTCCATTAAGTCATGCTAATAAGGACTTAACTCAAGAAAATGGAAGTAGATTGCTATTAGTGATGAATTTGAAGTTTTAGGGTTGTTAGAACTAAGAACCCTAATTCTTCATTTTGATTGATTTGGTTGTTTTGGATGGTTGAAAACCTTGTTAAAGTATAAGGTTTTAGCCTAGAAACAAACCCCAATCGATTAAGGACTGGATTAAGGACTTAATGAGCCAAAACTGCGTGCTACAGTGCACAAATCGCGGCTGGACAAGAGACATCTGCAGGCGACAGGCGCGGTGCGCCTAAACCCCTGGCGGGGTGCGCCCCTCAGGCAGGGACTTCAAAATGCTAACTTTTGCTTGGCTTGTCCGATTTAGCTCAAATTTGGACCATAGGCTCGTTATGGTCTGAAAAGTTTGGGAAAATTTTTATATTGAGTTTCCGACCCCTCGGGGGCACTGTAGATCGATCCGAATGCCTCGGTGAATAGTAAAATTCATAAAAAGTTAGTAAACGGAAAGTTTATTAACTAGACATTATTTATAATGATATTGTATTGAACTCTAGTGTATTAGAGTCAATTGGAATGGTTATTAACCTATTATCATTTGGTATATAAATGAGTATATAGGTATGGGACAAAATGGTTGTGGTGCACGCAAAGGCAAGAAACAACCGAAATTGAAACGCAGCTAGTATCCAGGTGAGTAATCTCACTGATATCATATGTGATATATGATGATTGAATTGTTACAGGTTGAAACAGCTTCGAGGGACGAAAACGACAAGTGTTAAAATATATGTAAAAGACAAGACCAGATAAGCCGTGAGTCATTGCGATGACAAGAACGGAGCTGTGAGTCAATACATATATATATATATATATACACTATGAATGACAAGACCAGATAAGCCGTGAGTTTATAATAGACAAGAACGGAACTGTGAGTCAATAAAATGACAAGACCAGATAAGTTGTGAGTCTATAATAGACAAGAACGGAACTGTGAGTCAATATATCTATGTAAACTGTTATATAGACAACAGCGGGCTAACCCGTGAGTCTAGGCAACAGCGGGCTAACCCGTGAGCCACAGTTTATTCCGAGGAGTTAAATTATATAGACAACAGCGGGCTAACCCGTGAGTCTAGGCAACAGCGGGCTAAACCGTGAGCCACGACAACAGCGGGCTAACCCATGAGCCATATCTAACCGGTGCGGCCTATACGACTATGATATTTGGTGCGGCCCATATGGCTATGATATTGTTGCAGGTACATGGTGCGGCCTTTTGGTTATGATATCGGGTTATTAAACCCAGCTGATGCGGCCTGCGGGCTATGATTTATATATTGATATTGATTTGGTGCAGCTTACATAGCTATGACACAGGATGCGGCTTATATAGCCATGACATATGATGCAGTCCATTGTGACTAAGAAACATGGGACAGAAACGATAGATATGGTTATCTGTGCAAATAACTGATGTGGTTTGATAATTGCAGGTTGTCATGAAGTAGCCTGTAAGGCTACAAAATTAGGATGTGAAATCCTAAGAGATATATGGTCAGCTAGTAAGGCTATGAGTTTGGATTCGATATCCAAACAGATATACGAATATATTTGATACTTGTTATTTGCAGAAATGAATACTCACTGAGCTTTGTAGCTCATACCGTTTGTTAAATGTCCCTGCAGGTTAGCATGATCCTGATAAGGGAATAGATAGAGTCCGTGACTCGTGAAGTAGGACTCTTAGATGCTGTCAGTAGCAGCCCGGCTTCAAAGGAGACTACGGTATTTTATACTCTCCTTGATACGCTTGTACCCGTTTTTATTAAAATATACCCCTTTGTTTATGGTTTTAAGTACTGAAACCTTTATTAAAAATGAAAAATTTTCAGGGGTGTTTTTGTTTTAAAAGCCGGGTGTTACATAACCGCTCCCTCAGTGCGCTATCTTTGACGTCTGCTCCAGAGCCAAAAACTCATGAGAAATACTCTCCATATCTATATGAGGCACATAATGCCTCCGGATACGCGTAACAAAGTCCTCCTAGGTCAATGCCTCGACTTGCCCACAGTCATTGACGTGGTCTCAACTCCCTACCGTTTCCTTCGCCTCCCCTATAAAATATTCATGGCGAAGAGACCCCTCCGGCCTTCCAGGAAACCGCTAGCGAAAAATACGCCCTCGACATCAGATATCCAACACAAGCTAACAATGGGGTCTACCTCCCCCGACGACTGGAATGATAGCGATCCGTTCTTCCAACATGTCCATCGGCTCATCCCTAATCATGGTAAGCGTACCCGGGGTTCCTCCCTAATCACTCGTGACTCCGCTGTCATCATCATCTCCCAAACCTCTTGGCCACTTAGACTAGCACTCGAACCGCTCTCACTAGCCATCGCGATCACCATTCACTAGCCATCGCGATCACCATTCAACAATCGAATGGATAAAGGTTTACAACATCACACTAGCATTTAAGTCAACTATGCTAGACACTCACACACTCTGCTCCTGGGATTTCTCATGACTAATTTCCCGATTCGAACGCGGATCCTATGCCTTCGATAGTAGGAGCTATACTACTACCTTCCACACCTATCCATGTCCGTTCCGATACCCGTCCTGAAATCCCCAATTCGCTTCTCGCTGATTATCCTATCACATAAGCCTGTGCTAGCATATGTCATCATTTTTCCTAGACCGCTAAGAATCTCACCCACCCTGCTACTCTACTGTAATGGAATTTCCTTCAGCATTGACGAATCGCCTTGCAAATGTACATTCATATACAATGTAGAATCAAATAGGCATTCAAATAAGAGATTCTACCCTAAGGCAACATCCAAACAAGGAACATGCAATAAGGCCAAATCAAGCATTTTCAGACTATTCAGTTACTGCATACAACTTTTATGACATCCGCTAAACAACTAATCAATAGTAGCATACATCCTTAATAGCAAGCAACGGATAAATAAACATTCAAGATATTCTCTCTAACAGGCCATCGCTCACACACACATCTTAACCCTTCCTACACCATTAGGAATCTCACCCCCACCCTGCTACTCTACTAAGACGTAACTTCCTCCAATGATGACGAGTCGTCTCATAAATGCAAGGTCATATACAACATAGAATCAAATAGACATCTGAATAAAAGATCATACCCTAAGGCACCAACCAAACAATGAACATGTAAAAAGGTCAGATCAAGTATTATAGGGCTATTTGGTTCCTACTGTATACAACCTTAATGACATTCACAAAACAACTAATCAACACTAGCATACATTCCAATAGTCAGTAGCAGATAATCACAACATCAAAAGTAGTCTTTCTAGCAGGCAATCTAGCATACATACATCTTATGTTCTAGAAAGCAACACATAAACTAGGTACTTAAACCTTTTCCCGACTGGCGTCGGATGGCGGTACACACGGTGTCTTCGATACACCATTCATTAAATCTTTTTCTTTTTGGTAAAAATATTCTTAAAAAAACTCTTAAGCCTAAAGTACCATTTGTAAACCATAACCTTGTTATGAATTTTTTTCGCTTGAAATTAGATAAATGGAGTAAACATGTTGCCTAGATATGACATACCAAGGCTTCACAAACAAGTTTAAGTGAAGGCTCTGGCACATACCATACACCTTTGCCTTTAATATGGGCACATAACGTGTAACCCAATTGTTTGTTGTATGATATTTCATTACAAAAGTGGTCTCTCCCCAATGGAGAAATGATGCTAGCCTTCTTTTTCCTTCGATGACAGCGATTGTAATGGATAAAGTGGATTCTCCCAAATGGTGAAATGAGGCTGGTTTTAGTGATTGAACTGAAGGCAACTAGCGAGCAATCTTACTCAATTGGGGTTTTCCATCTCAAAAGCCTTCCTTCTTACTTGCTTGTGAGAAAGCTTTCTTACGTTCTTGCTTGACTAGGGAGGCAGTAGACAAATAAGCTAGCTGTCCTAACCAAGACATATTAAAGTCTATCGATTTCCTCCTCGAGGAGCAAGGAAGATCAGAGGTCACATTGGAAAGCTATCAACTAACCTGTAAGAATACCATTTCTTGGTTTCCAGTCAATAATGTATTGTAGTGTTGACATTACTCCTATATGATCCTTCAATATTGGTTTGAAGTTCTCGAACTGTTCACTGCATGTTCTAATTGTATGACCATTAGGTTCAATTGACACTAACAATAATCTCAACCCGTTATGCATATGCATATAGTTCAACACATTATTTAAATAAATACAACTTCAGTTTTCAAAACTAATACTATTTTACAAAATAATGACTATTTTGCAAAACAAGTACCAATTTGTGAAATAACAAGTACACAAATTAATTCTTATTTTCCGAGTTAACTTTTCTCTTGCAAAATTATTACTACTTTTGAACAACGAAAGGACGCTACTACTCTTTTCCCAAAAATCTTTTGTTTTTGCGCGTTTGCATGTGTACATAGAAAATGACCAAGACAATGAGATGTTTTTCTTCATCACATGTTAAACCTTTTTTTGTGGGACTTACTTAATGGTTGAAACAAACTAGTTCAATAAGACATTTTTTTAGTTAAAGAAATAAAGTAGACATGACAGACTTGGTCCTTGTTTGCAACCAAAGCAAGTCAACTGCCATGAAAATCACTTCCGCGTTCATGTTACTTTTGCTGGTTAGCTAAAGTCGTCAAAGAAGAGAAAGAGAGAATATGAAAAATGAGTAAACAAGAATATATCACCAACTAGACAATACAATATGATAGAGAATTTTGCAAAATAACATTAATTCGTGAAGTAGTAGTTTCCGCTAGATTAATAAAAAAGACAATTTAGCAATCAGATCAAGATAACATCTTTTATTTTTATTTATTACTTTGGTGATAACTCCTCCCAATTTTCTTTTGTCATTTTTGTGATAATTGCATTTAACCTTTTTAGAAAGATTAATGCCTTTAAAAAAATCACATCAGTTTTTAAGTTTGGATAAAATTACATGAATTATATATAGAAGGACTATTATATACATAGTTTAACCTATATTAGATCTTTCAATCGGAAATCCAATTTTTAAAAAGGGGTTCTTATAAACATATTACTTGCTTGTATGACAGAAGTCTCATATTGTATGTATGATTGAGAACTATATAGATGACATATCCCCCTTCCAATTTTTTTTTCTAGGGATTTTTTTTTTACCATGACTAGCTTACATATTCTTATTCTACTATTAAATCTATAGATTTTATCTCGAAAGGTGTACCAATCCAATAACTCATAATATTAGAAGATATATAATTTGATTTCTTTTCCGATAACTCCTAATATTAGAAGATATATCATTCGATTTCTTTTTAAGTTTTCTAGCCGTTGTCTTATCGGTTTAAATGTTTACGCTTTTTCAAAAAAAATTGTGATTCAAGGGTGTTCTCATCCTTTTTGGTAACTTTGAGTTAAATAAAATCAAATTAGAAGTTGCTTCTAACGTTTAAATTTAAACGACCTTCTAAATAAGTGTGAAATACATTATTCGTCTAAAAATACTACATTATCTTCATATGTTTTCGGTGCGGATTCTTGTATTGATCTTTTAATCATGAAGTTATTTTATTTTGTTTTTAATTGAGTAATACCCGATAATTAAGCTAAAGAAGAAAGAAAAAGGAATAATACAAATAACTGAAAGCGAAAACGAAAACGAAAACGGTTCCACATACACATACTAATAGGAATATTGAAATCCGATTCCACCATCACCGATCTCATTGGCTGATGCGATTAGTGTTGAAAAAGTTGATCAAATCTCGTTAGATACCCTCACAAATCTCAATTTTACAAAAACCCAACCAAGAATTTTTGCATCTTGAACAAATTTGGAGGTGGGGTTTTCATCCGTTACTCCCACGAAGTTTTGATATCATATATAGTAGTTTTGCACAGGAAAAATCCACTGAAATATCGGATTTTCAACGGAAACAAACCATAGCCTAGTCAAAGATTTCAATCGATCTTAACAGGAAAACCCTAGATTTGTTACTTACAAAAGACTGCTATTGTTCCAGTTTGAATTTGCTGCCGGCGATTACATCCCTGTGAAACAGGTAAGTTCTAATATCCTTTTCTGTCTCTAGTAATCGAAATCTCACTATTGAATCTATGTGATCTTGTTTCGAACTCGTTAAATTACTGTACGGATTACATTAAGTAGTGCGTTTTCGGCTAGGGCTTAAGATCGAGATTTGGATTTGCTAATCCGATTGAACTTCGATTGATTACATCATAGATTGATTTCGATTTGCAGTTAGATTCCGTATTTGGGAGAGGAATTGCGATTATTGTGAATGAGGCGAAGGTGTGTGGGAACAAGGCGATGAAGAGCAAAACCGTTAAATTCGAACTACAATGACTGGAGTGTCATTGGATTTACGAATACAGAGTTATGGATCTCCACAACAACCACAAAACGGTTCATTGCAGACTCAAAATGGATTCATTGTTCGCAAATCATCACGGATGTCCTTATCTGGTTCAAGGGAGAAGGACAAATTTCTCCCCTTTTTGTGCAGATATCTCAGTAGAAAAAAGGTTGTAATGCTAATTTTAGTTTCATTTGCTCTCATGGCTTTCTTAACAAGCTTCTTTACCACCAATAGAGGTTCGTTTTTCAACCATATTTTGTGTTTTGATCTTGCAATCAAAAGTTTCTGATAGTCTCTTCTCTTTCCACCATTTTTTCTTTCAGAAGATGCATCAGAGAGCACTATATTTGATCATTTTAACGAAGCATATAACACATCTTTACAATTCTCGAGAAAGTTTAATAATTCATCTAGTCAGGCAACTCTGTCTGTATGTGAAGAAAACCCTATTCGCCATTTTTCATCTCCATCACTTTCTACAGAATCCGCCATTTTTCACAGCAATTTCTGTCAGAATTTTGCATTCCCACCCCCTCCTCCCGGTGTTAGAAGACGACCCGGACCTCGACGTTAGTTCCCATTTTCCTTTATTTATTTAAATTTAATAAAAACACGATAATTTCAAAAACATCTAAGTTTGGTATCTGTTTTGTTGTTTGCCAGCTTGCCCTGTATGCTACCTTCCAGTGGAGGCTGCAATTGCCAGCATGCCACGTGTCCCATCACCATCACCAGTGTTGAATCACTTAACTTATTTTCATGAAGAAAGTTCTACAAAAACCGAACCACATGAAGGGTCGGATTTTGGTGGGTATCCGTCTTTAAAGCAAAGGAATGAATCTTTTGACATCAAAGAATCAATGACTGTACATTGCGGGTACGTTTGATCATCTTTAAAAAAAGAAACTTTATAAAAATCATCTAACGAGTAACGATATAAAAAAAACGTTACAGATTTGTAAAAGGATGTAGACCCGGTTACAAAACGGGATTTGACATCGACATATCGGATCTTGTTGAATTGGAGCAGTTTCATGACATCATCGTTGCATCAGCAATATTTGGAAACTACGATGTAATTCAACAGCCGACTAAAATCAGCGATCACGCAATTAAAAACATCCCGTTTTATATGTTTATCGATGAAGAAACCGAAAATTACATGAGAAATTCAAGTCTTTTAGACTATAAAATGAAAGTCGGATTATGGAGAATTATTGTTGTCCGGAACATTCCTTACACTGATGCTAGACGAAACGGAAAGGTAAGAATTTAATAATTTATCAATTTTCGTTTAATGGACTTTGATTAAAAAAATGTACACGTGGCAGGTGCCAAAGCTTTTACTACATAGGTTATTTCCGAATGTTAAATACTCTATTTGGATCGATGGAAAGCTGAAATTAGTAGTGGACCCGTATCAGCTTCTAGAAAGATTTTTATGGCGGCACAATGCCACGTTTGCTATCTCAAAACATTATCGGCGGTTTGATGTGTTTGAGGAAGCCGAAGCTAATAAGGCGGCGGGGAAGTACGATAATAAGTCGATTGATTATCAGATTGACTTTTATAGAAGCGAGGGTTTGACTCCTTATTCTGAAACCAAGCTTCCTATTATAAGTGGTACGTTTATTTTTCATTTTGTATTATTATTATTTTTTTGTGACTGAAAAAATGTTTGTTTTCATGTAGATGTTCCGGAAGGTTGCGTGATTATACGGGAACACATTCCGATTACAAATTTGTTCACGTGTTTGTGGTTTAATGAAGTTGACCGTTTTACTTCAAGAGACCAGTTGAGTTTTGCGGCTGTAAGAGACAAAATCATGGGACAAGTTGATTGGAGTGTTAACATGTTTATGGATTGTGAAAGAAGAAACTTTGTAATACAGGTTAGTTTTTATTTTTTATTTTTTTATGTATAATAAAAATTGTGTTATTTGTGTTTTTTAGTAATTATGGTGATCAATTTGAGGTGGTTTGTACAGGCGTACCATAGAGATTTGCTGGAGCATATGCCGCCACCTGTGCCTAGAATGAGTAATTTAAAGCGGAATCGTGATTCCATTCCGGTTACTAAAAGTGAAGGAGGGAATTTGATTGGTAGGAATCCGGTAAAGAAGAGTCCTGTTAAACGTGGGAAAGGGGAGAGGAGATCGAGATCAAGGAGGCATTCGAAGAATCCGAGTACCAGGGACAATTTGGTCTTTTGATACTTTTGATTTTTGTTGTTTTTTTTTAAACGAAAGGGATAGGATTTGTTGAAATGATTTTGGATGTGTGTAGCATATGATGGATGGATAGAGTGGGTCAATTTTGTTAATACATTCAATTTTGTTGTATATACTTTCGATACGAAAAATCTTCGGGACATGTTTTTCTTTAATTATTTATTCGATTAATTTGTCGTTTTTGGTTAGATAAGAGAATTGATTAGATATAAAGATACGAATTTATGTTATAATTTAGCAAGTTACTATTGTAGTATGTTTTCATTTAGTTAGTTTAATGTTTAACTGACGTTGTTTAATATATACAACTAGCAAGTGCATCCTGCGCGATGGGGAAGCCAGAGAATGATCAAAAGGAAAGAATAACATTGTACTTTGTTAATTTGTAAGTTTTTTAAAACCGTTTGCTATAAAAAGTATTTATAAACTACTACATCATATAACATTAAATGTAATGTCAAACTCTATATCTGTACATAATAAAAGATGGAATTCTTGAATGACTATTTTTCCTATCAAAGTACAAAAGGGTAATAAACAAAATTATAAAAGAAGTTGTGGAAACATGTTTTATTATAAAAAAGTTATAAAAACTTATATAAACAAAATTGTAAAGGATGTTTTGACAAATTTGTAAAAATAAGTTTGGGAAATAGGTTTTATTGTGAAAGTTTGTAGAAGTTGAAAAATATATCAAATTTGTAAAAAAGAAAAGTTTATAAAAACATATAACGTAAAAGAAGTTGTAAAAATATAATATGTAAGGAAAAAACATAGGTTTAAAAATTATATATGTAAACGAAATTTAAAAAATAGTTGGGGAATAATTGTTAAAAAAATTGGGCCAACTTTATTAAAAAGTTTAAGAGATGAGACAAAACATATTTATTATCCGGAAAGGTAACCAATTCTCTTGTATGTTTTTATTTAGCAACTTATTTTTTGATATTTTGTTTAATAAATAAAATACAGGAAAAGCTATATTCTGTGTATGCATAATAAACTGAATGAAGCTATGACAAAAGAACAACATTCTCATTTATTAGATCATCGAAAAATTCGAGTGCATTCATGATATCGGTTGGTAAATTCTAAATAGACATATAGAAAAAAAAAATAAAAAAAAAAATGGACACGAAGTGATTAAACAGTGCCACTGTTATTTGCTTCTGCTTCTTCTGCGGCCCTCAAGGATTCAGCCAACATCTTTTCCCTGTTTTGTGTTTGTCTTTCTACAGCAACCATGTAAAGGCCTACAACGGTAAACAATATTTCACTTTTCACCCTTTTGAATTTTATTATTTATTTATTTATTTATTTTTAAAGTAGAAATCATACCGACGGCACTTCCGATTGCTGTAAGCCAGAGAACCCTCATGGACCATTTATCACTGATCACTCCTCTTGTTGTTCCCATTTTACTGTTACATTAACATTCCAACAAACAATTTTCATAATATTAATTAATTTTAACGCGAGTATGGAGGAAAAAAGATGAGAGTAAATAGGTTCATGATTGATGTCTTAATACATTAACGTTAATTTTTTTGGCTTAGCCATTAGGTCATTTATGTCTGTATTAAGTAAAAAAGAAACAACCGTGTATGGTTGTCTGGATTAAGTGCTTAATCTGTTAAGCCCATTAAGTCAAAAAGAAACATCTCCTTACTCAACAAATATTTAATTATTATACAAATGCTTGTAAAAATATTTAAAATTACCCTTTAATTAAAAAGGCAAGAACTAATTACAAAATTTTGGGGTTTTGGGAAGGGAGTTTCAATCATTTACACAAATAAGGGAGGATTGGAGTTGTATTTCTCTGACTGTACAAAAGGAAGGTTAAATTCCTTCATTTGTGGGATTTTCTGAATACCAAAGGAATTCGATCCCGTACTCATTTGCAACAAACACTGGAATGGAATGGAATTGGGTTCCAGTTCCGGTCAAATCCCATGGAATCCAGCAAATCAAACACCCAAAGCAACAAGCTAGCCAATGATGGAATAGGAATGGTATTGGTATGATTACCTAAACTAGAAAACTCGTATTTTGTTTCATGTGAATACCCTCCCCTGATAGCTCTGAGGAAGTGATTGAGATGGAATTTATATTGAATTCAGCAAACAAAATTAGGAGATGCAAAGCGATGGGGGTTTTAGTATTTTCATGATTAGCTGTGACAGAACCAATTTGAACAGGTTGACTGACGAACGCGAGATTTCGCTCATAACCCTAAGTTCCCTAGATTAAACAAATAAAACAACACCATACTGAAAAATAGCCAACATCACGATGAACAATTGAGCAGTAAAGACACTTACAAGGTGGAGTTATCGACGAGCCTTTATACTGCGACAGCGGAATTGGTTGTGTCAATTTTGGATTTGGAAAGAAGAAAAGCAAAGTCTCAGATTTGTAAGGGAGAAGGAAAAGCTAATGGCAGGGGTTTAGAACTGGGAATCCATTTTTGTAAAACCAAAGCACTTGTCCGGTTTCAACTTGCAAGCATTAAAACCTTAAGTGATCTGTACAAAAAAAATTAATCAAAATATGCTATGATTAGATTACTTAATGGGCCTGCTATTGCCCTCCTCAACTAAAACTCCAATAGAATAAACTTTTAAAATTGTTTATATTAAACTTAGTATTTGATTTATCCATGAAGTTTTTTAAATTATCCATATTTAGTCATTTATTAAAAGTGTATGATTAAATTAAATACAAAAATAAGTTCATGGTTAATGGTTATGGAGGGGAATCGCTACAAAGCCTTCTTCACTTGGGGAGTTTCTAAATATTCACCAACTAGTATTCGGACAGTCCGCGCAATGCTGCGGAAGCTTGAAAAAACGCAGCTCGACAAAGACAATTTACGTAAAGGACGAAAAATTTAACTTTAAAATATAATAAGGGACTGGAATCGTAACTTACGAAATACCAATAATACAACTTTATAATAAATAGGGTGAAAACAATTAATTCAAAATTAGTTGAGGGAAAAAACGTAAATATAAAAGTTTGCTATAAGAAGAATCAAATTTGCTATTTCCAAATCAAAACTTATTTACAATTTGTATCATATATTTTACCAATAATACTATTATCTAAATTTAGTAATTATGATCCTGGAAATAACAGGTACCAAATGAACAGCTCTCACATGTTCATTTTGGTAATTAATATATATATATATATATATATATATATATATATATATATATATATATATATATATATATATATATATATATATATATATATATATATATATATATATATATATATATATATATATAAGCTAAATTAAACTGCTATAAAAATTTAACACAATTAATCCATAAAATAAACAATATACACAAAATTAAAAAGGTTTTTCTATAGGTATAAATTTGCTAATCTTTTTATGATGAAAACTAACAAAATTACTTTTCATTATCTATAAATAACCTGTAAGTATATCAAATAGAAAGGGACTATTTTGCATATAAAGTTATGAGTAAATTACAATAATGGTCCATGTGGTTTGCAGAAACTTTCAAGAATCGCCCAACTTTTGGAAAAACATCCAGAATGATCCATATGGTTCTGATTTACTTTCAATAATGGTCCAAAGGCCAAGTAAAAAGACAATTTTACCATTTTTAATTTTTTTTCATTTTTATTTTAATGATTTATTTATTTTAGTAATTAAAAAAATACCCCAACCCACCCCCACCCATTACGTCTCACACACACACACACACACACACTCTCTCTCTCTCTCTCTCTCTCTCTCTCTCTCTTTCTCTCATGGATTTGTTCCCTCCGCCGGAGCTATGCTGATGAGATGAAGGAGCGTCAACGATGGCAGTTTTCTAAATACGATCATCGGGGCAGAGTCATCGGTTTGGTGAGCAAAATTAGGCAAAGTCTAGACTATGATTTGGGATTTTGTACATCGATCAAGACGATTCAATGGTGAATCACCAACCAATAGCTGAACCCCAGAATCAACATTCAAAGAAAATCTGGAAGAATGATCTGCAAACTCGATTCTTCATCTTCGTTCATTACGCAATATACATCATAATCACCTCAAAAAGTATATATCACCTGCAGTTTTACAGAATTGGCAACCTTAATTTGCAATCTAGTGGATAAATCATTTTTAGAATGCCCTGATTCAAGTGCAGAGCGTACGTACAAATAACTTATAAAACGGAAAGAGACAGATCCACATAGGTTTGGAAGAGTAGTGATAGGAATCGGACATGGTACACGCAGCGGAAACACACTATCACACACACACAAACTCACGAAAATAAAGCAAGAAGAACACAAGGATTTTTACGTGGTTCGAATTCGGTGCAAATCCTACGTCCACGGGCTGCAACTAGAGAAATATTATTAACTCAATAAGATTACAATTTACAATTGTTGGTGTATTTTCCTTCAAGTGAATGCCTATATTTATAGGCTTGAGAATGTATAAAATATATATAATTCTACCCCTCATTTTTGAAAAACTAAAATCTTCACCAACTTCCTTTGAATTCAAAGTTTTACCTAACAATCTGCCACTTGAAGATTTTTGAACAACGTAGTCTTTCTCTACTGTCATCCAACTCCAGTAATCTTAAAACAACCAAGTCTTCCAAGCCTCCAGCTCCCAAGAACAAGCTAAACTTAGTCCAATTTCTCTAATTACAGCCACCCCTCCATTTTCAAGTACTAGAAGGGCCAGTTGAAGCTCCCACTAGCTCCAACTCAGCCGTGGCTAATCCCACCACCGACTCATCCTCTGTCTCAACCGGCTTGGACTCTCCACCGGATCCAGAGATACATCGAGGACCACTAACACTCTCCAAACTTTGCAAACTTCCAACAGGAGAGAATTTTTCAGTCTTAGTCTTTAAAACCCAACGGCTCTTTGTAACTGTACCCGGAACACACCCCGTGCTCCCACTGTCACAAAATCCCCTGAATAGTTTAGACTTTCCGACTCGTTCAGCTAACATCTCTTTGGCTCTAGACTTCATGTTTGCCAAATGAAGTCTCTTAGCACTAGATTTAGCGAACTAGATTTTGTCATGCTTAACGGGGACGATCATACTTCCCTCAGCAGGTACATCAACCATATATAATGACCCACGCTTCATACCTTGAGCAATCACCGAATTTCCATTGACCACCCTCCATTTACCACCACCAAACCTTACTTCCAGTCCTTGTTTATCCAGCTGACCAACAGAAATCAATTTCTTCTTCAGCTCCGGAATCACCCTGACATTCTTCAGGTTCCATATAGTTTCCAATGAAGTAACCAGATCAATATCTCCTATGCCCGTTACTTGAAGCATCTCGTCATTTGCTAACCGTACCTTCCCAAAATCTCCTTCTTTTAGATTCACCATCGTTTCTCCGTTGTCCATGGCGTGAAACGAAGCCCCTGAATCCATAACCCAAGAGTCTACAGAACTTTCCATATTTAGTATCAGTGCATCATCCTCAGACACACTCTCAGCACCAGCAATGTTCAATTCTTTCTTTGGACATTGACTCTTAACATGTCCCACCTCCTGGCAATTCCAGCACTTCACATTCTTCCAAGTTCTAGATGAACTTCTTCCCCGACTCCCACTGCTCCCACTATTCCTGCTATTCCCTCTACCTCTTCCGATATTTAATAACTCAGAAGAAGAAGATCCACCTTGATTCTTGCGTCTGACATCCTCGCCAAGAACCAAATCTCTAACCCCTTCAAAAGTCATACCACTGGTCCCCACTGAACTTGTAACAGCGGTTACTGTTCCAGACCAGCTATCAGGTAGTGAAGCTAGTAGCAGTGAAGCTTGAGTCTCGTTATCAAATTTAATTCCCACGGATGACAATCTGGACAGAATTGAATTTAGATTGTTAATGTGAATCGTAACTGAGCTGTCTTCATTCATCCTTGTCGTGAACAACTCCCTCATCAAGAACACCTTGTTAGCCGCCGACGGTTTCTCATACATGTTCGTCAGAGCATCCATCATACCACGTGCCGTGGTTTCCTTCATGATGTTGAAAGCAACGCTCCTTTCCAACGACAATGTAATAACCGCCTTAGCTTTCTTGTCCTTTGAGTTCCATGCATCTTCAGCAGCTTTTTCCATTTTCTCCAGTTTGTCTCTAAGTAC
Organism: Cichorium intybus; assembly: GCA_023525715.1. Taxonomy (NCBI): domain Eukaryota; kingdom Viridiplantae; phylum Streptophyta; class Magnoliopsida; order Asterales; family Asteraceae; genus Cichorium; species Cichorium intybus. The sequence continues at coordinate 133,538,898 of CM042012.1, forward strand.
CACGTCCAAATCTTTCTGACATAGCAATGCTTCTAATTGCATTTTCCACCAGCTAAAGTCAGAACCGTTGAACTTCTCTATTACAACCTTGTCTTTAGCCATTACGACAAACAGGAAACAAATTGAGACAACGAAACAGACACAACAATGGCACGGACCTGACCGGTTCGTTCAGTGTACTCGTGTGTGACAGAACAGTACCCTTCAAAGTACCAAGACACCTTTAATACGATTAATAGAAATTAGTTTATGATGTGGAAGATCTGACAAAACAGCAACCACAGAGCATACTTTAATTTCTAAAACCGAGACCTCCTCCAGAAACCCAAAGCTCTGATATCAGTTGTTAGGAATCGGACAGGGTACACGTAGCAGAAACACACTATCACACACACACAAACTCACGAAAATAAAGCAAGAAGAACACAAGGATTTTTACGTGGTTCGGATTCGGTGCAAATCCTACATCCACGGGCTGCAACTAGAGAAATCTTATTAACTCAATAAGATTACAATTTACAATTGTTGGTGCATTTTCCTTCAAGTGAATGCCTATATTTATAGGCTTGAGAATGTATAAAATATATATAATTCTACCCCTCATTTTTGAAAAACTAAAATCTTCACCAACTTCCTTTGAATTCAAAGTTTTACCTAACAAGTAGCGTATTTTACCTCATCGAAATCTGCCAATCGCAGGTTTACTGAAACTTCATCAATTTGGAGGCCATAGTCAACCAAAAAACGAGAACAGGGGGTCAATGGCCGAATCAAAACCTGGAAATAAATATAGGGTTTCGGCGAAGACGATGAAAATGGAATGCAGGTAGTAGTTGTTTTCTGAATACATAGAATCACATCAATTTGGAAGTATGGATGTCGATACATGAATGTGTCCTTATTTGTCTCAATTGCAGGAACCATTGAAGCAGAGTAGAAACCCAATTGGAGTCTGATTCGTTTTCCGGTTAGTTTCATTCATCGTATTCAAAATCCAAAATACACGAATATGCTTTTCTACAATAAAACCTGACCCAAAATCCAAGAGAAATTTCATGTTTTTCAGATGGTATGGATCCTTCTTGCACAACTTTATCCGACACATAAACAACATATTTTATAACAAGATCGGATGTTGTGCATCCTGAAGTTCACGAATCTATTCCTAGTCGTATGAGAGAGAGAGAGACGCAGGGGGTGAGTGGGGGTGGGGTATTTTTTTAATTACTAAAATAAATAAAACATTAAAATAAAATTGAAAAAAAATTAAAAAGGGTAAAATTGTATTTTTACTTGGCCTTTAGACCATTATTGAAAGTAAATCGGAACCATATGGACTATTTTGGATGTTTTTTCAAAAGTTGGGCGATTCTTGAAAGTTTCTGCAAACTACATGGACCATTATTGTAATTTACTCTAAAATTATTTAGATACAAACCTAAATATAAGTGACATAAGCCGTTTTAAACAAAAAAAATTACAAAAAAATTAATCCCTAAATAAATTTGTATACACAAAAAAAATTATAAAAGTTTATCGGTCACGAGACCCAATGTTCATGAAGCCTAACTATACCTACATCTATTACATGGATGTTTAATAAAGTCATATAATGTGAAACTTTCTTAAAGTGATAAATAAGTACCTAAGAACCTATTTTTTTTATTCTTATGAAAAAAAATACAAATATTTGTGTAGGATATAAGATTAAGTGATAGAGCTCACTTATATTTCGCTAAATTGTTTTTCTTTTATAGATATGAACTTTTGAAAACCTAAACTATTTCATATTGATCAGGCTCAAGCATAGGGGGTTGAATTGATTCTGATGAAAAAATATGGCAGCGAGGCTTATCAAATATCTAGATTATTATTAGAACATGAAAAATTATGTGAAACTTGCTAGGTATTAAAGTATTTTTTCATTCCTGAACATATTATTAGTATATGGTTACCGACAAATGACAAAGAATAGCAACATAGTTTGCTCTGACTATTAATATGGACAATGCACTTTATCTTTCGAAGTCACAATAGTTTTGTACTTGCATTTCTTTACTGATAATACCAGTGTACTTTATTGTTTACCTATAATAGCAATGTACTTACATTTATTTATTAATAATAGCAATGTACTCTATTTTACACCTGTAATAGCGACACATTTATATTTTTTATCGAGCAAAGTATTTGAAATTGTTAAAAAAATAAGAGTTTTCAAGTGATGTTTGTTTGTTTGGCTTCCAGTTTTTGGACTTATGGTTTAATCATTTTATTGTTTGCTATGGTTTGTTTTGGTATAGATTTGTAACACCCACGATTGTAAACATGTAAATTAAATGTTTTGTTGAGCTGCATTTTGATATTGATGACTTATAGACATGACTTATATGAAAACCATAGCTATATAAAAATTTAAGAAAATGAGGTGTTGCAAATATAAACTGATCATAAAGGGACGATTTAGAGCCATAAAAACGAATATAAATGAAGCTAACTACAAAAATACATAAGATAACGAAGTAAATTAGTTCCTAAATTTAATGCTGGCATCATTTATATATGCAACAAATTTAGAAAAAAAAAATACATACCTTACATTTGGGTTATGAAAGAACTAATATCGTAAATATGAGAGAAGTATGAAAACTAATGATGTAATGTGAGGACATAACAGTTTAAAGGATATATCAAACAAGCTCAATTCAACAAGTGAAAGTAAAAGCATCCTAATCTTAAGAGTTTTCATATGAACAGTGATGTTTTTGTCTTTGCCTTTTCAATTACTTTGTAGGTGACTAGACAACTCTTTTTTAAATTCACTATAATTATGCAAAGCTTTTGCAGATGAATAAATAATATATTTTTAGTGACAAAAGTATATATATATATATATATATATATATATATATATATATATATATATATATATATATATATATATATATATATATATATATATATATATATATATATATAAATTTAAAACCAACATGTTATAATTATAACAAATTATGTAAATTGAAGAATGAAAATAGTAACATTTGATGGACCATTTATGTAAATTGGTGTAAACGTATGAGAAATGTAGGGTCAAAGCCCCATTTTTACAAAGCAATCTTAAAGTGAACCGTTTTTACATCTTCTGGAATCTGCACCATTATTTGTTACAAAAAACTCTTATATATGAAGCATGATAGTTGAAAGGGTGATGGTCGAAGGACTATGAATAGTATTTATTTACAGGTTCATGTACTTGTATTATGAAATCTTTGTTTAGTAAGGTGCTGTTTGTTTTTGAAGAGGTAAAAGGTCTACAGTCTGCGGACCACATCTACAAACATCTGTAGCAGAAGAGGTGGACCAAATGTCTACAGTCTGAAAAAAAAAGACTGTTTGTTTTTTAAAAGTCTGCAGACTGTAAAATAACTGAAATTTAAATAAACTATTTTTTTAAACATAAGGGTTTTCAACATTGAAATTTAGACAATTCTAGTTTTAGAACACCAAAATATAAATCCCAATTGGGTCCTAAAAATTTTAATCTTGAAACATAACAACTTAAGTGATAAAAGGTTAAAATGGTACAATTGCATCTCCTCATCCCAGCTTATAAGTTATAAGTCGTTGCAAACAACCTCTTGTCGGCATGTTTCCACACGCTGTGAAGGCAGATAACTACGAATGAACTCCATAACATGGTACAATTGCATTACTTCATTAAAAATAATATGTATACACGAAATGTGCATATATGCATTTTTTTTTTTTGCACATGTGTATATGATCACGTTTCGTGCATATGTGCACATTTCGTGTATATATATTATTTTTTCAATTTTTTTTACAAAATGTCTTAAATATATGCGATTAGGTGTATTATGTCATTTTTTTTGAAAAAAAAATTTCAGTAAAAAAGTTCCTACGGTTCCTAGGAAAATATTGGTTCTCATTTGATATTTAGTCTATATATATATATATATATATATATATATATATATATATATATATATATATATATATATATATATATATATATATATATATATATATATATATATATATATATATATATATATAATTTGTTATGTATAAGCCAAAGTGAAAAAAATACAACTCTCTTTACCTCAAGCGTTATGCGTAGCATGTCGACCGTGAAGTCAACTCTTTTAGAAAGGGTCAAAGGGAGGAAGCCTTTTGCTCGAAATCAAGCTTGACTTGATACGTTTTAATGTTAACAAAATGATTAATAAGTATGCGCCTTAATATTTTAAAATAAATTAATAACTGGAAGTGTTTGTAAAATACAAGGATAATTCGAATTGTACTCTGCTAAATTTCAAAGCAAGTTTTTGTATCTAACATTTAAAAAGTATAGATCCAATAAAATTTTACAAAGGTGCCATGAATTCTGTATAAATTTTCATTTATGTCAAAAAAAAAAAAAAAAACAAACAAACAAACAGATTGTTTATAACTAAATCAAATGGTTATGAATTTGGAACGAATAATATTAAATTTAAAACGTGCCCAAAAGAAAATTGTATAATATTCATGTGCAATAAAACTTAACAAATCAAGTATAGATATGAATAAACAGAGAGTAGTATTTGACTGTAAACGTTGTTTAATGTGATTGACTTTAGTCAAATACGTCAATGCTTCTCGCGAGAACAAAATGAATAAATTTTGTATATCAAAATCAAGATCAATATTTGATAATAATTACCAACAAAAAGAATTCGTTGAAACTTTTACACAAGAATGGTAAAATAAATCACTTTCTCGTCACCATACCTTCACAATCTTAACAACTTGCCGATTTATCTATTTTATCTTTCTCGAAAACAAGTAAAAAATTGGTTATAAAAACTTATCCAACGTGTGTTGGGATATTTGAATTAAGTAGGGTGGTGGTAATCGTGGATATTGAAATCTGTTCTAGTCGGTCGTTGAACTTTTTTCCAACACTCCACTCTATCTTATAAATACACTCTAATCTATGCTTTGACTATTTTTTATTGGTCTAATTTAATTGTTCTCTTAAAGTGATTGGTTGAATATAGACATGATTGCATAATGATTACAATGTTTATAGTAGACTGTGGTATAGTTATCAACACTTTTTTACATATTATGTCGATCGTATTTAACAGTTTGAAGTAGGAGACCAGAGAGTCCATCTCCTCCGACCTTTCCAACCAAAAGTATCATATTAGTTTTTCTCTTTTTTTTCACTTTCAACTTTTTTAACATATAACACTGGAAACTCATATTTCTAAATGTAACATCTGTTTTTCTATATTAAAATTAAAAAAATAAAACAAAAAATAACATTTAATTTAACATATAAACTAACTTAAAAAGTAATAAATAAACTTAAAAAAATAAATAATATTTTGTGTGAAATTGTTCATCCATACATTCCTAGAATTTGCGGACATCTCCTAAATTCTCCATGTTATCGACATAGGCAATTGCCAACGACACCTCTTCGGTTTGAGTCCAATCATCGTCCATGGCCTGCGGATGGAGGATGGTGCAGCCATTTTTTTAATATTGAAAGAAAATATGAGATAAATTGTGAAGAAAGAATCTGTGATTTTTAAAGTAGTAGACAAGGGTATTTATAGGAAAGGAAATAAGATAACTTTTAATAAATTTTATTTTAATTAAAATCAACCCACAACACGGCTTCATGAACCAGCAACCAACCCTTCTATCACGAACCCGCCTTCCCCGGGGCCATCACGCCGGCAGCCCCTCCTTCGAACCCGACCAATCTTTTGGGCGACTCCGCCCATCCTTAGCTCGAGTATCACAAAATTTACTAGAACACTAAAACCACCAACAATATAACCAATAGATTAAACAAGTAAAAAGTTTCATCTAAAATTCTTTCCAAAGCTTGAAACCTCATAAACAATTCAAAAAAATGAATAACTAACATTTTAAAAATATTATATTTATAATTATACTTGATGCATAGATTACTTACTAAAAAAACTCAACCCAAACCCAACCCGTATCGATGACAACCAAAATTACATGTCTTTCGGAATAAATTAATGTATACAGTCTGTTTCTTTTTTAAACAGCCACAAACTTACCGACTTAAAACACTACAATAGAAAAATAAACTGAACACAAGAAACCTCACGGAACAAGAGGTTTATCATCCCAAATCTGTCTGGTTTCAGCCAATTCAGGCCGATAACGTTTAGCCAAAATCTCAACCTGTTCACCAAACGTCTTACCCTTATGATTCCCAATACACACCACCATTTGATCCCATCTTTTCCTACAAATATCACCACTCCTATGTTCCAAAACATTATCCCAATCCACATCTTCAACACACGCGGCATCAATCTCATAAAGCCTACCAACCAACCAATAATCATCAGCATCCGACCACTTCTTTTCAGCCACCAAAGAACTAGTCAACTGTTCATACCACTTCCTACAACACGTCGCATCACTTCTAGTCGACAACTTCTCGCTAATCGCGGTCCACGGAATATTATCCCGTAACATCCCGTGTTTCGATTTCTTCTCTTGACCCGTTATTTTCATCTGTAAATCCAAATTCACCATGTCGTATAGATTCTGATACTCGTCTTGACTCCATTTCCCGTTTTTTAAATTATCGAATTTGATTCTTCGCCACGTGTCCTTAACGTGGAAGCGGTGTTTTCCGAGTTCTTCCGCGATCATTTTCCATTTGTTTCCGTGTTTCGCGTGGGATTCTTTTAGGAATTTTATCTCTTCGGGTGTCCATACGCGGTGTTCGGATTGTTCGAAGAGGATGTGGGCCCGGTAGTAGACGGCGGTGTAGGGGCGGTACGGGATGCACGAGCCGATTTCTTGCCAGCATTTATTCATACCCTTGTGGAGTCTGCAGTTTAGGATCATTTGTAAGCCGTCGTCTCCTAGGTTGTTGGAGATTATGTAGTTGTTGACGGCTTGTTTTACGATTTCGTCTTCTTCTGGTGTGAATCTTTTTCCGCGTACGAGACCATCGCCGGTTGTTTTTTGGGTTTTGCGTTTTTTTGTGTTTTGTGACGGGAATATTTCTACGTCACTTGAAAAACTGACTTTTTTGGTTTTCTTTTTGGGTTTTTTTGAATTGTTTTCAACCGTCTTTTCGGCTTCTGAATTTTTGTTGTCCCTTTTCTTCTTCTTTTTCTTAATTTTCTCGCAAGTATCTGGAATTTCAAGATTTCTTTCATGGGTGCGATGTTTGTGCTTTTTCTTTTTTTCTTTTTTTGGGTTTGGATCATTTTCATCATCTTGGCCCTCTCTTTTCCTCTTCTTTTTATTCTTCTTCTGTAAATCACCATTTTCTTCCAAATTACCATCATCTCCATCTTCATTTGATTCTAATTTTCTTTTCTTCTTTTTCTTCTTCTCAACTTTTTCATCTGGAAGAACACTATTTATTTCTACATAGGTGTTACCATCACTGGTCTTGTTTGACTTTTTCTTATCCATCTTCACAGGAATGACATCTGGATCTTCCACTGTGCTGCCCATTTGTTATGCTACAAGAGGCTCCTTACAGGTTCACCTTCCGAAAAAGATAAAGAAACAACAAATTAACAAATGAAATTTTCTATATATTTATCGGGAACAAAAGAATGAAAAATACTTGCACATAAAGCAGGTACATCCATGTTCCTAATGTGAAGTTCAACAACTGACATGTTGTAAAATAAAATTTATGACTAGTCAATAATGAAGTCAAAAGAATGACATTGGAAGTTCAACTCTTAGTGCATGAATAACTAAAAAGGTTAAGAAGCTGATTCAAACTACTTCAGCCATTCATTAATGGCATCTGTGCTGTAATTTTAGTAATTTGCTTACTAATAACAAATCAAATTTTACTTTCATTGATTGCTATTCGACATAGAGAATTCAACAATATTATGTACCTAATAACATTATTACCATGTCACAATTGGATATTCGACATAGAAATTTCGGTTGTACACTTGTACTCGATTCCATCAGGTTTAAGCATATACAAAAGACTGGACTTATAAAATCTCTCAGAGTAAATGAACCAAAAACACATCACATGTGCACAAGCCATTGATCACAAAGTTTGCAAAACAAAAGCAATCAACTCATGTGATGTACAAATTGCAGAAAATTATAACTTTAAGATGGTATGGCCATTGGCCAAGATAAAAGAGTGTCAAACTTTGGGATTAGGTCAGAAAGCAAAAATGGGCATCCTTTTATCAATCTCTGATTGCAGTGTCTGTATGAGTGTATAGTAGTTTCATACCAAATAAACAGAAGTAGAGCAGCAACCATATGTAACAGTAGACACAACAACAACAGCTTGTTTATAAAACTTATTACTGTTTCGACTGTTCTAGAATTCCTCAAGTTTCGATAACATCTAAAACCTAATAGAAATATAATCAAAACCCCCAAATGAAGTTATAAGCTAAACTAAAGTCGACTAACCTTGATGATGGCCGATGAAGAGAATGGAAATAAATAATCGATAAGAGAAGAAAAAAAAATCTTATAGAGGTTAAAACTAACCTTACGATGGGCGATGAAGAAGTATGAACCAGTGAAGTCCAAGGTTGGGAGGGTTTGCTGGAACCGATCGGGGGAAAATAGTTAGGAAGGGAGACCGGGAGCGTGCAGCGGCGATGAACTTCGGAGAAGGGGGTGCGGCCGAAGAAAGGGGGAAAAAGCGTAGGCGTCCACTGTCAAGGGTGTGGCTGAGCCTGGGAGTGAAAAAAGAAAAAAATTATAAGTCCTAGACAAAATTACATAAATGGTCCATGTGGTTTACCAAATGTCACAAATTCAGTCTCTGCTAATTATTTTGACAAACATGGTCCCTGTGGTTTTTAAAACTTGCATGGTCCTGAGCCACATGAAATGAGTTCTTTATCCTTTTGATTTTACTTTATCTTTTTCACTTGCATACTTATGTAAATGTTAATTTGTGGGGGTCCATTCTACCGAACACGCTCATCATTCTAGTCTACTACATTATCGTCGTCGGTCACCTTTAGTCTGTTACCACCACCGTCCACCACTAAGTCCCAACAACACCACCATTACGTTGAACATGCGATTCAAATCATAGAAATCCAAAAATGAAAATCACTCTAAATCAAAGGTGAAAAAGAAGCTCAGGTTTGTAATTTTAATCGGTGTCTGCAACAATTCAACGACATCCTCTCATATTTTTCCAACAATAATTACCCTCTAAAATCTTGTGTTTTTTTTTTTTGATGTATTTTCCAATTAAGGATCAAAGAAATAACTAGACGAAATCAATAAGGGATGAAAACCCACTTCACGACAGTGTCAGAAGATCATTATTATTATACCACCGCCTCTGTGATTACCTGAGGAGGAAGAATAAAAAGGGGAAGAAAACCTATTGGACAACAAAGCAGAGATATGATCAAATCGAATTGGGGATTTCAAACACGAGCACCATTAGGTTGAATTTGTTCTTGCTTGATTGACCTCAGTAGTGAGAAACATCGATATCCTAGTCTATTCTTCTTCCTGCCCAACAAGGTGGTCAAAGAAGGTCAAACCCGACTATGGACATAGAAGGAAAGAGAGCAAAGGAGCTTTTGGTGACATGGACCCCGATCAGGACCATTTTGGGCTCACTACGCTTTCACGCGGCCCGCATGGAATATAGGCATACCCTGCACGGCCCGTGCAAACGGGTTCAGGAGGGTAATTTCGTCTTTTCGCATATTGTGCAGCTATTTACGGGGTTTTGGAGAGGGTTTTCTCATTCTTCATCATCAGAACTTGACAAAAAAGAAAAAGGTTTTGAAAATGACTAAGTTATGCTTACAAATGTACACAAAAGTTTGCACTTCTTATCTCCTAATAGTCCGAAGGGGGGTATATTGAGGCTCGAGTCCTCTTGTGACCCACCAAAGAAAGATACCGCCCCAACACCCCTAAAATCTCACTCCCGCTCACAACATTCCATTACGTGTCTGAACACATTCTAGCCGTTTAAGCACCTTTCTTCACCGTAAATGATCAGTTCTCCCCCACTTAGGTTCAAGCCCGATCCTACTACTGATCATTTCAACAACATGCCACCTACTCCTGTAGCAATGTTTAATGCTCTTTTAATTTCAACCACACCATATGTCTTAATTATAGCAACTCCAGTTGTGCCAAAAGCTCAAACCCACTTCTCGTGGTCGTACTCGTCGACTTGACTGGCTCCCCCCTTAGATTGGACATGACACTTATGTTGAAGCCTTAACTACTCCTAAGAACGCATGCTTTACTACCGTCTCTAACTCCTTCAACTCATTAGAGAATGGAATACTTTGCTAGACCAACAACTCACATTAAGGCCAAACGCCATCTCATTAGGCGTATTTTGATGATGTAAAGATGTTTACATTAACCAGCATACTTTGCTTGTCCACTAGCCACTCAAATCGTCACATGCACCTCCTTGGCCGTGAGCTGTAAAGCTCACCCAGATGTCCTCTCAGTCCTTGCCTGAACCGTGCGTCCATTAATCGTACGAAGAAGAGCCACAACAAAGGCTTTCGATGCTCCTCCTCCACCAACCTTCAAGTTCGGACAATTCGCTTTTACATGATCCATCTGTCTGCACTGGTCGTAAATTCTCATCAGTAATTTGCAGTCACGAAGATAATGCCTTGCTCGACCACTCTTGCGGCACATAACCGCTCCCTCAGTGCGCTATCTTTGACGTCTGCTCCAGAGCCAAAAACTCATGAGAAATACTCTCCATATCTACATGAGGCACATACTGCCTCCGGATACGCGTAACAAAGTTCTCCTAGGTCAATGCCTCGACTTGCCCACAGTCATTGACGTGGTCTCAACTCCCTACCGTTTCCTTCGCCTCCCCTATAAAATATTCATGGCGAAGAGAACCCTCCGGCCTTCCAGGAAACCGCTAGCGAAAAATACGCCCTCGACATCAGATATCCAGCACAAGCTAACAATGGGGTCTACCTCCCCCGGCGACTGGAATGATAGCGATCCGTTCTTCCAACATGTCCATCGGCTCATCCTTAATCCTGGTAAGCGTACCCGGGGTTCCTCCCTAATCACTCGTGACTCCGCTATCATCATCATCTCTCAAACCTCTTGGCTACTTAGACCAGCACTCGAACCGCTCTCACTAGCCATCGCGATCACCATTCACTAGCCATCGCGATCACCATTCAACAATCGAATGGATAAAGGTTTACAACATCACACTAGCATTTAAGTCAACTATGCTAGACACTCACACACTCTGCTCCTGGGATTTCTCATGACTAATTTCTCGATTCGAAAGCGGATCCTATGCCTTCGATAGTAGGAGCTATACTACTACCTTCCACACCTATCCATGTCCGTTCCGAGACCCGTCTTGAAATCCCCAATTCGCTTCTCGCTGATTATCCTATCACATAAGCCCGTGCTAGCATATGTCATCACTTTTCCTAGACCGCTAAGAATCTCACCCACCCTGCTACTCTACTGTAATGGAATTTCCTTCAGCATTGACGAATCGCCTTGCAAATGTACAATCATATACAATGTAGAATCAAATAGGCATTCAAATAAGAGATTCTACCCTAAGGCAACATCCAAACAAGGAACATGCAATAAGGCCAAATCAAGCATTTTCAGACTATTCAGTTACTGCATACAACTTTTATGACATCCGCTAAACAACTAATCAATAGTAGCATACATCCTTAATAGCAAGCAACGGATAAATAAACATTTAAGGTATTCTCTCTAACAGGCCATCGCTCACACACACATCTTAACCCTTCCTACACCATTAGGAATCTCACCCCCACCCTGCTACTCTACTAAGACGTAACTTCCTCCAGTGATGACGAGTCATCTCGTAAATGCAAGGTCATATACAACATAGAATCAAATAGACATCTGAATAAAAGATCATACCCTAAGGCACCAACCAAACAATGAACATGTAATAAGGTCAGATCAAGTATTATAGGGCTATTTGGTTCCTACTGTATACAACCTTAATGACATTCACAAAACAACTAATCAACACTAGCATACATTCCAATAGTCAGTAGCAGATAATCACAACATCAAAAGTAGTCTTTCTAGCAGGCAATCTAGCATACATACATCTTATGTTCTAGAAAGCAACACATAAACTAGGTACTTAAACCTTTTCCCGACTGGCGTCGGATGGCGGTACACACTGTGTCTTCGATACACCATTCATTAAATATTTTTCTTTTTGGTAAAAATATTCTTAAAAAAACTCTTAAGCCTAAAGTACCATTTGTAAACCATAACCTTGTTATGAATTTTTTTCGCTTGAAATTAGATAAATGGAGTAAACATGTTGCCTAGATATGATATACCAAGGCTTCACAAACAAGTTTAAGTGAAGGCTCTGGCACATACCATACACCTTTGCCTTTAATATGGGCACATAACGTGTAACCCAATTGTTTGTTGTATAATATTTCATTCCAAAAGTGGTCTCTCCCCAATGGAGAAATGATGCTAGCCTTCTTTTTCCTTCGATGACAGCGATTGTAATGGATAAAGTGGATTCTCCCAAATGGTGAAATGAGGCTGGTTTTAGTGATTGAACTGAAGGCAACTAGCGAGCAATCTTACTCAATTGAGGTTTTCCATCTCAAAAGCCTTCCTTCTTACTTGCTTGTGAGAAAGCTTTCTTACGTTCTTGCTTGACTAGGGAGGCAGTAGACAAATAAGCTAGCTGTCCTAACCAAGACATATTAAAGTCTATCGATTTCCTCCTCGAGGAGCAAGGAAGATCAGAGGTCACATTGGAAAGCTATCAACTAACCTGTAAGAATACAATTTCTTGGTTTCTAGTCAATAATGTATTGTAGTGTTGACACTACTCCCATATGACCCTTCGATATTGGTTTGAAGTTCTCGAACTGTTCACTGCAGGTTCTAATTGTATGACCATTAGGTTCAATTGACACTAACAATAATCTCAACCCGTTATGCATATGCATATAATTCAACACATTATTTAAATAAATACAACTTCAGTTTTCAAAACTAATACTATTTTACAAAATAATGACTATTTTGCAAAACAAGTACCAATTTGTGAAATAACAAGTACACAAATTAATTCTTATTTTCCGAGTTAACTTTTCTCTTGCAAAATTATTACTACTTTTGAACAACGAAAGGACCCTACTACTCTTTTCCCAAAAATCTTTTGTTTTTGCGCGTTTGCATGTGTACATAGAAAATGACCAAGACAATGAGATGTTTTTCTTCATCACATGTTAAACCTTTTTTTGTGGGACTTACTTAATGGTTGAAACAAACGAGTTCAATAAGACATTTTTTTAGTTAAAGAAATAAAGTAGACATGACAGACTTGGTCCTTGTTTGCAACCAAAGCAAGTCAACTGCCATGAAAATCACTTCCGCGTTCATGTTACTTTTGCTGGTTAGCTAAAGTCGTCAAAGAAGAGAAAGAGAGAATATGAAAAATGAGTAAACAAAAATATATCACCAACTAGACAATACAATATGATAGAGAATTTTGCAAAATAACATTAATTCGTGAAGTAGTAGTTTCCGCTAGATTAATAAAAAAGACAATTTAGCAATCAGATCAAGATAACATCTTTTATTTTTATTTGTTACTTTGGTGATAACTCCTCCCAATTTTCTTTTGTCATTTTTGTGATAATTGCATTTAACCTTTTTAGAAAGATTAATGCCTTTAAAAAAATCACATCAGTTTTTAAGTTTGGATAAAATTACATGAATTATATATAGAAGGACTATTATATACATAGTTTAACCTATATTAGATCTTTCAATCGGAAATCCAATTTTTAAAAAGGGGTTCTTATAAACATATTACTTGCTTGTATGACAGAAGTCTCATATTGTATGTATGATTGAGAACTATATAGATGACATATCCCCCTTCCAATTTTTTTTCTAGGGATTTTTTTTTTTTTTACCATGACTAGCTTACATATTCTTATTCTACTATTAAATCTATAGATTTTATTTCGAAAGGTGTACCAATCCAATAACTCATAATATTAGAAGATATATAATTTGATTTCTTTTCCGATAACTCCTAATATTAGAAGATATATCATTCGATTTCTTTTTAAGTTTTCTAGCCGTTGTCTTATCGGTTTAAATGTTTACGCTTTTTCAAAAAAAATTGTGATTCAAGGGTGTTCTCATCCTTTTTGGTAACTTTGAGTTAAATAAAATCAAATTAGAAGTTGCTTCTAACGTTTAAATTTAAACGACCTTCTAAATAAGTGTGTGAAATACATTATTCGTCTAAAAATACTACATTATCTTCATATGTTTTCGGTGCGGATTCTTGTATTGATCTTTTAATCATGAAGTTATTTTATTTTGTTTTTAATTGAGTAATACCCGATAATTAAGCTAAAGAAGAAAGAAAAAGGAATAATACAAATAACTGAAAGCGAAAACGAAAACGAAAACGAAAACGGTTCCACATACACATACTTATAGGAATATTGAAACCCGATTCCACCATCACCGATCTCATTGGCTGATGCGATTAGTGTTGAAAAAGTTGATCAAATCTCGTTAGATACCCTCACAAATCTCAATTTTACAAAAACCCAACCAAGAATTTTTGCATCTTGAACAAATTTGGAGGTGGGGTTTTCATCCGTTACTCCCACGAAGTTTTGATATCATATATAGTAGTTTTGCAAAGGAAAAATCCACTGAAATATCGGATTTTCAACGGAAACAAACCATAGCCTAGTCAAAGATTTCAATCGATCTTAACAGGAAAACCCTAGATTTGTTACTTACAAAAGACTGCTATTGTTCCAGTTTGAATTTGCTGCCGGCGATTACATCCCTGTGAAACAGGTAAGTTCTAATATCCTTTTCTGTCTCTAGTAATCGAAATCTCACTATTGAATCTATGTGATCTTGTTTCGAACTCGTTAAATTACTGTACGGATTACATTAAGTAGTGCGTTTTCGGCTAGGGCTTAAGATCGAGATTTGGATTTGCTAATCCGATTGAACTTCGATTGATTGCATCATAGATTGATTTCGATTTGCAGTTAGATTCCGTATTTGGGAGAGGAATTGCGATTATTGTGAATGAGGCGAAGGTGTGTGGGAACAAGGCGATGAAGAGCAAAACCGTTAAATTCGAACTACAATGACTGGAGTGTCATTGGATTTACGAATACAGAGTTATGGATCTCCACAACAACCACAAAACGGTTCATTGCAGACTCAAAATGGATTCATTGTTCGCAAATCATCACGGATGTCCTTATCTGGTTCAAGGGAGAAGGACAAATTTCTCCCCTTTTTGTGCAGATATCTCAGTAGAAAAAAGGTTGTAATGCTAATTTTAGTTTCATTTGCTCTCATGGCTTTCTTAACAAGCTTCTTTACCACCAATAGAGGTTCGTTTTTCAACTATATTTTGTGTTTTGATCTTGCAATCAAAAGTTTCTGATAGTCTCTTCTCTTTCCACCATTTTTTCTTTCAGAAGATGCATCAGAGAGCACTATATTTGATCATTTTAGCGAAGCATATAACACATCTTTACAATTCTCGAGAAAGTTTAATAATTCATCTATTCAGGCAACTCTGTCTGTATGTGAAGAAAACCCTATTCGCCATTTTTCATCTCCATCACTTTCTACAGAATCCGCCATTTTTCACAGCAATTTCTGTCAGAATTTTGCATTCCCACCCCCTCCTCCCGGTGTTAGAAGACGACCCGGACCTCGACGTTAGTTCCCATTTTCCTTTATTTATTTAAATTTAATAAAAACACGATAATTTCAAAAACATCTAAGTTTGGTATCTGTTTTGTTGTTTGCCAGCTTGCCCTGTATGCTACCTTCCAGTGGAGGCTGCAATTGCCAGCATGCCACGTGTCCCATCACCATCACCAGTGTTGAATCACTTAACTTATTTTCATGAAGAAAGTTCTACAAAAACCGAACCACATGAAGGGTCGGATTTTGGTGGGTATCCGTCTTTAAAGCAAAGGAATGAATCTTTTGACATCAAAGAATCAATGACTGTACATTGCGGGTACGTTTGATTATCTTTAAAAAAAGAAACTTTATAAAAATCATCTAACGATATAAAAAAAACGTTACAGATTTGTAAAAGGATGTAGACCCGGTTACAAAACGGGATTTGACATCGACATATCGGATCTTGTTGAATTGGAGCAGTTTCATGACATCATCGTTGCATCAGCAATATTTGGAAACTACGATGTAATTCAACAGCCGACTAAAATCAGCGATCACGCAATTAAAAACATCCCGTTTTATATGTTTATTGATGAAGAAACCGAAAATTACATGAGAAATTCAAGTCTTTTAGACTATAAAATGAAAGTCGGATTATGGAGAATTATTGTTGTCCGGAACATTCCTTACACTGATGCTAGACGAAACGGAAAGGTAAGAATTTAATAATTTATCAATTTTCGTTTAATGGACTTTGATTAAAAAAATGTACACGTGGCAGGTGCCAAAGCTTTTACTACATAGGTTATTTCCGAATGTTAAATACTCTATTTGGATCGATGGAAAGCTGAAATTAGTAGTGGACCCGTATCAGCTTCTAGAAAGATTTTTATGGCGGCACAATGCCACGTTTGCTATCTCAAAACATTATCGGCGGTTTGATGTGTTTGAGGAAGCCGAAGCTAATAAGGCGGCGGGGAAGTACGATAATAAGTCGATTGATTATCAGATTGACTTTTATAGAAGCGAGGGTTTGACTCCTTATTCTGAAACCAAGCTTCCTATTATAAGTGGTACGTTTATTTTTCATTTTGTATTATTATTATTATTATTTTTTTTTTTGTGACTGAAAAAATGTTTGTTTTCATGTAGATGTTCCGGAAGGTTGCGTGATTATACGGGAACACATTCCGATTACAAATTTGTTCACGTGTTTGTGGTTTAATGAAGTTGACCGTTTTACTTCAAGAGATCAGTTAAGTTTTGCGGCTGTAAGAGACAAAATCATGGGACAAGTTGATTGGAGTGTTAACATGTTTATGGATTGTGAAAGAAGAAACTTTGTAATACAGGTTAGTTTTTATTTTTTATTTTTTTATGTATAATAAAAATTGTGTTATTTGTGTTTTTTAGTAATTATGGTGATTAATTTGAGGTGGTTTGTACAGGCGTACCATAGAGATTTGCTGGAGCATATGCCGCCACCTGTGCCTAGAATGAGTAATTTAAAGCGGAATCGTGATTCCATTCCGGTTACTAAAAGTGAAGGAGGGAATTTGATTGGTAGGAATCCGGTAAAGAAGAGTCCTGTTAAACGTGGGAAAGGGGAGAGGAGATCGAGATCAAGGAGGCATTCGAAGAATCCGAGTACCAGGGACAATTTGGTCTTTTGATACTTTTGATTTTTGTTGTTTTTTTTAAACGAAAGGGATAGGATTTGTTGAAATGATTTTGGATGTGTGTAGCATATGATGGATGGATAGAGTGGGTCAATTTTGTTAATACATTCAATTTTGTTGTATATACTTTCGATACGAAAAATCTTCGGGACATGTTTTTCTTTAATTATTTATTCGATTAATTTGTCGTTTTTGGTTAGATAAGAGAATTGATTAGATATAAAGATACGAATTTATGTTATAATTTAGCAAGTTACTATTGTAGTATGTTTTCATTTAGTTAGTTTAATGTTTAACTGACGTTGTTTAATATATACAACTAGCAAGTGCATCCTGCGCGATGGGGAAGCCAGAGAATGATCAAAAGGAAAGAATAACATTGTACTTTGTTAATTTGTAAGTTTTTTAAAACCGTTTGCTATAAAAAGTATTTATAAACTACTACATCATATAACATTAAATGTAATGTCAAACTCTATATCTGTACATAATAAAAGATGGAATTCTTGAATGACTATTTTTCCTATCAAAGTACAAAAGGGTAATAAACAAAATTATAAAAGAAGTTGTGGAAACATGTTTTATTATAAAAAAGTTATAAAAACTTATATAAACAAAATTGTAAAGGATGTTTTGACAAATTTGTAAAAATAAGTTTGGGAAATAGGTTTTATTGTGAAAGTTTGTAGAAGTTGAAAAATATATCAAATTTGTAAAAAAGAAAAGTTTATAAAAACATATAACGTAAAAGAAGTTGTAAAAATATAATATGTAAGGAAAAAACATAGGTTTAAAAATTATATATGTAAACGAAATTTAAAAAATAGTTGGGGAATAATTGTTAAAAAAATTGGGCCAACTTTATTAAAAAGTTTAAGAGATGAGACAAAACATATTTATTATCCGGAAAGGTAACCAATTCTCTTGTATGTTTTTATTTAGCAACTTATTTTTTGATATTTTGTTTAATAAATAAAATACAGGAAAAGCTATATTCTGTGTATGCATAATAAACTGAATGAAGCTATGACAAAAGAACAACATTCTCATTTATTAGATCATCGAAAAATTCGAGTGCATTCATGATATCGGTTGGTAAATTCTAAATAGACATATAGAAAAAAAAAATAAAAAAAAAAATGGACACGAAGTGATTAAACAGTGCCACTGTTATTTGCTTCTGCTTCTTCTGCGGCCCTCAAGGATTCAGCCAACATCTTTTCCCTGTTTTGTGTTTGTCTTTCTACAGCAACCATGTAAAGGCCTACAACGGTAAACAATATTTCACTTTTCACCCTTTTGAATTTTATTATTTATTTATTTATTTATTTTTAAAGTAGAAATCATACCGACGGCACTTCCGATTGCTGTAAGCCAGAGAACCCTCATGGACCATTTATCACTGATCACTCCTCTTGTTGTTCCCATTTTACTGTTACATTAACATTCCAACAAACAATTTTCATAATATTAATTAATTTTAACGCGAGTATGGAGGAAAAAAGATGAGAGTAAATAGGTTCATGATTGATGTCTTAATACATTAACGTTAATTTTTTTGGCTTAGCCATTAGGTCATTTATGTCTGTATTAAGTAAAAAAGAAACAACCGTGTATGGTTGTCTGGATTAAGTGCTTAATCTGTTAAGCCCATTAAGTCAAAAAGAAACATCTCCTTACTCAACAAATATTTAATTATTATACAAATGCTTGTAAAAATATTTAAAATTACCCTTTAATTAAAAAGGCAAGAACTAATTACAAAATTTTGGGGTTTTGGGAAGGGAGTTTCAATCATTTACACAAATAAGGGAGGATTGGAGTTGTATTTCTCTGACTGTACAAAAGGAAGGTTAAATTCCTTCATTTGTGGGATTTTCTGAATACCAAAGGAATTCGATCCCGTACTCATTTGCAACAAACACTGGAATGGAATGGAATTGGGTTCCAGTTCCGGTCAAATCCCATGGAATCCAGCAAATCAAACACCCAAAGCAACAAGCTAGCCAATGATGGAATAGGAATGGTATTGGTATGATTACCTAAACTAGAAAACTCGTATTTTGTTTCATGTGAATACCCTCCCCTGATAGCTCTGAGGAAGTGATTGAGATGGAATTTATATTGAATTCAGCAAACAAAATTAGGAGATGCAAAGCGATGGGGGTTTTAGTATTTTCATGATTAGCTGTGACAGAACCAATTTGAACAGGTTGACTGACGAACGCGAGATTTCGCTCATAACCCTAAGTTCCCTAGATTAAACAAATAAAACAACACCATACTGAAAAATAGCCAACATCACGATGAACAATTGAGCAGTAAAGACACTTACAAGGTGGAGTTATCGACGAGCCTTTATACTGCGACAGCGGAATTGGTTGTGTCAATTTTGGATTTGGAAAGAAGAAAAGCAAAGTCTCAGATTTGTAAGGGAGAAGGAAAAGCTAATGGCAGGGGTTTAGAACTGGGAATCCATTTTTGTAAAACCAAAGCACTTGTCCGGTTTCAACTTGCAAGCATTAAAACCTTAAGTGATCTGTACAAAAAAAATTAATCAAAATATGCTATGATTAGATTACTTAATGGGCCTGCTATTGCCCTCCTCAACTAAAACTCCAATAGAATAAACTTTTAAAATTGTTTATATTAAACTTAGTATTTGATTTATCCATGAAGTTTTTTAAATTATCCATATTTAGTCATTTATTAAAAGTGTATGATTAAATTAAATACAAAAATAAGTTCATGGTTAATGGTTATGGAGGGGAATCGCTACAAAGCCTTCTTCACTTGGGGAGTTTCTAAATATTCACCAACTAGTATTCGGACAGTCCGCGCAATGCTGCGGAAGCTTGAAAAAACGCAGCTCGACAAAGACAATTTACGTAAAGGACGAAAAATTTAACTTTAAAATATAATAAGGGACTGGAATCGTAACTTACGAAATACCAATAATACAACTTTATAATAAATAGGGTGAAAACAATTAATTCAAAATTAGTTGAGGGAAAAAACGTAAATATAAAAGTTTGCTATAAGAAGAATCAAATTTGCTATTTCCAAATCAAAACTTATTTACAATTTGTATCATATATTTTACCAATAATACTATTATCTAAATTTAGTAATTATGATCCTGGAAATAACAGGTACCAAATGAACAGCTCTCACATGTTCATTTTGGTAATTAATATATATATATATATATATATATATATATATATATATATATATATATATATATATATATATATATATATATATATATATATATATATATATATATATATATATATATATAAGCTAAATTAAACTGCTATAAAAATTTAACACAATTAATCCATAAAATAAACAATATACACAAAATTAAAAAGGTTTTTCTATAGGTATAAATTTGCTAATCTTTTTATGATGAAAACTAACAAAATTACTTTTCATTATCTATAAATAACCTGTAAGTATATCAAATAGAAAGGGACTATTTTGCATATAAAGTTATGAGTAAATTACAATAATGGTCCATGTGGTTTGCAGAAACTTTCAAGAATCGCCCAACTTTTGGAAAAACATCCAGAATGATCCATATGGTTCTGATTTACTTTCAATAATGGTCCAAAGGCCAAGTAAAAAGACAATTTTACCATTTTTAATTTTTTTTCATTTTTATTTTAATGATTTATTTATTTTAGTAATTAAAAAAATACCCCAACCCACCCCCACCCATTACGTCTCACACACACACACACACACACACTCTCTCTCTCTCTCTCTCTCTCTCTCTCTCTCTTTCTCTCATGGATTTGTTCCCTCCGCCGGAGCTATGCTGATGAGATGAAGGAGCGTCAACGATGGCAGTTTTCTAAATACGATCATCGGGGCAGAGTCATCGGTTTGGTGAGCAAAATTAGGCAAAGTCTAGACTATGATTTGGGATTTTGTACATCGATCAAGACGATTCAATGGTGAATCACCAACCAATAGCTGAACCCCAGAATCAACATTCAAAGAAAATCTGGAAGAATGATCTGCAAACTCGATTCTTCATCTTCGTTCATTACGCAATATACATCATAATCACCTCAAAAAGTATATATCACCTGCAGTTTTACAGAATTGGCAACCTTAATTTGCAATCTAGTGGATAAATCATTTTTAGAATGCCCTGATTCAAGTGCAGAGCGTACGTACAAATAACTTATAAAACGGAAAGAGACAGATCCACATAGGTTTGGAAGAGTAGTGATAGGAATCGGACATGGTACACGCAGCGGAAACACACTATCACACACACACAAACTCACGAAAATAAAGCAAGAAGAACACAAGGATTTTTACGTGGTTCGAATTCGGTGCAAATCCTACGTCCACGGGCTGCAACTAGAGAAATATTATTAACTCAATAAGATTACAATTTACAATTGTTGGTGTATTTTCCTTCAAGTGAATGCCTATATTTATAGGCTTGAGAATGTATAAAATATATATAATTCTACCCCTCATTTTTGAAAAACTAAAATCTTCACCAACTTCCTTTGAATTCAAAGTTTTACCTAACAATCTGCCACTTGAAGATTTTTGAACAACGTAGTCTTTCTCTACTGTCATCCAACTCCAGTAATCTTAAAACAACCAAGTCTTCCAAGCCTCCAGCTCCCAAGAACAAGCTAAACTTAGTCCAATTTCTCTAATTACAGCCACCCCTCCATTTTCAAGTACTAGAAGGGCCAGTTGAAGCTCCCACTAGCTCCAACTCAGCCGTGGCTAATCCCACCACCGACTCATCCTCTGTCTCAACCGGCTTGGACTCTCCACCGGATCCAGAGATACATCGAGGACCACTAACACTCTCCAAACTTTGCAAACTTCCAACAGGAGAGAATTTTTCAGTCTTAGTCTTTAAAACCCAACGGCTCTTTGTAACTGTACCCGGAACACACCCCGTGCTCCCACTGTCACAAAATCCCCTGAATAGTTTAGACTTTCCGACTCGTTCAGCTAACATCTCTTTGGCTCTAGACTTCATGTTTGCCAAATGAAGTCTCTTAGCACTAGATTTAGCGAACTAGATTTTGTCATGCTTAACGGGGACGATCATACTTCCCTCAGCAGGTACATCAACCATATATAATGACCCACGCTTCATACCTTGAGCAATCACCGAATTTCCATTGACCACCCTCCATTTACCACCACCAAACCTTACTTCCAGTCCTTGTTTATCCAGCTGACCAACAGAAATCAATTTCTTCTTCAGCTCCGGAATCACCCTGACATTCTTCAGGTTCCATATAGTTTCCAATGAAGTAACCAGATCAATATCTCCTATGCCCGTTACTTGAAGCATCTCGTCATTTGCTAACCGTACCTTCCCAAAATCTCCTTCTTTTAGATTCACCATCGTTTCTCCGTTGTCCATGGCGTGAAACGAAGCCCCTGAATCCATAACCCAAGAGTCTACAGAACTTTCCATATTTAGTATCAGTGCATCATCCTCAGACACACTCTCAGCACCAGCAATGTTCAATTCTTTCTTTGGACATTGACTCTTAACATGTCCCACCTCCTGGCAATTCCAGCACTTCACATTCTTCCAAGTTCTAGATGAACTTCTTCCCCGACTCCCACTGCTCCCACTATTCCTGCTATTCCCTCTACCTCTTCCGATATTTAATAACTCAGAAGAAGAAGATCCACCTTGATTCTTGCGTCTGACATCCTCGCCAAGAACCAAATCTCTAACCCCTTCAAAAGTCATACCACTGGTCCCCACTGAACTTGTAACAGCGGTTACTGTTCCAGACCAGCTATCAGGTAGTGAAGCTAGTAGCAGTGAAGCTTGAGTCTCGTTATCAAATTTAATTCCCACGGATGACAATCTGGACAGAATTGAATTTAGATTGTTAATGTGAATCGTAACTGAGCTGTCTTCATTCATCCTTGTCGTGAACAACTCCCTCATCAAGAACACCTTGTTAGCCGCCGACGGTTTCTCATACATGTTCGTCAGAGCATCCATCATACCACGTGCCGTGGTTTCCTTCATGATGTTGAAAGCAACGCTCCTTTCCAACGACAATGTAATAACCGCCTTAGCTTTCTTGTCCTTTGAGTTCCATGCATCTTCAGCAGCTTTTTCCATTTTCTCCAGTTTGTCTCTAAGTACCACGTCCAAATCTTTCTGACATAGCAATGCTTCTAATTGCATTTTCCACCAGCTAAAGTCAGAACCGTTGAACTTCTCTATTACAACCTTGTCTTTAGCCATTACGACAAACAGGAAACAAATTGAGACAACGAAACAGACACAACAATGGCACGGACCTGACCGGTTCGTTCAGTGTACTCGTGTGTGACAGAACAGTACCCTTCAAAGTACCAAGACACCTTTAATACGATTAATAGAAATTAGTTTATGATGTGGAAGATCTGACAAAACAGCAACCACAGAGCATACTTTAATTTCTAAAACCGAGACCTCCTCCAGAAACCCAAAGCTCTGATATCAGTTGTTAGGAATCGGACAGGGTACACGTAGCAGAAACACACTATCACACACACACAAACTCACGAAAATAAAGCAAGAAGAACACAAGGATTTTTACGTGGTTCGGATTCGGTGCAAATCCTACATCCACGGGCTGCAACTAGAGAAATCTTATTAACTCAATAAGATTACAATTTACAATTGTTGGTGCATTTTCCTTCAAGTGAATGCCTATATTTATAGGCTTGAGAATGTATAAAATATATATAATTCTACCCCTCATTTTTGAAAAACTAAAATCTTCACCAACTTCCTTTGAATTCAAAGTTTTACCTAACAAGTAGCGTATTTTACCTCATCGAAATCTGCCAATCGCAGGTTTACTGAAACTTCATCAATTTGGAGGCCATAGTCAACCAAAAAACGAGAACAGGGGGTCAATGGCCGAATCAAAACCTGGAAATAAATATAGGGTTTCGGCGAAGACGATGAAAATGGAATGCAGGTAGTAGTTGTTTTCTGAATACATAGAATCACATCAATTTGGAAGTATGGATGTCGATACATGAATGTGTCCTTATTTGTCTCAATTGCAGGAACCATTGAAGCAGAGTAGAAACCCAATTGGAGTCTGATTCGTTTTCCGGTTAGTTTCATTCATCGTATTCAAAATCCAAAATACACGAATATGCTTTTCTACAATAAAACCTGACCCAAAATCCAAGAGAAATTTCATGTTTTTCAGATGGTATGGATCCTTCTTGCACAACTTTATCCGACACATAAACAACATATTTTATAACAAGATCGGATGTTGTGCATCCTGAAGTTCACGAATCTATTCCTAGTCGTATGAGAGAGAGAGAGACGCAGGGGGTGAGTGGGGGTGGGGTATTTTTTTAATTACTAAAATAAATAAAACATTAAAATAAAATTGAAAAAAAATTAAAAAGGGTAAAATTGTATTTTTACTTGGCCTTTAGACCATTATTGAAAGTAAATCGGAACCATATGGACTATTTTGGATGTTTTTTCAAAAGTTGGGCGATTCTTGAAAGTTTCTGCAAACTACATGGACCATTATTGTAATTTACTCTAAAATTATTTAGATACAAACCTAAATATAAGTGACATAAGCCGTTTTAAACAAAAAAAATTACAAAAAAATTAATCCCTAAATAAATTTGTATACACAAAAAAAATTATAAAAGTTTATCGGTCACGAGACCCAATGTTCATGAAGCCTAACTATACCTACATCTATTACATGGATGTTTAATAAAGTCATATAATGTGAAACTTTCTTAAAGTGATAAATAAGTACCTAAGAACCTATTTTTTTTATTCTTATGAAAAAAAATACAAATATTTGTGTAGGATATAAGATTAAGTGATAGAGCTCACTTATATTTCGCTAAATTGTTTTTCTTTTATAGATATGAACTTTTGAAAACCTAAACTATTTCATATTGATCAGGCTCAAGCATAGGGGGTTGAATTGATTCTGATGAAAAAATATGGCAGCGAGGCTTATCAAATATCTAGATTATTATTAGAACATGAAAAATTATGTGAAACTTGCTAGGTATTAAAGTATTTTTTCATTCCTGAACATATTATTAGTATATGGTTACCGACAAATGACAAAGAATAGCAACATAGTTTGCTCTGACTATTAATATGGACAATGCACTTTATCTTTCGAAGTCACAATAGTTTTGTACTTGCATTTCTTTACTGATAATACCAGTGTACTTTATTGTTTACCTATAATAGCAATGTACTTACATTTATTTATTAATAATAGCAATGTACTCTATTTTACACCTGTAATAGCGACACATTTATATTTTTTATCGAGCAAAGTATTTGAAATTGTTAAAAAAATAAGAGTTTTCAAGTGATGTTTGTTTGTTTGGCTTCCAGTTTTTGGACTTATGGTTTAATCATTTTATTGTTTGCTATGGTTTGTTTTGGTATAGATTTGTAACACCCACGATTGTAAACATGTAAATTAAATGTTTTGTTGAGCTGCATTTTGATATTGATGACTTATAGACATGACTTATATGAAAACCATAGCTATATAAAAATTTAAGAAAATGAGGTGTTGCAAATATAAACTGATCATAAAGGGACGATTTAGAGCCATAAAAACGAATATAAATGAAGCTAACTACAAAAATACATAAGATAACGAAGTAAATTAGTTCCTAAATTTAATGCTGGCATCATTTATATATGCAACAAATTTAGAAAAAAAAAATACATACCTTACATTTGGGTTATGAAAGAACTAATATCGTAAATATGAGAGAAGTATGAAAACTAATGATGTAATGTGAGGACATAACAGTTTAAAGGATATATCAAACAAGCTCAATTCAACAAGTGAAAGTAAAAGCATCCTAATCTTAAGAGTTTTCATATGAACAGTGATGTTTTTGTCTTTGCCTTTTCAATTACTTTGTAGGTGACTAGACAACTCTTTTTTAAATTCACTATAATTATGCAAAGCTTTTGCAGATGAATAAATAATATATTTTTAGTGACAAAAGTATATATATATATATATATATATATATATATATATATATATATATATATATATATATATATATATATATATATATATATATATATATATATATATATATATATATATAAATTTAAAACCAACATGTTATAATTATAACAAATTATGTAAATTGAAGAATGAAAATAGTAACATTTGATGGACCATTTATGTAAATTGGTGTAAACGTATGAGAAATGTAGGGTCAAAGCCCCATTTTTACAAAGCAATCTTAAAGTGAACCGTTTTTACATCTTCTGGAATCTGCACCATTATTTGTTACAAAAAACTCTTATATATGAAGCATGATAGTTGAAAGGGTGATGGTCGAAGGACTATGAATAGTATTTATTTACAGGTTCATGTACTTGTATTATGAAATCTTTGTTTAGTAAGGTGCTGTTTGTTTTTGAAGAGGTAAAAGGTCTACAGTCTGCGGACCACATCTACAAACATCTGTAGCAGAAGAGGTGGACCAAATGTCTACAGTCTGAAAAAAAAAGACTGTTTGTTTTTTAAAAGTCTGCAGACTGTAAAATAACTGAAATTTAAATAAACTATTTTTTTAAACATAAGGGTTTTCAACATTGAAATTTAGACAATTCTAGTTTTAGAACACCAAAATATAAATCCCAATTGGGTCCTAAAAATTTTAATCTTGAAACATAACAACTTAAGTGATAAAAGGTTAAAATGGTACAATTGCATCTCCTCATCCCAGCTTATAAGTTATAAGTCGTTGCAAACAACCTCTTGTCGGCATGTTTCCACACGCTGTGAAGGCAGATAACTACGAATGAACTCCATAACATGGTACAATTGCATTACTTCATTAATGGATGCTCATCAATTGATTAGATTGCTATTTGTGGTTGTTAATAAACGCCAAAAGAAACCACAACGTGCTTCAAACATTGACAATATTACACATATATATAAAAGAAAACTTAATTAACCATAACACAATGTATCACATTAAACCATAACACTTTTATAATTAGATTTATATCAATTACTACAATTAACATTATATTAGTTCTAGAGAGTTATTACACTGTATTACATTTAAAGTATAAATACTAAATAAAATCTAACGAACCAAATAAAAACGTACACTTTGAAAAAAATGCTTCCTCCTGATGATCATAAGATATGCACAATGAGTTATTACTGGTTCAGGTACACCCTTGCATTACCACTTTCTCCCTCATCACTCCAGACTTTATGTAATCGCAGATTTTTATTGGTGTATCCATCTTATATTCAAAGTCATATCCAATAGACTCCAATCAATTAGCCTTCCCAAGCACCATCCAACATTTGCCCGGGAATTAACAATATGGCCTAACTCTGAATATTAACATACAGTCTCTATGAAATCAGAAAAACGGGATCAAGCCTTTCAACAAATCGTGAAAACGGAAAGAATCAGCCCTAAAATCGGGAAAAGGAGATCAGTAGCATACCTGTAGACAGTGGTGGCGACCGGTCAGACATTGGAGATGGGAGCGATCGGAGATAACCCCAAATCGGGAAGAAGCAACGATCGAAGATAGCAGTGATCGACGGCAACAGCGACGATGGAGGAATGAAGCAGCGCTGGCGCGCCGGAAGAAGGAGGGAGGAGCAGTCGCTTGATTGGGAACGGGATGGAAGAGGGAGTCGCGATATCGGGAACGGGAGGAATAGACAACCGTGTTTTTTTAGGGCACAAAGGAAAAAAAACAAAAACGCGTATTTTTTTTAGAAGAGGCAAAAAGAGGCAGGTACATCACTTCTAGAAAAAGAGGAAGGGAAACAAACGGCCAGCTAACTAAAAACGTCTGCACGCGTCTGCGCGCCCGCAGACAAATGAGTTTAGAAGCACTTTTAAGAAAAAACAAACAACCCTTTTGTCTTGGTTCCGGATTTGTGAAAGTCATCCACTACTATAAAGATCTTTTGTTACTATTCATGTGATTTTTTTGCTATAACTTGGTAAGCTATCAAATATGCTTATGAGGTTATTCATTATTTAGTATATGAACTTGTTTGTCCTGATTAGGTTATCTGTAGTAACTAGAAAGGTCTCCATTAGAGGTGATGAGGCAAGATAATGTGAAAAAGAGTGGAGAAAGAGAGGTAGGGGAGATTTGGGGACGTTGGGACGATGGTGACTGAGGAAATGGGTGAACATGACTTACCGAGGAAGCAGATGAAGGGGTGGCCAGTAGGTGGGCTTTAATTGTTGAGATGGGGTTATATATTTATTTATAGGCTAATTTAAAAAAAACCCAACATATTCCCTCTTATACATAAAAAAAACACTGTTTTTTTTCACTAAAACCATTATATTTCTTCATTTTCTTAAACTTAATGTTTCACAACCGGATAACCTAAGCAAATCACATATTGTACATAGAACTGAGAAGATTACAAGTCATTATTAATTTCCAAAAACGATAATTGATATTTAAGAAGTTTTTTACAATTTATTAATTTCTAAAAAATGTGATTGTTATTCAACATAAGCTTTATTATCTATCTATCTATCTATCTATCTATCTATCTATCTATATATCTATCTATACTTATAATAGAGGCCATCAAAATCATGTGGTTAGAGATAAGTTGATATCTCAAACCATATTGATTTGAAACCGACAAACTTTTCATATCCCCTAAATTAATGACAAGTAATTTTATTTCATTCACTATAAATTCCTTCAAAAACTCATTTTATAGTTTATAAAACATATGTTTATTCAAGCTTCAAGAGCTCTCATAATCCAATGTCATTTGATCATAAAGTCACCGAAGATTCCTTACGAGTTCCATGTCAATACACATGTAAGTATTCAGTTAACCAAATATTATATTATGTTTTTAATCAGTTTGGTTCAATCCAAAGTTCACATCATATTCCCAATATTCTTCTTATTTTAGGATTAACTTAATCAATTTTTACTCTCAATATTCTCTTGGTAACAATACGCATTTTATTCTCGCTTTTTTAGATTTTTATTTTCGAGATTGAAATAATGATGAGTTGTGTATCTTATTAGTTTCACTATCAATATGATAGAAAGTATGTATTATCTCTATTTCATCTTTCTTGATTCTTAATGTGATTGAGTTGAATTTTTAAGTTTTTGAAATATTGCAACGGGTTGGTTTATTTAAACTAAGAATGACATTAATACTTATTTTATTCTCGCTTTTTTATATTTTTATTTTCGAGATTGAAATAATGATGGATTGTATTTCTTATTAGTTTGACAATCAACTGATGAAAAATGTATTATCTCTATTTCATCTCTCTTGATTCTTAATATGATTGAGTTAAATTTTTAAGTTTTTGAAATTTTGCAACGAATTGGTTTATTTGAATGAAGAATGATGTTATTATCAATAGATTATCTATTGACTTGATTTTCCAACATCTGGTCAAATAATTATTAGCTTTGTTTGATATTTCTTTAGTTATGATTTTATATGTTTTCATTGTGATCATTCTTACATTTTTCTTATATTTATTTTTTATGATGTTTGATTGATGTTTTTAGATTGTTTGATGTAGCATGGATAAGATTGTTGAACAAAAAAACTACTAATTTAAAACATAGTAATAATATAATAGAAAAAACTACTAATCTAAATCTTAATAAAAACATAATAGAAAATTAATAAAACTTTATAAAACATGATATAAATATAATTATAGTTATTTTATGCACCGAATTCATTATAAAATGTTATCTAAAATAAATGACCAAAATCATCTATCATCTATCATTTATCATCGTTATCATTATCATTACCATCACTATCATTATATCATTGTCTTATTATTATCATTGTCATTATCATTATCATTATCATTATCATCATTAAAAATCATATAATATAGGTATTCAAATATATATGGTTGAAGATATGAATCATAATTGCACCATATTTATTTGAAACTTCAAAAACTCTTCAGCTTTCCACTAATTAATTACAATCATTCAAGAGTTTTTGACTTGCATAATAATAAAATTATGTAGTCTATTTAAGGTGTTATAATTTATGGGTATGGTAGTTGAATAGGTTTTAAATTTTTTAAATTAATCAATTAAGCACTTAATGAAATGTTTTTAATTTAAATATATTATATTGATTAAATTTTTTGACTTTTAAATAGTATATAGAAATAAAAGCATATGGTTTCATAAAAATAATTATATCTTATATATTAATTTTAAAACTTTTATTTAATTAAATTATTTATAATTGATTAAATCGTATCTTTCTTTATTTTATATTTATCTTTATAATTATTATAATAAAATACCTTACAATTCAACATGGTTCAAGATATGTCATCTATCTTGAACCATAAAACTACCAAACTCTTCAACTTAATCTAATTAATTTGTTAGTAATTTATATTGGTTAATCATAAATAAAAACCTTTCAATTCTCAACTAATTAATTACTATAACTTAATAGTTTTTCTAACTTATGATATTTAATCGGTGATTATGGTTAATATAGATGTATATATAGTTTATTGAGATAAATCAAGTTGATTGACTTAAAGAATGAGATGAAGGAAAATAAGACTTGAAACACATTTATATATATTTTGCTAACATCCATTGAGATTTCGTGCTTTAGTTTCATTATTTACTAACTCACCTCAATATTTTTTTTTCTAGGTATTTATGTGTTCATCGGATGAAAAAGAAAAATATAGAGAACTTTTTTTTGCATGGTGTTATATGTATATCAAATTCATAAAAATTCATACTACGATACTATTCAAGAGACAAAAGTGATTCTTTTTTCTTTAATTATCAATTAGAGTTAGTTATGTTTAAATAGTGTCTTTAAGTTTGATTTTGTGAAATTATTTAGAAGTCAAAGTATATTATTAGCTTTTATAATAGATAGGGTAAACAATGAAATGTAAGGATTCGAATGTAACTAAATAATAAAATCTGCAAAAGTTTATATTCATTACCTTTGAAGAAACTCATGAAGAAAATTGTCATAATAATACAATTCTTTCTCAATGCTAATATTTGTAATATTATTACTATGTTTATTTCTATTTTATTTTAGATGTTGAGCTAATTCATGTTAAGACATTTTCTTATGTTTTAATTACACTATACATATATAATACAAAATTACTATTGAATGTTTCATTGATGTTGGTTAAATTAACATGTTGATAACATTATAATTATATTAAATATATGATTATGATATTGTGTTTGAGTTTTGTGATGAAAATTTTATAATTGATACATTATATATATTGTGATGACATATTTATAATTAAACCTACGTCTTTATATTAGATCTAATGTTTTCAGATTCTTATATGATATGCCAATATTTTTTTCCAAATATATTTTATTCCTGCGCAACGCGCGGGGATACGCCTAGTTTAGATTGATAATGTCAGCAAGTAATCTTTTTTAACTCTATGTAGACTATGCAATAGATTTTCAAGGGTTATCAGTTACGATACATTAATTTAGTCAAATTTAGAAAATATAATAGTTTTAGTGGATCGCATAGTGGTATTTTTTAAACATCAAGCGATAATACGTTGAAGTTTTCGAAGGTTAGCCATTCATTTAACTTTTATTGAAATTAATTAAAAAAGATAATGAAAATGATGATAAGTCATTTTATATGAACAAGAGACTAACCATATAAGAAATTGAAAGTATAGCCATCAATCCCCCCCCTCCTACCTTTTCCGCTTACCCAAAGAGAATGCTAATAAGGGTAAGTGGTGCCGTACGGTACATCCCATACAACCATTTATAGTAATATTTCTTCCAACTGTTGCAATTGTAATCTTTCACATCATTCTCATCCCTAACCATTTTTTAATATAAACAAAAGTTGAAAAGTAAATAAATTAAATAATACTTAGATTTTAGGAAATGTTTAAAAAAACTGGAAGAATTCTGATGTACATCATTGGCTGCACAAGGTACAAATAATGATCGTTCATCTTCAACAAGTTCAGGCTCGACTGAACATGACCCAAAATAAAATGGGACCCACCTTTCTTATGTCAAGTTCAGTTCATTATTTTTCACTCTCCCCGCCATAATAGAAATTAAGAAGGAAATTGTCAACTTGTTAACATGCAATTTCCGCTACCAACCAACAGCCGGGCGACTTCCCCGGATTTCTGAATTCTGATTTCTGATTCATCGGTTTTTTCAAAGGTGACTTCTTTGATCGGTTTCTTATCTTTGATTCTCTTTTCCCTCTTCTTTGTTCAATCACCGATTCTAGGTTCTACAATTCTTGCTTCCTGATTTCTGAATATGCCATCGACTTCAATGTTTAATTGCTGATTTCTGAATCCACCATCTGATTTCTGAATCTGCGACAGCCATGAGCCATATGCGAATTTCTGATTTCCTTGTTCTTGATTTCTGATCTGCAATCTGATTTTTGAGGAACACCCACTGGTGCCGATATTATTCTTTTGAGGAGAGGAACACTGCGAATCTGATATGTGATTAAAGAGTAAGTTCTGAACTTCTGATTCTGATGATCCTTTTTTGCTGATTTATATAAAACGATTCTGCTTTTTGAGGATTGAGGAAAATATCGTTTTTTCTTCCGGATATTTAATGATTATACAGTTTTGGATTCATGCTAGTTTTTTTATGTTTGGAAAAATGACGATCTTGATCAATGTTATACAACTAACAAAAATCTGATTTTGTTTACTTAATGACTGATTAAAAACTTCTCATAGCGATGTGTGCAGTGTATTATGGTTTCTGGTCTCTTTAGAAAATTAGATATGCGTTTTAAGGTTATTGATCAGTTTTGAGTTATTTGTTAATTTGGATTTTGGGTGACTATTGGACCTTGACGACGTAAGCAAGAACATAACTCTTTCATTATTAAGTTTTTTGTGTAAATATATTACTTGTGCTGGAGTTATTCATGCTCATTTAGTTGATGAACATCTGGTGCATCTATTTACATAAACATGAACATCGACAAAGTTATGCAAACAGAGAAGAATTTTGATTGCATGCTAATTTATTACAAGTGATTTTTATCTTGTTGGAAAAATGCAGATGTCAGACTATGTATGCGAAGAGTTGATTGTTGAAATTTTTACAAGACTACCACCCAAATCCCTCCTCCGATTTAGATCACTCTCCAAATCGTTATTTAATTGTATTTCTAGCCCGGATTTCATACGCATGCACACTTTTCGATCCCCAAAAAAAGTCATCTTCAAACATGGAAATAGTCTCTATAATAAAGATACAGAAAAGTTTTATACATTATTCAAAGAAGACGAATTGGCATTGTGTTTGGAGCGAGGATACATTGGTACAACAACAACAGTCCCATATCCTTGTAGCACAAGTTTCAGAACTGTTGGTTCATGTAATGGAACTTTCTGTCTAAAGACAAACACTAAAAAAGGTTTCAGTCTATGGAACCCTTCAATCAGGCGCAAATTAAATGCGCCTGATTGTCCTGGGGCGTGTGAACTCCATTTAGGAGGGACCGGGTTTGGATTTGACAGAATGAGTGATGATTACAAAATTGTGTGTTTATCGTTAATGAGACACATCACATTTGTTTATGCAGTGAAGACGGGCACTTGGTGTGAGATTGCTTCCCCGAGACCCGAGTTTGATCATGTGTTATATGAAGCCGTTTCATTAAATGGAGTGTTGCATTGGGAGGTTCATTATTTCAAATACCTTCATTCTTATATACTGACATTTGATTTGAGCAGTCATGTTTTTGGTATGATTCCATTGCCAGCATCCACTAGGCATTGGCTAACGACAGGAGTAACAACCATCCAAGGTTGTTTTGCTTTGATTTCTTATATTAGGGATGTTGATGATACTTGCATTCGGGTATGGAGAGATGCTTCTTGGTCTGTGGTTTTTAAACTGGGAACGGGTCAACTTCCAATTGACGGAGCTTTGCAGCCCAATAATGGTGATTTGTTGCTTGATATTTATAGTAAAGGACTCCATGTTTTTAATCCCAAGACTCAAGTGCCACCAAGAGTAATCAACATCAATGTTGCTTCTCGTGAAATGCATTTTCATCAGTGTATCGAAACCCTTCATTTGTTAGACATCGGAGATACTGCTTGCGAAAAAAATCCACTATGAGGCTATCCGGTATACACCCCACACAGGTGGCGTGGGGACTGATGTGGCTGGTTGCCACGGCGTGGAACAGCGTCCCAGGGTAGCGTGGGGCACGTGGGCGTGGAGTGGCGTGGGTAGAGAGAAGCCCAGCCACGACACTGTCTCTCTCTTTCTTTCTTTGTCACTCTCATTCTCTCTCTTGCTTTCTCTCTTTGTGAAATAATTAATTACATTAAAAAATTAAAAGATCAAAAGAAAAATGTGATGTGGAGTATGAGTATTTTCTTGGTAGTGTGGTAAGAGAGTGGAGATGATGTGGCGGTGATGTGGTATCACTTTTTATGTGGAAACCCATGAAGTATACCAGATAGCCTGAAAGAAAAACTAACAACATTTTTATTCGGTCTTTGTCATTGATACAAAAGAGTTGATGCTATTCATTCATTTATTCTATTAATTAATAAAATATCAAATATGTAATATCTCATTTGTTTGCTAATAAAACGATCGAGCTTTTATTGAGGCTAAACAAATGTAACCAATTTATGTTGCCTTTGTTTTATACGTTATAGTAATGTCTTTTCATTATCTTTATTCTACAAGTCTATCACATGGACTCCTTGGCCACAATGATTTCCATGGTATAGTGTGCCCATTATGTTCGTTTTGCTATATGTGTTCCTGTAAATTAGTAGACTAGACAACTTAAAAAAAGAATGTAAATAGTTTAAAATCTTCTAGACTAAATTATATAGATGTTGTCTATAGTTAACAAAAAATAACAAGAAGCAAGAAGCACCATGGCTAGACCTCTGATTTTTTATTTTGCATTATTCTTCACACATAACAACACACGAATGAAAAGAAGCAGCAGTAGTGATTAAGATCACTTGGACTATCTAAGCTTCGTTAATTGTATCTGCAGCCAAAACTCGTTGTATCCACCATTGATTTGAAATAAAAGAAACAAAAAAACAAATCTCCAGATTTTATCCAATCTCCAGCCATGAGACCTTTTTGTTTAAACTATTTTGATTTGAAAAAAAGAATACACATTAGTTCATGGTTCGATTACCAAATAAAACGGCTACTATACATTCCACCAACTTGAAAATTCCTTTAAGTTGGTCGTGTCGCAGTATTAATTATCATCATTTGGGGTGTCCTACTTTTGGAGGTCTTAGTTCAGCATATTAATGACTTACAACCTCGTATTACTCAAAGTTGAGCCTAGTCAACAAGTATTTGGTTGATCTTGCCTATCTAATATGTGATGTTGTGATGTTTTTTAAAGTCACATTTTAGCCATAGTCCTTTTCTTTTCTAAGTTCATGTTCCCATAAATAGATTGCTACATTGACGTATGTAATCAAGATCACATTTCCCCTTAGTTGTACCAAATGACTCGTTAATTATAAAAAAAAAATATTTGGATTGTATTTGAAACGCTATAACTAGCTTATTTTCCGATGTATTTTTAGGTTGTAATGCATATGAAGTCAAAAAGTACATTATTAGGCTAACTTTTTTTAAAAGATACTCATATTAACGTTTCATTTTAAAAAATTTCTGAATACACCATTTACAATAATTAATTAGAGTAGAATATAATTAGCTTTTTCTTCATTTTTGTGTTAGTACGTATTTATTAGAATCATAAATGAATAGATGAAATTTATGTTTTTATCAAGGTCAGATTTTTACTTAAGATTGTAATAGTAAGATCGGATCGGGAGCGAAAGATTCTACAAAGTTGAACTACTGTTCAAATTTGCTCGCAATGTCTTGTTTGTGCAGTACTAATTATAATTTGATGTTGATCATGGCATCGATGTTGGAATTAGTTTCAACTTTTTAAGAACGAATCATAATTCATGTAATGAATGCTATACCCTCAACAATCATCACAACTCACCCTTTTGGCTTTCAAATAATATGCACAACAATTTGTGCTACAATCATTGCGTACAATTTTGCCGAAGTTGAAACGATGGAGGGCGGCCGACAGCCAAATCATATAAAACACCGCCAGAATTACGTATGGGATCGCCGGAAAAATTATCAAAGCGTGAACTTCTCCGATTACCTTCGCTGCTACCTGGATTATCAAAACATTTTTGAGAAATTGATTTAAGAAAACTAATTAAAGACGAAATTTACATTTTTGGTCCCCGTGGTTTTTTGGATCAAGTCCATTTCTTTCAGTTTTAACTGACTCGTCGGGCGTTAATTTCTTTTCTTTTTTCATTTATTTTCACATGCATTAAGAAATTAAACTTATATAGTGTTCATAAGTACAATTACTTGCAGCAAAGCCATACAATTCATGGGGTCAATGATGCTAAACAATTTTGTATTTATAATGGTATTGTATCCATTTAGTGATAGGTGTGTCTGAATCAACAATCTTACCCCCCTTTTATAAATAAAAAAACTCTTATTTTCACATAATTGGGGCAGCTTTAGCTGTTGTTCATGATAGCAAGAAGTACCAACAAAATGTTTGTAAAATGGTACAACAAGTTTATGGCTGGGAAATGTAACATTTTCTATTTACATTCAGATTGTTTTGTGCAGAAATGTGACCATTTGGACATATGTAATATTTTCTAGACAAGTTAGACTGCTTTGCACTAGGACTGCTAACCTTGGGGCTTTGGTTCATATGGTTAGGGATAGATGAAGCACGCCATGCCTGGTATGTTTGTGTGGATAATACGCAAGAACAATCACATGTTTACAAAGATTTTTTTAATTAGACTTGGCCCTGTTTCTTTTTTTATTATCTCTTTAAAGATAGATGGCAATTAGTTTATAAAAGGTCAGGACTTTATTGAAAGCCTGACTTTATTGCGACTTGAAGCAAGGTTTCTAAACAAGGGATTGTATAAATGAATGTATGTTGCTATATCTTGCATTTATTCATTTACAAAGTGAATAGGATATCTCATTCCACATTGGTAGTGTCTATTATGAGTTTTTATTAACTAGAAAGACAATCAGTTTCGAGAATAAAATATTGGGCTATTGATCGGTGTATCATACATCAAAGTATTATACTTTCGATTTTTTTCCTTATTATGGCATCATACTTTGAAAACTTACATGATATCCATTTAAGTTTTGCATCACATTTCTATATTTGGCATACTATTCAAAGTAATAAGAACAAATAAAATTAGGATTATATGGGGAACATGTTGACAAAAATACTTTTAATCCTTTTTGGAGTTCCCGCGGGGGACTACAACCACTAGTTGATAAACGATTTCATTTTATATGGGAGTGTGTCGAAAGAGGTGATATCGTAGTTGAATATGTGAGTACACAAGAGGAGCAGACATCCTCCTCACAAAGTCGCTAGGAAAATATCAAGTTTGAAGAAATGCGGGATAAGTTGGGAGTGAAGAACCTTCTGAATTAAGGGGGAGAATGTTGGTTTAATTCAGAAGAAAACAGAGCAAATGGTATTTTAGGAAATTTACTTTTGATTTAAGCTAGTTATTTGTTGCTATAGTATATTCTCTTAACTAAAATTTCAAGTGAAAATCCGTCTTAGATCCATCTACCAGATATTGTTAGGAATTCATAACCAAAATAAAAGAAACCTCAAATCTAAAACAAAAAAATAGTGTTTCCAAAATGGAAACGCAATACAGTATTGAAAAAGTGTGAAAACCAAGAGAACATAACTAGTGTTATGTTGACGTATCTTGTAGGATCTGTGGAAACGAAAAACAATTCAAAGTGTAAAAGCACACATTGAGATATGAGATATATGTTGGGTGGTGATTAAAAGTGATTCCGAGTATGGCATCTCCATACAATTTATCAGGCTGATTTATATTTCTTCCTCGTCTCCTAAATTTCAAAAAGTAACAAATTATAACCTCAAAAACTATAACTCAACAAAATACATATGTAAATGAATATGGCAACTTTTTTTTAATGCAAAAACATTTGGTGTTAACTATTTTGTATTTATATATACCTCCCCTCTCAGAAAGATAAGTTTCTCTTGCAGCCATTTGCTGATCAAAATGTCTACAACCACCATAATAGCTATCATACATAACACCATATCGAATAAATCAATATGGAAAATACCCCAAAACGTGTAAGTAACGTGATGATTGCAAGGGAAATACAATGATTTTGAAACATCTTGTTGTGATTCTAAGGAATTATAGTATACAATGTTCCAATCCATTGGAACAACATCGTGAGTTTTTGGATTTGTATGAAAGCTGCATCATAGGTGGAAATAAGCAATAACGATTTTTCAAAACGATTAATTAAATGGAATTACGGCTAAGAAGAACCTAATAAATAGAAAAACGATTTAGGATTAATGGTTAAATTGGAAATAAAATACACATCACGAGAAACCTTAAACTCGATGAAGAAGTTGTCCATAGAGAATGATGTAAGATGAACTGGAACTAGGAAGAAATTGTTTTGTGCTGGAAAGAGGGGGCATGTCGTATAATTAGTGATAAATTCATCCCCAAAAGGTTGAAGAAACATGACGAGGATAGACGGAGATGGTGGATAACATGTGTCCCTAACAACAAACAGAGGTCTTGCTTTGTGGAGGTAAGCAAGCGGTGGTGGAAGACAAATAACTTTTCCCAAATCTTTGTACTTTCTTTATCTATTATTAGGGGAGGACAACTGGCCCTTTCTCTCCATCCAAAGTCGTGACTCTTAGGACAACTGATAAATAGTGAATTGGGAATTAAAACCCGTATGAATTGTAAACACGCGCGCCGCGGCCCATTAAGTGTCCGCGTCGCGTGGGCCGTGAACAGCTAGGGTACGGCTAGGGTTTCTTGTAATGCCTATAAATATAAAGGCTGGTCATTAGGGTTTTGGTTGGGTTGTCAGTTGTCAAGTCTGAAGTCAGTAGTCAGAAGAGGCTGATTTACTAGCAATCTAGGTACGCTCTGTAACACCTGTATTTAGCTCTGGAATAAAGAATACTCTTTCCTGCCCGTGGACGTAGGCCATCTTGGACCGAACCACGTAAATCTCTGTGTCGATACTTTGTGTTTATATTTCCGCATTTATGTTCTCGTTATTATTCCTGGGCAATAGGTTATAGATTTAGGTCTATTTCCTAACAACAACAAACAATTTTTCATTATACATTCTGTACTGTTCATTATTTTCTTATATGTAATGAATTATAAATTATAAATTGTCAAATATCAAGTCTAGACACATGTCATGAGGATTATTTTCTTATATGTAATGAATTATAAATTATAAATTGTCAAATATCAAGTCTAGACACATGTCATGAGGCCAGTTTGTTAATTGGTAGTACATGTAATAAATACACGTAAAAATAAAAACAACTATGGATCATTAACTATCAAGGTGAAAAAATGCATAAATCCACAATACTTCAAATTGGCATTTCGACAAACACCTAGTCTGCATTCTCATGGAACACGATTACACCTACTAAAACAAACAATCCTAAGCAATATTATTCACAAAACAATTCAAACCATGTATCCATCGTTTACCAAGAACGATTATCACTCCTAGGAATATTATTTGGAGAAAACATTACCAATACAGGAGGCCAAACAACCCAGTTCTCCGTCCTCATCTTTGGGCAGTGGCTCCTCATCATTGAAATTGATTCTACTTTCTGACACTTCCTGCTTCTTGAGCTTTCTTTTCGTCTTGTATCACCCTTTCTGCATTGTTATCAATGTCAATGGTTAACTTTTGATCTTGATTCTTAACTTCCGCTGCTTCTTCAGCTTTCCCTTCATCTCTTGTCACATCCTCTTGTACAACAAGGTCGTCGTTGATATCAATATTCACTTGTTCATCTGCAACCCTATTTGGTTTCTGAACATCCCATTCTTCTTCATTGGTTTCTTTCACATCACCAATACCAATGGCAATATGATCATCATCGATCTCCATTTGAGTAGCGTCCTTACTACCACTTGCTTCTGCATCGATTTTTATCTTTTTACGTTTTGCTTCGTTGTCTTCTTGAGTTCGATCCCTTAGGGGTGAGGATTGGATCCGTTCAGGATTGTTGGAGAATAGTTTGGTGGACAGGTCACGATGGCCTCGATCATGTTCCAGATATTGTTGTTTCAGAGTCATCAAACGTTTTTCACAAACTTTATGCTTATACCTACGCTGGATGCCATCGGTTGACAGCGCATCCAGATTTGAATGAAAAACTCGCCAATCAACATCAGTAAAATCTTCAGTCATTCTATTACTCAATGATTTGGTTTTATTTATAGCTTTCAGAAAGTTTTTGTCATCGATTGTTTTAATATCATTAAAAGCAATGTTATCCGCAAACTTAGGCTAAGCGGTGTTGTGCCGGAGGCACCTACCTCCACGTCAGCAAACACCCCTCCAAAACCGTACTCATCGCCGGAAAAGAGAGACATCCGAATAGTGCCGGAGGTTGTTGGCGGCAAGGGGGAAGAGAAAGAGGGAGAGCTGAAAGACAGGGAGAGAGAGAAAGATAAGAGAGAGACAGCGGCAAGGTACTGTCGCTCAAGGTTGCCGCACCCACGTCGTGGTGTTTGCCACTGGCAAAGGGTGCCACGTCAGATGCCGCAGGTAATTTACCCCTCCACTCCGTGCAGCCTTATCCGCCATGGAAGAACTAAAAGAGGGAAAAAACTTATTTTCAAACTGAAAAGGAAAACTGAGGACTTGATTTGGACTTTTTAGAAATGAAATGACTATCGTAGGTAGAGGTGGCAAAAGGGTCGTGTTGTGTCGGGTTTGTGTCGTGTTAAGACGTTAAACGGGTTGAGGGTGGTGAACCCGGACATGACACATTTACATAAACGGGTTGAAAGCAACGACTCGAACACGTCACGATTATTCTCGTGTCAACCGAAGCAAAACCCATGAACCCGTTTAAAAAACTCGAAAATACATTAAACTCGCTAAAAATGGTCCAACTCGAACAAAATCAAACCAAGTCATGCCAACTCAGTCCAAAATCAGACCAACTCAGTGGAGAAAACCTGATAAGCTAAAAGAAACTAGGCAGCTCAATGGAACCACCCAGTTAAAGTTAAGGCTAAGAGGTGTGGTTGCCGGCGGCAACCACACAATTTGATTCCACCTAGATGCCACTTAAGAAGAGAAGAGAAAGAGAGGGTGATCGTATGGAGAAGAAGAAGGATGAGGGGTGGTTGCCATAGAAGGAGAAGAGTAGCAGCAGAGAGAAGATGGCGGCATCAACTTACCGATGGAGAGCATGCCGGTGCCAATGCCGATGCCGCTGAAGCGGGGTGGTCCATGTCGGCGACATGGCTGGCCACCTTGGATGCCAATGACTTTTTTCATCTCATACCGTGAAGCTTAATAATGAACCAGATTCTTTGAAGAGTTGGAGCCTTGGCATGTGCCTTGGCATGTCCCTTTTTATAGATGAAAACTTTCTTTGTTCTTTTATCCCTTCAGCGATGTGGGATCCCTTCAGCGATGTGGGATGAAAGCCCAACAAAAAAAATTCATTTCCTTCTTTACGCAAACACTATATAATAAAAATAAATAGCTTCCACCCATTAACAAACTATATATATTATTTTACATACAAATACTACGTATATTACATACACACTACATATATATAGATATAATACAAAACACAGACACTCATTATGATATGCACAACACACATTACGCCTTATTTAAATAATATATATATATATATATATATATATATATATATATATATATATATATATATATATATATATATATATATATATATATATATATATATATATATATTACTATTCTTGATTTTATTATTTGTATTATTTTTATATTTTTTTTCAATTTTTTATGGTGTCCTCGCGAGTCCTCATCGGAACCGGACCATATATATATATATATATATATATATATATATATATATATATATATATATATATATATATATATATATATATATATATATATATATATATATATATATATATATATATATATATATATATATATGGTCCGGTTCCGATGAGGACTCGCGAGGACACCATAAAAAAATTGAAAAAAATATAAAAATAATACAAATCATAAAATCAAGAATAGTACTATATCATTATCAAAAAAAATTTGAATTTTTTTTTTTGCATCATTGCAAAACGTAATGATGCAAATTTTATGTTTTTATTTTGGTTCATAATTTCATTATAAAAACAATGATCCAAAAGTTTTTTTTGAATCTTTTTTTTTCTCCGATAAAGTACTATGCTCCATTTTATTATTTATATTTTTTAAATATTTTTTTTTCAATTTTTTAAGGTGTCCTCGCAAGTCCTCACTTTAAGAAGAGTCCTCACCCGATCCTGATTCTATGTATGTATGTATGTACGTACGTACGTACGTACGTACGTGTGTGTGTGTCTGTGTGTGTCTGTATGTATGTATGTATGTCTGTATGTCTGTATGTCTGTACGTACGTACGTACGTACGTACGTACGTACGTACGTACGTACGTACGTACGTACGTACGTACGTACGTACGTACGTAGTACGTATGTATGTATGTATGTATGTATGTATGTGTATATATATATATATATATATATATATATATATATATATATATATATATATATATATATATATATATATATATATATATATATATATATATATATATATATATATATATATATATAAACGGGTCATCGTGTAATTTTCGAGTTGAAAGTATTGATCCTAACCCAGCCCGTTTAACTTTCGTGTCGTGTCGTGTCAACTCGTTTACTTAAACGGGTCGAAACCTCTAAACCAAACCTGTTAATTTCGTGTCGAGTTATCGTGTCGTGACTGCTTTTACCGGATCTAATCGTAGAGGCTATAAGAAGAAGATCGTCAACTAATTCGGTTAGGGTCCTAAACTTAACACTAACCCCAATTTGGTACTTAAAACCAACGATTGGTTTGTCATCGAAAAAGAAAAAAACAAAAATAAACATAGCCATAATTGTATAAACTTTCGCAAAATAACCAAACATTTTTACATTTCATTAAATAAAGACAAAACCTCATAAATGGTCCCTGTGCTTTCAGAAGATATCGAGTTTGGTCCTTAACTTTCAAAAACCTCACGCCTAGTCCCTGTGGTTTGAAAACTTTTGTTAAATCGTCCCTGAGCCATACAAAATGACTAAAGTACCCTTTTTAATTTCTTTTACATTTACTTTAATTAAAACTTATTTTTAAAAACAACAAAGAAAAAGAAAAAGAAAAGAATTACCACCCTAAACCCCCTCCCCCACCCTTACCCGGTTACCCCCTCCCTCTCTCTACTTCATCTCTCTACCCCCTTTTCTCTCTCTCTCTCTCTCTCTCTCTCTCTCTCTCTCTCTCTCTCTCTCTCTCTCTCTCTCGGGTTCTCATTTTTAGGAAGCGACTCAGCCGCCATCCTGTCCTCCTGTTGCCGGTCTTCTTCTCCGGCGAAGGGCTCTCGTCGTTCCAAGAAACAGTACTCGCAACACCCTGGTAGTCCCTCCATTTTCCTTACTAGAACCAACTTTTGTCCTCCCAATTACGCTCTCCCCAGCGACAATGGTGGATGGTGCAACCCTGCTTCGACCTCGCCATTCATATCCACCGCCACTGCCACCTTCATTTCTTCAACCAAATAGACCCTATTCATCTTCTACTCCGCATACAACGGCCATGCGACCATCGGTACCCCAGCTACCACCGCTTCAAGCACCGAGTTCCACCCACAGTGGCTCACAATGTAAGAACCCGCGAAAAAGTTGTAAAAGGGTAAAACGGTCTTTTGACACATTATAAAACTATTATGTAAAATAATATGTATTTGTGAAATTATAATATAAGAAATAAGAAATTATGTGAAATTTGGAGTTTTACCGCATGAATAGTGGAATATGGCCGAAAAGGGCAAAATGGTCATTTGACATGGAAATGACCAAAATGTCAAGAAAATGTTAAGTTAGAAGTTAATGGAACTTTGGTTGCAAAGTTATGGGTCT
This sequence comes from Cichorium intybus, assembly GCA_023525715.1. Classification (NCBI taxonomy): domain Eukaryota; kingdom Viridiplantae; phylum Streptophyta; class Magnoliopsida; order Asterales; family Asteraceae; genus Cichorium; species Cichorium intybus. The sequence continues at coordinate 133,583,579 of CM042012.1, forward strand.
TAGGACCATTTTTGAATGAAAGTTGAGATTTAAGGGACCAAAGTGTAAATAATTTATAAAACTTTAAATATAAATGATATATGAGAGTTATCCTCTCATAATCAAGAACCCAGTGGAACATTTCAGAAGATACGAGAGAGAGCTAGAGAGAGCAAGAGGGAAGAAGAAATTCTTGAAGTTTTGCCAAGAAATCAAAGGAAACAACATTGGAATTGGTGATTCCTAAGTTAAACAAGGTTAGTAAACCTAAGCTTTTGTGTGTTCTTGATGAGTTTCCATGGAGTGGACTGAAATCTGTAATTTCAGTCATAATGCAGGAAGTGTATATGATTTCTGGGCTTAAACATGTTCATGTAGTAAGAACATATGTTAAAAATAGCAAAGTAGGTTGCTATTGTTGAGAAATTGAAGTGTTGCTCAAGAACCCTAAATCATGAATTGGTGTGATTAAGGTGTTTCTAATGGCTTAAAACTTGTTATTAGTCAAGGGTTTTGGTCCTAGAACAAACCCCATATGATTAAGACCTGGATTAAGGACTTAAAATGTCAAAACTGCGTGCTACAGTGCCAAATCGCGACTGATCAGGAGTCTGCCCAGGCGCTAGGCGCAGTGCGCCCAGGATCAGGGCAGGGTGCGCCCAGGCGCAGTGCGCCCATCAGACAGGGACCAAAATGATAGAAACCATAAAAGTTAGAAACCATAGCTAGGCATGTCCGTTTGGTCTGAAATTTTTACCATAGCCTTAGAATGGTATGAAAACATATCGGGAATGGTCAAATCCGTAATCCGACCTTGCGGAAAAGTCACTGTAGCGGCAGTGGCTAAACTTCAAGTTTATGTCAAAACTTGATTTTTGGAATTTGAGCTAGACTTGTCCAATAAACTCCAAATTTGAAACACAAGTCTAATATGGCCTAAGATTTCATGGAAAAGTGTCGAAACTGAAATACGACCCCTCGGGGGGTACTGTAGCAAAATACGCGTATTTCGGAGAAAAACTATAAAACGAGTTTATTAATGGTTATACATTTGTTATAACCTGGAATTGTGTCATATGAGACTTTAGAACTATAGAGTTAATTATATTGAGTATTTATACATGATACTTGTATAGGTGGTGCTTCAAATACCATTGAGCCCGGGAAAGGAAAAGGAATTCGAGAAGCTTAGAGACTTGTAGCAACGTCAAGGTGAGTTTTATGAGGATTTTCTAGTACATAGCAAAATGATATTTTCAGAAAAATAAGATTTCCAAAGGAACAGCTGGAGTAAGAAGTCCCCAAGTGAGCGTATTATGGGGGACCGTCAAGCACATCCGGCAAGGATCAAGGGCGATCTCGTTGTTGCATAGCTCAGGTCGGAGTAAGGTGCCATCGGACGTCCAACAGTGTTTGCAAATACTAAAGTTTGGAAAATAGTTTTTAAAAATAGCTCTATACAAGGGCTTAGTGTTCATAGAGATTTTTAAGAAGTATGGTTTGCAAAGTATTTTGAAAGAAGTTCATTATGTGAACTAAGATGTCAAAAATCAGTTTTTGAAAGTATTTTCAGTAAAGAGTTATAAAATGTTTGAGTATGAGTTGTTTATAAATTGTGTCCCATTTTGACCAATTTGAGATGTAATGAGATAAGTATTAAAGAAAGAAAGAAGTAAGAGCCAGTTGTCCGGACTAGGATCACCCACATAATCGGGGGATTAGAAGACACTACTGGGATGGTACCTTCCGTCGCGAAGTAGTTCTCTAGCTTAGTATACCCTTGTGCTTGAATCCGTTCCAAGTCACAAAGGGGAGACAGAATGAGCGTAACCTAGTTGGCGGATCTGTTCTGTCCCGCGAGGGGAGCTAGTAGAATGAATTAAAATAACTTAATTCATGAGTTTCAGTTGGTCACAAGAAAATGAGAAAGAAAGCAGTTTTGAGAAAGAAAGTATTTTTAAAGTTTGAAAGTAAAGAAGAAAAGACATTTTGAGATTTATGATATAAATCAGTTTTGAGCAGTTTACTTGTAATATTTCAAGTTTTGAAGAGAAACGTTTTGGGTCTAAACCCATATTACTCACGAGGCTTTATGTCTCACGTATACTATTTTTGAAATGCTATGTACTTAGGTGAAAAGAGCGAAGGTTGCAGTTGGGACCAGTTTGTACACTGTAAGTTTAAATTATGGTTATCTGAATTGAGTCTGTAATACTCTCTTAAGTTTAAGTTTGTAAAATAAAAAAAAAATTAAGTGGCTACTTTATAGTCACGAGTTGTAAAACAAATTTGTAACATAAACTGTATTTGTATTAAAATATGGTTTGAGAAAAGGGGTGTTACAGTTTTGGTATCAGAGCCATAGTTTAAGCGAATTAGGTTGGAATACCATCCTAGGCTTAAACTAGCAAGAGTAGTAGTAAGGTGCCTTAGTAATATAGAGGTACACTTAGACTTATAGAAGTTATAAAGTGAGTATGATTGCTACTAAAAATGCAGTCAAGATAGGGAGATAACATGCTACCGCTTATGAAATACTATATAGAATTGCGTATTAAACAGATATTGTATTCATCTATATAGTAATGGAAGGCGGAAGACAAGCTGACAGGGGTGAGGGCAGTCACACTTCTTCAAGAGGAAGTGGACCACATGTTATTCGAAATGATGAGGCCGAGCCAAACCCACCACCACAACCTGTCACTATGGAAGCAATTCAGTACCTAATCAATAACTTACGAAATGAACTGAAGCAAGATGTGAATAACATAATAGACAGCCGAATGGGTGAACCTAGTGCCCAATCATCACAAGAAGTCTCCAAAAAGACGACTGAGGAAGAGGTTGGTGGAGGGAACAAGAAGGAAGAAAAGGGCTGTTCTTTTAAGTCCTTTATGGCTAGCAAACCGCCCGAATACCATGGCAGTTTTGAGCCAAAGGTGACAATGCGATGGATCCGAGAGATTGAACAAGTGATGCAAGCTAGTAAATGTGGAGAAAAAGATCAAGTCAACTACGCCTCCCGGCAGTTGAAGGATGATGCGCTAGTTTGGTGGAATACCAAATACGAGAGTTTGGGAAAGGATGTTGTATATGGTTGGTCATGGGCGGAGTTTGTCTCATGTCTCAAAGATAAATTCTGTCCCACAAGAGATTTGGAGAAAATGAACGAAGATTTCTTAACGATAAAGAAAGGAGACTTGACGGTGGACGAATATACGAAGAAGTTTTGTGACATGTTGCCTTTTGTGGGGGAATCCTACCCTAGTGAGTGGTCCCGAATTAACCGCTATGTCCGAGGTTTGCCATGGAATTATGAGCTAGAAGTAAAGAAAGCTGAAACATTAGATGGGGCGATCAATGCTGCCCGAACCGTGGAGGATGTTGGAAAACGAAGAAAGGAGGAAGGACCTGGTTTTAGTGACAAGAGGAAGACAGTTAGTAGCAGTGGGAACATAAAAAAGAAAGGGAAGATAAGTTCAAGTCAGAGTCGACAGGGAAGTGTAAAAAAGTGTGAGAAATGTGGGAAAGAACACGGTGGCGAGTGCCGAGCGGGATCAAACGCCTGTTTTAATTGTGGTGGACTCGGTCACAAAGCGAAAGACTGCAAAGCCAAGAAAGCCAGTGAAGTGGAGTGTTTTTCATGCCACCAAATGGGACACTATAGTTTCAACTGCCCAAACAAGGGAGGAGAAACTATGGTGTCAACAGCTCAGAAAAAGACGGAGCACCAGAAAGTGAAGACTAGAGCTTTTCAGATCACCAGGGAAGAAGCTAGGGAGACGCACGATGTGGTCTCAGGTATACTACTGATCAACTCGACACCTGCATATGTGTTGTTTGATTCTGGTTCTACATATTCGTTCGTGTCCCATGGATTTGGAGCCCGATTGAAAGTCCCGTTAGAATTGTTAGATATGGTTTTTGAAGTGGAAGTAGCGGATAGAAAGTTTGTCGAAGTTCAGCATATGTACCGAGATTGTGAACTTGATATCAATGGCAAGAAGTTCCGACTTAATCTTCTTCCCATTGGAATTAAGTCCTTTGATGTGATAATTGGGATGGATTGGCTTGGTGCAAATGATGCGAAGATAGCTTGTGGTCAGAAGAGGGTGTTTGTTAAAACCCTAGGAGCTAAAGTGTATGTATATGGGGAAAGAAGCAAACATGTGCCAAGTCTAATTAGTGTGGCAAAAGCCCGAAGGTGTATCAGAAAAGGATGCGTATCTTTTCTGGCCTATGTGATGACTGAAGATAAAGTAAAACAGACGTATAAAGACATAGAAGTAGTAAAAGAATTCCCGGAAGTTTTCCCAGATGAGTTACCAGGCTTGCCACCAGAAAGGCAAGTTGAGTTCCGGATAGATCTTGTTCCAGGAGCTTCCCCAATAGCGCGAGCACCGTACCGGTTAGCACCAACTGAGATGCGGGAATTAATGTCCCAGTTGCAGGAGTTACTAGATAAAGGCTTCATTAGGCCTAGTTCTTCTCCGTGGGGTGCTCCAGTTCTATTTGTAAAGAAGAAAGATGGATCAATGTGTATGTGCATTGATTACAGAGAATTGAACAAGATTACTATCAAGAATCGTTACCCGTTGCCCAGAATAGATGATTTGTTCGATCAGCTACAAGGTGCAGATTATTTCTCAAAGATTGATTTGAGATCCGGGTATCACCAAGTCAGGGTAAAAGAAAGTGATGTAGAGAAGACAGCGTTCCGTACACGATACGGGCATTACGAGTTCCTAGTAATGCCATTCGGTCTTACGAATGCACCAGCGATTTTTATGGACTTAATGAATCGGGTCTGTAAACCGTTTCTAGACCGATTTGTTATAGTGTTCATAGATGACATACTGATATATTCAAAGAATAAAGAAGAGCATGTGAATCACTTGCGAGCAGTACTTGAGACCTTGAAGCGAGAATAGCTATATGCAAAGTTCTCCAAATGCGAGTTTTGGATGCGAGAAGTGCAGTTCCTTGGACATGTTGTTTCTATCCAAGGTATAAAAGTTGATCCAGCAAAAGTTGAAGCAGTAATGAAATGGGATCCTCCCAAGACGCCAACAGAAGTTAGAAGTTTTCTCGGTCTTGCCGGGTATTACCGGAGATTTATTCAAGATTTCTCCCGTATAGCTGTGCCACTAACACGACAAACCCGGAAAGAAGAGAAATTCAGATGGCAAGAAGAACAAGAAAGAGCCTTCGCTACATTGAAAGAGAAGTTGTGTAACGCGCCTGTCCTTACATTACCAGATGGGACAGAAGACTTTGAAGTGTATAGTGATGCCTCGCATCGAGGGCTTGGCTGTGTATTGATGCAAAGAGGAAAGGTTATAGCATACGCTTCCAGACAGTTGAAAGATCCAGAGAAAAAGTAAACAACCCACGATCTAGAACTTGCAGCGATCGTATTTGCCTTGAAGATTTGGAGACATTACTTGTATGGTACAAAGTGCAAGCTATTCACCGATCATAAGAGTTTGCAGTATGTGTTCACTCAAAAAGAGTTGGAACATGAGACAGAGCAGATGGCTAGAGCTGATCAGTGACTATGATTGCGACATTGTATACCATCCGGGTAAAGCAAATGTAGTAGCAGATGCATTAAGTAGAAAAGCTCCTGAGAAAATAATCAAGGCAAGATCAATGCGTATAGAGCTAGTGTCCAGTATTATAGAACAGATTAAAGTAGCTCAGCAGAAAGTTGAAGAAAGTGGAGACTTGAAAGATGAAAAACTCGGAAAAGATATGCAGTTTGAAACCAACAGTCAAGGGTTGAAGACTTTCAGGAACCGCATTTGGGTACCGAAAGCAGGAGGATTGAGAAAGCTGATTCTAGAAGAGTCGCATAAGTCAAAGTATTCCATACATCCAGGGAGTACCAAGACTTATCAAGATCTGAAAAGACAGTACTGGTGGCCTGGAATGAAGAAGAGGATAGCTAAGTACATCTCCAAGTGTGTTATTTGTGCACAAGTCAAGGCGGAACATCAGGTCCCTCATGGGGATGCTTAGTCATTGCATATCCTAGCTGGGAAGTGGGAAGATGTAACCATGGACTTAATTGTCGGGTTACCGAGAACGAGAAGAGGTTATGATAGCATATGGGTCATAGTAGATCGGTTGACCAAGAGTGCACTATTTCTAGCCATAAAAGAAACTACTCCATTGGAGCAGTAAGCCCAGTTGTATACAGATGAAGTGTTAAGAAGATATGGTGCACCATTGTCTATCGTGTCAGACAGAGACCCCAGATTTACCTCTAACTTTTGGAGAGCCTTACAAGATAAAATGGGGACGAGAATTCAACTAAGTACAGCGTATCATCCACAAACGGATGGTCAAAGTGAACGAACGATCCAGACATTAGAAGATATGATACGATCATGCGTGATGGATTTTGGAGGTAGTTGGGATGAACACCTGCCATTAGTGGAGTTTGCATACAACAACAGCTACCATTCTAGCATTAAAATGCCACCTTTTGAGGCATTGTATAGTAGAAAGTGTAGAACTCCTTTATGCTGGTTGGAGGCGGGTGAAACTAAACTTACAGGGCCAGAGATTGTTAGAGTAACTAATGAGAAAATTGGAGTAATTCAAGCCAACATGAAAGCAGCACAAGATCGGCAAAGGAGTTACTCAAATCTAAAGAAAATACCGTATGACTTACAAGAAGGAGATTTGGTGATGATAAAAGTGTCGCCATGGAAAGGAGTGGTCAGATTTGGCAAGAGAGGCAAGCTGAGCCCAAGATACATTGGACCTTTTAGAATCCTAAAGAGAGTTGGGTTACAGGCGTTCAATATAGAGTTACCACCCGAACTCGGTGGAATACATGATACCTTTCATGTATGCTACTTGAAAAAGTATTTTGGTAAAGAAGAGTTAGTAATACTGTATACTGACCTGAGGGTGGAGACTCCTAGCAAACTGATTGAGGAACCCGAAGCCATCCTAGAAATGCATACTAAGAAGCTAAGGAACAAGGAGATTGACCTTGTACTAGTCAAGTGGAAGCACCCATTAGGGTCAAACCTAACTTGGGAGACGCTAGAAGAAATGAAGAGAAGATATCTGAATTTCACAGATTACGAAAAGATTCCGAGGACGGAATCCGCATAAGGAGGGGTGACTGTAAGAACCCGCGAAAAAGTTGTAAAAGGGTAAAACGGTCTTTTGACACATTATAAAACTATTATGTAAAATAATATGTATTTGTGAAATTATAATATAAGAAATAAGAAATTATGTGAAATTTGGAGTTTTACCGCATGAATAGTGGAATATGGCCGAAAAGGGCAAAATGGTCATTTGACATGGAAATGACCAAAATGTCAAGAAAATGTTAAGTTAGAAGTTAATGGAACTTTGGTTGCAAAGTTATGGGTCTTAGGACCATTTTTGAATGAAAGTTGAGATTTAAGGGACCAAAGTGTAAATAATTTATAAAACTTTAAATATAAATGATATATGAGAGTTATCCTCTCATAATCAAGAACCCAGTGGAACATTTCAGAAGATACGAGAGAGAGCTAGAGAGAGCAAGAGGGAAGAAGAAATTCTTGAAGTTTTGCCAAGAAATCAAAGGAAACAACATTGGAATCGGTGATTCCTAAGTTAAACAAGGTTAGTAAACCTAAGCTTTTGTGTGTTCTTGATGAGTTTCCATGGAGTGGACTGAAATCTGTAATTTCAGTCATAATCCATGAAGTGTATATGATTTCTGGGCTTAAACATGTTCATGTAGTAAGAACATATGTTAAAAATAGCAAAGTAGGTTGCTATTGTTGAGAAATTGAAGTGTTGCTCAAGAACCCTAAATCATGAATTGGTGTGATTAAGGTGTTTCTAATGGCTTAAAACTTGTTATTAGTCAAGGGTTTTGGTCCTAGAACAAACCCCATATGATTAAGACCTGGATTAAGGACTTAAAATGTCAAAACTGCGTGCTACAGTGCCAAATCGCGACTGATCAGGAGTCTGCCCAGGCGCTAGGCGCAGTGCGCCCAGGATCAGGGCAGGGTGCGCCCAGGCGCAGTGCGCCCAACCCTGGCGCAGTGCGCCCATCAGACAGGGACCAAAATGATAGAAACCATAAAAGTTAGAAACCATAGCTAGGCATGTCCGTTTGGTCTGAAATTTTTACCATAGCCTTAGAATGGTATGAAAACATATCGGGAATGGTCAAATCCGTAATCCGACCTTGCGGAAAAGTCACTGTAGCGGCAGTGGCTAAACTTCAAGTTTATGTCAAAACTTGATTTTTGGAATTTGAGCTAGACTTGTCCAATAAACTCCAAATTTGAAACACAAGTCTAATATGGCCTAAGATTTCATGGAAAAGTGTCGGAACTGAAATACGACCCCTCGGGGGGTACTGTAGCAAAATACGCGTATTTCGGAGAAAAACTATAAAACGAGTTTATTAATGGTTATACATTTGTTATAACCTGGAATTGTGTCATATGAGACTTTAGAACTATAGAGTTAATTATATTGAGTATTTATACATGATACTTGTATAGGTGGTGCTTCAAATACCATTGAGCCCGGGAAAGGAAAAGGAATACGAGAAGCTTAGAGACTTGTAGTAACGTCAAGGTGAGTTTTATGAGGATTTTCTAGTACATAGCAAAATGATATTTTCAGAAAAATAAGATTTCCAAATGTTTGCAAATACTAAAGTTTGGAAAATAGTTTTTAAAAATAGCTCTATACAAGGGCTTAGTGTTCAAAGAGATTTTTAAGAAGTATGGTTTGCAAAGTATTTTGAAAGAAGTTCCTTATGTGAACTAAGATGTCAAAAATCAGTTTTTGAAAGTATTTTCAGTAAAGAGTTATAAAATGTTTGAGTATGAGTTGTTTATAAATTGTGTCCCATTTTGACCAATTTGAGATGTAATGAGATAAGTATTAAAGAAAGAAAGAAGTAAGAGCCAGTTGTCCGGACTAGGATCACCCACATAATCGGGGGATTAGAAGACACTACTGGGATGGTACCTCCCGTCGCGAAGTAGTTGTCTAGCTTAGTATACCCTTGTGCTTGAATCCGTTCCAAGTCACAAAGGGGAGACAGAATGAGCGTAACCTAGTGGGCGGATCTGTTCTGTCCCGCGAGGGGAGCTAGTAGAATGAATTAAAATAACTTAATTCATGAGTTTCAGTTGGTCACAAGAAAATGAGAAAGAAAGCAGTTTTGAGAAAGAAAGTATTTTTAAAGTTTGAAAGTAAAGAAGAAAAGACATTTTGAGATTTATGATATAAATCAGTTTTGAGCAGTTTACTTGTAATATTTCAAGTTTTGAACAGAAAAGTTTTGGGTCTAAACCCATATTACTCACGAGGCTTTATGTCTCACGTATACTATTTTTGAAATGCTATGTACTTAGGTGAAAAGAGCGAAGGTTGCAGTTGGGACCAATTTGTACACTGTAAGTTTAAATTATGGTTATCTGAATTGAGTCTGTAATACCCCCTTAAGTTTAAGTTTGTAAAATAAAAAAAAAATTAAGTGGCTACTTTATAGTCACGAGTTGTAAAACAAATTTGTAACATAAACTGTATTTGTATTAAAATATGGTTTGAGAAAAGGGGTGTTACACACAAATCCACCCACCGGCTCATGGCTAAGTATCGCCGGTTGTGGTGCCCAATTTTTCAACACCAGTCCCTTATCACGGGTCCTGGCTAAAAACCCTTCAGGAAGAATAGCATCAAGAACGGGCTCTTTACCACCGGAATCCAACTCGCTTTCATCATCTGGTGGCGGATCTCGCACCACCCACAAAAATCTTTGCTCGCTTCTCTCTAACCCAATCGCTATTTCCTTCAGAATCGAATATTACGCCACCGTTGCAGAACCCTCCTATGAGCTTCAATTTGCGCCTTCAGGACTTGGTTACTGCGATGTCGCTCCTGGGTTTGGTGTCGAAGCTCCCTATTCTGAACTTATCAATGTGAGTTTTGAACTTTTAAGATCGAATCGAATAATGTTTATCTTCAAATAATTGTAATCGGAAATTGGATTGTTCATTGAGTCGAATAGATCGATTGAATTCTAAATTAGATTAAGAACCTACTGTCTACTGATCATAGTAGATTAATTTTCCTTCTGATTCAAACATAGATGTAGTTAGAAACGTCAAAATGTGTATTGATTTGGACTATTCGTGTTCTTCTTCACTTTCTGATCTGGTTTAACTGGAATTTTCATCCAATTTCAACTCAAATTGAAAACTTGAAATAAAGGGAACTTGAATTACAAAATTATATACAACATTATCGTGAATCGAATGCTCATGTGACATTTCACCTTTCTAATCTTACAGATTCATTACACAGCAAGGTTAAAAAAAATGTAAATCTTACAGATTCATTAACAGTGGAGAAACTGCCGCCGCCGGAGCCGAAGAAGCCAAAGACGATTCAGGTCCAGGTTGCTTGAAGAATGGAATCGGATTGTAGTTAAAGAAATGAGTGGAGGGGGAGGGGTGAGGATGAGGGTGTGTTTTGTTTTTTTTTTTCTTTTTCTTTTTTACTCTTAAAAATAAATTGTAGTTAAAGAAAATGTAAAAGAAATTAAAAATGGTACATTAGTCATTTTGTATGGCTCAGGGACGGTTTAACAAAAGTTTTCAAACCACAGGGACTAGGCGTGAGGTTTTTGAAAGTTAGGGACCAAACTCGATATCTTCTGAAACGTTTTGTCTTATATAAAAGTTAATTTCGTAAATGGCCACCTACAAAATTGGTCCATTTATTTGAAAGTTGAAACTTTTTTATTCTTTTTCATTTTTATACTGTTTTTTTTTTTAATTTTTGAAAATCAATATGTAATTTTTTGGTTTGTTTAGCCTTCTAAGTTCTAATATTGTTTTTTGGTAGAGATCACAACAAAACAAATTTGCAGCAAATAATGATCTTGCAACAGCTCCATTACGAAATTGTTGATGATTACTTGTGAAAGAATTAATAAGGATTTGATTTTTTGTTGATCTAATGCAGATGCGAAGCTAACCTAAAAATAACATTAAATTGTTTGAAGATTCAAAGAAATCAAACAAACCAATAATCGCAATTCAAACCTTCTATGGAATATTGGAATACCATTCATTCTTTTTATGAAATCAAACAAAATATACGAAGCATCCAAAATCACAATCCAAACAAAAAAGAACAATCAATTTATCCAAATCCTTCGATCGCAAAAATCAGAAACAAATATATCGAACAATCAAATTACCTCAAGAAATTGAGAAAATCGGAAACAAAGAAATCCAACAATCAAATTACCATTCTCCCACAACTTGTGCCGTTTCCCTTTAATCGAACCACCCTAACCCTAATTTTCTCAAGAAACAACGCTTCAAAGAGACCGATCAGCTTCAAAATTCTACAATCAACAATATCATCATCTCATGATGTCATTCAATCGATTTCAGTAGAAAAACAAAATCAAAACCATCAACGGTCTTATGATCAACTTCCAAGAGTCGTCGTTGTTCTAGAAATTTTTTTTTGAATCGATGTGACCGGAAGAATACAAGGAAACGACGCCATAGGGGGTCGTCTTTGGTCGGAAAAAGGTAATCTGTAATCGGAAGAATGGATCCAGACAGGGCCAGAGAGAGACTGATTTCATCTCCCGGTCTTATGATGTCGCCATGTCGGGGAAGTGTAGCTGGGTTGGCCGGAGTGGATATCGGTTGCAGTGTATTTGGTTCGCCGGAAGATGATGTCGGTGGTGGTAAAGGGGCGTGATAGCATCGATAAGGTGGCTGATCGGAGTAGATTGGAGGAGTAGAAGGGGGAAGAGAGAAAGAGGGAGGCGAGAGAGACACTTTTGTTTTGTTTTTGTTTTTTTTTTTTAAATTAAAAAACAATAAAATATAAATAAAATTAAAAAAATTAAATTATTAAAGATAAATTAGTCTTTTTACGTATGTTAGGGACCAAGCACGCAACAAAATCATACATTATGTATGGTCCGAATTAAAAAAAAAAGTTTAAGGACAAAACACACAAATTACTCAAAACCACAGGGACCATTCATGTAATTTACTCAATTTTTTATAAAAACCGGTAAATACGTTACATTGTAAAACATTAACCGGTTAAGAATGTTCTTACATAACGAAACTGATCTCATTAAACACATAACTTGCTTATTTAGCATACTCTATATAACTCTTTATAGTGATCCATGACTTTCCTATTTAACACATAGAGTTTGACAAAAACTGATACAACACGTCAATATGATACGAACTTCACATAAAATACACAGGTTTAGATAAAAATGTCAAACCATTTAATTAAACAAACGAAACAGATTGACACGACACAACATGAAAATTAAACCAATAAAATTAAATCTAAAATTTTAAACTCGAAATTGACCCATTTATTTTATATGCAATCTTCAAATAAAATTAGAGGTGCACATCGTGACCGGTTTTTTTAAAAACCGAAATCCATACCCGAACCGGTTTTCCTCATAACCGGTTATATAAAAACCGGTCCAGTTAAAACCGAACCGCCGGTTAGGATCCGGTTAAGAGCCACAGCGCGAACCGGTTTTTTTCACCGGTTTTTTAACCGGTTTTTGTTAACCGGTTTTTTAACCGGAAAAAAACCGGTTTTTTTCCGGTTTTTTTTTTTGTAGCCGTTAAAAAACGGGATTTTTTGGTTTTTTGGATTCTTGTGCTCGGTTTATAGCCGTTAGGAGCCGTTAAAATGTCCAAAATACCCATTTTACCCCTCATTTGTTAGTATAAATAGATGTTGGGTCATTTGGTTTCAACACCCCGCAAAAAACGCTCACAAATCTCGACGTTTTTCGCATTCCCGACCTATTTTCTAACAATTTCAAGATGGCTTCGTCATGTTCCGCTACCGGTTCCGCTTCCGTTGGTACTTCGGGAATAACACGAAACTATACCAACGATGATGTAGCGGAAATCAAAACCACAACGCGATCCGCCGATGTTTGGTCGAATTTCGATTATTGTGTTATGAGAGATGGTGCGAAAAAAGCTCGGTGCAAGAAATGTGGGAGGTTTTATTCGTCAACGAGCAACTCAACGTTGAGGGCACATATAAGTAGCGGTTGCAAAGCGCTTCAACAAACTAGTACCGATCCGTCGCAAACTACAATTGGATCGGACGGTTATTGCAAAAACCGGTTCTCATTTTAAGTACCGGTTTTACCCGAAACCGGTCAAGCCAAAACCGGTTATTGCAAAAACCGGTTCTCATTTTAACCGAAACCGGTTTTAACCGGGAAATGTGCACCTCTAAATAAAATGGATAGATCCAAATTCAAAACCAAATATGAAAGAATGTATCATGATGCTCCATCCATTGTCATCAAAGTCACAACCATATACACGCCACCAAACATAGTACAATGCCTCAAAGAAACTTCAATCATTCATTCAAAACTTGGGCACATGTTACATATTATATATCATAATGCTCTTTAGCATAATTCTCTTCACTTGTTCTGCACATAAGTAACCAACCTACTATAAATTTCCACTTCCTACCACAACAAAAGTAACAAAATAACATTTCATAATTCCATCCCCTCATTGTCCAATTCTTTGCACCTCATTTTGTTCATCAAAAGTCTCGATCAAAAGTGGAGGCGCGTAATGCGCGGTCCCTTGATGTTCCTCCGCATCTTGACAATACGAAAGAATAATCGTATCGATCGACATTTCCACCACCCCAAAAAACAATGTCGCCACCACATACCCTAATCCCCAACACACCTACACCACCAAATCAAATCAAATCACCATAAACATAAAATCCAATAAAGAAATAAAAAATTAGTTCTATGATTCAATAAAAAAAATGAAAATGTCACATACCATTACGGGAAACAACGGGGATGTGATCTTGTTGTGAGACGATTTGTACTTGTGAGTGTCCAACATAAGAAACGCGAAAAGCGCACTAGCAAGACTCACACAAAGCTTTCCAAGAAACAAAATAACATCTCCAATCACATTCACTCTTCCGATACGCAAAATATTACTAATTATCAAATTCGTTGCTATTTCTGAAGCTTTGAAGAACCCTTTTCCCGTTATCGCAATCTGCAACAAATTATAATGTAAAATAGAGAAGAGTGGTTGGTACACACAAAAAGGTGAGTTTTTTTGTTTTTTGTTTTTTTTTTCTTTTTTACTTTACGTACCATAATGTATGCGTTACGGTTTACAGATTTTATCGTTAATTCGATACCCTTTAAGCAAAACCGGGAAGTGTGGAACATCATTCTTTTGATAAAGTTTTCGGGCATGATGTCAGCGACTTTTAGTCTCCTACGAATGGCTTCGAGTATGAACCGAGTTGACTCGACGAACGATACGATTAAAGAACCGATTGCTATGGACCCGAGGCTGTAACGTGTGAGTAGCTTCATTGAGGAGAAAACGGGAAGAAACGGAATCGTTGTCTGAATCACAAAAAGAATATATAATTAAACAATAATTAAGATTAGTCCGTTTGGTATGATGGAATGAAATGACAGTGTATTTTTGATTTTTTTCAATTTACTAACCGATGATTCACCGCGGGCCCAATAGTAAGAAGCAACGGAACCAGCAATTACAGTGGAAGAACACGCGATCAAGAATTGAGTGGCCCAATAGCATCCGAACAAGTGGAATAGAATCGAAGCTGCAATGTGATTGGTGTAATGAATGCTATACCCGCAACAATCATCACAACTCACTCTTTTGGCTTTCAAATCATACGCACAACAATTTGTACTACAATCATTGCGTACAATCTCGCCGGAGCTGAAAAGATGGAGGGCGGCTGATAGCCAAATCATGTAAAACACCGCCAGAATTAGGTATGGGATCGCTGGAAAAATTATCAACGCGTGAACTTCTCCGATTACCTTCGCTGCTACCTGAATTATCGAGACATTTTTGAGAAATTGATTTAGAAAAAGTATTAAAATTTTAATTTTCGACAAAGTTTACATTTTTGGTCCCCGTGGTTTTTTCGATAAAGTTCAGTTCTTTTAGTTTTCACGCTCACGGTTCCGGATTAATGTTTTGTTGTCACACATTTAGTACCTCTGCTAAATTCCGTCTGGCCATTCCGGTTAAATGGAGTCATGTGCTTCACATATGATGGGCAAACCTGTCTTTTTTTAAGTTTTCTTCTCTCTTAAAATGCAATGAATAACTGATTTGTATAAACAAATCAGTCATTAAATGCATTTTAAGAGAAAATGAAGCTTAAAAAGACAGATTTGCCCCTCGTGTGGGAAGCACATGACTCCATTTTACGGGGCTGGTTTGACGGTGTTTGACGGAGGGACCGAATGTGTGACAAAAACATCAATCAGAGACCGGTTAGCGTTAAAATTGAAAAAAGTGGACTTGATCCGGAAAAACAACACCACAGGGACCGAAAATGTAAATTTGTCTTATTTTATGATGAACTTGCCTTGAGTACTGATGTTGCCATGAGAATCCGGCGAACAATCGCGATTGATGACAGAACAGATACGATCATGACACATGTCATGAGTAAAGCGGCTGCACGGATATGATGTTGCTCCTGAAACAAAAAAGTGGAAAATTAATAAAAGTGAAATTACTAAAACACCCTTGTTAATGCAAGAACTTACCCTAGAAGTGACATGATAGTACGGATCGTGTTCGCCGATTATGGGTGAGATAGCATCGTTTCCAATCCATCCGGCTAAAAAATGTAAAACACGGAGAAATGAAACTTATCGTCAGTGAAAATTACCAAAATACCCTCGTTATATAATAACTTTGAATTTTCACATCTATGTAATCTAACCTTTCATGTAGTAGAACATTGTGACTGATATAATGAGGCCATTAAAGAGAAAAACGGTAACCCAAGGCATTGCGGTCACAAAATGTCGGATCATTAGAAGCCATAAAAGCGATAAAAATAAAGGCAAAAGTCCTCCACATACAATTAACACGGGCCATGATTTTCCAACATCCGCCACATATCTCTGCAATCAATTCACCAATTATCAATCAGTATTATTATTATACACCAGTCATCCGAATATCAGATGACTAGTGTACAGATGTCTGTGTTACCAGACATCTATCATCTATTAGATGTTTAGTATTTACCATACCTTCAATACGGATGATCGTGCGTTAATGGAGTTATGAATAGATTTATCTATCACCATATCATCGTTGATTGTAACTCCATTCAT
Source organism: Cichorium intybus (assembly GCA_023525715.1). Taxonomy (NCBI): domain Eukaryota; kingdom Viridiplantae; phylum Streptophyta; class Magnoliopsida; order Asterales; family Asteraceae; genus Cichorium; species Cichorium intybus. The sequence continues at coordinate 133,599,804 of CM042012.1, forward strand.
TCGTTTCCAATTAGTCAAAGAAACATTTGACGGGCGGTCAATAAACTGGCAACTCCAATAAACTGCATTACCAATTTAACCGTTACATCTTCTAATTAATAAATTAACGAAATAAATCATTTTTATACAAAAATACGACTTACGACATACCGTTTACGCTTGGAAAAATGACGGGGTAACAAGGGCCTTGAAGTTGAAGAGAAGTGTTTCTTAGTTCAGGGGTAAGATCGGCAAAATAATCATAATTCATATCGATCCAATCATCTAATGAAATACGAATATCTCCCTCTGGATAATCACAAACCCAATTTAAAGAATCTTCCGAGGGTATTGGACAGTCTAATAAGCATATGGTTCGAGCATTTGACAATTTTACCCCGCTGTTCTTCATCCCACTTTGGTAAACTTGGTTAGGGTTCACCCAGTATTTTAGTTCTAATTCACGGAGGTCAAAATCGGAATGTTTGCCTCCACATACATTTCCTTTATAATCCAACCCGAAATTTAGCCTACAAATTAAGAGAAATCTTAAAAACCCTTGAGAGAATTTAACTTTTTTGTAAAGGGAAATTGACGGCATTTATTCAAGAAATGAAAAAGGATGAAACTTTTTTTTGTTTTTATAGTTTCTTTTTTTGTTTACCTTAATGGGTTTCCTTGGTTGAAACCGAAGCTGGAGTTAACAATCATGGCGATCCAGAAGGCTATGAAGAAAACAAGAAACACAATATCTCTGCATTTCCGGTTGTACTTTATGATTCCGTTTCCGGCGCCGACGTCGCCATTTCCGTCACTTGATGGGTACTTTCCGATCACTGGTCCTCTCATTTCTATGTCTGGTTTTGGATTGTAGAGAGGGAATGAGGGTTTTTGTGATGAGAGAGAAATAGGGAAACCAGCAGAATGAAAAGAGACAGTAAAAGGAAGAAAAAGGAGTGTGTGTGAAGGGGTTCAAAGGGAGATATGTATGGGAATATCAATTGTCTAATAATTTCATGTTCCTCGTTCTTCGTTCTTTTACTTTTTTGTTTTATCTTTAAATTAATCCTTTACACTTAATATTCTTTTCCCCCAAAAATTATAAGCTTTTTATGGTCGTGTACTAAATATCAATTTATAATCAACTTTCCTATTGAATCTGGATTTGCACGGATAGATATTAGATATTAATGTTGATTCTAGATTTATGGTGGTTTTGATATTAAAAATAATAAATGCTTATATTTTGTTATGTTAGGGAAGACAGGATCCAGATTTACGACAAAGATTTCACAGATTTGATTATTGTCAACAGGATTTCAAATAATTAATAATTATTGTTAACAAGATCTAGTAAGCTAAGGTTTTCCAGCTTGAGCCGAGTTAATGTCGGCTCCTGTCGTGCCCATACTTGTCTGTTATCTTTTTCATTTTTTATTTTTTTTGAACTTTTGCGTTACAGTCCCCTGTGGTTTCCGAGTTTCATAATTCGGGCAATAGGGAAATTCATTTGTCATTTAAGCCTCTATATTATAGTTATGAGAAAATTACATCTTTGGTCCCTTTATATAGTTGACTTTTGCAATATTGACCTCAATAAAAAAAAATCTTGCATTTTTTTCTTTATTTGATGTCGTAGTAACATGTTTGATTTTTGTTCTGAGTAAAATAATTATCAAACTTTTTTTTGAACGGGTTGATTTTTCTAATCAAATTATCAATTATACTAAAAGTTGTACTATAATCGAATGGGCGACCTAAGTGTCACTTTAAAGGAGACCAATAAAACTCATCTATCTTTTTTACTATTTGTGATTTACACTCACTTTTCTAGTAAACGTTGAACAATAACTTGCAATAGATGGATTATCAGGATATTTATATTGGTGTGTGAGAACAAGTTTAAGACTGATTCTAATAAAAAAACACAAATATGTCTAATTCCATTAACCATTTGCAAAAATTAATCAAATTATCAAAATAGCTATCAATTTCGCAAATATCATCTGTGAAATTAGAATAGTACTGTGAAATTGTGATTTCATCACCAAAATGACGTCGTCTTGAAAAAAAATTGTAAATATCATTTACAAAATCCTAGGTTTAATATAGGAAAATACAAGAAAAAAAAATTTGAAGTTTTTTTGTCTTTTCAATCTTCAAATACCATTCTCATAAGAAAGTTTCATATTGTAGTTTTCATCTATGAAAGTGACAAAAAAGAATAGATTTCTCACCAATTTCTAGAGGTATACATCTGAGAAAATCCTTTGAAAATGATGAAATATCACATTGTTATTTTCGTAGGCCAAAGCTACAATACCAAACTTATTATGCTATGAAATTCGTCTTTGAAGATTCCTACCCAAAAAAACTTAAAAATTTTCTCAAAGGATTTCCTTAGATGGATTTAGGATTTCGCAAATGACATACAAAATACTCAACTTCATCTGAGAAATCTTCCAAAAAATGATTTGAGATTTTTTTTGTCATTTTGCAGACCAAAACTACAATAGTATCAAGTTTTATTTTGATGTGGAAAGGGCCTTTGAATATTTCTAATACAAAAAAAAAAAAAATTCAAAAGATTTTTTTTTTAATTTTCATAGATTAAACCTAGATTTCTCGCAAATGCCTTCTACGTTTTTTTTTTCTGAATTTTGTTTTTTCAAAATGACATCATTTTAGTGAATTTGGTGTGCCAATTTCACAGATGACATCTTCAAAATTGATAACTAGTTTGGTAAAGTCTCTAACTTTTGCTTAAATATTGGAAAGTCTTAAATTGAATTTTAGCCGTATGTGTCTTTTTTTTTCTCTAGTGCGATCATCTCATAATCCCAAGAACCCTAAACAGCTCACACCAAACATGTCACTCTGGAACCAACTGCGTAAAGGCCATTTCGTTGTTTATGAATTTAAAAAATAAAAAAATAAAAAAAAAATAAAAACATCTCTTTTTATATGTTAATCTTTTCGAAAAGCACATTTTCAACACAATAGTTGTTTGGTTTAATTTCTCCAAAAAAAGCATATTGGTGCTTGTTTGATTGTACCAATGATAACCTAAAGAAAACGCTTTTCATGCATACAAACTTCTTTTATCATTCTTCCTCAAGAGCCAGTCTCATTCTGACAGAAATGAAAAAAAAAAAAATCATATCAAAATTCAAAAAGAAAATGTCAGTCAATCTTCACCTTAGAGATAAAGATACCACAAAACAGGAGATTCTGATTCTGGGAGCACATCAGCAAATACATTTGAATCCAACTATACATACAATTGGATATCAAATCTATTATACTGTTTGCAGTATCTGTAATTGTGATAGAAACAAATAAGAGAACTAAAAAACTGGTTCAAATCTAGCAGTGTATATACATAATACCTCTACAAGAACTTCTCAATGCATGCAGACAGAGTTGTTTTTGGAACTGCACCAATAACTGCATCTTTCTTCTCTCCTTCTTTGAAGACCATGACAGTTGGAATGCTTCTTATTCCATATTTGGTTGCAATTGAAGGACTCTCGTCTGTGTTTACCTTGTAGCAACTGAGTTTTCCTGTGTATTCTTTTGCGAGTTCATCAATCACAGGGTGAATCATTCGACAAGGACCACACCATGGAGCCCAAAATTCAACTAGAACAGGAACGGAGGATTCAAGAACAAGTGATTGCCAGGTGTCATCAGTCACAGGGAGTACTGCAATGTTGTCAATGGAAGACATGAAATAATGTAGAAGCTGATCTGTTCTTATGTTAGCTTCAGTAAATCATGATCAATTTATGAAACTGAATGTTAACGAAAATCTAGTGGTTAATAGGCATATAACAGATCTAGTTCCTTTTTACACAACAAACTCATAGATGTCTCTCGATGTAGTCTGATTACACCAAACTGTTATGTTTAGATTCAAAATTCTATGTTTTAACCTTTACATTGAACTTTTAGTACCGGATAAGAATAAACGTTTGATTTTGATTACAACAAAATAAATGCCGCTTTTGAAAATGCTAGATTCGGAGGAAATTCGAAGTGAAGTTCTGTTTTATGAAGGTACGGAGTTGAGAAAACTGCAAAACAAAAGGAAAACAAGATAAATGTGGTTTGGAATCGAGATACACATGTTCTTCACATACCAATGTATACATTCAACTACACGAGAATATCAAGGAAATGCTGCTAGAGCACTGAGAGTTTAAGAGCATGATTTGCGCAGAATGTCGCCATCAAACATAAATATACAAATAGCTATTTTCAAAAATCGAGGAAAGTGAACGACTACGAGTATCGGAGATACCTTCAGCAGGTTTAGAGAGTACAATATAAGCAAATAAGCGATTTAGCAACATTCCATGAGAGAAACAACATAATGAACGATTCTAACCTTGTACGGCTGTTTCCTGAGCTTCACAGACGATTCGTCCACCACGACGGCCGAACTTCGACCTCAATCTCACGGATCCAGAAGAGCGGAAGGAATGGATGTTTAACTTTAAGCCTCTTGATTCCGGCGCAAAGTTCCGACGGAGGGAGAGTTGACAAACGGGAGAAGAGGCGATTGGAGTTAGAGAAGACGCCGGAAATCCGGTAGCGCGAGGAACAGTGAGGGTTTCGAGAACTCCGGCCATCTATAATTCAGAACAAATCAAACGAAAGTGTAAGAAATGGAGTGTGCGGGTGTATGAATGGCTAGTGTGTTTCTATTTGGTTTTGTGTCGTTGGAAGATCAGATCAGATGAGAATATGAGATTATTGGACGGATTAGGTGTCACGTGCCCTGCACATGCCATTGTCTCTATTCTTCCATCTCTGTTTTTTTAGTTTTCTCAGTCAGTAGTACTAATAAAATTTGTAAAATGAATAACAACACACCAACCTTTTTTTTTTACTTATAATAACAACAAAATTACATTTATCAACCGATAATAATAATATTTAACGGTTACATATTGCAATCATCAACAAATAAATGGTAAGTAACATATTGCTACTGTGGACTAAATAAATAATACATTGGCATAATAAAGAAAGTCTATATTGAAAGTTTGTGTTAATAACTTGTACAACATATAATATCTAAAATTTTACTCAGACTCCACAACAAATGCACAAGAAATATACATCAGTTGAGCCACCATTCAAGCCTTAAACTACAAATTACACTTTATGAAAAAAAAAAAAAAAAAAAAAAAACACTGATTTGATAAAACTTTCATAAGATTTTGGTGGCAAAATCACAAAATTACACTAAGACAAGTTCCTTTCACGCATAAAATTTTCAATCTTAGCCACATCTTCTGGAGTATCCACACCATGAGCATCATGATCCACTTTTATTACCTGTAACCAATAAAAAAAACTCTGTTTTCAAATATTTATATCAAGAAATTACATAAAACTAAATGGGAAAAAAAGTACCTTCATCTTGTACCCATTTTCAAGAACTTTAAGTTGTTCCAAATCTTCTTCTAGTTGCAATGGAGTTGGAGTCAAATCCGGATAAATCTTTAAAAATTCCGAATCATAGCTCTAGAAAAACCAAAATTATACTATTACTTCACCTTAACAATTAACATGTTATGATTAAATAATTATATAAAATCAAACTTTGTTTCTTTTTTCATGGGTACCTGAATGCCAAGATGAAGATTATACGGGAATTCAGGATTTGTCTTGCCAGACCTGCACCAAAAAGAAACAAACAAACAGAGCCATTAAATATAAGACTGCCACGTGGAAAAGTCAAAGATGGTCAAATATGTAAGTCAACAGAAACACAAACTTGTTAAAAGGGATTAGTCCTCGAGAAAAGTAGATTGCATAACCACGGTTATCAACCACACATTTCACACGATTTGGATCAAAAGCATCTTCTGGTTTCAAAGATGTGACTGCCGTACTGAAAACTGCATCAGGGGTGGTCTGAAAAGAGAACAATCGATATATTTTTAAGGGTATAGACGAATAAATTTTATGAACGGAAGTGATTACCTGAAGGGCTTTGACGATTCCATCGATAATTTCAGGTTCGATTAGCGGTTCGTCTCCTTGAATATTGACAACGATGTCGTACTTTTTGTCGAGCTTTTGAAGTGCTTCACTACACCTCTCGGCGCCTGTAATTGATGCAAACAAATTTGGCTTAATCAACAACTGAGATGATTAGAACTCGATTGACAGCAATAAGCATGATTTAGTACCGTTTCTGCACGATTCTGCAGTCATTATCACGTCAGCACCAAATCCACGACAACACTCTGCAATCTTTTCATCGTCCGTTGCCACAACTGCAACAGGGATGATGTCCAATTTCGTTATAGCGAAAACCCGAGAAATTGTAGAAGAAGGGATTATCGAGAACACACGAGAAGTAAAATCGAAATTAAGCTCAAATACTTACCAACACGATCCAATGTTGTTGCCAACTTTGCTCTTTCCCAAGTTCTCTGTAGAAAATTATATAAACGGAACCCTAATTTGTGAGAAATTGGAGCAAACATTTTGTTGCATCTATGCAACTAGTATCAACTACGATAGAGATTTGTTGAGCTCATATTACTATTTGGGAAATTCTAGTAATAATTGAAACTTATGAACTTATATTCAGCACGTCAATAGAACAATTAATCCCTAAATTCAAACAAATCTTATCAATAACTGAAGTGCATGATTTGGAAAATAAATTATTACCAGTCGCACATAGCATTTAGAGATCGCAAGAATCCCCATTCGAAATTTATAGAAAATAAAGAACTTCAAGAGTTGAGGAAGAATACGCAACCTGGATCATGGGTTTGCCGAGGATCTCAATGAGGGGTTTGCCCTGAAATCGGGAAGAAGCGAACCGGGCTGGAATTATGCCCACCACTCGACTCCGAAACATGGTAGCAGATCGGCGGTAATAAAAGTAAGCGTGAGCACCGACGAGAGCAGCGGCAACGGCAACGCCGTGCAAAACCCATGATTTGGTCGACATCCCAATTTCCGGACGAGAAGATCCAGCACAAGTCCACCTAGAGATCATCCAACTCATGGCTGATTTGTACCACCGTGTGCCATGAAAGTCTATATAATAAGTTTGTTTATTTGTGGCGGTTCACATATCACCTTACCATCCTTTTTGCCCCAAAATAAACCTGGTGTGTTCGATATGATGAAATCATAAAAAATAAACGAAATATAATAGGTCAAATTTGACTAAAAACAAAACAATAAACTAATACGTAAATAACATATTATAAATGTCTTTACTTCTAATAAAAGAGTAAAATGGTCTGCCACGTGTCCTTCTCTAAATCATAAAGAGTAAAATGTCTGCCACGTGTCTTTCTCTAAATCACCCAGAAATTCTTTTTCCCGCTTATACGTCTTCTCCTTAAGCTAAATAAGGGAAACGTATCATTCCATATTTTTTGTCAATTACGAATCAATTTCTAGGACTATTTTAGGCAATCCCAACAATCACAGACGATTATTTTAGGTAATTAGCATAGCCTCTTCAAATTTCAAATCAGTTTCCTTTCTTTACGTAGCAAATCATTCAATTCGTTTTCTTCAATTAGATCGTCAACAACATTGCTTTTCTCACTTTTTCCAAGCAACCATAATTTCTAGGGTTTGAGGTATTTAGTTTACGTTGTTGTTGATTTGTAGAACTAAAGCTTTGTATTTAAGGTTTCTTGAAGGTGGAGTAAGGCGACGTTGATCTCATCACACCGAATCTGTTTGGTTTATTGAGGTGGGTGTTTCTTCAATTAATTAGATCCCTTAAAATCGCTATCCTTCGCCCAATACTTGATAAATGACTCGATAATCTTCCAGGTGGACATACATGGCACAATCGGTTACTGATTGAGTTACCAAAGAAGAACCTACTTCCATTCCTCCATTCTAGCCGATCTTTTAATTCACCCACATTCTTACTTCTATCTCCTTATATCTTGGGTCATCTTCTTCAACATCTCAACTCCAGTAGCCATCGATCTTCCACCATTATCTGTCTCTCTCTATCTCTCTCCCTCTACCTGGTTATGTTTAAGAATTAGGCTCAAACGAACCTGTAATTAGGGTTTTCTCTCCTCCTATTCTTGCCAAGAAGTGTTGGATCTGATCACGGAGCGATTTAATTCACAAGACAAGACATTTAATCATAGTGAATAAGAACATCAGAACCAAAGTCAAGTTCAGTTTCAAGGTTAGTTTTATGTTATTTTTCTTCTCCTATTTATCTCGGGATTCCTATCTTTTCTACTAAAAAGATGAACTTTTTCTGTTTGAGAAATTTTTAGATATGCAGCTTTAGCCCCACTTTATTACCAAGGTGCAGCGGTTGGAGTAATTGTATATGATATTACTTATCCTAACTCATTCCGTAAAGCTCAATATTAGGACAAGGTATATGACTATTGGTACAATGCTTAACTTGTGTATTTTTTTAAATAAATGTTGCAATACAAAAGAGAATATATAAGAATTAAAGATACGAGGTATGGAGTTCTACTCCCTCAATTCCACTCAGATGTAAGAATTAAAGACACAAGGTATGGGTTCATTTTAGGCGTTTAATCAAGAATCAATATTTTCTTTTTGATCAATTTTGGATGTGCAGGGTCAACACGGATATAGGTGGAAGTGAGGCTTGACCAAAGAGGTGCAACCTTTAATGTTTCCGTGTGAGACTTGAGACTTTTTCTTTCTTGGTACCTTCTGTTTCTATATTTACTGCATTTCTTGTAGAAATTTAATTGCAAATATGCAACTAAAGATCACCTGTACTAGAAATTCAATTGCAAATATGCAACTAAAGACAACTTTCACAAAAAAAACAAGCAAGTGTTTGATTTTTCTTACTAATTAATCATGCATGCGGGATATATGTGAAAGAACTATTAGAACTTGGAGTGGAGAATGGAAGCTCTGAGCTACATGTTCAAAAGTTTCGATTTGTGAATAGTAGAAGCCAAAGCTACTATGAGATATTCGAGTGGATGTCACCTTAGCTCCTAAGGTACTCTATCTTAATTCTTAAACCACTTAAAATTGTATACAAAAAAGAACCATGAGCTCCATTTGAATCAGACTATGACAGAGATGGTGCGATAAATGTTCAATAGTTTTGCTTATAAATCAATTTTGGTGTTGGGATTTTATAGATACATGTGGAAACAGAAACTTATGTACCTGAATTTGGAGGATGGAAAGAGAGCCAAAGGAAGTTTTGTGGATGATGCATTGATTTTGTTTTAGAAGTTGTAGATGGTTGATCATGTCTTTCATATATTAATATGTTCTGGTTTGGTTCCAGATGAATTTTCGTAGCTAATGTATTAGCATTTCTAAGCCTTTGAATGATTATTAGCCTACTTCTAACTTACATTCTCTACTTATTCAATTACACTGTAAGTCTGTACCAGGTGCCTTAGTTTGATTTGATTCTATGCAGAGTATGTAGCATCAAAATCATGTTTATATAGATTGTAAGAACTTAATCCAATATTTTTATTGCTTATATCGTAATGGATGATAATATGTTGAGAACTTATGCATGTTCTGTTTCAAAATGGCAACTTGTTCCCTCTGTGTGTAGTCGACACGTAAATGATAAGGGTTATGTGCATGTTCCGGTGATCTTAGGGTTATGTGCATATTGTGTTTTTTTTTTGTTCATTGCTTTATTTTGTATGGGTAACTTGGGTCAATTTTGCTTTTTCCCATTGAAAATGAATTTTGAATTTGACGAGCCGCTGCAGACATTACTTTTATGCTTTTCAAATGCACTTCAAACATAATTATTGTCAACATATCTTTGTTTTTTGTTTTTTGTTTTTTTCTTTTTGTAAATCATAACCAAAATTTTTTTCCTAACACAAAATAGGTTCTATTTGCTGTTAAAATTAGCATGATGGTTCATGCTCTGGTTTGAATATATTGCCAAGCGCATTAAAGTTCATTATTATTACTGTGACGTTGGTGTTAAAAAAGGAATGAATAAACCAATAGAATAATAAAAAAAGTGAAAGTAAGTTTCCCTTTTACGCAAAAAAAATTTAGGATGTCAACCCGTGTTTAATACGGGCTTATAACCTAGTTAAACTAATAAAGATATTATAAGTAAACCCTTATAACTTTTTCTATATATACTTATATAGTTATTTTTTTATTTATACTAATAAAGATATTATAAGTAAACCCTTATAACTAATAAAGATATTATAAGTAAACCCTTATAACTTTTTTATTTATACTAATAAAGATATTATAAGTAAACCCTTAAACTAATAAAGATATTATAAGTAAACCCTTATAACTTTTTCTATTAGTACCCAAGTCGATGACAAAAATTATGCCTATTAGAGTTATCTGATGAAGAATTTATGCAAATTACGTGACCTTATTGGATTCATGCGAGACTGATAATTCCAAGATTATCACTTGGATTAACAAATAACAATTCTGTAATTCAGTCAATTGACACTTAGTTGGCAAAGTATGACATAGCAAAGAAAGTTTGGGATCACTTGGATAGGTGGTTGTACACTCGATCTAATTTTACAAAACAATATCAGTTAGAATTTGATATCCGAGCCTTTCAACAAAACAATTTGAGTATTCAGGATTTCTATATCCATGGATGAACGAGAGAGATTTTATTGAATCGACAAAACATATAAATGCAATTGCTAATCTGCGTGTCTTAAACACTTCAACTCACAAACACATGAATACATGGAGATAGTCTTATATGTAGATATGGGGATGCCATAATTTGCTAACCGGCCCATACGAAACTGCTAGATGCGGCTAGGCTTTACACAAAATCGTATATATGTTGCTCAATGTAACCAATCCGACACCGCCTATTCTTGATCCTTGAAACTCCCACCTCGATACCATAATTGTTGATCGACAATGAGTCAAATGGTTGATAAGACTTCACCATCCGAAAAATAAATTCATTACGAAATTGTACATGTGGTTTAAAGTTATTGTATTAGTTGCCAATTAATAAGTAATACTATCTTAATCTTTAGGTACATAAGATAATGTTGTAAATAATGGAGTGACGAACAAGATATTATATATATACATGTATATTCGCTTTTGTAATTTCGTTTGTTTAAATCCTTAGTTAAAAGGTTTCTTGAAATAATAATATTTTTGAAACAGTAATTTCGGGTCACCACAATTCAACCTATACCCAAAATTATTGTTTTATCCTTTCACTAAACCCGACGAATATGAGACTAGCGATAAAGAAGTTGCCATAAACTAGACCTATACGATCTAGGTTTCCATAGCAGTGTATGAAGCGAAAACGAATAGGTTCATCTTGACTGACGTATACACGTTGATGAGATTAGTATTTGAATAACTAGCAAGTTAAAGTAACAAAAGCATAAGAACCCTACCAAAAATCCGTTCATCAGTAAAATGAACGAACTAAGCTCAAGATGAGATGATCTTTTCTCGACAAATAGGGCAACTTCGATTAATGAACAGCCACTTGTTAATGCAATGGGTATGGAACAAGTGTTGGCAGGACATTACAGTACTGACCTTCTCCTTCTCTTTAAACTCCTCGATGCATATCGTACACTCATTGTTCTTGCATGTACTACTATCGAATATTTGTTCCTTCACGATTTCACCAAGATCACCATTATGCCCGGCCCCTGATGTCGTCACAACATGGTGGTGGGTGGTTGTTGGCGGTCCAAATGGTGGGCTTCTTCTGGTTTCGATATCTTGAACGAGGCCAAGACGTTCACACCATGATGTGCAACAAGTAATTCCCAATACCATGAAAAAGAGAACGATGAACATGACAAACATGTATATATGCGATTGAGTAATCATGGTTGATGGTTTAGCTATGGAGTGAAAAACCATCGATTAGTTCATATATTATAAAAGAAAGCATATCGCTTGTTTAGTTTTTTTGATTAACTATATACAATTATAATTTTAAAGATGGATAACCAAGACTTCCACCCGAGTTCAATCCTAAATGATAGGAAATTAAATTTTTATTTGGTAGAAACCAAGTGAATTTTGGATGTTGTCGAAAACGGCTAAAACGGATTGCATCGTCAAAAGTAAAGAATATGACACCCATTTGTTCTAAGATAACATAAAATTGTCATTCCATCATCAATTCTTCAAACTCTAATATCAATTGGTTTCTATTTAGTTAATATTTTATATTAAATATATTTATATTACATTGTTATATTATTATATTTTTAGGTATTATCATATTAGTATCTTATATTAAAAAATATTACCCTTAACCGTCAATCATATTAGAGTATAATTCTTAGAGCGCACAAATGGTCTCGGCATGACAGCGTGGGCAAATATTGTCAAATAGTGTTGTTTTCATTCTGTGAACCAGGAGAACCGGTGCTCATAGCCAAATATCTTTGCTTCCAACTCAAAAGCAGCAAAGACGTCAAATAGTTGGCGGCAATGGCCATGATATCGATTCATATGGAAGGATGAGAATTGGTTTATTTTCCAAAATTCCAAGATCCAGGCCCAAACCTTAGACCATCTCCAACCCACTTCTATTTTTTACTCTATTTTTGAAGTAAAAAATGGTGAAAAACGTAGGGCTGGCAAATATGTACCACGGAGAACCAACCAACCTGTTACCAACCGTACCAATTATATTGGTAGCCAACATGTTTGGTAGCCAATATGTTTGGCCGGTACTACCATACCAATTAAGCAGTATTGGTACGGTAACGGTACAAAAATTTGAATACAACAGTTGTACCGTACCAACCAATTCATGTGTGTGTGTGTGTGTGTGTGTGTGTGTGTGTGTGTGTGTGTGTGTGTGTGTGTGTGTGTGTGTGTGTGTGTGTGTGTGTGTGTGTGTGTGTGTGTGTATATATATATATATATATATATATATATATATATATATATATATATATATATATATATGTCAATTTAGTTCTAATGTTTTTATGTTTTAATTAGGAGTAATAACTAAAAAATCAAACTCAGAAATAAATTACTAAACAACTCCTAATACTAATTCCTTTTTTCAAACAACACTAGATATTAAAATCAAACTACTAACACAAACGAATAAGTGACGACCTGTTTATCTTGGCGCAAACAATATTAAAATAAACTATTCACGTTCACGTTTATCTTAGACCAAGCATAAAAATATATATTAAATAAGGTTTTAGTATATACCAATACCAATATGTACCAACCAAACTTGTTGGTAGCCAACTAAGTTGGTACCATGTATAGTTGGTACGGTACTGGTAATTAAATTATTCTACCAACTATAATTGGTACGGTACACGGTATAGAGGAAAATAACTCGGTACCGTACCAATTCCACCCCTAGTAAAAAGTGGATCATTTCCAACCCACCTCTATTTTTGATACTATTTTTACATTAAAAGGTATATTTCTAGCATATTCTTTTTTCTTCATTTACAAAAATTGTCAGAATCTCCTCTTCTACTTATTAACTTTTAACATATTATTGCTAGAATATTCATATTGTATTATATATATATATATATATATATATATATATATATATATATATATATATATATATATATATATATATATATATATATATATATATATATATATATTTATATATATATATTCTACGTTTTTTTATAACATATGTTATCGTGCTTTAATTTTTTTTTTAAATATACGCAATTTTTTATATGAATTCGATATATAAATATTCAATTTTGATAATTATAATTAGTTAATATCATTTAATATATATAATATGATTATAAATATTTGTTAATATATTTAAATAAACTAGAAATGTATAAAAATAAAAACTGAATGACTAAAAATGACAACTGAAACATTAACTCTATATTTGGTGTAAATGAATAATATTACTCTATATTTGAAGTAATACTATTCAAATACCTAAATATAGAGTTGGTTATAGTGTTGGGTTGGAGCAAAATAGGAAAAAAAAATTAAGTAACTTTATTTATAGAGTGGGGTTGGAGATGCCCTTAATGTGGTTCAATAATAGATTGAATATGTGAAGTCCTATTTGGATGGTATGGTGTTGTAAAATGTGATCAATCTTGTCTTGTAACATTTTGTTGTAGCCTTTTGACCTAATTGTCTAACATCTTGAATAAAATTCTATTCCAAACTCGTACCCTGTACAGCCCCATGTGTCTTCCTCAAATTTCCCCAACATCATAGAGGATACCGATGTCTTGACCTCTCTACTCAAAAAGTCATCATATATCGTTATGTTACCTTTGATGAGACCTTCTTCCCCTTCGAGTTCGTCACACCTACTAATCCTCTTTTGTTTTCATTCCTCAACATGGACGATAAGATCCCATCTATGTTCTAACAGATCCTCGAGTCTCCCTCCTCATGTCACTCCTCCACCATTACATCCATTATACCTTCCCAACCCAATCACCCTACACCACCATAACCTCCATATATTTCCAACACTCCGGCCCGCCCCTCTACATCTTCAAACTCTACTCACCCAATGACTACCTGATCCAGAAGCATGATAACTCGTATAATGCTCAACCTTCATACCGTTACTAACTCCTCGTTGCCCGACTCTCACCTTCAACCCTTGTGGGACCTTAACTAGAAAAAAGTTATGAACGAATAATATACTGCACGATTACTAATGGGAGTTGGACTTTTGTCCCCAGCCCTTAAGAGTCAATGTGATTCGTTGTATGTGGTTATTTAAACATAAATTCAATGTTAAAGGATCTCTTCCCCAATATAAGGCACACTTAGTTGCCAATGGTCGCAGGCGCAACCCATAGCGATTTGATGAGACTTTCAACTCGATGGTTAAAGTGGCATCTATTTGGATATTCCTTGGTATTGTAGTTTCTTGATCCTGGCATATTCATCGGCTCAATATAAAGAATGCTTTTCCCCATGATCATATTCAAGAAACTATTTACACGTACCGACCACCAGGTTTTTATGACTCTTAATTCCGAGATCATGTCTGCCATCTTCAACGTTCCCTATACGACCTCAAATACACCCATAGAGCATGGTACCACTGTTTTGAAAAATATGCACTTCGGGTCGACTTTCAGCATAGTAAGACAGACTCATCACTATTTATTTATCACTCTACAGATGCCACTGCATATATCTCCTACTCTATGTAAATTACATTATCATCACCGCATCATACACATCATTCTCTTTAGGATATCATCTCACGCCTTAGTAGTGAGTTCACTATGACAGACTTGGGGGCCCTGAACTATGTTCATAGGATTTTTGTACGCAAATCCTCCACAAGCTTATTTATGTCCCCGCAAAAGTACGCTATAGGGATTATTCAACATGCCAACATGTTACATTATAACTGTAACACCCGTGTCCCGGATAATGTTTCAGATCAAAACATTAGTTACAATCTCATATAAAAATCAGCATTGTATGCCGATCTTAGAAAAATCATAATTAATTCTATAAAAATCGGATTGACCTCAAACCAGTGCACAAAGTTTGCAAATTGAGTCTAGTTTAAGTGATAAAAATTTTGTAGATCGCGACGCGACGGGGTATGGGATCGCGACGCGACGGGGATCCAGAGGCCTATAAATACGAGGCACAAGCCTCATTTTTGAGGCAGAACACACACCAAACACATATATGATATAGGAGAGTGTTCTGGTAAGGAGTATACGTTGAGAGATGATAGTGAGAAGTAAGGAGCCAGTGGTAGCTAGCATCGAGGTGCTCGGGAGCTATCAGAAGTCCGGAACGAGAACCGTGTCAGGACTCCGGGAAAGCACCAAACTCAGGTGAGTAATCGCTACCGTATCTCCCTAGTAGTTTATACGTGTTAAACTGTGGTAGAAAGATATTATTAAAGGAAATGCAAAGTAGTACAGTTATGATTTTTAATAGTAGTCATGTGGAAGGTAGATATGTTGTGGACCCGTTTGACGAGTCCGTCTCATGAATAGTAGAGTGTCACGGGGTGATACTAAGCAGTGTGATTAACCAGTAGTGTAGTGCCCATGCGGAAGGATGACATATGACATAGAAAGAAGATTAGGTAGATGTTGTATGCCAACACTAGATGTTGCACCAGTATTGGTCTAGTATGTTAGAAGGGATATGGATATTCCATAAAGCAAGTGTAGGAAATTGTGTAGACAGTTACCAAATGATGAATTTGGTAAAGAGCGATAGTGCCGAGAGAAACCCGGTGCGGAACCGGTGAATATTTTAAGATAGCAAGAACGAATGAGTTGTCACGGTATATGATACCGTAAGTAATAAAAAGAAGTAAGGAATGAGTTACCGTATGATAGTAGTAGGTAACATAGTAGTAAAACACATCACTATTGATACTGAAAATGAGTAATGTTAGACAGTATGGTAACATTATAAGTTACCAAGTAATAGTAGAAAGTGCAGACAGTACGGTAGCGTCATAAGCTACCAGATAGTAGAGGAAAGTGCAGAAAGACCTAGTAAGAGTGTACGTACAAGAGAAGTGAGATCCGTCGGGTAATACGGTAGTTTCACAGTATGATGGGCGAGTAAGAAAAAGTGATCGTATGACGGTCCGGTGTAGTAAGATGAATCTGTGAAACGAGTGTGGCTATTTAGGCCATACTGTGATTCGATTACTCACTAAGCTTTATAGCTTACCTTTTTATTTTAT
Source organism: Cichorium intybus (assembly GCA_023525715.1). Lineage (NCBI taxonomy): Eukaryota > Viridiplantae > Streptophyta > Magnoliopsida > Asterales > Asteraceae > Cichorium > Cichorium intybus. The sequence goes on from CM042012.1 coordinate 133,616,488, forward strand.
GTGGTTTTGCAGGTTTAGGTAACGCTCGGCTTGGATCATGGGACGATCCCTGGTGATATTATCTTGTAAAACCTTAGGCTTTGGAGAGCCGGGTCGTTACAATAACCCCTCTTGCACCCATGTAGACACGATTTAGAAGTTAGACTCGATGGACACTCTCATTATCAATCCCACCTTATATCGTAGTCTAGTTGTACCTCACTTTCAATAGACCAAACATATCCTTTGTTGTTCATCAGATATGTTTCTATATGCATGACCCTATAGAGCCTCATCTTCTGGATCTCAAACGTATTTTTTGATATATCCACGAGATGATTAACCATGACCTTTAAATTCATGTCTCTGCTTCCACTAGCCTCAATGCCTACTCAGACGCATATTAGGAGGATGAACCTCCACCAGGTGTTCAACATTTGGATTTTGCATATTTTGGGTGATAATATCGTTTCATGGTTGTCAAAACAACAATAAGTTATTTCTAGATTGACTGCGAAGGCCAAATAAAAGGAATTGCAAATACTGTTTCCGAGACTTGATGGATCTGCACTTATTATAGGTGCTCCAATATCCGCCCACGAAGCTACCTTAGTTTATTGGGATAACATTAGTGTCGTGTATATGATAGTAAACCTCATTCAACACCAACACACAATACACATTGAGATCAACATATACTTTTATATGTGATCAGATGGCCATAGCCCATAGGCCTCATTTGTATACTTCATGTTCCCTTCGGTTCTCAATACGCAGACATCTTACCACGGTCCTTCCTTCCTCCTTATTCACAGACTTCATATCTAGTTTGAGTGTTTGACAGATTCATCCCGATAAAATTGTGGGGAGATGTTAGTGTATATATCGGTTTTGTATTTGTATGGTTAGCCTAGGTCCATGGCCTTTTGTATTCTCACGTTATATATATATATATATATATATATATATATATATATATATATATATATATATATATATATATATATATATATATATATATATATATATATATATATATATATATATATATATATATATATATATATATAGAGTTAGGATATAATAAAAACTATAATTATTGTGTGGACGTAAGACCCAATCAGAAGCCTAGAATCACCAAGGGTATTTTTGTCAATTGATTTATAAATCATTTAATTAAATTTAAATCAATTCCTAAAATTATGGTAAATTAATCCTACAATTATGGAAATTTGGTAACTGCTTCAATTAACCTAGCTGTCAATCGGCAACATCATAAAATGCCTACCATATTCATCATCCTCACATCTCGATCTCACCACCAGCCAATTTCACCACTGGCCGATCTCACCGCCATCAGCCTCCTATCGTCGTCGGTGGAAAACGTTTGCCATAATCTCCATCCCATTGGATTTCACATACAGCAGCCGTGTGACAACTAAGAGAAATTGAATAACAATGGTGATTGAAATCGTTAGTGGAAGAGCATTCAATTCAAGTATGATCGGTGCTTTTAACCCTAAACCCTATCGCCATTCCTTCCATCATCTCCCTCCACCGTCCCCGCATAGGTTGAAACCTTCCTACTCTCTCGAACTGCTCCTCCTCTGATACCTTTTCTATTCGGGGGTTTTAATTTGAGGAACACAGGAGGTTGAGGTAAGATTTTGCTTTATTTTCGATTTTTGTGTTATTATTTTTGTATTTGTTTTTCTTTTCGCATTTCTACTGATTTTTTTCAATTAGGGCAATTCGAAAACCAAAAAGATTTCAGTGTATCAGGTTTGAAATTGCTAGTAGAAGAGCATTTAATTCCAAAATTAAAAATTGAAATCGCTGCTGGTGTTGTTGCAATTCTGACAGAATGCATTCTTCTATCCAAGGGTAAGTAACCCTGCTGTTACAATTCTGACAGAATGCATACTTCTAAACCTTCAAACCTGTTGATTAGAATTACTAAAGTACCCTGCTGATTCTGGTTTATATGAATTCCGCCCCTATATTGCATTGTTAATTAATACCGTAAAAGAGATTATTGTAGTACATGATTGCTGTTTTATTGGTTTCTAGAGGGTTACCTCATTTGTTTGCATTGCATTTCTAGTGTCACTTTATATATACACAAAATATTCAGTGTTTGTAAATGTTGTTAGTTTTGTTATTGAAATGCTTGTTGATTGGATGCTATGGAGAAAGCGATAAAAAAACAAAGTTGCTAAAGTTGTTGTTCCTGTCATAGACATCATGTTTCAAGCATTCAGGTTTACAATCAATCCCAGATCTGGTGTGTGTTACTATGTGTTTTATCTCTCACCTCCACCCCTCAAAATGATTTGCAGGTCTATATCAGAATGAAAAAAATTTATGAATATGGCTTTGTATTTGTTCAGCAACCTCATGACTCCAAGAATGATTCGAGAAGCGTAGATTGATTCCAGAATAGCAATTTCTTCAACAGTCAAGATGCTAAGAATGATTCCAGAAATTTCATATAGTTAGACATGTTACCACATGAGTTTTTGGTGGATACGTTTCACATACAGCAGAAGAATTGAAGAGTAACCGTGTATATTCTGTCAGAATGATCATATATTCTGCCAGAATGAATATATATTCTGTTAGATTCTAATATATTATTCTAGTCATTTTGATGTTAATACAATGTAAATATCATTTTGTAATTCATTCTAATAGAATGTTTAATTTACTTTCATATAAATCTGATTTAGTATAATTTTGTAATTTACATAAGTATGATTTTGTAATTTATTCTACCAGAATGGTTAATTTACTTTCGAATTTACAGTATCATTCTATACGAATAATGGTCATTCTGATGTATGTTTTTATAATTAATTCTAATAGAATGTAAATTGTTAAGAATTCAGATGAAGAATCGAAATTGAAGTTTGAATTTAAAAATAAATTCGAATTTGAATTTGAAATAAAATTTAAATTTGAAATTTAATCCCATGAATATCTCACATTCCATATTTGAAAAAACATAAAATGTCCATATTACCCTTTAGAATGATATAATTGGAAGGTTGATAATTTTTTAATTAAAAAAAATCAATATTCAGTAATTAATCAGAACCATTGATCATTTGAATTCTACGCACCAGATTTGTCCTTACGACCACACAATAATTGTGGTTCTTAATGTAACCTAGCCCTATATATATATATATATATATATATATATATATATATATATATATATATATATATATATATATATATAGACACACACACATACATACATACATACATCATGTATTGGTTATTGAAAGGGTATGAAAAATATGTTCACTATCATAAAGTTACACATTTTAAAAGTATAACTAGTGGGCAACCCGTGCTATGCACGGGTCAGCCAGAAAAGTTGCTTCTGTAGCATACCCTTTTCCAAAACATTGAATACATAAATGACGATTTTGACCTTGAACCTAACATGTACGAAAAAATAAACAATGAAATAACCTGCTTCTGGGCACAATCAGGTTGCCTTTATATCTCCCAAGTGAGGCTGACCAGTGCCATGGCCATAGCAAAATAATGATGGCATGATTCTTTGACTTCTTCTTTTGCATAAGCAAAACCATATCCAGGTAGGTCAACTAAACAGAGTTTTGATCCAAGGTTGAAAAAGTTTATAGTCAGCAAAATGTTTTATGAGAATTAATGTTTTTATTAATTACAAATAATTTTTAGCAAGAAAGATGATGATGTGGCACCTGAGTGAGCCCAGGCTTGTCTGATGTTCTTGCAACACCCCATTGTCTGGTAAGTGAGTTTAACAAAGATGATTTCCCAACATTTGACCTAACTAATAAAAAATCAAATTTTAACAAACAATATATAGAAAATAGAAATAAATTAATGTAAATAAAGACTTATTTTACCTGCAAATGCGATTTCTGGAAGATCGGGAGATGGGAAAGATGAAGAAACTTTTGCAGCAGCAAAAAATGTAAGTTTGTTTCTGAAAACCTACAAAATGTTTAGACCGCATTTACATACGTAGTTTTATATAGTAAAAACCTAAAAGACATATAATATAAAAACTATTAAGCTTACCGATTCTTCGATTCGCTCTCTTTCTGGGCTTGTAGAAAAGGGAATATTATCTAAAGGAGAAGAAAGTTCAATATTGTATCCTGCCTTTTTGAACTCAATTTCACGCCTACGCCCCAATAACTGTAATGATAAATAACCATGAATTATATATATAAACCCAACATAAACATGATTTAACCAATAAAAAAATTACATTTTCATTCACAAACGATATGATAGACGGGCTTGGTTGTATGGCTCTAAATTGTGCATTTTTGGACATTTCTGTGTTTTCTTCGGTGTCAAGATCTTCCTTTTGCTCTGTGACTGTGGTATTATCTAAAAAGCAAAAAAAAAAAAAACAAAAAACAAAATATATGAAGTTTATGTATTTTAATTTATGAAGTAAAAAACTGACCAATTGTAGGTGGGGTATCATCAAACCGTTTATTTGCAGTGTCATTTGGATATTCTACACGAATTAATCGTCTCTTCCTCTTTGGTCTATCAAACATTGTCATTGAATCATCAGACATATTTTTCTTGTTTGGAAATTTCTTCTTTCCAAATTCATGATCATCTGTAAAACTTGTCTGCTTTGAATATAATAAACCCATTTATTATCGACCAATATATATGAGTCACCGGTATTTACCATTTTCTTTAACTAAAAGAATGTGAATAAAGAACATTATTAGTACCTTATTGTGGTAACCAAGAGTTTGTTATGTCCAGACCACAACTGAAACAATTTATCTTCAGTTAGTTAGGTTTTGTAGTTAGGTATCTGCATTAGGCATTTGGTTATTGTCATTTTTGTTCAGGAAAGACATAATTCCACCCAAATATCCAAAGGAGATAATGAGGTCTGCTTCAAGTTAAAGTTAATGATCACTTACTCGCCAGAAGAACTTGGGGTGTGGTCAAAGTCACTTAAAATCTTATTGGATAATTTAGGGGTTTTCAACAGGAGGTTATATCGGAAAACCAAATTTGAAAAAAGACTGTGTTTGTATGACACTTGACAAAGTTTCCCTTGCAACCATTGTTCTGCTAACACATGGAACACACATATAAATACAGTTTTCAAATATATTAGGCAATCCATTAAACAAACATTAGAAACAAATGGAATTTGGAATAAAAACCTTTAGTTTGACGTTGTATGAAAAGCTCGTTAACCCTGCCATTCTGCATCAACACCTTATGAACAATTCAAAGCCTTAAAAGCATGACAAAAGTAAAATAACAAACAAACATTTCCAACATAAAATTGAATAAAAGAAGATAAAAAACAAACATTTCATACTAATTGCTGATAAAAGTAAAACAAAAGACTGTTACCCACGATACATACTTCAAACTACATTCAAGCATTTTCGCAAACACTTGGTGTGCAAGCAGATGCAAAGTTATATCTAGTTACTTCTTCAACAGTGAGGTCGCACAAAAAATTCATCAAATTTAAAGACATATTGTCGTTTTTTAACTTGTAAATTTAGAAAAATCAGCCATATTTGTATAACAACAAACACCATATAAACGAATCACAAAAAGGCAGAATCCATACCTTCAGTTAGCCTCTCGAGGATCGCACCAACAACACCTAATCATAGATTTTTAGATAATAATTGAAAAAAATCAGTAAATTTGAAAAGATTTGTAATTGAAAAGCATATAAAGATTAGAAAACAAAGAAACGAATACCCTTTCAACAAAGATTTGAGCTTTTTTAGGTGCACCACTGCCGATAGCAATTAGCTTCACACCAGCGGATTGAAATTTTGGGATAGATTCTTTGAGAGTTAAAGCAAGTTCCCAGCTACATACGTTACAAAATCAGATTGAATGTAGAAACAGGATCATCAATTTGGGAATCCATTGACACTTGTTGATGGAATTATTCAGAGTTTAAAACCACAATCAAAATATTGTGCAATTGATCTTCACAAACTTTGCGTTGCTTTCATGAAAACAAACAAAATCGGAAAACCTAGACCAGTGAGAATATGAACATGTAATCCACAATTCCAATTTTACTGCAGATAAAAACAAAAACGTCAAGAAGAAGAAAAGGCACCTTAAATAATGCGATGAAATCCTAAGCATTCACCGTCGTCGTATTCGCAATCCAACAAACCATCAAATGGCCAATATATTGAGAAATCCTTCGAATGTCACATCGTCGTTATCATCGCCCCCACAGCCTAAACTAACCATCCCTTTGATATCCTCGTCGTTTACTTCGATTCCCACCGAACTAAGATAACTTATGAGGTCTTGGATGCAGAGGACGAAAGCTTGAGTGGAGAAGATGAGAGCGATGGCGTTGAATGGAGGCGGATGTGGTAGAAATCCGCTTTAAAAGGATAAATGCTTCAGCAAAGCAGGAGAAGAAGCAAAAGCTTTTGCTGGAAGACGGTAATTCGACTGAAGGGAAAAGGGAGGAAAGCAACCGACAAGAAAACGAAACGAAAGTTCAACATATCCCAAAGAAGAGGGCGGTTCACAACACGTGTCCTGGTGAACCCGACCCAGTTAAAAAAGAAACATAAAATACGCGTGACAACCGGAAGGAAAAAGTCGGATGTAACATTTGGGAAAATTACGCTTTTTAATTAATAGAATAATATGTGACACCTCAACCATTTACTTATGATGAATAAATCTGTTAAAGTTTTATATAACTCTAAGGAATTAAATTAAGAAAATCGGATTCGTTAAAGAAACAGGCACCATAAAATGGAGTAGAACGCCATCTAATATAAACTTTTGATGTATACCTCATAAGTCACTGTATTAATGAACTAGTTGTCATGATATAAAATATAGATACTATAAAAAATCAATAAAACGATAGTACGTTTATGTAACGACCGTTTTTTCAAAAAAAAAAAAAAAGAAAGAAAAAACATTGTGAATAGTAACTCCGGCGTGAATAGTAACTCCGCACGTGAATAGTAACTCCGGCATGAATAGTACTCCGGCGTGAATAGTACCCGAGAAATGAAGTAAGCGCTTACCTCGCGATGACGTCGACGATGATGTCGTGATGACGTCGACGATGATGTTGTGATGACGTCGTGATGACGTCGTGAATAGTTAAAAAGGGAATACGAAGCAGAGATAAACGCTGTAGTCGACTATAATCAGGTGAGTTTCTCACTACATTGTGTGGCGTTATATGTCCTTTACCGTATTTTTGTGTGCTTATACGATGTTTATAAGATGTTGGTAAATAGTATCAAGTTGTGTGTATATTATTGATATATATCTTTCTGTTATAATTGTATGGGTTGGGTTACGGTGTGTGTGGGTGTTAAGTGTATTTTTAGGCATGTTTTCATACCTTTTTATCCTTGTTTCATCTTGCATTTGATTCTCTTTATTGCATATTTTCATGTTTTTCGGGATTTCAAGAATAGCAATCTACTTTCACACTTTGTGGTTGTTTTCAGGTGCTTTTGAAGGATGGATCTTGTATTGGATGACAATGGGAGGCTACAAAAGAAATTTCAGAAGAAACGGAGCTCAAACGAAGAAGTTACAAAATCGTCATCCCGAAGTGAGTAGTGTACACGACCCGTGTAACTTTATGGGCAAAAGTTACACGGCCGTGTAACTTTGTTATGCCACGTATGATGCCACCTCAGCTCAAGGGAAGTCTAGGAAGTTTGCAGGATTACACGACCGTGTAATCTTGGCCCAAGAAGTTACACGGCCGTGTAACTTTTCCTGGTGACCAGATCTGCTTTTTGGCCCACTTTGAGTTGTTTATTCCTTCTTGAGCTGTCATCCTCATGCTACACGACCAGATGCAGATCCAACCTGATTTTGAGGCCATGTGATGAAGAAAGTGGGTCTTGGAATGATGATGTTTGCCATTGTCCAAATTACCATTTTACCCTTGGTGTGTTAGTATAAATAGATGTGCTTGGTTAGCCTTAGAACCATCCCTTATTCCATTATCTTCTGAAATACTCTCTAGATACATTGTGTTTGTGTTTGTGTGCAACTTCAAGTGTGGATTATCTTCATTTTGTAAGTCTATTTCTCTTTTACTAGTCATGAGTGGCTAGTAACCTTATTTTCTGGTTTTGTATTAAGGATTATGATTGTGATTTAATATAAAGTTTGATGTTTGATTTTACATCTTTCTAGTGATATGATTTTGAGATTTAACAAATGTTTGGTTTTTATTTATTTCATATTGGCCATTTGATCTCAAATAATAATCAATCTAGTCATACAAATTATAAAATCCGTAATTGTTTTATAAAATGTTATTTGTGATAATCATCTTTAATTAGGTGAAAATCATATCTCATGTTTTAACGCTTCAACGCTTGTTTAGGAGTATTGAACATTGTTGGGAACATTCACATAAAACATAATGCAATCTTTCATTCAAATTCCATGATCTTATCTAGATTTGATTAGTGAGATTAGTCTTAGTTAACGAGCTTCTCTTGACTAAGGTACATTAGGTGAATGGTGTATGTGCGAGCTTTCGGCATACACAAAGTACCAACTTAGAAAGATTAAAGTTATACACATCATTCTTATTGTTATTTCCAATCATATGACTACAAATACAAAACCAGAATTTGTCCCCAAATTATAAAAACAATCATTCTATATATTTTGTCCCAAGTTATTTGTTCTCGACATTTACATAATTGTTGTCCAACTATTCATCAAACCCCCCCCCTCCCTTTTTTTGGTTACTTTCTTTACAAACTTAACTTCCATAAATTCAAGGTGTAATCCATTAGACCATCGCTCCCTGTGGATCGACCCTGCTTGCCGTTTATACTACATAGTTAGTATTTATATCAAGTAGTGCAATCACGAAATATTGGTAATTAACAAATCATTTCAAACCATATTTCAACTCTTTTATTTTGTTGGTTACGACACTCAACAAATTGGCGCCGTTGCCGGGGAGCACGGTATTACTAATATTTTATGCCAAGATCTTCACGAACAGGTACGCCTCTTGAACTTGATTCGGAGATTGAGAAAACCGCAAAAAGGCTAAGGAAACAAGCTAAACTTCGCAAGAAGCAGCAAACTTCCCAAACCGCTTCTTCATCAAGCCCTCCTATCATAGACATTTGGCAAGACCTTTCCTCATCAGAAACAGAAACAGAATCCGAATCAGATAACAACACCCCACATACACCTCCCTCTCAAATAAACCACACTCCAATGGCCGAAAATCCACCTCTTGAGCGAACACTTCGCCAATGGGCAACCCAAGATGTTACCCAACAACCTCTCTACATAACCTACCCGCACATGACAAACTTCGAATTGAAATCCGGGCTTATTCATTTACTACCTCAATTTCGGGGAGTAGAAAATGAAGACCCGCATAAATTTTTGAAAGAATTTCATGTCGTGTGTGTAGGAATGAAACCACATGATGTCTCGGAAGACCAAATTAAGTTAAGGGCACTCCCCTTTTCGTTGCTAGACTCAGCCAAAGAATGGTTATATGACCTACCACCGGGGTCGGTCACAACATGGAATGGTCTTGCACGGTTATTCCTTGACAAGTATTTTCCGGAGACAAAAGCTTCAAGTCTAAGAAGGGAAATCATTGGAATCAAGCAGGGAAAGAAAGAAGCTTTACATACGTATTGGGAACGATTCAAAAAATTGTGTGCCCGATGCCCGCAACATGGTATTTTCGATTACCAATTGTTCCGATATTTTTGTGAAGGTTTAACACCAATGGAGAGACGTTTAATAAACGCCTCAAGTGGAGGCTCGTTGATCGATCAAACACCGACCCAAATACGAGCATTGATCGAGAAAATGGCGGAATAATCCAAGCATACCCAAGGAGAAGACGAATGGTATGTAGATCCACCACGAGGAGTAAAAGAGGTAAACACTCCTTATCTTGAAAATCAAATTTCTGAACTAACCAAAGCTGTGATGCAACTAACAAAAGAAAAAGGAGTTGAACCAACGGTTAGAGCATGTGGAATTTGCTTGCAATATGGACACCCAACTGACATGTGTCCCGAGTTACAAGAAGATCAAGAACAAGCAAAAGCCATGGGAGGTTTTACCGGGCAAAATCAGAGACAATTTGATCAACCCCGGAACAACAAAAATTGGAACTACCAGTCCAATCAAAACTACCCACAGCAAAACCGTAACCAATACCAGGAGAGATCCCAACAATACTACCAAAATCCTCCACCACAGAATTCTGTAGGCACAAGCATGTCCTTAGAGGACATTGTGAAAAGTTTGGCAACAAGTACTCAATCATTTCAACAAGAGACAAAGTCAAGCATTCAAAATTTGGAGCGACAAATGACAAAACTTGCAACATCGGTTAGCAAGTTAAAAAGTAGGCTGAACTCTAACAAACTACCAGCCCAAACAGAGTCAAACCCAAAACACAACGTAAGTGCCATCTCCCTTAGAAGCGGAAAGGTTTGCAAAGATCTAAGCGTACCCGAGGATGCGGAAAAAGAAGGCACAAAACAAGCGGAATTTCCAAGCCATACCCCATCACCCCCTTTTCCTTCAAGATTCTTAGAATCGAAGAAAGAAAGGGAAGATCGAGAAATCATGGCTACATTCGGAAAGGTGGAGGTAAATATTCCCTTACTTGAGGCAATTAAACAAGTTCCTAGATATGCTAAGTTCCTTAAGGAACTTTGCACATCTAAAAAGAAACTCAAAGGGTATGAAACCATAAAAGTCAATGAGAATGTCTCGGCAATCATACAAAAGAGATTGCCACCAAAGTACAAGGATCCGGGCGTATTTACGGTTCCTTGTAAATTGGGAGACACGAACATACCAAGAGCCATGCTTGATCTCGGTGCCTCAATCAATGTTCTACCATTTTCTATTTTCAAAAACTTAAAAATAGGAACATTGAAACCCACCGGTATCATCATTCAATTGGCCGATAAGTCTACAGTACGTCCAAAAGGCGTGTTGGAAGACATATTGGTCCAAGTGAATAACTTGGTCTTTCCCGCTGACTTTTATGTCCTCGATATGGAAGATGACGACTCACCGAATTCAAGTTCTACACTCTTAGGGAGACCATTCCTAAAAACATCGAGAACAAAAATTGATGTTTTTAATGGTACCTTATCTATGGAATTCGATGGTGAAGTCGTAACCTTTAATATTGATCAATCCACCCGCTACCCAAGTGATGTGTCTCCCGAGGACCTAAAGGAAAATGATACATTGTTGCTTAATGAACATGCAAAATTTAACAACAATTTAGTGTCAATGGTTTCAATGAATGAAACAACTACTGGACTTACTGAAGAGTCCAAGCCTGTGGATTGCCACAATCATCAAGACCATGATATGGATTTGCAAAATATAGATCCACCTCCTAGGCCAAAACAGACGAGAAACAAACACCGTCTCAAGCGGTTCATCGAATGTTTCTCTACCAATCAAGAAGGAGTGGGCATGAAGGAATGTCCAGGGTAACCTTTCCTAAGCCCCCGTGTATGAGTCCTAAAGCTCAAACACGGGCCCGTGTCGAGCCAACGACGTTAAACAAGTGCGCTAACCGGGAGGCAACCCGGGGGTATTTTGTCAATTTTTAAAAGTGTGATTTTTTGTGTTTTTATAATTTTTCTGTTTATAACTTTCAATTACCTACTTGAGAAAACGATCGGAAATGAAAACGGACTACCGAAGCTCAAGATACGAAAAACAAAAAACCGGGACAGTGTGTTACACGACCGTGTAACTTTTGCCCTTGAAGTTACACGGCCGTGTAACTTGTAAAAATGGTAAAAATCGTTTTGGTCATAACACGACATTACACGACCGTGTAAATTTTGAAGCTTAAGTTACACGGCCGTGTAACTTAGGCCAGGGGTAAAAATGTCATTTTCGCACATTATATAAGCTAGGCACTTCATTTTCACCACAACACAGTCGCGATTTCTCCTCTTGCCCTCTGCCGAGTCCGAATATCTTCAAGAACAAATCGATTTTCTCCATTTCTCTTCCAATTGCTTGTTGTTTTGTTAAAATCCAAAGGTTAGTTTCACTATTTCTCATCTTTTCCTTCATTTTGACCACAAGAAACATAAAAATCCATGGTTATTTTCGGATTTCTTGAAACCCTAGAAAATGAGGGTTTTGAATTTTTGTTGATAAATTGTTGAAATTGTTTAGGTTCAAGCTTGGGGAAGGCAAGAATAGGAAGAATCAAGGCCAAATCACCATTGTTAAAGCTCCAATTTGGTATACTCTTTCCAAACTCGAAATTTTCTTAATTTTTGATTTTTGGTTAGAAAAATTGGTTCTTGAATTGGATTTAGGAAAGCCTTTGTGATTAAATTTGTGTGTTTTATTGTTTGAGTGTTGTTTTTGTTCAAATTTCTTTGATAAAAACTAAAAAAAAATAAAAAAAAATATGACATCATCGTCCCGTACTTACTCTAGGGGTAATAAAAGGCAAATTGTGTACTCGGCCTCTAGTGGCTCTTCCGATGAGGAGCCCGAACAGCAGGATTTTGATATGGGCGATGCGGGTATCGCATTTATGACCGATGCCCAAGAGGCCCGTTTTTATAACTTCTTGGAACGAATTGGGCAAGCCCAAAAATTCGTAGATGTCCCAACTTTGCGAGACTTACACATAGAGGCAGGAGTACGCATGTAAGAACCCGCGAAAAAGTCAAAAAGGGTAAAACCGTCTTTTGACACGTTATAAAACTATTATGTAAAATATTATGTATTTGTAACATAATGATATAAGAAATAAGAAATTATATGAAGTTTGGAATTTTTACCGCGTGAATAGTGAAATTTGGCCAAAAAGGGCAAATTGGTCATTTGACATGAAAATGACCAAAATGTCAAGGAAAATGTTAAGTTGGAAGTTAATTGTGAAGTTGTGACTCTTGGATCATTTTTGTAGAAGAAATGGAAGGTTAAGGACTAAAGTGTAATGTTTTTATAAAACTTAAATATCTATTATATATTAAAACTATCCCTATTATTTGAGAAACAATAGAAAATCTCCAGAGAATTCCAGAGAGCACGAGAGGCAGCGGGAGAGAGCAAGGAAGAAGAAGAGATCAAAGGAATTGTCAAGGAAAATCAAGAGAGGAATTGGAATTGATGATTCCATAGTTGAAGAGGTAAGAAATTCCTTTTAACCTAGTTCTTGGGTGTGTTCTTGATTTGGGTTGAATGGAAACTGAAATTACAGTTATTAATCATGTGGGTTAAGTAACTAATGTTCCCAATAAGCCATTAGTTAAGAACTTAACCCAAAAGCATGAAAGTAGAATGCTATAATTGAGAATTTTCAAGTTTAGTCAAAAACGTTAATTTCTGTAATTGAGTTATTAAAGTGTTTTTAATAGCTTAAAACATGTGATTAGTCAAGGGTTTTAGTCCTAGAACAAACCCCATACGATTAAGCACTGAAATAAGTGCTTAATGGGTGAAAACTGCGTGCTACAGTGCACAAATCGCGACTGATCAGGAGCCTGCCCAGGCGCTAGGCGCGGCGCGCCCAGGCTCTAGGCGAGGCGCGCCCAGGCGCGGTGCGCCCTGGTCCTGGCGCGGTGCGCCTTCAGTCAGGGGCCAGGCAGGGACCAAAAATGTTAAAATTTTCAAATAACTCAAACGCTAGAAACCATAGCTAGACATGTCCGATTGACCTGAAATTTCAGACATAACCTTAACATGGTATAAGAACATGTCGGGAATGGTCAAATCCGTAATTCGATCTTGCGGAAAAGTCACTGTAGCGGCAGAGGCTAAAATTACTATTCATGCCCATGATTTTTATAATTTGAGATAGACTTGTCCAATGAACTCCAAATTTGAAACACAAGTCTAATATAGTCAAAGATTTCATGGAAAAGAGTCGGAACTGAAATACGACCCCTCGGGGGTACTGTAGCAGTATACGCGTATTTCGGAAAAAACCGTAAAACGAGTTTATAAATGGTTATACATTTATTATAACCTATAGCTATGTTATATGAGACCTTAGCCATTATAGAATCAATTATATTGAGTATTTATATATACGATTTGTATAGGTGGTGCTTCAAACGTTGTTGAGCACGGGAAGGGAAAAGCCGTACGAGAAGCTTAGTAAACCGAAATAGAATCAAGGTGAGTTTTATGAGGATTTTCTAGTACATAGCAAAATGTTATTTTCAGAAAAGTAAGATTTCCAAATGTTTATAAATACTAAAGTTTGGAAAATAGTTTTGAAAGAAGCTCTATACAAGGGCTTAGTATTTTAAGTAGATTTTTAAAGTATGGTTTGCAAAGTATTTTGAAAGAAGTTCCTTATAGGAACTAAGATGTCAAAAGTAGTTTTGATAATATTTTTGATAAAGAGTTACAAAGTTTATGAGTTTTAGTTTATTACAAATTGTGTCCCATTTTGACCAATTTGAGATGAAATGGAGTAAGAACTAAAGAAGTATGAGCCAGTTGTCCGGACTAGGATCACCCACATAATCGGGGGATCAGAAGACACTACTGGGATGGTACCTCCCGTCGCGAAGTAGTTGTCTAGCTTAAGTATACCCTTGTGCTTGAATTTGTTCCAAGTCACAAAGGGGAGACAGAATGAGCAAACAGAGTGGGCAGATCTGTTCTGTTCCGCGAGGGGAGCTAGTTGAATGAATTAATTAACTTAATTCATAAGTTTCAGTTGGTCACGAGAAAATGAGAAAGAAAGTAGTTTTATAAAAGAAAGTCTTTTTAGAGTTTGAAAGTAAAGAAGAAAAAGTTATTTTGAGATTTATGAAATAAATCAGTTTTAGCAATGTACTTTTGATATTTCAAGTTTGAATAGAAAAGTTTTGGGTCTAAACCCATATTACTCACGAGACTTTATGTCTCACATATACTATGTTTTTGAAATGCTATGTACTTAGGTGAAGGGAGCTAGAGTTGCAGTTGGGACCGTTATTGTACACTGTAAGTTTAAATTATGGTTATCTGTACTGAGTCTGTAATACCCCTCAAGTTTTAAGTTTGTAAAATAAAACAAAAATTTAAGTGGCTATTTTATAGTCACGATTTGCAAAATATGTTTGTAACGTAAACTGTATTTGTATTTTAAATATGGTTTGAGAAAAGGGGTGTTACAGTTTTGGTATCAGAGCCATAGTTTAAGCGAACTAGGTGTCAGTATTTGAACCTAGACTTAAACTGTGTAGGAGATTAGAGCACCTATTTGGGTATAATGTAGGGAATAAGTAGAAATGGGAGTAAATTCACAACAGCGGAACATGAGTCCTGGTGGTAAAATGGGAAGCAAATGTGTATAGGTGATTATAATAATATGGGCCCGTACTATTCTAATCACAGGATATACATTTGTGTCTGGTAGAACCACCCAAGAATTATGTGAAGCTGTAAGAGATAAGTGTAAGAGGTTTGGGAAGTATAAATTTAGTATACCTATGGAAGAAAATCCAGTATGACTGGAAAGACTAAAGTATAAAAGAAAAAGTGTTAAAGATGAAGTAACAAATACGAAGTATGTAGTGGGGAAAACCCTATACCTTGTAAGAATCAGTGTAAAATATATGTAATAAAACATAAGAAAGTATGAGTAAAGAGCACTGAAAATAAGAGAAAAAAAAATGCAAATTTGTGGTTCTGATAACCACCGTATAATATGAGAAATAATGTAAAGTATAACAGAAATCAATAAAAGAGATATGGCTAGAATGTGTAAATGTATTGAAAATGTTAATAGAAGTAATGAAGTGTATAGTACAGTTATAAAATAAAGAGTATAACTGAGTATTTCAGTTGTCTAACAGAATGAATTATGATTATGGACTAAAAAAAATAACAAGAGTAATGTCACTACAGTGACTAAAGAAAGAAATATTGGAAAAGAAAGTGAATATTGATATATGAATGAAATACATATAAGGAAGAAAAAATGAAAACATATAAGTAAAAAGAGTAAAAAGAAGTGAGTTGGATAAACCCAATTGAAGTATAAATATTGAGAAGTAGTAAGACGTGTTGTTCATGGACAACCAAAAGATCAAAGAATATATATAAAAGTTGTGAGTAAATAAGATAGTATAAAATAAGAGCAAAATACTTAACCAAGTATTAGAAGAGGAATCAAATACAGAAATGAAAATATAAGAAATGGGAAGTTGTGACTTCCAAACTTGAAGGTAATGTGACTAATAAAGATATCTAATAATTGAAGCAAATAACTAAGTCTGAAATATATTATAGTGAGCAATAAAAAAAAAACAAGGTAAGTTGTCTGAATGAGAAAGTAATAAAGTTTGTTAAAAGAAAACTATGAGTATGTTGCATTTTTTGTAATGCAAGAGAATGAGTTGAGAAATAGAGATTGAATGCTTAATCAAAGGTTAGGTGGACAGTTAAAGATAGGACAAGTAATAATGACATTGAGAAGAATATAAATACAGTTATTAAAGAAATGGTCATTTGAAATCAGATTTAGTGACCATATAAATATGAAATAAGAAGAATTGAGAATGGGAAAAGTATAATTGAAAGAATGTGAGAAAATGACTGAGAGTTATAAATAATACGAGACAAAGAGACAAAGTGAGTATTCCGATAGGTCTTAGACAAAGAGTCAAATACAAAATAAGAGTTAAAAATTAAGAGAAAGAGACGCGTAAAAGTAGCCAAAGAATAGAGAAATGGTCAATATACGACTAGTAACTATAAAAAAAATGTACAGTGTGTATCGTTTTAAGATACATAAAAGTAAAGAGAGTAAAGAAATGGAACTTAAATAAAAGAAATTCGGGGTATTAAACCTAGCAAGTTATAAGTAAAAAGATATGAGATATAAAGACTAATTATAAAAAAAAATTTGAGGTAATCTATATGATCATGAAGTAGTGTATGTTTAATACGTATAGTGAGAGAAAACAAGAAATTGTTGAGACAGAAATGTTAATTTTTATTGAAATATGATTACAGTGCAGACGAGATAAAAAGAAAAGTAAAAGTTATGTTGGCATTAGCCATAGCAAGTAAAGAGTAAACAAGAGATAGAGTACTCATAAAAGTACAGTAAGAAAGTTGAGAAATGAAAAGGTATGATTATAGTAGAAAGTATAATGAGTAAAAGAGATTGAAATCTCCTAAATGATAAAAATGGAAGAGGTATTTAGATCGTTAATATGTCGAACGATAAAAATAATATAAGTGAAGAGTAATACTAGACATGTATTTATAAAAGTAATACATGCAAGTAACAAGATGATAAGGTAATAACCGTATGAGAATATAAGAAAACTAATAGTAAAGATAGAGAAAAAGAGAGAAAGAATAGAAAATTCTTTGAAAGTGAAAGATGAAAGAAACAAGAATAACGATTGACTTTTGAAAAGTCAATTCCTCTGGTATATGTAGATATACGAAATTGTAAAACTTCTAAAGAAATGTATAAAGATGAAGTGGGTAGATACCATGTAAATATACATGTATATAAATATATATATATATATATATATATATATATATATATATATATATATATATATATATATATATATATATATATATATATATATATATATATATATATATATATATATATATGAGATCTCAGTCTAATGACAAGAAAGAAGTAGTTAGAAATGTAGATTGACTGTTGGAGAGTCAATTTTTTTTATACTAAAGTATGAAGTGAGAGAGCTTCTAAAATAAAGAGAGAAGGTAAATTTAAAATATGAAATTTACTTAAGTAAGAAAAATAAGTAAAAGCTTTTTATTACATTAAACGAGAAGTTGAGTCATGCGTCTGTTCTTATATTACCAGATGGAACAGAAGATTTTTAAAGTATACAGCAATGCCTCACATAGAGAGTTTAGCTGTGTATAGATGCAGAAGAGTAAGAGTATAGCATATGCTTCCAGATAGTTGAAAGTCTAGAAACGAAGTATATTACCTATGATAAAGAGCTAATAGCGATAGTATTTGCCTTGAAAATTTGGAGGCATTACCTGTATGGAACAAAGCGCAAGCTATTCACTGATCACAAGAGTTTGCAGTGTGTGTTCACTCAAATAGAGTTGAACATAAGAAAGAAAAGATAGTTAGAGTTGATCAGTGATTATATTTGCGAAATTATATACCATCCGGGTAAAGCAAATGTAGTAGCAGATGCATTAAGTAGAAAAGATCCTGATAAAAGAATCAAGGCAAGATCAATGCGTATAGAGCTAGTGTCCAGTATTATAGAACAGATTAAAGTAGCTCAGCAGAAAGTTGAAGAAAGTGAAGACTTAAAAGATGAAAAGCTAGGAAAAGACATTCAGTTTGAGACTAATAGCCAAGGATTAAAGACCTACAGAAACCGCATTTGGGTACCGAAAGCAGGAGGTTTGAGAAAGCTAATTCTAGACGAGTCGCATAAGTCAAAGTATTCCATTCATCCAGGGAGTACCAAGACTTATCAAGATTTGAAAAGACAGTACTGGTGGCCTAGAATGAAGAAGAGGATAGCTAAGTACATCTCCAAGTGTGTTATTTGTGTACAAGTCAAGGCAGAACATCAGGTCCCGCATGGAGATGCTCAGTCATTGCATATTCCAGCCGGAAAGTGGGAGGATGTAACCATGGACTTGGTTGTCGGGTTACCGAGAACGAGAAGAGGTCATGATAGCATATGGGTTATAGTAGACAGATTGACCAAGAGTGCACTATTTCTAGCCATAAAAGAAACTACTCCAATGAAGCAGTTAGCCCAGTTGTATACAGATGAAGTGTTAAGAAGATATGGTGCACCGTTGTCTATTGTGTCAGACAGAGACCCTAGATTCACCTCTAACTTTTGGAGTGTTTTACAAGAGAAAATGGGGACAAGAATTCAGCTAAGCACAGCGTATCATCCACAAACGGATGGTCAGAGTGAACGAACGATCTAGACATTAGAAGACATGCTACGATCATGCGTGATGGATTTTGGAGGTAGTTGGGATGAACACCTGCCATTAGTGGAGTTTGCATACAACAACAGCTATCATTCTAGCATTAAAATGCCACCTTTTGAGGCATTGTATGGCAGAAAGGGTAGAACTCTTTTGTGCTGGTTAGAGGCTGGTCAGACTAAGCTTACGGGGCCAGAGATTGTTAGAGTAACTAATGAAAAGATTGGAGTAATTCAAGCCAACAAGAAAGCAGCACAAAGACCGGCAAAAGAGTTACTCGAATCTAAAGAAGAGACTGTATGACTTAAAAAAAAAAGGGAGATTTGGTGATAATAAAAGTGTCGCCATGGAAAGGAGTAGTCAGATTTGGCAAAAGAGGAAAGCTGAGTCCAAGATACATTGGACCTTTTAGAATCCTGAAGAGAGTTGGGTTACAAGCGTTCAAGATAGAATTACCATCTGAACTCAGTGGAATACATGATACCTTTCATGTATGCTACTTGAAAAAGCACTTTGGTAAAGAAGAGTTAGTAATACCGTATACGGATTTGAGAGTGGAGACTCCCAGTAAAATGATTGAAGAACCTAAAGCGATTCTAGAGATGCAGACCAAAAAGCTAAGAAACAAAGAGATTGACCTTGTACTAGTCAAGTGGAAGCATCCCTTAGGGGCAAACTTGACTTGGGAAACGTTAAAAAAAAATGAAAAGAAGATATCCAAATTTCACGGATTACGAAAAGATTCCGAGGACGGAATCCGCTTAAGGAGGGGTGACTGTAAGAACCCGCGAAAAAGTCAAAAAGGGTAAAACCGTCTTTTGACACGTTATAAAACTATTATGTAAAATATTATGTATTTGTAACATAATGATATAAGAAATAAGAAATTATATGAAGTTTGGAATTTTTACCGCGTGAATAGTGAAATTTGGCCAAAAAGGGCAAATTGGTCATTTGACATGAAAATGACCAAAATGTCAAGGAAAATGTTAAGTTGGAAGTTAATTGTGAAGTTGTGACTCTTGGATCATTTTTGTAGAAGAAATGGAAGGTTAAGGACTAAAGTGTAAAGTTTTTATAAAACTTAAATATCTATTATATATTAAAACTATCCCTATTATTTGAGAAACAATAGAAAATCTCCAGAGAATTCCAGAGAGCACGAGAGGCAGCGGGAGAGAGCAAGGAAGAAGAAGAGATCAAAGGAATTGTCAAGGAAAATCAAGAGAGGAATTGGAATTGGTGATTCCATAGTTGAAGAGGTAAGAAATTCCTTTTAACCTAGTTCTTGGGTGTGTTCTTGATTTGGGTTGAATGGAAACTGAAATTACAGTTATTAATCATGTGGGTTAAGTAACTAATGTTCCCAATAAGCCATTAGTTAAGAACTTAACCCAAAAGCATGAAAGTAGAATGCTATAATTGAGAATTTTCAAGTTTAGTCAAAAACGTTAATTTCTGTAATTGAGTTATTAAAGTGTTTTTAATAGCTTAAAACATGTGATTAGTCAAGGGTTTTAGTCCTAGAACAAACCCCATACGATTAAGCACTG
Organism: Cichorium intybus; assembly: GCA_023525715.1. Taxonomy (NCBI): domain Eukaryota; kingdom Viridiplantae; phylum Streptophyta; class Magnoliopsida; order Asterales; family Asteraceae; genus Cichorium; species Cichorium intybus. The sequence continues at coordinate 133,637,016 of CM042012.1, forward strand.
AAATAAGTGCTTAATGGGTGAAAACTGCGTGCTACAGTGCACAAATCGCGACTGATCAGGAACCTGCCCAGGCGCTAGGCGCGGCGCGCCCAGGCTCTAGGTGAGGCGCGCCCAGGCGCGGTGCGCCCTGGTCCTGGCGCGGTGCGCCTTCAGTCAGGGGCCAGGCAGGGACCAAAAATGTTAAAATTTTCAAATAACTCAAACGCTAGAAACCATAGCTAGACATGTCCGATTGACCTGAAATTTCAGACATAACCTTAACATGGTATAAGAACATGTCGGGAATGGTCAAATCCGTAATTCGATCTTGCGGAAAAGTCACTGTAGCGGCAGAGGCTAAAATTACTATTCCTGCCCATGATTTTTATAATTTGAGATAGACTTGTCCAATGAACTCCAAATTTGAAACACAAGTCTAATATAGTCAAAGATTTCATGGAAAAGAGTCGGAACTGAAATACGACCCCTCGGGGGTACTGTAGCAGTATACGCGTATTTCGGAGAAAACCGTAAAACGAGTTTATAAATGGTTATACATTTATTATAACCTATAGCTATGTTATATGAGACCTTAGCCATTATAGAATCAATTATATTGAGTATTTATATATACGATTTGTATAGGTGGTGCTTCAAACGTTGTTGAGCACGGGAAGGGAAAAGCCGTACGAGAAGCTTAGTAAACCGAAATAGAATCAAGGTGAGTTTTATGAGGATTTTCTAGTACATAGCAAAATGTTATTTTCAGAAAAGTAAGATTTCCAAATGTTTATAAATACTAAAGTTTGGAAAATAGTTTTGAAAGAAGCTCTATACAAGGGCTTAGTATTTTAAGTAGATTTTTAAAGTATGGTTTGCAAAGTATTTTGAAAGAAGTTCCTTATAGGAACTAAGATGTCAAAAGTAGTTTTGATAATATTTTTGATAAAGAGTTACAAAGTTTATGAGTTTTAGTTTATTACAAATTGTGTCCCATTTTGACCAATTTGAGATGAAATGGAGTAAGAACTAAAGAAGTATGAGCCAGTTGTCCGGACTAGGATCACCCACATAATCGGGGGATCAGAAGACACTACTGGGATGGTACCTCCCGTCGCGAAGTAGTTGTCTAGCTTAAGTATACCCTTGTGCTTGAATTTGTTCCAAGTCACAAAGGGGAGACAGAATGAGCAAACAGAGTGGGCAGATCTGTTCTGTTCCGCGAGGGGAGCTAGTTGAATGAATTAATTAACTTAATTCATAAGTTTCAGTTGGTCACGAGAAAATGAGAAAGAAAGTAGTTTTATAAAAGAAAGTCTTTTTAGAGTTTGAAAGTAAAGAAGAAAAAGTTATTTTGAGATTTATGAAATAAATCAGTTTTAGCAATGTACTTTTGATATTTCAAGTTTGAATAGAAAAGTTTTGGGTCTAAACCCATATTACTCACGAGACTTTATGTCTCACATATACTATGTTTTTGAAATGCTATGTACTTAGGTGAAGGGAGCTAGAGTTGCAGTTGGGACCGTTATTGTACACTGTAAGTTTAAATTATGGTTATCTGTACTGAGTCTGTAATACCCCTCAAGTTTTAAGTTTGTAAAATAAAACAAAAATTTAAGTGGCTATTTTATAGTCACGATTTGCAAAATATGTTTGTAACGTAAACTGTATTTGTATTTTAAATATGGTTTGAGAAAAGGGGTGTTACAACGCAAACTCCTGTCCAATGTTGGTTGGGAAGGGTTGATGAATATAAACGAAAAAAGCTATTCCAACACCACTATTGAATTTTTATCGTCTGTTGAATTTAACGTTCATACTACAGTTTTGTCTTTTAGAATGTTCAACAGGTCATACCAAATCACACAAAACCAATTGTGTGAGCTTATTGGCGCACCGGTCGCCAACACATATGACCAAAGAGGAAAACTAAACAAACTGTTCCACCGAGAAGTTGGCACTTTCTGGACCAAGATTTCCACAGAAAACTTCTACCATCCCAGTAATGCCAAAGCCTCCAGCATCATCCATCCCGTCCTCAAAGTCACCCACCGCATCATTGCTTCTATCTTCTTCCCACAAGAAGAGATAAGCAAGGCTGGCCTAAATGAGCTTGAGCTTCTCTATTGCATGATCAATCCAGGGCCAAAAACCCCAAATTTTGGATCTTGGATCATGTACAAACTACTTAAATTAAGTAGAAGTTCATCTGGCCAGATCCATTGCGGTGGCATTATCACATTAATAGCCAAACATCCAGCCCTGGGCATCAGATTTCCTGATAACCTTGAGATAGTCAGAGGTGAGCGATACCTCACCTCTGATGTTCTTGAGGGTATGAGGTTATTTCGACTCCCCGAATCAGACGAAATTTGGCAAGCCGACAGATTCGATTATCTGCGGGTGAACAACCGAAATGCCCGAATACTTCGATTAGCCAACCCAGTCTCTAGCACAAATTGGAAGCCTCCTTCCAACATGGGCCTACAACTACCCCCTCCCAACCTACCCCCTCAAGAGCCCAGCTCACCCCCGAGACAACCCCAGAGACAGCCTCAAGAACCGGGCCTCAAGTTCTGCTAGCTCATTTCCTCCCGAGTACAGTCTTTACATGGAGCAATTTTCTAGCATCAACTCCCAGCTTGCGGATCTTCGCCTTGATTATCAAGGCATCTATGATAATCTTGGCGAAATTGACACACATCAAATGGAGCTGCGCCAAGACTTTAACCAGTTTAGAGAGAACCAGTATAAACATAACCAAGATGTTATGTCTATCCTCTCTGACATACAAAGATCCGTTGCCTTTAACCCATGGCAACAGCAGTACCCACAACAGGCACCACAGCAGCAGCAGCAGCCTGGAAGCCAACCACTACAGCCCCCTCAATTCCCACCCTATCCATATTTCCCACCATACCCTTACCCTCCATTTCCGCCACGGGGACCCTTCCCCGACCCTCAGTAGGTTGTTTCTATCTCCTTCCTTAATGCATTGTGGACACTGCATTTATTTTAAGCTTGGGGATGGGAAAATAAATCCCTTTTAATTTAAAAAAAAAAATTAAAAACAACAAAAATTCAAAAATATTTTATTTCTTGCATTATTTTTAAACTTTTGCATGCATTTTTGTTATCTCTTGCTTCTCACCTATGTGACACCTTTAAATTGCAACCATAATACATCTCATAGTTAAACTTCTTGTATTTTTGTCCCCTGTCTACATGCAACATCATCATCTTTTGAAACCCTAGATCTTAATTAGGAACTTCTTTTTATTAATTTTCTAGCATAGATACGATTGGGAGAATTATAAAACACACATGAAATTGAATCAAACTATTCTAGCAAAGGACGCTTTATTCACCCGTGAGTTCATCAATGTGTGTAATCGACTAGGAGAAATACTATGGAAGTTGCACTAGTCCCCCCTCATGACCATACATTTACATATTGTCTATTAAACATAAGGTTTATCTCAAAATCGCGATTTTCCAAAGTCATGGACAAAAATCTTATTTTCTACATTTTTTGGTTTTGTGTCGTACTAGGTGTTAATAGATGTCATATGGCCTTGTTTATATTATTTTGGTCATTAGTGTGTTTAAATTTTTATTATGATTACAAAAATAGCATAAAAATATTTTGTCTAATCATTTTAGCAAAAATTTTGAGAAATTCTTTTTATGGTGAAAATCCAGAAATTGTTTCACTTGGTTCTAAAAGATTGGTCAAATAAAAAAAATAAAAATAAAAAATAATAATAAAAGAAAAGACCGAACCAAGTGATCACTCGAGTCATTTTAAAATGAAAATTTTCCACAAAAATACAATAAAACGGTTACTTGTTTGAAAGCCTCATTTCATCCTTTTTGCTTTCAACAACTAAATCTAATTTTGATCTAGTTACAACTTCATACATTGACCATGTTTTAAAAAATCTTCATACATCTTGGGTCAATTTGAAGTTTAAAAGATTTAGTTGCTTCGGTCGTCTAGGTATCTATCCTTTGTAAATAGGAATCGAGTTGTAAATTTTTGTCCCTCTGTTTTGGAAAATCATGTGTTTAATAAAATAAATATGCAAATGAGGTCGGTTGGAGGACTTGAGCAAAGTCAACTTAGTATAAGCTTCCTAGATTCGATATCCGAGCGCCCCTCCTATAAAAATGAGTGTTTATAGCCAAATCTTGAAAATGGAGCTTGCAAGGTCACACATCTTGTGACATGAGTGAATAAACACGAGAGGAGTGAACAATTGTGAGCACGTCCTTTGCTTGCGAGACGCTTTGAATAATAAGTGAAGATTTCATGTGTGAGTTTATACTTTGGCCCGACGTGCGTATGCTAAGTAATTGATAAAAATTTGTTCCTTTTATTGGTCTTTTGTTTTGAATAGATGGTCTAACTTATATGTGTGTAGGGTCCAAATTGACATGATTTTTAGTTATGATTGATGTTGTCTTGGTTGCTACCTAAGGTGTCTATTCTTTTTTCTACTTTGTAGTTTGTTATCCACATTGTTTAGATCCTTGTTTTCCTTGAGGACAAGAAAAGTCTAAGCTTGGGGATATTTGTTAAATGTATTTTTAGGCATGTTTTCATACCTTTTTATCCTTGTTTCATCTTGCATTTGATTCTCTTTATTGCATATTTTCATGTTTTTCGGGATTTCAAGAATAGCAATCTACTTTCACACTTTGTGGTTGTTTTTAGGTGCTTTTGAAGGATGGATCTTGTATTGGATGACAATGGGAGGCTACATAAGAAATTTCAGAAGAAACGGAGCTCAAACGAAGAAGTTACAAAATCGTCATCCCGAAGTCAGTAGTGTACACGGCCCGTGTAACTTTATGGGCAAAAGTTACACGGCCGTGTAACTTTGTTATGCCACGTATGATGCCACCTCAGATCAAGGGAAGTCTAGGAAGTTTGCAGGATTACACGACCGTGTAATCTTGGCCCAAGAAGTTACACGGCCGTGTAACTTTTCCTGGTGACCAGATCTGCTTTTTGGCCCACTTTGAGTTGTTTATTCCTTCTTGAGCTGTCATCCTCATGCTACACGACCAGATGCAGATCCAACCTGATTTTAAGGCCATGTGATGAAGAAAGTGGGTCTTGGAATGATGATGTTTGCCATTGTCCAAATTACCATTTTTCCCTTGGTGTGTTAGTATAAATAGATGTGCTTGGTTAGCCTTAGAACCATCCCTTATTCCATTATCTTCTGAAATACTCTCTAGATACATTGTGTTTGTGTTTGTGTGCAACTTCATGTGTGGATTATCTTTATTTTGTAAGTCTATTTCTCTTTTACTAGTCATGAGTGGCTAGTAACCTTATTTTCTGGTTTTGTATTAAGGATTATGATTGTGATTTAATATAAAGTTTGATGTTTGATTTTACATCTTTCTAGTTGTAACGCCCCAACTTTTCAAACCATTTTTAATACATAAAACGTATTTTACAAAATATGGTTTAACAAAAACCATGTTATTTGTTTAATTACAATCAAAAAGGGGAGTTACAATTACATATCAAACCATAAGCTTAAGAGAAACGGATTCAACCAATACCAAATATGGAAGCTGTATCCAGCTCCACTCCTTTGCACCTAGTGCTTATTCAGCAACTTCAAACTATCTCACAGCCTTATACCTGAACCTGGAATACATGGCATAAAAATAAAATACGTAAGACAAATTGTCTCGTGAGTTACATGAGTTTTAGACTCAAACTTTAAATTTCTTTTACTAATTTGTATAAACATTCGTAACATAAATCTTTGTCAAAACTACATAATATACACATATTATACCTTTTTACTTTTCAAAATCATCATATATCAAACTTTGCAAAAATAATGGCTTTTATACTTTCTTTGACTGGTTTTATAAACTCGCTGGGATTTTTATACTTAGGGCATTAATCACTATAAGTGATACCCCAAGTCTCTACAATTAGAAAGAACGGATCAATACTAACGGTAGAATTGCTGAGGCAGTCTACTTCGCGAAGGGGTTGTCCCCAGTAGACTCCTTACCTAACCCGGGTAGGTTGGAACATAGTTCCCTTACTAACAATGCTAGCTACAATACCAGTCAAACATAAAAATATTCTTCTGAAACCAAAACATTACTTGCACAAGAAATGGCTAAATGCCAAGCTTTTGACTCGTACATATCTTTATCATAATTTAGGCTATCGCCAAGAATCATACTTTCAAATATAGCAGTTAACTTTCTATTTAAACTAGAAAGTGGACCATTTTTGCAAATATTTTTCACATATAAAAATAATATATGAAATCTGAAAAATACTTACTTACTTGCCATGTATCCCAAAATGGATAAAAATGCTACATGTACTCACCGAATAATTCTTGAAATGTCGTTTAGACGTCCCTCGGTTCTTTACCCTTTCGGTGTCCGATTATTTGACTTGCACCTATATATAGTATATGATACATCAATTTACATTTTTGTTGACTCTAATACATGCTAGAGTCCTTATTATACTATCAATGGTCAAAACAATTGTATAACTCTTGAATGACCAATTTTAGTTAACTTGTATTTTATACGTATTTTACTACAGTACCCTCGGAGGGTCGTATTTTAATTCCGATAAATTTTTATAAAGTTTTGGACCATATTAGACCTATGTTTAAAATTTGAGGTCAATTGGATAAGTTTTGATCCATTTCTAAAAATTGAGGATCACTTGGCAGGGGACTCTTGAACCAAACTGCATTTTTGTTCCAGGCGTAGGGCGCACCGCGCCCAGGGTAGGGGCGCACCGCGCCTGTCGAGCAGCAGCCCAGTTTTTCCCCGATTTTATGCTACAATTTCCCAATTTCTCCTATTAAGTGCTGAATACTCCACTTAATCGATAGGGATTTGTTCCAAGACTAAAACCCTTCAATTTCTTCAAGTTTTAAACCATTAAAATCGGATTAATCACAAGAACTCAAATTCTAGGGTTCTTGATCAAAATCCCAATTTTTGAAAAATAGCATCCTACTTCCATATAATTGGATTAAGTACTTTTAACATGGCTTAATGGAAGTGTTAAACCAGAAAACTAATGGGTTCTTGACTGAAATTTCAGTCACCCAATTTCTCTCTTGAAGATTACACAAAAATTTAGATTAAAAGCATAATTACTAACCTTTGATCTTGAAAACTTCAATTTAAGGACTAAAATCAAGTTTCTAACTTTGATCTTCACGAAGCCTTCCAAGTTTCTGCAGAAATCGTGCCTCTCCCGTACTCTAGAACTCTCTACTGGATTTGTGAGGAATTATGAGATATTTTCTCATTTTTATATTTTCTATATTTTCAGTTTTGGTCCCTAAAGTTGACTTTCTTGAACTTTGGCCACCAAAACCAACTATCTTTCCATGAAATCATTTCTTTTACATTTTTAGTCCTAAACTATAATAAAATTTTATAATAATTTCTGCATGTGGTCAAATGACCAATTTACCCTTTTTGGTCAAAATTCACTATTCACGCGGTAAAAAGTCTAAATTCCGCATAAACTCTTATTGTTTATTTTATTATCTCACATATACATATGATTTTACATAATGGTCTTATAATTGTCGAAAGACCGTTTTACCCTTCGACCATAATTTCTCATAATATTACATATAACACTTTAATTACACACATTTTAGTTTACATATTTATATATTACAAATTTTTGGTCGTTTCAACTACCTCCCCCTAATTAGGATTCCGTCCTCGGAATCGTTTCATAATCTGTAAAATTAGGGTATCTTCTTTTCATGCTTTCCAAAGTTTCCCAAGTCAAATCTGAACCCAATGAATGCTTCCATTTGACCAATACAAGATCAATCTCTCTATTCCTTAACTTCTTGGTTTTTACCTCTAACATCGCCTCAGGTTCTTCCACTAGTCTGTTGGGTGCTTCCACTATTACTTCTTCTAAAGGAATGGTTAATTCCTTCTTTCCAAAGTATTTCTTGAGATAACATACATGAAATGTATCATGTATTCCCCTGAGTTCCTGTGGTAACTCCAACTTGAATGCTTGTAAACCGATTCTCTTCAAAATCTTAAAGGGTCCAATATATCTTGGACTCAACTTCCCTTTCTTACCAAATCTTATCACCCCCTTCCAAGGTGACACTTTTATCATTACCAAATCGCCTACTTTTAAATCATAAGGTCTTTTCTTCAAATTTGCATAGCTTCTTTGGCGATCTTGTGCAGCTTTCATATTGCTCTGTATCACCCCAATCTTTTCATTTGTCATTCTTACAATTTCTGGCCCTGTAAGTTTTGCTTCACCAGCTTCTAACCAGCACACTGGGGTTCTACACTTCCTACCGTATAGGGCTTCAAAAGGCGGCATCTTGATGCTTGAGTGATAACTATTGTTATACGAGAATTCTACTAATGGTAGGTGCTGGTCCCAATTTCCTCCAAAATCAATAGCACACGATCTCAACATATCCTCCAAAGTCTGAATAGTACGTTCGCTTTGCCCATCAGTTTGAGGGTGATAGGCTGTACTCATCTTAATTCGAGTTCCCATCTTTTCTTGTAGAGCATCCCAAAAATTAGACGTGAATCGAGGATCTCTATCTGAGACTATGGACAAAGGTGCACCATAACGTCTGATCACTTCATCGAGGTACAACTAAGCTAATTCTCCAAGTGAGTTAGTTTCTTTCATTGCGAGAAATAGGGCACTTTTAGTCAACCTGTCAACAATGACCCATATACTATCATGTCCCCTTCTCGTTCTTGGCAGTCCCATGACAAAATCCATGGTCAGTTCTTCCCATTTCCCTGCTGGTATCTGCAATGACTGTGCAGTACCATACGGCACCTGATGTTCTGCCTTTACTTGTGCACAAGTATCACAATGGGATATGTACTTTGCTATTCTCTTTTTCATTCCTGGCCACCAATAATGTTGCTTCAAATCTTGATATGTTTTTGTACTTCCAGGATGTATAGAATACTTGGATTTGTGAGAATCATCCAAGATTATCTTTCTGGTTGCCCCATATTTAGGAACCCAAATACGTCCCTTGAAAGTACGCAGCCCTTGAGTATTTACTTCAAACATCACCTTTTTCCCAAGCTTTTCCTTCTTTATATTCTCTTCAGTTAAAGCATCGTCTTGAGCTTCTTTAATCTTTTGAATTAAAGTTGAGACCACTTCAATTCGCATGGATCTTCCTTTAATAACTTTTTCACGAACTTTTCGGCTTAAGGCATCGGCTACTACATTAGCTTTTCCTTCGTGATAAATTATTTCACAATCATAATCGTTCACCAACTCAATCCATCGTGTCTGTCTTAGATTTAATTCTTTTTGAGTAAAAAGATATTGCAGACTTTTATGATCTGTATATATCTTGCATTTCGTCCCATATAGATAGTGCCTCCAAATCTTCAATGCAAATACAATTGCAGCCAATTCTAGATCATGAGTAGTATAACGTGTCTCTGCATCTTTTAGCTGTCTGGAAGCATAGGCAATAACTTTGCCCCGTTGCATAAGTACACAACCAAGACCTCTATTAGATGCATCGCTGTATACTACAAAATCTTCTGTGCCTTCTGGTAAAGAAAGTACTGGAGCTTCACATAACTTCTTCTTCAGTATTTCAAAAGCTTCTTGCTGTTTTTCGCCCCAAATAAATTTCACTTCTTTCCGGGTTAACTGGGTAAGTGGCACCGCTATTTTAGAAAAATCTTGGATAAACCGTCGGTAATAACCGGCTAACCCAAGAAAACTTCTAACTTCTGTAGGTGTCTTCGGTGGTTCCCATTTCATTACCGCTTCTATTTTTGCTGGGTCTACTTTAATACCTTCAGCTGAAACAATATGACCCAGAAACTGAACTTCCCGCAACCAAAAGTCACACTTTGACAACTTCGCGTATAACTGTTCATTCTTCAAAGTACGTAACACTTCTCGTAGGTGCACTTCATGCTCTGCTTCACTTTTCGAATAGACTAGAATATCATCAATGAAAACGATGACAAATCTGTCAAGGAAAGGTTTACAGACCCTATTCATAAGGTCCATAAACACGGCTGGGGCATTAGTGAGACCGAATGGCATCACTAAAAATTCATAGTGACCATATCGAGTTCGGAATGCAGTCTTGCATACATCTTCATCCTTCACCCGTACTTGATGATATCCAGAACGAAGATCAATTTTAGAGAAGTAACTAGCTCCCTGCAACTGATCAAACAAATCATCAATTCTCGGCAAAGGATACCGATTCTTGATTGTCACTTTATTGAGTTCGCGATAATCTATACACATGCGCATAGTACCGTCCTTCTTCTTGACAAACAACACTGGAGCTCCCCAAGGAGAAGAGCTGGGACGAATAAACCCCTTGTCAAGAAGTTCTTGCAGCTGAGACATAAGTTCTCTCATCTCTGTAGGAGCAAGACGGTACGGCGCTCGAGCAATGGGACTTGCTCCAGGGACAAGATCGATACGAAATTCGACTTGCCTAACGGGTGGTAACCCAGGTAAGTCATCGGGAAAGACTTCCGGGAATTCATTAACCACTTTTATATCCTCCATTTTCTGTTTCTCTTTCTTCCCATTCATCACATAAGCAATGAATGATTCGCACCCTTTTTGGATGCATTTACGGGCCTTAATAGCTGTGATGAGACTCTGCATATTCTTCCGTCGTTCCCCATATATATAAACTTTGCTATTATCAGGAAATTTAATCGACACCATTCGCTTTCCGCATAGGATTTTAGCATTATGAGTTCCAAGCCAATCCATTCCAATAACAATATCAAATCCTTTAATCCAGATAGGTAACAAGTCAGCCTTTAAAATTCGTCCATTAATCTCCACCGGATATTTCTCGTACACATGATGTACCGTAACTAACTCTCCGTTCGCGACTTCTATGACACAAGTATTATCTAACGGTTTCATCGGTACGTTCAGACGCTTACTAAAATCATGAGACACAAAAGAAAAATGTGCCCCAGAATCAAAAAGGACATAAGCAGGCTGTGAGTTTACAATAAGTGTACCTGCCACCACATCCTGGTCTTCTTTGGCCTCATCAAGAGTCATCTGAAACGCTCTTCCCTTCGTCTTCGCTGGTTCTGTCTTCTTATTGCTTGCGGTAGAAACTAACGTCTCATTCTTCTTCTTGGGACAGTTGGTGCTGTAATGACCCTTTTCATGACAATTGAAACATTCCACTTCACTGATATCTTTCACCTTGCAATCTTTAGCCTGGTGACCCGGAAGACCACATTTATAGCATCCACTAGTGCCCTTCTTACATTCCCCACCGTGCTTCTTTCCACACTTCTTACACTCTTTAACTTCACTTTGCTTAGAAACCCCTGATGAAAAACGACTCTTCTTGTTTGCTCCAGAGATTCCTGAAGACTTTCGCTTTTCCGCAAATGCTTGTCGTTCCTTAACCTTTTTCTCTATCATACTCTCGACCCTAGCCGCAGATTCAATGGCTTCATCAAGAGTTGTAGCTTTGCTAACTTCTAGCGAGTAGTCCGCCGGCAAACCATTAACATATCGGTTTATCCTACCAGCCTCGGTCGGTAATGTATCTTCCAGAAATGGCAGCATCTCACAGAACTTTTTAGTATACTCATCAACTGTCTGTTTATCCTTTGCAAGAGCAAAGAATTCATTAACCAAATTCTCCCGATGCCTAGCCGAACAGAACTTGCCTTTTAATCGCTGAACAAACTCTTTCCAAGATAAAGCATCAACAAAATCACTTCCCTTGGTTCGGCGGAGAGTATTCCACCAGTCAAGAGCACTCGCCTTTAACATTTGAGAAGCGAATCCAACCTTCAAATCCTCTTCACAACGACATATGTGAAGAACTTGTTCCATTTCAGTTAACCACCGTATTGTTATTCGCGGATCCATCTCTCCGTTAAACTCCTTTGGCCGACAGGACATAAAATCCTTGAAAGTACAGGCTCCTTTAGTCTTGAACTGAGGCTGTGATTTGGAAGATGAATCTCCCTGAGAAGAAGTTTGTCTCGGATTAGTGCCTTCAGGAGCCACACTTTTCTCGCTATCTTCAGGTTGTGACTTTGATCTTTTGCCCAGTCGCTCATCCAAAAGACGAGTCATTTCCTGTCTGTTTTGTACTTGTGAATCATGTAACAATTTCTGAATCGCCTCCAAAGTCAATGGAGGTGGGTTGGCCTCACCCCTAAAATTGCCATCGTCAACGGCTTGGGGCTGTCGGGGAGGAATAGGAGGCCTTGCATTAGGATCCGGATTTTCTGCGTACGAGCCTTGACCACTTCTAGTTCGCATTTTGCTATAAAATTTTCAAATACTTTAGTCTTTCATAATATATCAAAATATTAGTTTACTACTTTTCCACTAGTTTCCCAGTATTCCCTCGCGGTTACACTAGTCACAATACGCGTCCTGTGATTATGATAATACGGGCCCATATTACCATAATCACCTACACATGTTGTTCCCGATGTTTCCGCTCGGTTCCACTGTTCACTAGTATCAATTAACTACTTTTAACTCATAAATATATTCATAAAATACCATTAGCAAATAATGTCTTATTTCCTTAAGACATATCCATTTATGTAATTCACTTTAACTAACTATTTTACTAGTCTAAGCCTAGGAGTGGAATGATCCAATCCTAATTCGCTTAAACTATGGCTCTGATACCAACTTGTAACGCCCCAACTTTTCAAACCATTTTTAATACATAAAACGTATTTTACAAAATATGGTTTAACAAAAACCATGTTATTTGTTTAATTACAATCAAAAAGGGGAGTTACAATTACATATCAAACCATAAGCTTAAGAGAAACGGATTCAACCAATACCAAATATGGAAGCTGTATCCAGCTCCACTCCTTTGCACCTAGTGCTTATTCAGCAACTTTAAACTATCTCACAGCCTTATACCTGAACCTGGAATACATGGCATAAAAATAAAATACGTAAGACAAATTGTCTCGTGAGTTACATGAGTTTTAGACTCAAACTTTAAATTTCTTTTACTAATTTGTATAAACATTCGTAACATAAATCTTTGTCAAAACTACATAATATACACATATTATACCTTTTTACTTTTCAAAATCATCATATATCAAACTTTGCAAAAATAATGGCTTTTATACTTTCTTTGACTGGTTTTATAAACTCGCTGGGATTTTTATACTTAGGGCATTAATCACTATAAGTGATACCCCAAGTCTCTACAATTAGAAAGAACGGATCAATACTAACGGTAGAATTGCTGAGGCAGTCTACTTCGCGAAGGGGTTGTCCCCAGTAGACTCCTTACCTAACCCGGGTAGGTTGGAACATAGTTCCCTTACTAACAATGCTAGCTACAATACCAGTCAAACATAAAAATATTCTTCTGAAACCAAAACATTACTTGCACAAGAAATGGCTAAATGCCAAGCTTTTGACTCGTACATATCTTTATCATAATTTAGGCTATCGCCAAGAATCATACTTTCAAATATAGCAGTTAACTTTCTATTTAAACTAGAAAGTGGACCATTTTTGCAAATATTTTTCACATATAAAAATAATATATGAAATCTGAAAAATACTTACTTACTTGCCATGTATCCCAAAATGGATAAAAATGCTACATGTACTCACCGAATAATTCTTGAAATGTCGTTTAGACGTCCCTCGGTTCTTTACCCTTTCGGTGTCCGATTATTTGACTTGCACCTATATATAGTATATGATACATCAATTTACATTTTTGTTGACTCTAATACATGCTAGAGTCCTTATTATACTATCAATGGTCAAAACAATTGTATAACTCTTGAATGACCAATTTTAGTTAACTTGTATTTTATACGTATTTTACTACAGTACCCTCGGAGGGTCGTATTTTAATTCCGATAAATTTTTATAAAGTTTTGGACCATATTAGACCTATGTTTAAAATTTGAGGTCAATTGGATAAGTTTTGATCCATTTCTAAAAATTGAGGATCACTTGGCAGGGGACTCTTGAACCAAACTGCATTTTTGTTCCAGGCGTAGGGCGCACCGCGCCCAGGGTAGGGGCGCACCGCGCCTGTCGAGCAGCAGCCCAGTTTTTCCCCGATTTTATGCTACAATTTCCCAATTTCTCCTATTAAGTGCTGAATACTCCACTTAATCGATAGGGATTTGTTCCAAGACTAAAACCCTTCAATTTCTTCAAGTTTTAAACCATTAAAATCGGATTAATCACAAGAACTCAAATTCTAGGGTTCTTGATCAAAATCCCAATTCTTGAAAAATAGCATCCTACTTCCATATAATTGGATTAAGTACTTTTAACATGGCTTAATGGAAGTGTTAAACCAGAAAACTAATGGGTTCTTGACTGAAATTTCAGTCACCCAATTTCTCTCTTGAAGATTACACAAAAATTTAGATTAAAAGCATAATTACTAACCTTTGATCTTGAAAACTTCAATTTAAGGACTAAAATCAAGTTTCTAACTTTGATCTTCACGAAGCCTTCCAAGTTTCTGTAGAAATCGTGCCTCTCCCGTACTCTAGAACTCTCTACTGGATTTGTGAGGAATTATGAGATATTTTCTCATTTTTATATTTTCTATATTTTCAGTTTTGGTCCCTAAAGTTGACTTTCTTGAACTTTGGCCACCAAAACCAACTATCTTTCCATGAAATCATTTCTTTTACATTTTTAGTCCTAAACTATAATAAAATTTTATAATAATTTCTGCATGTGGTCAAATGACCAATTTACCCTTTTTGGTCAAAATTCACTATTCACGCGGTAAAAAGTCTAAATTCCGCATAAACTCTTATTGTTTATTTTATTATCTCACATATACATATGATTTTACATAATGGTCTTATAATTGTCGAAAGACCGTTTTACCTTTCGACCATAATTTCTCATAATATTACATATAACACTTTAATTACACACATTTTAGTTTACATATTTATATATTACAAATTTTTGGTCGTTTCACTAGTGATATGATTTTGAGATTTAACAAATGTTTGGTTTTTATTTATTTCATATTGGCCATTTGATCTCAAATAATAATCAATCTAGTCATACAAATTATAAAATCCGTAATTGTTTTATAAAATGTTATTTGTGATAATCATCTTTAATTAGGTGAAAATCATATCTCATGTTTTAACGCTTCAACGCTTGTTTAGGAGTATTGAACATTGTTGGGAACATTCACATAAAACATAATGCAATCTTTCATTCAAATTCCATGATCTTATCTAGATTTGATTAGTAAGATTAGTCTTAGTTAACGAGCTTCTCTTGACTAAGGTACATTAGGTGAATGGTGTATGTGCGAGCTTTCGGCATACACAAAGTACCAACTTAGAAAGATTAAAGTTATAAACATCATTCTTATTGTTATTTCCAATCATATGACTACAAATACAAAACCAGAATTTGTCCCCAAATTATAAAAACAATCATTCTATATATTTTGTCCCAAGTTATTTGTTCTCGACATTTACATAATTGTTGTCCAACTATTCATCAAACCCCCCCCCCCTTTTTGGTTACTTTCTTTACAAACTTAACTTCCGTGAATTCAAGGTGTAATCCATTAGACCATCGCTCCCTGTGGATCGACCCTGCTTGCCGTTTATACTACATAGTTAGTATTTATATCAAGTAGTGCAATCACGAAATATTGGTAATTAACAAATCATTTCAAACCATATTTCAACTCTTTTATTTTGTTGGTTACGACACTCAACAGTGGGCTCGACGTACTGAGTAATATAGAGATACAAGCAAAAGACACTGAGCAGATACGCATGACTCGACGTACAGGGTATGCGCGGCTCTAAGTGCTGAGCAGGGGAATTAGATTTACTGAGCAGATACGTATAGGAGGTTATAATCCAATATACTGGGTAGAGCAGAATATATGACGGGTGGTTGTATTTTTCCTGTTAGGGGTAAAGTATGTGTAGCCGATATGCTGTGTAGTTGTTGGAACTCACTAAGCCGTGTGCTTATCCTTTCCCTTTTAAATTACCATTTCAGGTTATACAGGTGGAAATGACGGACAGACATGACGGGTACACACTGATGCTGTTTAATTGGGGATTCATACGGTGAATTGATGTTTAAAATGATTTCTAAATATCTTCAAAATGTTAATTATTGAATAAATTGATATTTATTTAAATGAAGATGTTTTATTAAAAACCGGGTGTTACAGTTTAGATCAGTTTAACCCAACTAAAGAGCGTTTTTCATATTACTCAATCGTGTCACGACTTGTGTTATGAGTATTATTTTCTAGAAAAACAGACAATCTTAAAATTAAAGTCTATTAAGTTGGATCTTGAAAAAATTCTAGTTAAAATGTTAAATTCCTAAATGATCATAGTTAAACGGAGCAATACAACTCCCTATACGATGTCGAGATGAACAGCATGACCCGAACGGGTTTTAAGAAAAATTTTGTTACTGGATTAGTCTAGGAATGAGTGGTCTAGGCTCGGTCTAGATCGACGGTCTGGATTTGATCTGGGGTTTTAGCTTTCAAACAGTCTTAGGCCAGTCTCAAATCGGTCTCGGTTCAGTCTTTGGAAATTGCTCTTTGAGTTGGTTTCGATCGCTCTTAACCTGTCTAGACCGGACGGTTTAAAATCTTTTTTCAATAAATTTTCCTATAAATGCCTTACGCTTTTCAACCCTAAACATTCTTTTCTCTTTGTATCCTCTCATTCTAAGACATTAATTTTTCAATTAAAGTTTAGCGTATTTTCCGTATTCACGTTAATTGAATAATATATAATTTTAAAGTTTGTTGAAAATTAAAAATATACGAAAACACGGAGGTTTTCGGGTCCAAGATCTTTCGTTCAACAATAAACGAAGATATATAAAAAGTTAAGTGCTAAAATGTAAAGGAACGATGCGGAAAATATAAATGACTAGAAATATAAAGTTGCGGAATATTAAATAAATTGTAAAGAACAAGTGCGGAAATTAAAAGACAATAATTAAACGATATAATGTAATTTGTATTTTTCATTGATGAACAAAAGGTGTTACAGATTAAAAGTTAAGCTCAAACACACTTTCTAATCTAATATGAATTACATGGAGATTTAGAATGGATAGAAGATAATAAGATATGGAGATCTAGAGTGAATAAAGGAAAAGAATATATGATGTTCTTTATGTTCTTGAGGTAGCTGGAGAGAATTATCCAGCCCCTCCTCCAATTTTTTTAGACTACATTGGAGTGATATTTTCCTCACAATCTCTCTAGAATTTCAAGAACATCGTATCTTCTTTTTCTTTATTCACGCCAGTGTTGCAAATGTCGCTAGGCCCTACCAGGTCGGCGGACTAGCGAGTTGTGAGTAATCGGCTAGGCGGTGAGTACTCGGGGAGCACTGTTCATGAATATATATATATATATATATATATATATATATATATATATATATATATATATATATATATATATATATATATATATATATATATATATATATATATATATATATATATATATATATATATATATATATATATAATTCTCCAACATTTACAAATGGAGTTTTTTAATTGGATGTAAGTCAATATATTGCAGTTTTTCTATTATCCGGAATTGTTTGGACTTTGGTGTAAACAATTCTCACACCTATTGTGATCGAACAACCAAATTAAAGAAAGAAAGCCTTCCTGGGATTCCAATTTCCGATAACCGCAAACGAAAACAAATTTAAAATTAAAATCGGATAAACACAAACAATAAACACAAACGAAATTTGTGACTCGATATCCTAATTTGAACTCCCCTGCAATCGATAAGCATCATTAAAAAACAAATACGCTTGATTGATTCGAATTTCTGATAACCACAAACGGCAACCGATTGATTGACTCCAATTTCAGAAAACGAATAGGCTTGAAATCGGAAAACCACAAACAAGAATTCCAATTTCTGATTGTTGGAGATGGGTGAGGGACGCTATTGTTCGATGTAGTTGTAGGCTTGTCGCTATTGTTCCAACTCGTGACTTGGATTGGGTTTGCTCCACTGAAATCGACTTGGAATCTCACTTGGAATTCGACTTGCTCCACTGAAATCGTGAGTTATGGTGTTGCTCCACCTCGTGATTTACGGTGAGGAAATTAGGAAACGACTGCTGACTTCCATATGGGAAGGCAACGTATCCCACATCGACTGTGGAGAGAACTGGGAAGGCATAGCAGGTGTATAAAGTGATATCCCCACCCAAGTCTAAAAACCACGAATCTGATTTTAAGTTTGGGCCTATTTTAGACCGAACTTGGGTTATATTTTGACCGAATTTGGGCTTAAAAAAGTCCGAGTTTTTCTGATTTGGGCCGAATTAATCGGATGTTGACCGAGGTTGATCGAATCCGATTTTTTTGGCCGAGTTGGTTAAACTCGCCAAGGAAAAGGACCGAGTCCGATTCCAAGGCCGAGTACTCGGCCGAGTTGACCGAGTTTTGCAACACTGATTCACGCTAGATCTCCATATATTCTTATCTTCTATCCATTCTTCTATCTATTCTTCTATCCATTCTAATCTCGATGTAATTCATATTAAATTAAAAAGTGTGTTTGAGCTTAACTTTTAATCTGTAACATCTTTTGTTTATCAATGAAAAATACGAATTACATTATATCGTTTAATTATTGTCTATTAATTTCCGCACTTGTTCTTTACAATTTATTTAATATTCCGCAACTTTATATTTCTAGTCATTCATATTTTTTGCATCGTTCCTTTACATTTTAGCACTTAATTTTTTTATATATCTTCGTTTATTGTTGAGCGAAATATCTTGGACCCGAAAACCCCCGTGTTTTCGTATGTTTTAATTTTCAACAAAGTTTAATACTCTCGAGCGGTCCAACAACCGCATAAATCATCGAACTGGACATGTCTGGACGAAAATCAGACCAAAACATACTACCCAAGACCGGTTTGCCTAACACCGAAGAAAGGCTGGACCATCTATAACCAGACCAATACCGATTTTGTTCACCTCTAGGAGAAATGGGTAAGCCCAAAGTAACTATTGATGATCCAATATTTTATAGAAATAATTGAGTCTATAGGCCCTCAATGTCTTGGCCCAATAACAAACAATGAAAAAGCCATTCCTCGTGACAAATGCTAGTACATGACAGTAGAGGTGCAAAAAAATTTAAAATTTTCAATATCATATTTCGAATAATCCGGACAGTTATTTGGATTTTTGGTTGAAATTTATTGGATTTTAGATAATCCCATGGATCAAATTTATCCGATTTTATCCCTGATGTTTTACGGATTTTGGATAAAAATATAGGATTCTTTTTGGAGATCCTTTGAGTTCCATATTGATTTCGTTCTCTCACGTCTCTGTCTCGCACTCTTGTCTCTCTCTTATATCTAAGTTTCAAATATTGATAAACACCATAACACGAATGTCGAAGCTGCCTTCCATTCTTAAGTCGTCCCTATCTTTGAACTCCAAATATCTTGTATTCTGGTCTCTCTTACATTTGCACTCGCCTCTCTGTCTCTCAAGTTTATATAAGTTACCTAATTCTTTTCGTTTACTTCTTTTAAACCCCAAGTTATTTGCCCTAGTTTACTAGTTTTGTGATCTATTTTATGTGACATTGAAGTTGTATACCAAAATAGACTTGATCTAATTTTTGGATGAATATTAGTTTTTATTTTTGTGATGCATTAAATGTGCTGCGATGTGTAGTTCACTTGGCAAATAATTTGATGTTTCACGGCAAGATGAAACAAATTCAGATGATGTACCAATTTATACGAGAGCTGGTCAATAATGGGACTCTGAATTTGAAAAAGATAATTGGTTCGAAGAATCTATCATATATATGTTGGATTAGGTTTCTAAGCCATGACTTATAATTGTATTTATCTTGTTAATTGAAGCAAAGTCCATTTGGGTTGCCCTCATAGCTGGAGGATAGATGTAGAGTTCAATAGAGAGAAATGTTGATTTATTAATTGTTTAATAAATCAATAGAAATAAATAAATAGTTTATTAATATATTAATTAGAAACTATAATAATTAATTAAGATTTAATCTAGAATTAATTGGATTTAATTTAGTGATTAAATTAATTAATTAAAAGTGTAGGGACTGGTTTGTATTTATTCAATAGTTGAATAACTAGCAAAGAGAAGTCCAGGGGCCAAAAGTGGCGCCACCCTTGGAGGCTTCTATAGGGTTGGTGAAAACCCTAATTAGGGTTTAGGGATCTGGTCCAAGTGGTCAACAGGCTTGCCCAGTTGGAGGCTCCTTAGGGTTTCAAGCGTAAGCCTAGGAGGCTATAAAAGGAACCCTTTGGCTCCTCATAATTCACGCCTCCTCTCTCTCTCTCTCTCTCTCTCTCTCTCTCTCTCTCTGTTACTCTGCTGGATCATCTTCTCCATTGCTTGGGTGTGACTTGCATTTGAGGCAGGATCATTTTGCTGCTAGCTTCAAGAACAAGATCAAAAGGTTGGTTATTCTTGATTTAATCTTTAGAAATTATTATTGGCCTTAGGGTTTTAGTTAATATCTTCATAGAAGAAAACATAGATCTTTCTAGGGTTGCATGTGAACCATAAGAATTATTTGTTCATTGTTTGCTAGAAAACCCTTCAGTGGTATCAGAGCTATGGCTTGTTTTCTTGTGAATTGATATTATTTGCTTAAACTATTTTTTCCTTGAGTGTTTTTGCAAAAAACACCTCTTGGATGAGGCCTTGGTCGAAATCAAGGCTAGGGTTTCCTAACCCTAGCCGCCACCCCCCTTGGACCCCCTTTATTTGCTTGCCTTTTAAGTTGGTTGTTATTTTTGGTAACTGTATCTTCAAGATAACTGGAACCCTTAAACCCTAGCTTGCAAATTTCGAACCTTAGGGGTTTAAGATAGGTAAAATTAATTTGATTAATTTATAATATCTATCTTATATTTAATTAGTTTAATTAATTGTTAATTAAAAGATCAATTAAATCAACTTAAAGAATTAATTTAAAATTTTCGAAAAATTGAAATAAATTAGCGAAAATTATGAATAAATTAATTCTAAAATATTTTAATGAGATTAAAATATATCTTATATATTTATGATTAAAAGTTAATATATAAGATTAAATGGTTAGTCTTACCGTTAGTAGGCCTCATTCACGAAACTGTCCTATAAAGAGGGTATAAGGCGATTGCCTATAAAATGGCAGTCTAATGGGTATCCACTCTTACCCACCGCTCTCCTGGTCAGTCGAGTGTCGTTAGCCGAACGGGTTTGATAGAACCACTAAGCCTCTTAAAAGTATAATGCTATAATTGAAAGTACTAGAACTTTAAACAAAATCCCAATCTAGATACTTTAGGTTAAAATGTGAATTGGTGCTAATCCATGGAATTGCACATTGCACTTTGTGGAACGTTGGTGGAGCGTGTGTGGTTAACCGGCACGCCAACTGGGGTCCGCAAAGAGTCGCAATGGGTTTCTCGATTTTGCCATTATTGACTGAGCGTGCGTGGTTAACGGGCACGTCAATTAGAGATGGTAATTGACTTCAAGAGTACCGAGCTAATTCGCATGGTTATTCACACCCGGTTTGTGATCCTCGGCATCCCAGTCACAAACAGTGGGGCACATCCGAGACTAAACATGCCATTGAATAGTTCAATGTGTCTCAACAGATCTAGGAATTTCATATGATGAAATTGATAAGTGCATTATCTACCTTAATGACCATTATGTTGTGATTACGACATCCCTCTTCACATCATAGTTGGGGTATTTTGGGTCCTAGCCTTAATAAATAATAAATTGGGTAATTATTTAAAAGGATTAAATAAAACTAATAAATTATGTTTATTGTAGATGTCTGAATCGAGCGTCTATTCTCCTCCCTCTCCTCCTTCACCCATTTCTGAGAGCATCAGAATGCGCCTGCCAAATATGGAAAGGCTGACTGGTCTTAACTGTAAGGAATGGCTTTGCAATTGGAGAATGGTTCTCGTCATTGCTGGCAAGCTTCATCTCATCGAGTATCCGATCCCGGTTCCACCGGAACAAGTCATCATAAAGAGCCTTTATGATAAGCATAACTTGTTAGTTGATGAATCCAAAAAGATTCATGACCTCATGCTGTTGACCATTGACCCCGAGTTCCGCAAGGATTTTGAATCCTTGGGGCCATATGAGTTAATGCAATCGGTTGAGGAAAAGTTCCAAAAACCGGTTGAAGAGGAACGAGCTAGGATCTTCAAAAGACTTGCAGAGTGCAAGCTAAAAGAAGGAAGTAGCATCGATTCGCACGTTCTTTAGATTAAAGCATACGTAGGCGAATTGTACAAACTTGGTTATTTCATGAGTCAGGAAATGAGTGTTAACATTTTACTCGCTTCGCTGACGAGTGAGTACGATCTGTTCATTCAGACGTATAGAAAGGAAAACCAGAAAAGGACTTTCATGGAAATGCGTCCACTGTTGATTTTATACGAGTCACTCTTGGATAGGCATAGCTCCAATGGTTCAGCTACTTCTGGATTAAGTCCAGTGGGAAGACGCAGCAAGAAACGATCCAGATCGTCTAGATATGTCTTAAGCTGGGAATCTACAGAATCGGATACAGTCGCGAAAAAATTGGAAGACGCTCCAAAGTCAAAATCTTTTGAAAGCTCAGGGATATCTAAAAACCTCAAAACTCCCGTTCCATAATTCCTTGATGCATAATGTGATAGTCACATTTTGGTTTGTATGCAGGGAATCTGTAGGGTACGGGACTTTGGCGCATAGGAGCATATTTGGATTGGATTTCCGGCTCATGCAGTTTTGAAGTTTAGTTAGATATTGAAATATTGTTATTAGCTTTTAGATGCGTATGACATTGTCTATCATATAGTACATTGTTCAAGGATTTTTGTTTTAATAAAATTGTCGTTTTTTCTTTTAACACCTGTTGTTCGAAATTATCCTTGAAATGTTGTATGATTGTGTTGAATGCATGATTGGTGATAACTTGAATGTTGAATACATCCAAAGTGTTTGGATTTTAGGAATTGTGTCCTTTATGATTGTTAAGATAAATGTTATAAGAATCAATTCAACCAAAGGTCCAGTTGGACAGGACTTTGGAATCACTTGACTTAGAGTCACTCGATGAATTGAGTTCTTAATGTGTCAAGAAATGAATCAACCAAAGATCCAGTTGGACAGGACTTTGGAATCATTTGACTTAGAGTCAGATGATGATTAAGTTCTTTATAAAGCACAAATGGCAAGAAATGAATCACCCAAAGATCCAGAGGATATGATTTTGGAATCAGTTAACTTAGAGTCAACTAAATATTGCAAGTCTTGACCAAGATTTAACAAAGTCATAAATTTTACATAGAGATGTAAAAGACATCAAGATCAGAAGCAACGAACACATCAGTTACTGTGTATTGCTCGAATCTTCAAATAGAACACAATTGTTTGTACTTCCCGATATTTGTCATTCAGAATGACGAATATGGCTACGCTTATCAGAAAAAGCGATTGAATTGAAACCTTGAACAGTTCAAGGACTTCAAAGGAAGTACAAGATCCACAGAACCCAAGTGACAACATAAACTGAGAAAATGTTTCACAGTTCATTCTCTTCCAAGAACATTAATAGCTATAATGTGTCTTAGGGAAGATGATGGAGCATTGGTCGAAACAGTTCGATCCCCAATGTATGAGATACATTGTCCATAAATTTCCGGTAAATTAAACACTAAACCAGTCAGACCATATAAACCATATTCCAACCGCATCATAGACTAAGTAGGTCTTGAAGACATTGTCTGAAATGTAAAGCTGGGATTGTCCCACTTGCACATAGAGAGTCCAGGGTCTTGTAGTGTTCGTCCGAACCTCATGACTAGCCTGAACCCGATCAGCGTTGTCGTTTTACTGGCTATCCCGCTGTACCTGAAAAAGAAAGAGCTCTTTTAGAAAGAACTCATGTTCTAAGGAAACAGTGGGAGTTGGGACAGTCCTGAATGAGTTCAGGATTAGCCAAGTGAAAGAACCTTTAGTCATCACTAGGCTTAGAGCAGAAATCAGATTTCTGTTTCAACACTGACATAATCTTCTCTTGACCAGTAGTACTGATCACCATCATAAGTATTTATGATTGGGGTGACATACCGAATAGTGGTGAAATACTATAGTTGGTACGGATTTACAATCCGACTACTTGGAAGCATTGGTGAGCCCGGTTGCTGCCAATTAAGAGAACCTTAGGACGAGATACAGTCTATGTGGCACTTTTGGTTGATTTTTACACCTGGTCTAAAAACCAGTGGGAGTAATTGAATCATCAAACGAAAGCAGCATGGACAGAAACGTACCTTCAGAACATCTGGTTGAGTGAGACGATACTCAGAGTCAAGTAATTGATTCCGAGAGAAGCACTCTCAATAGAAGATGAAATCCGAAAGGATACTGCATATTGTAAGTCGTTAGTGGAGCGCGTGTGGATCACCGACACACTAATAGGGACTCACAAAGAGTATGCCAGTATAAAGGTACATGGGCCATGGATTTCCCCGCGAGCATCTCGCAAGAAAGGATATTCAGATTCTCGAAATATGCCAAAGGATTGGATTTTGAGAATGGGCTGAAAGATTTCCATTAAGATGTCAGAAAGTTGGATTCTCAAAATGTGCCAAAAGTTCTGGATTTTGAGAATAGTCCATAACCGTGTCAAAGCCGGTGGGAGTGTCGCTGTTGTCTCCATATGTAGGTTACATACAGTTTCTAGGAAACGTCTCTTTTCATTACAAAGTTTAATGACTTGGTGTTAAGAGACGGATCGATATGAAAGACTTAATAAAGACACGTCATACTCAGGTGGTTATAAACGTCTATGAGATAGATCGAAACTCTGCCAAGATGATCTTGATGAGACTCAAGATGCATAGCTCAGGAAAGGAGTTTCCTATCATTGCAAAGTGTAATGATTTGGCATGAGATATATAAAGAAGGTGCAGCATACTCACATAATCCATAGACATCTATCAGATAGGTGTTGTCATCAGTATAGACCTAGCCACAGTAAACATGATCCAAGATGCATGAGAAGTGTCATGAACATGTCCTGATGACTTTATGCATAGAGCATAGTGAGTCAGATTCAGGATATGACCTGGCTGGGAATACTTAATGGATTCTGTATATACGTGAGAAATCATTGGAAAATGATTAAGGTGAATGTTGAAAGTAATTTGAAAAGAGTTTCAAATAGTAAAAGGACTTAATGGTTAAAGAGTTTCGTTGGCATTCCGATGGAGCGCGTGTGGGTCACCGGCACATCGTAACACCTCGAAATAGTCTTAGGGTGCAGTCATGTGGACTAAAGATCCCGAGAACCATGGAAAGTCATAGTACATAGAATGGAGTTGTTAGTGAGAATGACGGTATGACCAAAATTGAAATATCATCGGAAAGATATCCGATCGGATAAAGTGTATAAATGTATGACATTTGGATAGGGGTGGCAATTGGGTCGGGTTCGGGTTGGCAGGTTAGAAAGGCCAACCCAAACACGACCCATATAAATATTCGGGTTGGCGGGTCACGGGTTGGCGGGTTGGCAGGTAACCCGGACACGACCCGTGTAACCCGTTTAATTATATAGGTTGGCGGTTTGGCGGGTCAGTTTTGGGTTGGTGGGTTATATACGTGTTGGTGGGTCATAAACGGGTTGGCGGGTCGCAGGTTGATGGGTTGGCGGGTCATATGCGGGTTGGCGGGTCATTTTCAGCTTCATTTTTTATTTTTATTGAAAATAAAAAATATTAAAATATATGTGTATATGTATATATATACGGGTTGGCGGGTCAACCCGCGAACCTAACTACTGACCCGAACACGACCCATATAATAAACGGGTTGGCGGGTTGGCGGGTTGACGGGTTGGCGGGTCAAAAATCTCAACCCAAACCCGTTTATTTTCGTGTCGGGTTCGTGTCGTGTCGCGGGTCGTGTCGAGAATTGCCACCCCTACATTTGGATACATAGAAAGAGTGAAAGGTCATCCAGACATAGATACATAACATGAATTAAAAGTTTAAAATAGAATCTAGAAACCGATAATAGTTTTATGAAAAAATCCGACTTGGTGATTACCTCGTGGAGACTTGGTAATTAGGCAAGAGTAGCTACCAGTCAGATTTTAAGTTTCGTTTTTGCATGTTTCACTTCCCGAATAATTTGATTATTCAAAGGTCCACAGTCGCTCATACTTTTCGGGAGTAAGTATGAACGAAGACTGTCGTGAATTGGTTTGTAGATTGTCTAAGGAATTAGACATTGCAGTAAGATTGCTACAACGATCACGAGTACTTAGAAATAGAGATTTGAGTATTGGATAAACCCGCGCTCAATAGATTGCTTCATGGATTACATCATGAGCAATGTTGAGACTATAATATCTTATGATCTTGAAGCAGAGACATATGAGTTGAAATTTGCGAGTCGGTTATGCATTGATAATACGAAAACGCATCGGTAACTCGATGTTATAAAATGCATTGTTGTGTACGATTTGATAAGTAAAAGACACAAGCATATGAGTCGAAGCTTATTCGTTCCTTGACCCTGATGGGAAACAGATATCTGTAGGCCGCTCGATGGTTTTGAAATTGACTAAAGTGCTGGCCAGCTTGGACTAAATTGATGTGTTCAATTAGAAGTCCGAAAGTCATAAGCAGAATCGGAAATCGGGAAACAGAGTATCGGACAGAGATTGATCTCAATCCATGTCTCGTGTCTAAAAATATCTTGTTAGACGAAGGATCATATGATCACTTATCTTTGGACAGAACTGACTAGGTCAGAGTTCAGGACAGTTAAAGTCATAGACTTATCCAAGTGGGAGACTGTTGGATTAGGTGTCTAAGCCACGACTTATAATTGTATTTATCTTGTTAATTGAAGCAAAGTCCATTTGGGTTGCCCTCATAGCTGGAGGATAGATGTAGAGTTCAATAGAGAGAAAGATTGATTTATTAATTGTTTAATAAATCAATAGAAATAAATAAATAGTTTATTAATATATTAATTAGAAACTATAATAATTAATTAAGATTTAATCTAGAATTAATTGGATTTAATTTAGTGATTAAATTAATTAATTAAAAGTGTAGGGACTGGTTTGTATTTATTCAATAGTTGAATAACTAGCAAAGAGAAGTCCAAGGGCCAAAAGTGGCGCCACCCTTGGAGGCTTCTCTAGGGTTGGTGAAAACCCTAATTAGGGTTTAGGGATTTGGTCCAAGTGGTCAACATGCTTGCCTACTTGGAGGCTCCTTAGGGTTTCAAGCGTAGGCCTAGGAGGCTATAAAAGGAACCCTCTGGCTCCTCATAATTCACGCCTCCCCCCCTCTCCCTCTCTCTGTTACTCTGCTGGATCATCTTCTCCATTGCTTGGGTGTGACTTGCATTTGAGGCATGATCATTTTGCTGCTAGCTTCAAGAACAATATCAAAAGGTTGGTTATTCTTGATTTGATCTTTAGAAATTATTATTGGCCTTAGGGTTTTAGTTAATATCTTCATAGAAGAAAACATAAATCTTTCTAGGGTTACATGTGAACCATAAGAATTATTTGTTCATTGTTTGCTAGAAAACCCTTCAATATATTCACCAAGGTTGTTACCATTGTGAAGTAGAAGTTGTGTATGGCTTCAACTATTCTTTCAGAATGTTGAAGTGAAGATGTGGCAGAGAACGAGAAACAATGACGAGAGGAGTTGCACAAAGATAAATGATAGAAATTCAAGTTGATCGAGCCTCAAAATGGTTTTTTGGTTATGTTGTTAACATTTGGATCTATGTTGAACCTAACTATATATTTCAAGGAATCTTTATTCAAATTTAAATTACATATTTCACGGAATAATTATCTTAGTATAAAAGGTAATTATTGCCTATAAATACAAAAAGGGAGGCGTCAAACATGTTACACTCAAAATACCATAAAGACTCTTATTCTCCGGTTCTCGATTATTCACTCTTACACGTACGTAATAACTTTATCATTGGAGTGTATTATCAGGTTCCGACCCGAGATTACGGTTAAGAGATTCTTTTAGGTATTGTTGACATTGAGATCAAAGCTATCTTGCAGCTGCAAACTTTCTCAATGATCTAGGTATTCATCATTGACGCCATCCATATGACCCGAGCATAACAACCACCATTTTGGCCCAAACACGATCTCTACAAGTTCGTGGTTTGCAAAGCCAAAATGTCGATAGACTGAAGTGTTTAAAAGGAAACCCCAAACACAATCATCTTGAAGGTAGAATCCAATTACGTTTATTTTTAATGGCTAATTACAAAAAGACAATATATTTTATCACTTTTTATGGTTTAAGCGTCAATTTTATTTGTTTTAATAAAAACACCAATTTCTGGTGAAAACTTTTAACCCGACCATGATGACCTGAAGAAGTCAGTCAACAATGGTTTCGATAAAACTTTTTACCTAAAATTGGTGGTTTTTTCGACAATTATGACCTACAAAACCGGCCATTATGACCTGCAAAACTAACTCTAACTGGTGACAAGGGCGGTTCTAGTATTGTGCACTGGGGGGGCTGTGCACCGGCTCAACTTTCGCGGGTATTTGTAAAAAAAAAAATTTATTTTCTAGTACGTTGCACTTCCTCGAAAAAAAATGAGACCCACTAATATGAAGATGTAATGAATCGTTTTACCAAAATGAGTATACGAAGATGTGAAATTTAAATAGTACTCGTACTTGTAAGCGTTTTTTTGGTTATTATTATGTACTCGTACTTGTAAACGTTTTTTTTGATATTATTATGTTTGATCGTAAAAAAAAATTTATGTTATTATATATTTACATTCTGGGAAATTTTTTTTTGCACCCCTAGTGATAATTCCTGGATCCGCCACTGACTGGTAATAAATAAATAATGTCTTCGATGAAACTTTTTCAAAAATTAGTGACTTTTTCTGAATCTTTTAAAATTTGGCGATTAAACCGATTTTTAGACAAAATAACCTTATATTTAATCTTCCTAAATCCTAATATATTTAATCATCCTGACATTATGATTTTTAATTATACTATTACTTTTCCAATTTTGTCTCTCCTTCCTACTGTATGTATACTATATACATACACAATCAAAATATGAGAGGCCAAATCTTTGGCAATTGAGGTCTGATCATTCTTGTTCTAGTTGTCAATAAAACAAATTCTAAACACATTTCCCCATCAAAAATTGGTATTGGGAAGATTTCCATTCGAGTTAGAGGGTGTCTTGGGTTGTTCGTGGTTTCTATTTCAAGAGAATAATCAGAGGTGTGAATCTGACTAATTGTGTGACAATTCAATCAATTTTTTACATGATGATTGATTGATCAAGAAACAACACATGAAGGACGAGTTAAGACCAAGAAAAGCATAATCTTTTAGCAACTATGGGTCTTTTTACAATTAGACGATCGCGTACAGTAACTGGGAGTCCTATTACACCTAAGGCCAACTTCAATTCACCAAACCAAGGTTCATCTCGTGTAGTGATTGTGGACTCGTACAAGGATATTGAGTAGACGGTTGATGTATCAGACTCGACCCTCTCTTTCGTAGCATGCATTCCCATCCGTGTCGCAACTGATTCGGTAAGCTACGTGTCCGGTCCACGGAGAACTGCCTTCGGTCCCCCAAACTGACTTACTCGTGGCAACCTTCCAACGCCGGTTATGACACAATATTGAGACATTTGTGCCATAGAAACGAGGGTCCTCTCTCTCTTTTTCTCTTTTTTCTTCCTTCTTCGTTCTTCTTTTTTCTTGTGAGTTGCATACCGGATAATCTAATAGAAAGAAACCCATTTTTAACCTAATTACCAAAAAATCATTTTCTTGTTTATTGAGGTGATCAAATTTATAGAAGTGGTGCTTGATTGGACGATTATCTATCTATGGATCACAACCGAATGTTGGAATAACTCCATGAACAAACAACCGGTACCATAAAGAAGCACTAATGGTCATAAACTAGACCTATTGTGAATTCGTGATGTTTGTAGTAGTTTAAAGTTTAATGAAGGAAAATTTGTTTTATTGCTTAAATTAAATGCTGGCAAGGTGCCAGGCTTAAAACTTAAAAGAGTACAATTAGGAAATACAGGCCCAGAAAGGTTATACCATGAAAGCCAGTCTAACATCTATATTTTTTGCAGCAGTTTAAACTAACGAAAGCATAAAAAATCTACCAAAAATCCATTCATAAAACTAATGATCAGTACATCTATAAAACGAACTAAATTCAAGATGCTATGGGTTTTCGACAAATAGGGCAACTCCTATTAACCCGCAACCAGTCGTTAATGCAATGGGCATGGAACGAGTGTTGGCAAGACACCACAACTTTGATCGTCTCCTTCTTTTTGAAATTCTCGATGCATATCACACATTCATTGTTCTTGCATGTGCTGTTATCGTATATTTGCTCCTTCACAACGTCACCAATATCATAACTACTATGCCCCGCCCCTACTTGTCGATCAAGGTTTACCGGTCGTATCTCCGTCATCACAAGGCGGCTGACAGCAGTGGTTGTTGGCGGCGTTCGGGTTGGTGCTCTTCTTCTAGTTTCAGTATCATCGACGCTAAATCGTTGATTATACTCTCTCATGCACCAAACAAAATCTACAAAATGTAGGAAGCACTGGCGGATTCAATATAGAGCACCCGGGGGGCGGTGCACCTGCTAAAAATCGTGTACGGAGTGGAAAATTTTTTTTATTTATTTATTTTCTATTAGGTGCAACGGTACGAAAAAAATTGTGCACCCGCTTAAATAATAAAATGTCACCCACCCACTATTGTGCACCCGCTACTGATAAATCCTGTATCCGCCCCTGGTAGGAAGGGAATGTAAACGATGGTGCTGGCAATACCAATGGTTAATATAATGTAGATAAGTGAGCCATATGATAAGGATCATCAGTCATGGCTAGCCGATGGATTAGCTAGGGCTAACTGGCTAAGTAAGCTTCTTTGCAACTGAAATTGCGAATTTGTGATAATACAAAATTTATATAATGATGGAGATTAAATACAAGAGAGAAGAACCAGGTTGATCGATTGATTCGGGGGCATGCATGATCAGCTTGTTAATCTTTTGATGTGATTCATATCTTATAAGGAGACATCTTGTTTGATTTTTTTGTTGGGAATTATCTGTTATTAGTTATTTTCAAATTCAATGATAACCTTAATTAAAAGAAGAAAACCGAAACTACAGCACATTAAACCAGGTTATTTTGCTTCAATAGGATAGGGATATTGTTTCAAATTTGGTATTTATCGATAGGAATATGATTTAAATTTTGGTAGAAACCGGGTTGGTTCGGTATGCTTTTGAAATGGGTCAGAAAGTGCATTAGGGCTTTACGGGTCATGGCTAGGCCAAGAAAATGGATTCCGGTAATATTTTCTATCTTGAAAGCTCGAGTCTTTTAAGAGGGTTCATGTCAATAAAATATCTTAATATTTTACTTCATGGATTCCGGTAATCTTTTCGATTCTTATTTAGTTGATTTTATCATTTCTTAAGAAAGAGGGGAAGAATTTTTTTAACCATTTATTATTAGGACATAATTGTCTTTGAAAACATAATAATAATAATAATATTATTATTATTAATATCGGTGGTGATAATTTAGTTAACTAATACATTTGGTTGCTTTTTATTATGTGATTGTTGTTTTATGTAAGTAATAATCATTTATACTTTCAAATAATTGATGATACTAAAGATTATATACTGGGGTTTGTTTATTTAATTTTGAGATAAACTTTATTTTTTATATCAACTACTTTTTGTTATACACACACATTAGAAATGTTTAAGGTCATGCTCAGCATGACCTACAAAAGGTAATTTTGGTATTTTTCTGAATCTTTGAAAATAAAATATATTGTTATTATTGATAAAAAATAAAATTACATTGATGTTAAGGATAAAGGATGTTAATTACATTTCTGAGTTGTCAACTGACTATTGATAGGGAAATAAAAACCATTGGTGTTATGAAACCAAATAAGTTACAATGTTATTATTTGTAAAAACTAAAACCGGTCATTTTATGACCACATCTTACATCCTGCAATCTGAAGCTAAATTTCCATCACATCATTTAGTGTAGTTCCACCTAGGGGTGGTAAATCGGACAGTCGCTTCGTGTATTCGAGTAACACGATACGACACGAATTTGTTTTCTTAACCCGATCGACATGACACGACATGATGTCGTGTTTTTTTTTTTGCTAACACGAACACGACTAAATTAAAACATGAAAAACCCGAAAACACGACAAAAAACATAAAATAGCCATTTGCATAATGTCATCCATAAATTAATACACGACAAAAGGTAAAACGCGAAAACACGATAAACATGACATAAAATGGTACTAGAATGCTTCAAAATAATAACATTTAGTTTTTATTTAATTTAATATTTTTAGGTTAATATTTATTATGTATCATTTAATAATGTGTATAATTTCGAATTAATAATGTGTTATATTATCGGATTAATAGTGTGTTATTATGAGTTTAATTTCGTGTCATTATCGTTTTACTATCGTGTTATTATCGTCTGTGATTTTGAACACGAAAACGACACAACACGAAGTCGGATTTTTTTTCCGTGACACGAACACGAATTCCAATTTTGATTTCGTCCCAATTTCGTTTCGTGTCGTGTATTTTTGTCGTGTCGTGTCACCTTTTGCCACCCCTAGTTCCACCCCCAATTTACTCATTTATTACCTTAACTAACCAACTATTTATCCTCGTGATATCATGTCAAGCCCCATGATTTATTTTTTGGGAGTATATAGGGCTATATCTATCTTTGTTATAGTTAATTTCATTTTTATTTATTGAACTAATTATTGTTAATTATATTAAAATAATATGCTCATTCGATAAACTAATATGGTTAGAAATTAGCCATAAATTTTCATAAAATGATATGTCTAAAAGATTACAATAAATTTTATAATTTATTTGTTTATTATCACATTCTACTTTGGCTTTTTTCTATTACGACATTAACGACATATAGTTCTTACTATAGATAACTAGAAACGTTTTATAAACAAAAAGGGTTGTAAGAATAAATTATTTTTTGAAAGAGTGAATAGTAGCCTCGTCGACCTTCGTTCAAACCCGGCGGTGTTTCTTCTCCTTGATTAGTAAGCCTCGTCAATCTTCGATCCTAAGAAACCGACCTACGTCTTCCTTCCTCCATTTTCTCTCTTGCTTTTCTCCCATTTTCATTTGCCACAAAAGCGACAAAGCTGCACTGAGATATCCTGACAAATTAGGGCAAATCGTTTTCGCATAATTCGATTTGATCTCTCTGTGTTTCGACAATGGCGGGGAGGTCAGGATCATCGATGACGATGACCGTCACAAACACACCGGCCAAAGATCTCGCGTATACGAATTGCGCATATTGTTCCCCTTCCGATCTTCGTCAATTTATTGATCCTGGATCTAATCTCGCTCTCGCTCTTGTTGGTGACGTGTTCGTTCTGTCTATAGCATATCCTTCTCATTTTTGTTATCGTATATGCATATATATTATGTTTGAAATGCTGATTATTGAATCTCGTGATGTATGAAATTTTCTGAAATTGGATGATTCTCTGTTCGTTATAGGCATTTCTCATAGATATAACTGATTGGATACAACCTATGAATGGTAATGCCCTGTAATACTTGAACTCAGTATACTATTCCGCTACTCAGTCTCTGGATGTCTCTCTCCATTTTCGGATTTTTCAAGCGAGAGAGAATGATGAGAAGTTTCACTTCTTCGACTGTGCAATCTTAAAGTTTGCCGCTCACGCAGTATACTATTCCGCTACTCTTCTGTTATTGTCTGTTCTCAAATAAATGACCTTAGTAGTGGCATTTTATCTCTGGATTGACCGCTTTTCATGTGATCGTTTGAGCTAGATAGCTAGTTAAACAATTAAGAATTTAAATTTTAATAATCATATGCTAACTTCACTTACATAAAGTGATTACTCGGTATTAATTATTTGTTTCGTTGTATAATACCATACGTATATTGTTGCCACTGCTGTCAGCCCTGTAATTTTGTTATGAGGAAGATCTAGTTTGTGCTAAATGTTGTAGTTGTAACATCTGCTGACAGCTGTAGATCGGATTTGCTCCATTAAGTCCATGTATGTAGGAGCTTTCATAGATCAATTGAACTATGACTGGTAAGAGACTGATAATTCTTTAGCTCTTGTTTCAATATTGAAACTCGGGACTTTTGGTTCCTTGCTCTTAGGGAGTTTCTTCAATCGAATTGAACTAGTTTCCTAGAACCTTGTTTATATACACCTCTGTGAAAACTTGTCTGTGCTTGTGTTTAAAATTGGGAATCCTTGTTCTTGGGAGAGTTTATTTATTTCATTGAACTAATAGTCAACAAAATGCTGATATATAGCTTGAAAAACTTAATTGGTGCTTTGAATAGGTTTTATAAATGTAAAGAAAAGAAATTCATGTTCAAATTCAGAATGATTATAGTGAATTGATATAAAGGACGGAAATCTAATACAAATATCTTTCGGTTCTCAGATGTCAAAGTTGCAATCAGATGATATTTTTTAAGCATAGTTAGGTTTAAGATGACAAATATCTTTTGGTTCTTTATATATTTAACTGATCCATTGGAACATAATATAACTTCTGTTATCATGTTATCTATAAGAAAACACTTCACTGGTTAACCCTTAACTGAAACAAACTCCATATGATACCATACAAAAAGGGCAAATTGGTCTTAATGCCATCCAACGACGTCATGCAAGAGTTTCTACTGGAGATTCAGTATCTGTTAGCAGGTATGTGTTTATTGTTACTCTACTGTAAAAACTAAATTTGTATTAGCATTTAGCACTTTACATATCCCACCAACCATTTCAGGTTTGTCCCACCTGAAGATTTCAACATTGCCTTACTTACCCTCGAGTTGGAATTTGTAAAGAAAGGGAACAAAGAAGAGCAGGTATATCTCCTACTTTTAACTTCTTGTCTTTGAAATTGCATGTTTCAGACTTTCACTACTCAATTTTGACTTTTATTCATTTGCAGGTTGATGCTGTGCTTTTAGCTCAAAAGCTACGAGAAAAGTTTATAAACCAGGTTATGACAGCTGGACAAAGGGTAACTTTTGAGTTTCATGGCAACGGTTATATCTTCACAGTTGCCCAAGTTGCTGTTGAAGGCCAAGAAAAAACAGACATTGAAAGAGGCTTGCTTTCATCTGATTCCTACATTGTGTTTGAAGCCTCCAATTCTAGTGGAATAAAGGTATTGTTTTCCATTTGACTGGTCAATAAAATACCCGTGTGTTTGTTGACTTCGATTAAAATTTTCTTTATTTGCAGATTGTGAACCAACGTGAGGCTGCTAGCAGCAATATTTTCAGGCACAAGGAGTTTAACCTTCAATCATTGGGCATAGGTGGTTTGAGCAATGAATTTGCAGATATTTTTAGAAGAGCTTTTGCTTCTAGGGTTTTCCCTCCACATGTGGCAAGCAAGTAATGTCCTGTTAATATGTCATAATTTGTATTGTAGTCTATATAATTATTTGTTTAAAGTTTATTTTATTAATCTTTATGCATTAGATTGGGTGTAAAGCATGTCAAGGGAATGCTGTTATATGGTCCACCTGGTACTGGCAAGACTCTAATGGCTCGTCAAATTGGAAAGATGTTAAATGGAAGGGACCCAAAGGTAAAAAAATTCATGTATTTTTACTTTTTTGTAAACATATTGGAAAGAAAAGATTATTAATTTGGTTGCTTTTTTTTTTGGTTGATTTCAACAAATTTAGATTGTAAATGGGCCTGAAGTGCTGAGTAAATTTGTTGGTGAAACTGAGAAGAATGTGAGAGACTTATTTGCTGATGCTGAACAAGATCAAAAATCACGAGGTAGGAATAAAATAATAAAATAATAATAATAAATCTTGACTTTTATAAAATATTGTTGAAGTCTTTACTGTTTTGTTAAATCTTTTCAGGGGATCAAAGTGACTTGCATGTGATCATTTTCGATGAAATTGATGCAATTTGCAAAGTAGGTTAATTCCATATTTTAATAATCAACTTTTTTATCTATACATTTAATTTCCAAATATTCAGCATAATCTTTTTTCATAAATTTGCAGTCCAGAGGTTCTACTAGGGACGGCACAGGGGTGCACGATAGCATTGTGAATCAGCTTCTTACAAAGGTTTGACCAACCATTTAAAGTCAAACTCAATGACCAACTAAAAAAAATTAATAATTAACAATGAATTTCAAAAATCTCTTTTTTAGATAGACGGTGTGGAAGCACTTAACAACGTGTTACTCATTGGTATGACAAACAGAAAGGATTTGCTTGATGAAGCTCTTTTGAGGTGAGTCCACTAAAAAAGGTCTTAAAAATCTTGTTAACTAACTTATACCATGTTTGCTGAGGTGTCATCTTCTAATTGGTTAGGCCTGGTCGTTTAGAAGTCCAAGTGGAAATCAGCCTTCCAGATGAAAATGGCCGTTTCCAAATTCTTCAAATTCATACAAACAAAATGAAAGAGAATTCTTTCCTAGCTCCAGATGTCAACTTGCAAGAACTTGGTATGTTTTATTTATTTATTAAAAAACAATAAACACGTGTAAATAATAATAATATATCATATCTATAATGTTTTATAATTTTGTAATGGTAATGGAGTATAGCTGCAAGAACAAAGAACTACAGTGGAGCAGAACTCGAAGGTGTTGTGAAAAGTGCGGTTTCTTATGCTCTCAATCGCCAGCTCAGCCTTGATGATCTTACAAAAAAAGTAGATGAAGAGAGCATAAAAGTCACCATGGATGATTTCTTGAATGCTCTTCATGAAGTTATTCCTGCATTTGGTGCTTCCATGGATGATCTTGAACGTTGCAGGTATAACAATTACCTAAACTTTATTATTATGTCTATATTTCCTTTTTTTCTTTACCTTTTTCTAATAAATAAAAATTGAAATGAATGACACAGACTCAATGGAATAGTTGATTGTGGTCAGAAACATGATCATATCTTCAAAAGAACAATGCTATTAGCAGAACAAGTTAAAGTTAGCAGAGGTAGTCCACTTGTCACAGTTCTTCTAGAAGGTCCTAGTGGCAGGTAATTTGTGCTTTAATAATAAATAATAAAATTATAAATAATGTAAATATAATTTGTCTTAACTTTTTCTTTTTTGGCAGTGGTAAGACTGCAATGGCAGCTACTGTTGGTATTGGTAGCGATTTCCCCTATGTGAAAATTGTAAGTTTTATTTTTTTATAAAATTAATTTATTCACTCATGAAGTTAATTTTATCACTTTTGAAATTGTAGATTTCAGCTGAATCAATGATTGGCATCAGTGAAGCCAGTAAATGTGCACAGATTGTGAAGGTTTTAATCTTTTTCTGACTTATCTTATTTTTCATTAATTTATGATATATTATTCGAGTTGTTTTTCATGACAACACTTTTTATAGGTATTTGAGGATGCTTACAAGTCAACACTGAGCATTATTGTCCTCGATGATATTGAAAGGTAATTTAATTATTATCATAATTTAAATTTGTATAATTTGTATTTAACATTTTAACTAATGCAGACTACTGGAATATGTCGCAATTGGACCTCGTTTTTCCAACTTAATTTCTCAGACATTGATGGTCCTCCTCAAACGCCTTCCTCCAAAGGTTTTCCTTCTTATCTTGCTACTAATGTTCTTCCACATAGGGGCAATCTCGGAATTTTCTAGAAAGTGGTATTTTAACCTTTTTTTAACTTTCAGGGTAAAAACATGCTGGTGATTGGAACAACAAGTGAGGTGACCTTCCTGGAGTCAGTCGGCATTTGTGATGCTTTTTCGGTTACTTACCATGTTCCCACATTGAAAACCGAAGATGCTAAAAAGGTAAATTACTAATTTACTAATTTGTCCTTGTTATGCAATTTTTAATAATTATATGTTTTGATGTCTGTCTTTTTTCCAGGTATTGCAACAACTTAAAGTGTTCTCAGATGATGACGTGGATGCTGCAGCTGAGGCGCTTAATGATGTAAGATTCTTGATTTTTTTTAAACATTTAAGTTTTAACCAAATATTGTTATGTTGGTTATTTAAACAATTTGTTTTTTGTTGGTGTTATAGATGCCGATTAAGAGGCTGTACATGGTGGTGGAGATGGCGGCACAAGGAGAATCCGGTGGCAGTGCGGAAGCGATTTATGCCGGAAAAGAAACAATTCAAATCTCGCATTTCTACGAGTGCCTACAAGATATTGTTCGCTACTAGTCGTGTGGGGCCCACCGAGTATGATGAATATTTCTCCTTCTTATAGACTTGGTTTTGATTTGTATGGAAAACTCGAATTTTGTACGTTGGTTTTGTATTCTTTTCCTACATTTGTTTGGGTTATAGCAACCACGAGATGAGTTATGTGTGAAGGGCAGACTGATAGCTAATTGATCTGTGTTGACTTTTAGTGTTTATAACCATCTTTTTCTTTCTTTATGAGAATCTTAAGAACTTGGAACCGACTATCGGAAAAAGATTTTTTTAAAGCCAAGTTAAATCTATCTGTAGATTATAAAGTTGGACTTTAAATGGTGAACCTTTAGGATGCAAATACAAACCGCAAGGACAGGTTATAATAAGGCATAAATATACGAAAAACAGATTTTGCTGAATACTGTCGGCTACTAAAGTATGAGATGGACCTACCTGCAAATGACATCAAGTTCGTCAAAAAATGATCACATGCAAGTCACTTTGATCAGGTGGAACAATTTAGTAGAAAGGCAAAAGAATAAAAACTAACATGTCTAAAAGTCTAGATTCTAAGCAGTAGATCGTTCAACCTCGTGGGTTTTAATCTTGTTTAGCATCAGCAAATAAGTCCCTTAGGATATCGGGTATGGCGCCTTTCTTTCCACGTCCTACTTCAGCAGAAGGAGGCATAAGGAGGCTTCCACACCACAGGAGGATGGAGACCCACGACATTGATGTACAAGAAGAAGAGAGACGCAAAAAGATATTGGAGTTGGCTGCCGTTGCTGTGTCCACGAGGAGCCACATTGGTGTGGTCCATGTCGTGGAGGCTGTCCAGCTCAGCCCACGCTATCTGTCGTGGGTTCCATATCCCATAGTCTTAGGCTAAGGGGTGTGGTGACAACACCAAAAATGCAGCCACCTCATTGCCTTGTCAGTAGGACTTCCTCATCACTTACCCATAGAAATGATCACCATTCTAAGACTTCATTTAATTTCCACATCCCTATTTAATTTTATTATTTTTAATTAAAATAAAATATTTCATTAATTTAAAAAAACTTTACATTAATTAAAAAAACATTACATTAATTAAAAAAACTATCATGATAATTAAAAACATCACATAAATTAAATAAAACATCAATCTAAATATTTTTTACGAATTTTTTCTTTCATCACTTCAAGTGTCTTGACTAAAATGTCCAACTTGTCTGTCGACTTTTCTTTAGTTGACGATGACGTGGCAACTTGCTTCACTTTATTGTGTCTCATTGGTCAGCTAAGCGGTTCTTCTGTCGAAAAATCATCGTCATCTTCATTGAGGTTGATCGGAAATGTAGTCGTTTGATTCCGAGTTTCCGACGTCCTTGGTCGTTTTGAGCCCGAACCCGAATCCAATGTGGCTGATGAAACAAGTACCAATTTCGGCCTATTTTTGCAAACCTGTCACACTGTCAAGTGAGCAAAAGGTTTCCCATTTTGTTGCGCAAATTGTTCTAACTTCTAACACGATGTTGAAAATGTTAAAATCGCTTTCGCCGCTTCGATGTTGATTGCGTAAGGTGTTGTGGATGGCGGTGAAATTGGTACACGTTGCTCGTAACTTTCTCTATTTTTCACACAATCCGTCGTTATTCCGATAAATGCCTTCACCCATTGTTTCATCAAAATGTGCCAAATATTTTTTCCCATAAGATCTCAAAACTTTGGCTATTTCCTTTAGAGGCATCTTCCAAGATTGCTATACACGCTTTTGCCAAAGTTCTTTGTCTGCTGACCAAATTTTTGGACCTTTTTGCGTTGGCGTTGTTTAATTCGATGATTTCTTTTTCATCATTGTCGGTTCGGGTGGTTGCGTTTCCAGTATCGAAACCACATCGAGAGAGAATTTTGTTGTGGAGATTGAGTTGCTTGAACAGGTGGTGAATAAATTTTGTTCTGGAAATGGTAGATATTGGTACGGGGGTGAGAATTGGTATGATGATGGGTATTGGTTTGGTTGTAGATATTAAAAATTTACATAGTCATATACATTAGTGAATATACATGAGTGAGTGGTTTGGTTGATGATAGTATTACAAAATAACATATAATAATTGAACAGTAAGAAGTGAAAGAGTATGATTCTTCGTCCAAAAAATCTATATAATTGATAACATGAGCGAGTGGTTTGATAGTAGGAGCACATACATAAAGATGAGTCGCACGAATGGTTGCTAGAACAATGTGGAAATGGATATAGGCAATGTGACATCTATTTTGCAGAATCTAAAAGTTTTTAAACATCCTCTCATAATCCTCTCAAGATCAGAGTGGAAATAAGAGAAACAAAGATATACATGTGTAGCAAATGACTCAACGCTACAAACAAAAGTTGTTTGGGGTCCTACCGAAGTAGTTGGATAATTAGAGGAAGACATGAATATATTGAAATTAGAACATCCATCTATACATCCATTAGTAGATTTCATAGAATGTAAACATTGTTTTATACAATTATAGACCATTAATTAAAATGTTTTGTCTTCAGTTTGTAGAATTACAATCACCTAAATAGAAATTATAACAGTTTATAATGAATAGCGAGATTCTCTTTCCATGCCATTCATAATGAATGCCTCTAGTCTCATAGTATTTTTTTTTTTAGTTTTCTATTAAAACCAATAAACTTTTGAAAAATCTATATGTGGATGCTAAGATAAGAAGATTCATGGTATGTTCGACAACCGTACGTGCTTTTAACTTTATTTTAAACAAAAAAATTTAATCCAAAAACTTATTCATATAACCTTTTTAGAAGTTTTTAACTTTCAGTTTTATGTAATTTTACAAATTTAAAAATTAAGATTGTTGGATGACTACACGGGTGGTGTCGCCACACAGGAACACCACCTCCGAAGCGTGGTGTGGTTGTACATGATGGAGGTCATGACCCATTAGTAAATGGTGATTATATGACGCTAAAGTAATAACATTTTTAAAGTGATGAGGCGATATGAATATCTTATAACCTAACAACTATTTTTGTCAAACATCAATAAAAACTACATGTTCCAGCTACCCATTATCAACTTTGACTTAGTACCTATCATAATTTTCGGCTTATTATTAAATCATCGTTTTAACTAGAAAGGAGGTAACACGTATTAGGGCTGAGCATAGGCGGGTACCCGGCAAGTTTGACAGGAACCGGAACCGGCGGTTCTTTGTTTGACAGAACCGGAACCGCCTACGCCTACACCTACACCGGTTCCTTGGATTTTGAAACCGGTCCCGGAACCAGTTTCAAATACCCAACTTTTTTTTAGGGTTATTGTTATAATTACTCAACAAACTTCTGTCAAATATTTTAAAAAATTCCTAAACAATAATTTATGCTCTCTATATCCTTAAACTCATAAATGACCTTTTAAAAAAGGGTATCATGCTTTATTTCCCGGTGAATCCGGTTACCAGATCATGAGTAGATATATTGATTATTTAATATTTCTAAAAATTGAAAAGATGCCCTAATACTTACCACTTCTTCACGCATACCCATTTTCTTCTTTTTGTTCATGCCTCCAATTAAGATCTAAATCGCCGGCTAAGCAACACCGATTATTCCTCCAATAGGACACTCAAAGGCCAAAGCCAGTTCCGATTCCATACACCTGAAAATTTTGATTTAAGCGATTATGCTTCTTCATTCTCGAACTCCGGCTACAGCGGAATCTCCCGGCTAGAGCGGAATCCCAAGCAGCAGTTCTTCATTTTTCGCTTCTTTCTTGTTGAACATACGCAAAAAAAAAATTGATTTAAGCGAAGATTGAGCCGCTGGAGATAACCGATTCCATACCAATTCATCGTCCTAAGTGAAGATTGAGTCGTCGGAGAATTGTACCGGTGTCTGACTTTGAGATTTCTCTCCCCAGTCACTTCAACAGATGGACTGCCGTTACCGGCAACAGAATCGGTGATCTCACTCATCTTCTCCCGTGAAGAAATCATCCTCCATGACCTTGTGATTCTGATTGCGAGGAGCTTCTTTGGAAGAGAAGCTTGCTTTCCTGCATGAAACACGTCATGCTTTTGGAAGAACAACTTTGCTTCTAAGCGGCGATGCTTCTCTTGGATCTTTCCATGTCGGTGTAGTGCAAACATTAGTAGAACATATTCTTTTACCAAGAATAATCGCAGGGTCTAGTGTTGGATCTGTTATGTGTGCTGTTGTTGCAACAAGGTCATAGCCAGAGCTTCAGATTTCTTTGAAGATTCACTTCATTCGTTATAGTTTTTTGACCAATTGGGTGGAGTTTTTAGTATCTTTAAAAGGGTTATGACATTGGGAGTAGTTCATGACATTAGACGATTACAAGTTATATTAAGAAACTTGACAAATAATCTTATATTTCAAGAAGCTTATGACATGACTGGTCGTGTTCTTGGAATAACAGTATGTTCTCCAAGAAAACATGAACCTCCAAGATGTCATAACTACTTGACTTCACCTCATGTAGTTATATGGAGTGCAGTTACTGCCTCTTGTGCTTTTCCAGGTCTTTTTGAAGCTCAAGAACTCATGGCAAAAGATCGAAGTGGTGAAATTGTCCCGTATCACCCACCTTTCCATTGGGGCCCTGAAGAGACCAAAAGCAGTTCAACACGCAGATGGATAGATGGTAGCTTGAAGAAATCATCCTCCAGAGTCCCGACGCGGGTGAGCTGGAGGCAGAGCCATCTGCGTGTTGAACTGATTTTGGTATCTTCAGGGCCCCAATGGAAAG
The DNA here is from genome assembly GCA_023525715.1 of Cichorium intybus. NCBI lineage: Eukaryota > Viridiplantae > Streptophyta > Magnoliopsida > Asterales > Asteraceae > Cichorium > Cichorium intybus. The sequence goes on from CM042012.1 coordinate 133,680,242, forward strand.
GTGGGTGATACGGGACAATTTCACCACTTCGATCTTTTGCCATGAGTTCTTGAGCTTCAAAAAGACCTGGAAAAGCACAAGAGGAAGTAACTGCACTCCATATAACTACATGAGGTAGGGGAAGTGGGAGAGGGAGGTGAGTGATATCGAGAGATGAAGGATTTTATGGAAGGATCGTTATCGATGAAGGAAGTGAGGGAATGAGTTAGCAAAATCGATGTTAACTCATAGAGAAAGCAAAAAGAATTGAAGGAAAGTAGGAGAAACATAAAGAAGTTACTGCGGGTGGAGAAGAAAGGACTAAATAGAAATGAACTGAACATTGAATACATTCCACGTCAGCTTCTTCACCGGTTCAACCAGTGACCCTTCCAAAAAGGACTAAATAGACACGATTTTTTTTTTCACTTTAATGGTTTAAAACAACGAAAATAAAGTTAAGGGACCTTTTAAAATATTTTTAGATACTTTGTTGGACCATTAGCTCAATAACCCTTTTTTTTTATCTAAACTTTACGTTATTGGTCATTTACAAATTAACAACTTCCACAAAACCGTGCAACATGTATAAATCCAAAGATAATTAACAACAAAAATGATAATGTTAATCCTATAAGCCTTATAACATTATATAATATATCTTCTTAATCTAATATGTCGACTATAGATATAGAAATGTATATATATTCACTTGAAACATGTCGACTACATAATTTAATTAGAAACAAATCAAGACATAAGTATACCAAAATTACTTTAAGGGATTTGGTCCTACTTCATTTCGTCCACTATTTTTCCTCAGGCTATTTTATTCTCTGAGATTTACACACATAGAAACATAAACCTAACCCAATATGCTTAGTGAACTCATGTGTTTCATGCACAAATACACCTTAAATCAATTATGGTGTGTAATTAAATTGGTATCCAACAGGTAACGGTTCAAAAAAATTGAGAACCGAAACCAAAACAGTTTTCAATTTCAAATTTTAGGAACCAAAACTGAAACTGTTTAATACGTTCCAGTTCCGGTTCAAAAAACGGTACCCTGTTTCGTTGATCAAAGGGAAAATGACTTATTAGGGTAACCAACTAGTTGATTTGTTCATGTTTAGTCACTTTCTTTTTTTTCGTGCTTTATTTGCCATTGAACTATCTATTTTGTTCATGATACGTCATTACGACCTGTAATAGCAGGTTACAGCATAATTGACATTTATTTTGTTCACATTTGGTCACTTTCCTTTTTTATTCGTGCTTTATTTGCCATTAATTTAATTTATTTTTCCACTTTTATTCGTGCAGATCTGAAATTACTATTTTGCCCTTTTTAATTTATTTTTCCATTTTTATTACATTTTAAGGATTTTTTATTAATGACTTTTAATTAAAAATAAATAAGAAAACAACCCACCACCGTCTCTCTCTATCTGTCTCTCTCAATTAATAAAACCTGCAACTAAACACACACACACACACACACTTTACAACTAAACACACACACACGCACTTTGCAACTAAACACACACACACACACGCACTTTTCGTTACAAGCCAACGATTCAACCAACTAAGCATGCTACGAAAAACTTCTTGGATTAAATCAGACGAGCCATTAAGAAGTTTTTCGTAGATGGTGGATTAAATCAGACGAGCCATCAAAGTTGGTTTGGAGTGCTCTTCCCTCTCATCATCTTTGTCCAGATCTTTGCTATAGATGGTGGTGATGTTTGTGTTTTTAGTTGCAAAGTGCGTGCGTTTGTGTGTGTTTAGTTGCAAAGTGTGTGTGTGTGTGTGTGTTTAGTTGCAGGTTTTATTAATTGAGAGAGACGGAGAGAGAGAGAGAGAGGCGGTGGTGGGTTGTTTTCTTATTTATTTTTAATTAAAATCCTTAAAATGTAATAAATATGGAAAAATAAATTAAAAAGTGCAAAATAGTCATTTCAGATCTGCACGAATAAAAATGGAAAAATAAATTAAAAATGGAAAAATAAATTAAAAGTGTGTGTGTGTGTTTAGTTGCAAATTTTATTAATTGAGAGAGACGGAGAGAGAGAGAGAGAGAGGCGGTGGTGGGTTGTTTTCTTATTTATTTTTAATTAAAAGTCATTAATAAAAAATCCTTAAAATATAAAAAAAATGGAAAAATAAATTAAAAAGGGCAAAATAGTCATTTTCAGATCTGCACGAATAAAAATGGAAAAATAAATTAAAAATAGAAAAATAAATTAAATTAATGGCAAATAAAGCACGAATAAAAAAGGAAAGTGACTAAATGTGAACAAAATAGATGTCAATTAGGCTGTAACCTGCTATTACAGGTCGTAAGGATGTATCATGAACAAAATAGATAGTTCAATGGCAAATAAAGCACGAAAAAAAAGAAAGTGACTAAACGTGAACAAATCAACTAGTTGGTTACCCTAATAAGTCATTTTCACTTTATCAAACCCTAACGTGTATTGAAAAAGAGAGTGAACTTGATGAAGGAAAAAAGTAGCGTACACCGTGGAGTTAGGTAGTGCAAATCTGACACCGATTTCCATATTTATGTTACAATCAAACCAATAAGAACCCTCCACGTGGACACGACAGAGTTGTTAAACACCACCAAGCCCACGGAACCGGCCAACGATTCCTTCCCCAATGCCCAAAATCCTCCCCCTCTCTACTTTTGTCACTAACAAGTCTAGAGAGAGAAAGACGATGACAGTGAGCAATTGTCGCCATTAATAAAGCTCCCACACTCAATCTTCGCTTTCCATTTCCCAATTTTCTTCTTCTTCTTCTTTTGTTTCTTTAAATTTAGTCTACAGGTTTTGTGTGATCGCCCATGTCCTAAAACTCGAATCTTCGCACCGTCGAGCTGCTTTTCCTTATAATAATCGAAACCCCTTTCCGAAAGATGTTCTTCTCTTTCCCCGATTGCTAATTCACCATTTCTGTACCAATTCCTTTGTTAGAATTTTGATTTTGTTGGCCGTTTGTTGCATCTGATGTTTAGTTTCGACTCATCTTATCATCAATCACCAATCAACTCTTCATCGAGCTCGATCCCTTCAAATTTCCTTCACCCCACATATTCCTGCTCCTTTTCCCGTTTGAATTTCATCAAATTCCGCCTAAAAATCTGATCTTTTTTCTCGATTTGAGAAATGGGGGATCGATTAAGGTCAGCCACGTTAGATGACTTGCCTTCGCATTTGATTTTTGAAATCTTGACATCCGGGGCCCAATTGGGCGGTGTGGATCTCGCCTGTTTGGAGCTAACTAACACAACTTTTCGAGGTAGCTACGGATTAGTCCCTCACAATTTAAGGTCTTTGGTTGACTTTGCGGCTTTTCAGCTTTGTGGGTCACATTCTATATACGTTTCCTTGAGTAACAGAGCTCAAGAAGAGCTCTTAGCTCGATGCGGCGGTAACTGGAAAAGGGTTTTGAGGTTCTTGCAATCAGTCAACCAGTATTCCGACATCGTTGAGACCTCTTCCGGCAATGTACGATTTCTAGGGTTTTTTTATTATTCCGATTATATCTTTGTCATTTCTTCTTAAAATTGTAGTATGTATAAAGACCCAAACCTAAATCTTTACTGAAAATAAGAACCATTATCGATTTTCATGATTGATTGATGATTTTTCGACGACTTTAGCAGATGCAAATTAGGAGCGGAAGGTATCACACATTACTGATAAAAGATTCAACGGTTTACTCATGTGGTTCAAGTTTATGTGGTGTTCTTGGTCATGGTCCCGAAACAACGCAATGTATCGCATTCATTCCGATCAAATTCCCATATCCCGCCTACGTAACGGACGTTTCCGCCTCCCATAATCATGCTGCCTTCGTGACAAAATTGGGCGAGGTTTCTTTACGTCTCTATCTTCATCTTTCACAGACTTTTAATCGTTATACAAATCTCTAACGATATAATATTATATAGGTGTTCACATGTGGTGATAATTCGTCGTTTTGTTGTGGGCATAGCGATACAAACCGGCCAATATTCAGACCTAGACTCGTTGAAGCACTGAAAGACGTTCCATGCAAGCAGGTTGCCGCCGGCGTTAGCTTCACCGTGTTTCTCACAAAAGAAGGTCAAGTATACACATGTGGGACCAGTGTACACGGTCAACTCGGCCATGGTGACACCCTGGACAGACCGTCACCGAAACTTGTCGAATCACTTGGAACCATCGGTCCAGTGGTTCAGATAGCCGCCGGTCCAAGCTATACCCTTGCGGTCACTAACGATGGAACCGTTTACTCATTTGGGTCTGGTTCCAATTTCTGTCTCGGCCATGGCGAACAGCACAATGAACTCCGCCCTAGGCCGCTCCTATCTTTCAGGCGGAAAGGAATCCATATTGTTCGTGTTTCCGCTGGCGATGAACATGTGGTCGCACTCGATTCCAACGGATTCGTAATTCCATTCCACCCTTCTCATTACACGACTCACCATCTCCAATTAACTTAACAATTCCATAATCTGATTTCAGGTTTACACATGGGGAAAAGGCTACTGTGGTGCACTTGGACATGGCGATGAGATCGATAAGACCACACCGGCGCTTCTAACCAGCCTCAAGAATCATCTTGCTGTACAGGTATGAACATACGAACACTGTTAACAAGAATTTTTGGGTTAATTTCTTGGAGATTATATGTTTTTCTTGGTTACAGGTGTGTGCGAGCAAGAGGAAGACGTTTGTATTGGTGGATAATGGGTGTTTATATGGATTTGGATGGATGGGATTTGGGAGTTTAGGGTTTCCGGATAGGGGTGTATCGGATAAAGTGTTGAAGCCTAGTATGCTTTATAGTTTAAAAGATCATCATATTTGTCAAGTGAGCACTGGTTTGTATCATTCGGTTGTGGTTACGAATCGAGGCAGGATATTTGGATTTGGGGACAATGAAAGGGCGCAACTTGCACATGATAAATTAAGGGATTGTCTCCACCCGACTGAAATCTTGGTTGAAGAAGGAAGTGAAAATGGTGGATTTTGTTTGTAATAATAATAGATAGGTATTGGGTTTGTTTGTGTTTAATATTGTTGTAATAATTAAATGTGATATTGATGTATTGGATTCGAGCTAGTTATTGTCTAGAGAATATTTGAGAAATCAATTGTGAGAATAACAAGGTTGTATTATAAGTGGAAATGGTTGAGAAATAGGTTGAATAACAAGTTTTGAAAAATGCCCTTCCTAGTTCAAACTTCAACATGGGACAATCCATCTCTCATATCGATATAGAAAAGAAACGGAGGGCGTGTTTGGTTGATGATTATAGCGGGATCTAATGGAATTGGAATTTAGGATTCCATTCCAGTTGATGATTATAGCGGGATCTAATGGAATTGGAATTTAGGATTCCATTCCATGGCTTGTTGCTTGTCAAATAAATGGAATTCAAATTCTATGGTTTTCCTTCAAATTCATATTTGATGGATTTTACCATAGCGGATGGTGATGGTGAAAAGAATTTAATTTCATTTTTATTAAAATACCATTACAAACATTGCCATTAACACTACCAAAATCTTATAAAATGGGATAAGGAGAGGTACTTAGTAAGTAGACCCTATTGATGGTAGGAAGACTGCTTTCGATATAAAACATCTAAAATAAGAAAATAAATAAATTTTTCCTTGCTCGAGGGCCTACAATAAAAATATCTCCAACAATGTGAAATATTAGCTCAATACAGAGAATAAAGATAAAAGATAAAGATAGAAAATAAGGAGGAAAAAACAAGGATTAAGTTTAGTCTCATTAATGTCTCATGCTTATAGGACTCCTGGCATAAAACAAGTATCCATTAGCATGTTTAGTCTCATTAACTTCTCATGAAAAAGGCTTTGAAAAGCCCACCTAACAGTTTAAATATAATTGGAAGCAACTTAGTCATTGAAGGAAATAATTCATAACCGAAACCCTAATATTGCTTCTTTCCCATGCCTTAACAGTCGAAGGCCTATCCTCCTCTCTCCGTTCCTTGGTCGACGAACACAAGCAAGACGGTGGAAGAACAACTTTGATTTGTTGGAGTCTAGTAGCATTTTGTATCTACTCGTAGGAATAGCGATAGAGATAATCAAATCATGATTATTATCCCTATATCAAAGGATCCCTATATAGAAATGTATGAATCCTACACATCTTATGATTGATGTTTTTGGTTGGTTATTAGATGTCAAATTGGAATTGACTTTTGAGGTTTATAAAAATTAAATTATTTTATTCTGTTGTATAATTTATTCTTTAATTGTTTTTGAATTGTCTAAAGCCCAACACCATTGCTTTTATCCTTTTAGCAAAGTTTCAACTTGAAATCACCCCTTGGATGAAGATAGAAATATATAAACGAAAACTAGAAAGTCTAATATTGAGGTTATATTCAATGTCAAAATTTAAATATGAAGTACATGACCATGGAAAGAATACAAATGTTGATATAGATTAAAAATCTTGTGAATTTAGGCAGTGGTAATGCTATGGTTTACCTCTTGTGATCATGCGATCATGACTTGTATTTTCTTAGAAGAATTACACTACCATACTTGGATTGCGTCCCGGTTGTCCACAAAGCTTTGTCAAGTTCCATACCCTAGGAAGGTGCATCCTTTACCCCCCCCCCCCCCCCCCCCTCCCCCGGCTCAATGGGAACAACCCGTAAGGTAATTCCTACAAGTCAACCACTAATGGACAAACGACAAGCTAATTGTTCTAAATAGCATGCATGCATACCATCTCAATGAGATGCTCTCGTATTTAAAGGGTGCAGTAGATCCAAAAGATGGGTCATACGCGCCTACATTGTTCAACTCCTTTACCAATTGAAAAGTTAAAATCGGGATTTTTGAAGTAAGGCTATGACTTCCGACAGCAGTTTGCAAAGCAAGCCTATAATCATACGTTTGGTTTGAATAAACGAACGTTATAATCACAAACCAAGATATTTTGTCGATTGTTGTATCAAATGGATGTTATTAATTACTCATAAATTTATTTATTAAAATAAAGTAATATACAAGACAAGTTTCCAAACATATTTCTAAACTTATATCATTATTAACAAACTCAAGTCATGCAACGTGTACAAAATACAAAACAAATGTCAATCTCGATGCACATAAACTTAATGATTGAATTTGCAAGAACAATAAGTATTTATTCAGTCCCTTACTCATATAAACGTGTTCTAACTTTTTTCATAAAAATATTTTCAAACGGTGTTACGTACTGATACATTTTGAAACTTTATTTCCACAGTAATTGGGTAATACTTTCTTACTACACACCATATACATTTAACAAAAATGAGTTCAAAAATATAACGTTGACGATTGTCGAAAATATTTTTAATTTTTAGATTTTCGAACTCTTTTTGATGATTAAAAGTTGAACAAAATAGCAATTTAGACTAATTTATGCACATATTATGCATTATTTAACATACAACAACAAAACTCACAACAAAACCTGATATACGGCGATTTAAAGACTCATATCTTGTATAATTTTTTTGAGCTCGTTCTTAATCAGATGATTTTTGAAAGAGAAAACAAACTTTAAATAGGTGGGAGGAGAGCAATACAATTCGAACAAAATATTGTTAAACATGGTGTTTTGACGAGTAACCAACTTTTTGCACATTTACGTTTCATGTATTTTTGCTCTTTTCAATAAGAAAATAATTAAATAACGTTTCTTTCTATAAGAAGTTAAAACCAAAAGTTTATTTTATAATAATAGCCCACTTGTGAGGTTGTATTTGTAACAAAGTTTGTTTTATTAATATAATAAGAAAAGCCCAAAAGGCCGGGAGGTGTATCTTCCAGTAGGCCCAGTTCAGTTTCAATGTTATTACTCAATTGACTCAAAACTAGCTCCTATTTACAAAATTCCCCCTTCACATTTCCAGTTGTTTCAACATTGGCCCTCTTCATAACGCTAGTTGGTCATGCTCCGTAAATGTTTCTGAAAAACTTCCAAAATACCGGAAAACCTCACTATTCCGACCACGCTACCGTCTTCTTCAATCACCCACACGTAACTCACACGGTGTGCGATTGCCTGAATCATCACCGCTACCAACGAGCTTCGTGGATAGCAGACGATAGCCTCCGCCCTCCTCATTATCCTGGCGGAGTACCTGCATGACCTGTTGTACCTCCCGGACCTCGTGGTTGTCGGAGACGTTACCGATTCCTCGTCGGACGAAGATATGCTGCTACAATATGAAATTCCGGAGGAGTAGATCGAAAATTCCTCGAGCATTCCGTTCAGATTTCTCTCTTTCAAGCTAGCTTCCACCACCCTGATTATATCCTCCGGCGGGCCGCCGCAGTCGATGTACGCCATAAGTTCGCCGGCGGATAAGGTAGTAATCGCAGCTGCAACCATTTCGTCACAGTATGCGAGGGTGAAAGGAGATATTTCTCCGATTAGCACACCATCGTCGTCGATGACGGCAACGGAAGTTTGGTCGGCAAGAGAGGTCGAAATTGCGTCCACTGCGTTGGAAGCCGGCGAGTGGTAATTGATTGTGAGGATCTCCGTCGTGATGATACCAAGTGACTCGACGGAATACGCCGCGATTGGAGAAAACAAACCGATTGAGCTGAGAAGGAACCTGATCACATCTTCTTGTGTCACCCAACAGAACTCACGGCCTCCGTCGTGCGCCGTCGGAGCTATTGACGGGCATTGCCTGGGTTGTTTTCTTTTAAAGTTTTTAGCACTCTTTATCGGGACTATAAGATTCTGTACACCTTGAATAATAAGATCAATGGCTTCCATCAAACTGGAAAAAGACAACCAAAATCAGAAACCCAAGATCAAGAACCATAATAAAAACCAAAACTTTAATCAAGGATGCATGGATTACCTCGCCGACGGTTCCACGTGTCTTACGACGGCGGGAACATGTGACAACAAAACAGAAACGGGGGACTTGAGTGCCGACGAAGGACACGAGACGTTGTCTTCTTTACAAAGGTAGCAAATTATATCGACCATGCAGATTTTTCCGACGCAGCGGCAGTCATTGATGAAGTCCTCCGCTGTGGAGTGGTGGTGATCGCAGGTCCAAATACTGATGTGGGTATCCTCGGAGGATTGTAGTGCGGTTAGGGCGTGGCTGATGGTGGCGGAGATGGGGAGGGAGGTGAGCGGCGGTTTACCGAGACAAAGATCGGAAACCTCATGTGCCAACAACCGAGCTTCCATAAACAGACCGAGTGGTGTAAATTGGGTGAAGTGAGAGGTGGTGTTTGTATGTGTGCGTGTACGACGGTCAGGGTATTGATGTGGCGGAGACGGTGTATATATAACCGGCAGAATTGCTCAAGGTCACGTGACCAATCTAGTCAGATTTTAGTTAGCATGTAATCTTTAACTTTTACGATAAATCTAACTTTATTAATTATAATCATTTTAAATGTTTATAAGTAGGTTATAACTAAATGTGTAACTTTTTAGTGTATATAGACTTGTTGAGCAATTCTAATTCCGGTTGGTTCACCTAAACATCCGAAATCAAGTATAATTAACTATAATCATGATCTAAAATATCATATTATTTAAAAAAGTTATTAATTTTACTTATTATTATTAAAACAAAATTAAATAAAAACTGAAACTGATGCTTTCAAGGCTCTAAAAGAAGGAATTTAGACTGGATGGTTGGACTAGTAGATGTTGTACTCTTAAAGACCAACTACCCTGTGGGTAAAGCCTTATAGCTGTTATCACTTTTTTCCTTCTTTATTAAGAGCCTTATAATGGACTTTAATGTCACACGAACACATTTTATTTGAAGAAAATAGTGACATTTTCATATGGAAGTTACGGCATCTTTTTAAATTAACAAGTCCAGTTTTCTTACGTAAATTGCACATTTGGAGCTTATTATTAGAGAATCTTGAAGCAAAGGTTGTAAATCGTCTTATATCTTTTTTTGGTTTGTAAAAACAAAGTAGTATGTAATAAATTACACACTACCAAGTGGAGTGAATCGGTCCCTAAAGATGCTTTTTAAGAATTTGACATAGTTTTACAATGAATTCAAAGTAGAAAATGTTGCGGAAGTAAGGTCCCAAAGCCAAAACTGTTGAGATCAAGGACGACAATAGATGCACTGCAACACAATTTAATCACGACTAAATGGAACGACAAGAAGAAAAAACAAACAATCAAACAAGAACATAATGATTTAAATGGTTCATTTGATCTAAACTAATTGAGCTACGTCAAATGTAAGAGCTAGATAGTTTTCTTTATTGATATGAATGATATACAAACTATACAAGTATTTACATTGCACCCTCTCAATATTTTGCTCAAACTCTTGATTTTCTCATGGTTACAATCTAAGATCATTTATATACCGGACAAAGAGATCTTAGAGAAATGATGACAAATCTTCTAACACCATGCTTTTTGCAATAAGCCAGCTGATTAGATAGGCCATGAGCCATGCAGGTTTATTCATATTTCTGCCCCTGTAAGTAGCGCATGGCAGACCTGAGAACTTCTGCCAAGAGACACTTTTGCTGAAGTAGTTTCTTCTGTGCACTGCCATGCTTCGCTTCGCATTGCCCATCCAAAAACAATAATATTCTAAACCGAACCTAAGCGAGGCTTGCCTCGGTCCTGCTGTTCTTGATTGCTTTGGATCCAACCGAGTTGTTGATCCACTAAAGAAGTGTTGTTGTCAAGCTGGGTTGAATGCTCCTGACTCATGATACTTCTGTACCTCCGTTGATCCGCTTCAGTCCACCCAACCGAAGCGAGGAACTTCATTGACTGACGAGAAGGATTTGACCAAAGCGCAAACCCCAACAGCATTGACAGGTCTTGTCTCTGTTTCGAGTTGCTTCGACCGACTAGATATCCTCGGTTCGGATTAGACTCCACCTACTTAACAATGTCACACTTAGAGACTAATCTAAACTTGATTCTTCTGTCACCCAAGTTGTAACATGAGACTCCTCTATTTAGCCATCATCTTCCCTTACTTCTGTGGAAGACCAGTTGAAGTCATACACAACTTCAACTTCTCTATTGAGACCTCCTTGGTGAACATATTTGCAGGGTTCTTTGTTCCAAGGATTTTCTTCAAGTTAAGAGTAGCTTTAGTAATTAATTCTCAAATGAAATGGTACCTCATCTTGATGTGTTTCGTGGCTATGAAACATCAGATTCTTCGCAAGGTGTATGGCACCCTGGTTATCACAAAATAACACGTAATGCTCATGTTTCAAGCCTAACTCTGATAGGAAATTCTTCAATCATACAGGCTCTTTGTTAGCTTTTGACAAAGCCATATACTCAGCCTCGATGCTTGAAAGAGCAACACTCTTTTGTAGTATTGGCATCCAATTGATTGTTGTTCTTTCTATTATGAACACATAACCCGTAGTGCTCTTTCCTAAATCCGCATAACACCCCAAATCTGCATCGGCAAAACCTTCCCCGACGACCTTCTACCTCTTAAAATTGAAGGTTGCATACGAGGTTCCCTCCAAGTAGTGAAGCACCCACTTTACTCCTTACCAATGCTCCTTTTTGGATTTAACATAAACCAGCTGACTACCACCACCACATGAGCAATGTCTGGTCTGTGCACATCATTACGTACATCAAGCTACCTACTAAAATGCATAGGTGATCTTGTCTATTTCTGTCTTGTCTTCTTCCGTATTTGGAGATTGCTTATTTGAGAGTCATATATGACTACCAAGCTGTGTATTCCTGGGCTTCGCATTAGTCATACTGAACTTCTCCAAAACTTTATGGATATATTTCACCAATGAAAGTTTTAGGACTCCCGAATCTCTATCTCGAATTATGCCTATTCTCAAAATATGCTTAGCTGCGCCTAGGTCATTTATCTCGAAACTCTCTGGCCATCAGCTTCTTAAGCCTGTTGATTACCTATATGTCGGACCCAACTACTAATATATCATCAACATAAAGAAAGGGGATGATGTACGAGGACTGGAATTTCTTCTTGTAACAACATTGATCGCTCTCACTACAGGTGTCACCATTCCTCCTCATAAAGCTATCAAACTTTAAGTACCATTGCCTTTGAGCTTGTTTCAAAGCATACAAACTTTTCTTCAATTCACACACCAAGTTTTCCTTTCCAGCAACTTGAAAACCTTTTGGAGAGAAGATTGTGGCCAGCTTCACAACTTGAGAGTAGATTTCATTGTAGTCAATTCTTTCCTTCTATTGGATACCCTTAATCACCGATATATCCTTGTATATCTTGCTTCCATTAGCTTCGTCATTGACCCTGAATGTTCACCTGTTAGTTAATACCTTCTTTTTCGCTGGTAACTTGACAAGAGAACAAGTCTCGTTCTTGTCAAGTAAATGCAACTAATCCTCCATAGTCTTCTTCCACTGTATGAATTCTTTCATCCTAAAGGCATATGGATAAGTTTTTGGTTCTCCGTTTTTGGTCAACAGCAAATAAGTCAATGTTAGGTACCGAACTAGAAGTATTTTATCTCGAGTGGATCGACGAAGGATACTTCCAACTAGAGCACCAGTACCTTTGTCTCTTTGTCTGATGAACAACATCCCCGACTTTGGTGATTTCTAGTCTTTGATTGTCTGCAAGACAGACCTTACCATTGTGATGCCTGAAGTTCTACATTATGTTCCGGGAATGACTTGCATGGAACGAGGCACCCGAGTCCGTTATCCAGGACTTAATGGATCTCTCTATACAGCAAATAAGTTCGTCACCACAGTCTTCTACCATGTTTACCCCCTTCCTTGTATTATCAGCGGAAGGCCTCAGACATTGGTTTTTAAAGTGACCAATTTTTTGTAGTTCCAGCAGATGATGTCTTTCCTGCCTCTTGAATTTTCTCTCCTCCTTGATTTTCTTTTTGTTCTGCCAACACCTTAACGTTGGTTGAATCTTCTTCCTTGTTCCTCTGTGCTCAGCAGACTATTGGAGCACTCTCTTGCATTCCTTCTGCGTATTTCCCCTCCAAGGATCAAGTCGCGAATGCCTTCGAACATAAGCTTCTCCATACCGGATACACTGCTGACCCGTAGTCACCATACCAGACCAGCTCTTTGGAAGTGAAGATGATAACAACAAGGCATAGACTTCGTCTTCAAATCCGATACCAACACATTTCAACCTCGGTATTATTGAATTGAACTCGTTGACGTAATCTGTCACTGGATCGCCTTCTTTCATCTTCGTGTTGACCAACTACCTAATCAAGAACACTTTATTCGTTGCTGAGGATTTCTCGTACATGTTAGACAACTCCTTGATCAAGTTGTACATTGTCTTCTCGTTGACAATGTTGTAAGAAAAGTTCACTGTCAGTGACAACTGAACAACTCCAAGGGTCTGTCGATCTAACATATCCCATTCCTCCTATTTCATAACGTTTGGTTTCACACCAATCAGGGGCAGTTGTAGCTTCTTTTGGTAAATATAATCTTCTATCAGCATCCTCCAAAAGCCAAAATCGTGACCTTCAAACCTTTTGATCTTAATCTTCCATTCTTCAGCCATGGCTCTGATATCAGTTTGTTGGGATTAAGGACGACGATAAATACACGCAACACGATTTAATCATTATCTATAGGAACGACAAGAGGAAAAAACAAACAAACAAGAACACAAGGATTTAAGTGGTTCACTCGATCTAGAATGATCGAGCTACGTCCATTTTAGGAACCAGAGAGATTTTTATATTGATCTGAATGCTATACAATCTATACAAGTATTTATTACACTCTCTTAATATTTGGCTCATGCTCATGACCTTCTCATGGTTACAACCTGATATCGTTTATATACCTGTAACATCCGTGTTTTGGGCCTAGGAGTTTTGGGCTTAAACCGACAAATAAAACTTAATTTGTAAATAAATAAACAAATGAATAAATAAATTCAATATTTTGTTATATTTTTATATTGTGGATAAATAAGCAAAATATAGTTTTAAAATCAATTTGTAACCAAATATGAAATTTTGTCATAAGGACTAAAAGTGTCAATTTGGCCAAACTTACCCTAAGTAGATTTGACTAGTCATGGATTTAGAAAATTAGAAGATATTATAAAGGAATTGATGTGGAGTTTAATTTAGGTCAAATAATTCCTTGAATTAATATTAAGGACCTAAATTCTAAAGAATTTCGTGAAAGGGGCCGTTTGTGTCAAATTAGGAAACTAAGGGTTAGTGTTGACCTAGAGAATGACTCAAGTGAAATAAATAATTATATTTGGGGAATAAGTGTGAACTTAGAGACTTCTAGTTAGAAGAATTTACGTTATGGGTGTTGGGTGATGTAAGACCAAACTCTAGGGACCCTTCTTGCCAAATCTTAAAGTATGTGAGGTTTTGATGGGGGTTTTCCCCCATTTCAGAAAAATCACGAAATTAGAGAGAGGAGGAGAGGAGAATCACGATTTTCATGGTTTCCAAGGAGAATTGTTGCTTGTTCTTGAAGATTGATCATATGCTAGAAGATTACAAACAATCTAAGGTATAAACCCACATTTCTAGCTCTAGATTTCGAGTTTGGGTTTGGGGTTTGGACCCAATCCAAGATTTATGAAGGGATAAGGTTCTTCCTATAATTCCCCAATGTTTATTTGATGTTTCTAAGTTGTTGGAGTCTACATTCAATCCATGGATGCTCTAGATTCAATTATTTGATAGATTTAGGTGTTATGAACCCTAGAATTTAGGGATTTGATGAATTGTTGAGGAATCTAGAAATTGATGGATGATTATGGTGGTTTTGGATGAGGGGATTCATTTCTAATGATTCCCTAAGGATTCCAACCCTTGATGTGAAATCTTAAACCTTGAATCACTAGAACATGGGAATTGGGTGGTGAAATGGGTTTTATTCATGTAAATGTTGAATGGATATTTTGGTTTAATGGATGAATGAATCATGGCACCAATTAGGAAGTAATAATGGAGTAAGAATCATTCCTAATGATTCCATGGAATGGAAGAAGGAATCTCCACTTGTAATTATCAATTGATGGATTGGAATTGGGTATTCCATGGGTTTTAACCATTTGGACCAATGATTGGAATTAGAAATTCCATGAGGCTATCTTCTTTAGAGTTGTGTGGGAATGACTCATTTAAGGGATGACCTTGGTTAAGAAGTTATTTGGGACATAATGATGTTAAGTGTAATGATTGACTTGGAACATAGTTCATTGACCACTTGATAAGAGATAAGAACTTGAATTGTGGTTTCCTTTGGTTTAAGTCATAAACACTTGGATTCGGAGTTGAATACTTGAAAATGAGTTCTTAGATGTGTATTTTTCTATATATTTAGTCTTGGGTTGAATTGGAACTTGAATTGGGTCAAAAGGGAGTGAAAATGACCAAAAATGAAGCTACAACAGGTCGTACATGACCCGTGTTGTAGAACACGACCCGTGTAAAAGGGTCTGTGCAATCTGCTGAGTCTGAACCCGGCCCGTGTCAGGGAGCACGACCCGTGTTAGGGGGTTTTCCATATTTTCATCATTTTGGAGTTTTTAGCTCTATGGATTGGGCCTTGGGTCCTTGTTTTAATGCCAAACTTTAGGGATGTTTTAACTAAGATTTTCCTTATATTAGAGAGTCAATGACTTCATTTTGGGTTGGTGGATGATAGTTCCTTCTTAGTTATTAAAAAGTAAGTATAGTACGACTTTTAGATGAATCGAGTATGACACCTTCCATTCTTGTCATGTAGGAAGGAGATACATTGTAATGACTTGGAGGTGGGACTAAGGACTTGAGTTATCACTCAACTAGGAGGATTTGGATGGAAGAGTTGATGTCTAGAAACGCCTTCAAATGCTTCAACCTTGTGGGACGTTAGTGTTGACTCTTCAGTTGACCTTGGGTGAGTTTATCGGGAGTACGCATCCTTCCCACTACCTTTGTGTGTGTTATCAATTACTTTTCATGCATGTTATTATGTGCAATGTGTTATATGATTACTACTTGTGCATTGCATGAAAATGAGTTTCTAAATATGTTTTCAAAAAAATATTATGATGATGTTTTGAAAGATGTTTTGAGCATCCTATTTGTGCATTGCATTGTATATAGGATGGGATTGACCGTGTGAGCCCTTGAGACCGAGTTTTGTCCTTTCCTCAATTAAAAAGGATATAGGAGACGTTATGAAGACATTTTGAGTTTTGCCCTTCTCTAAAATAAAGAGGGTGAGGAGACGTTGTTCCCGACAATAGGGAACTGCATGAGGGAGTTGCTAACCCTCATAGGGCTAGTGTGATGGCCACTAGTTCTAGTTTAACCTATATGGGGATCAAGTGATATGCTTTATGTGTGTCATTTGTGAACTTAGGTAGGTGCCATTGAGGTGACTTGGACTTTTATGAGATGGACGTTGGTTTAGGATAGTTGCATCATGCATTGCATTTACATATCATAACTATCTATTTTGAGTAAATCTTTATGATGTTTTAAACGACTTTTAAAGTGTGTGTCAAAACTATTTTCGAAGGTTTTTCCGAGTGTGGTGGTTACACTGCCCACTCTGAATGGGTCAACCTCAGGTAAGCTCACTAGGCATTTCAATTGCCTAACTTATTTTGATGTGTACTCAGGTTGAGGAGTTTAGATGACTTTAGAATAGCTGGATGTTTAGAAGGCCACAGATTGTGTGGTTCCATTTAAACTGTGTAATGGTAATTGGATTGCAATAACCTCGCTATTTTATAAAACAAGACGTTTTATTTAAAGTGGGACTGAATGGTTTTTCCGCAACTTAAACCCCAAATTATTTCTCAATAAATTCCATGTGTTTTAAAACGGTTTTGAACTAAAAATGACTTATTTTGAAGATGTTGAAATTAAAGTTTTCACTTAAGGATGATTTTTGAATAATGTTGATAAAACATGGGTTAAAATGATGTTTTTATGAAAAGGCTTAAGCGAGGGTGTTTCAATACTGGACAAAGAGATCTTAACGAAATGTTGACAAATCTTCTAGCACCATGCTTTATGCAATAGGCCAACTGATAGGACATGTCATGGGCCATGAAGGTCAGAAAACCTTTCTGCCCCTGTAGGTAGCCCATGTAAGACATGAGAACTTGTGCCAAAAGACACTTCTGCTGAAGTAGCTTCCCCTACGCACTACCATTCTTTGTTTCACATTGCCCACCAAAGACAATAATCTTTTGAACCAAATCAGAGCGAGTCTTGGCTCGGTCTAGTTGTTCTTAATTGCTTCAGATCCGACCGGCCTACTGATCCACTAAAGAAGTGTTTCTGTCAAGCTGGGCTGAATGCTGACTCGTGATACTTCCTTACCTCCGTCCATCTCCTTTGGTCCGGCCAGGCGAAGCAAGGAACTTCCTTGACCGGGGAGAAAGTATCCGGTCAAGCACAAACCCTAATAGCACTGACAGGTCTGGCCTCTGTTTTCGGGTTGCTTCGGTCAATTGATCTTCTTCGGTCACCTGGGCATCACTGATTCAGATTAAACTCCTCATACTTAACAAAAATATTATAGAAAAAATGTCTCTAAAGTGAGATTCGATAAGTTCAATAATCCAACTCAAACCCAAGTTTCCCCAAAAAGAATTATAATACTTTCTAAAATACTCATAGTTAACAAAGCTTTAAAGATGTCATGATATGATATGTACATGCATCTAAGCCATACCCAATATTCTCAACACTTACAAAGTCCCTTTCACTAGGGTAAATGGCCTGGCTAAAACCGAGTAAGCAAATGCTTACAATCGTTGTCGGGGAAATATTGCTCATCATCGAAAAGTTTTAAGGTAGACACGTGTGACATCCGCCTAAAATGGATTCGGTTCAACCCAACCTAATTGGAAATTTAATAAACCCTACTCGAGATTTCTTGACGCTAATAGGATCAAAACCCTTACACTACGATATAAATTGACGTTAATAGCAATATATCATGGTATAACGTTATAACTATAATAAAATTAAATTATGATACCATATTAAAATCAAATCAAAGTATGATGCTCTAATTAAATTAAAAGAATCAAACTTGAATGCTATAATTAAACTTCAAATCAAAGTAGATTGTTATAATCAAATAATAACCTATTTTTTTATAAAACTCTATTTTTATAAACACTACATTAAATTTTATAAAACTCTTAAGATGCTTGTGTTAGTGGGGAATTATGAAGACCACCAAAAGTAAAAGGTTATTCTCATTGTCTCCCACTCACACCTTCCATCATCTTTTCTTTTATTTTTCTCCCAACACATTATTCTCATCACCACTCAAACTATATCTATTCTTCCTCTCACTCTCAATCTCGAAATTCCTCCTAGAAATCTTCATTTTTCAGCCAAGAACACTTCAATATACTCAAATCTCCATCCCTCTTGAAGCATTCATCAAGGTATGTTGTTAAAAGTTCCAAATTCATACATGAAACAAATTAAATCCACCAAAATATCTAAAACTCATTTTATGCATAAACCTGATTTTTCTCAGACTCTCATAAATAAAATAAGAAGTTCTGGAAATTTTCAGAAAATAACTTATTTTTATTGAATTACTATAATTATTGCAATAAAATATGACAATAATTCACAAAAAATACTTTTTGCAGTCAATAAATTCTAGAAAACTTTTGGAACAACCCATATATTGAGTAAAGTGGATTTATAAAGTTTCATGCATTTATATTAATGTTTGATGCTTATTTTGTATTTTATTTTGTTGTAGAAAAATAAATTGCAAAATATAGTTAGGTAGGCTAAAATCTAGATTTTATATTTTTCGCACCTAATACACATTTTAAAGACTCCATGACAAAATTTACAGATTTTTGTAAGAAGGTTTGCTTATTTTTCCTGATTTAATGTTTATTTAATGGTTTAAATTGATAATAAATAGCTACACATGTCCAAAAATTATAAAACCTTATCAGAATACCATATATAACATGTTAATCATAAATAAAAAGTCTAATGAATTTCTATTAATATTTCCCTATTATTTATGATTTTATTGATTAGTTAATAATGAAAAACATAAGAAATACTTCCCATAGTCCAAAATCTCCAACATATTTACAGTAGGCTCAATATATTGTTAGAAAACTATGGTTAATTTTCCAGAATTTTTGGGAATCATTTATTATTTTTCCCGAATTTTGTTGTGGTTTAATTATTAAAATACTAAATAAATACTAAAGCAGTTAAGAAAAATATGAAAATTTTACAGTAACTACTATTTTATGAAATAATTATTTTCTGATAATTTCAGAATGTTTCATTACTGTTTAGTATTTAAAACTATTTTCCTAAATATCTAAGCATGTAAAAATGCCTTTTTAATGATTATTTCATATAAATAATTGTTTATAATATATAAAATCTGTAAATACTTATAATTTGACAAGTTATTATTTTAATAAGAAATTATTAAAATCTTGCCTAAAGTAAAAATATAAATTAATTAAGCAAAGTAATTAATTCAATTTAAAATTCATCTAACCTATGAATACATTAATATTCAAAACAAAATTTGATTATTGTTAATTCATCTAATATAAGAATATATGTCTAATTATTTTTATTAATACTCCATTCCCGTTTAGTAGTTCCTAAACCAAAACTATTAATTATAATAGGTTCCACGTCGTTTTGACCCGAGCCGTCTATCGTACAACACGCGTATTCCGTTTGGACTAATGTGAGTAATCTACCCCATATTTTATAATTTTCAATACTTTTGGGGTGTATCATGTGGTTCTAATATGTTTTCAACTTCATTTTATTATTTTATCACAATTGAGACATTGTTGGGGACATTTATACTTGAATCATTATTTGTATAATTATTGTTTGTTTACACTACATGTACTTGTAGTGCATTATCATTTTAGTCTAATCTCCATGACTATGCCCGTATTCTTGAGGTACGTTATGGACAGTAATAACGCTATTGGGTTGACCACCCCGCCTTGGGACGCTAAGGTGATTGATCGCACGTAGTTGTGTGTGTATGATGATTAGATGCTCCATCCTATATATACATATATATGTATATATAGGGTGAGGACTTATTGTTGTTGTTATCATTTGTTAATCAATTTTTGATTTATAAACTGTTATCTCAATAACAGTTGCTTGCCAACTTCAAAAGAAAACAAATTTCAAATTATTCAAACTCACAATTTTCTTTAATAAAACTAGATTACTCACCAACTCTCGTAGTTGACCTGTTTTTACCCATGATGCAGATTTGAAGAATGAAGTTGATGAAAAGTAGGGTATACCTTAGAAACCCACAAGACTATTTAAATTTGATGTAATAAATGTTATTGTATTTTGATTTGTATTTGTATGTTGTGGATCTTGTTTGCATACTTAGTACTTAATTGAATCTAATCATATTATAACATAGTTGTCATGAGACTTTGAACAATATATCACACCTTGATCGATTCCGCCAAGGATCGGGGTGTGACAGATTGGTATCAGAGCCCTTGACTATAGGGAATTAGGTTAATTGCCTTGACCTAGTCTATAGCCTCTAGGGTCCTCTCGTATGCTAGTTTATAAAATGCACACACAACTGCATGCAATTCGCACTTAGAAAATCCTTGGAATACCTTTGCTTACCTGGGGACCAAAGGCGAGAGTTCCCAAACCTATAGGCCAAAGCGCGTTATTCACATTACTTTTGAGCCATCAAAATACCCGACCTTATCAAACGTATCCGAAAGGATACACTCCAAAATGGCCAACTCATTGGACTATTAAGTTCCCTAATGGGCCTAGAAGTGGGAAAAACATGTGAAAACTTAGTATTGTGGGGGCCCACGCAATTGCTACATGCTTCACCTTTAGTACCCATGGAAAGCCCAAAAGGTGCCTAACACTCCTAACCATGGCCCAACAAGTGTTTTACAATCATTTTACCCAACAATGTCTACAAACTTAATTTCCATAATCAATTTACAAATAACTCACAAGTCCATATGCGTGTTTCTCATAGATGGCATTACGACCTCCATACGCTGCTCGTAACAACCGAAGGCTAGCCGCCCTTATCGCTAAGGAGGTAGCAAATGTCATCCCAACAATTGCAACCCATCTTCAAACTCTTCAGCCGCAAGCTCCAGCAACCACTCATCGTTGCTCGTTTAAGCACTTTCGTAGCTGTAATCCGCCTTACTTCAAAGGCATAGATGGTGCCACCGCACTCCTCACATGGATCGAAGAAATGGAGAGTACTTTCATCCACAGCGAGTGCCCTGAGGACCTGATGGTCCGTCACGCTACAGGGTGCCTCCAAGGACATGCTCTCTCATGGTGGAACCTAGAAAAACGGGCAAAAGGAGAGGGTGTTGCCTTGGGAATGACCTGGTCAAAACTAAAGGAACGCATGATAGAGAAGTTTTGCCCGGACAGCGAATTGCAAACTCTCGAGGAGGAATTCTGGAATCTGAAACAGGTGGGAGGAGACAACGCTACCTACACTAATAGATTCTATGATCTTTCAAGACTCCTACCTCACATGGTTCAACCTATGAAAACTGCAATACGCCGCTACATTAAAGGGTTACCGCGCCAGATCCGTGATTCGGTGACCAGCAGCAGGCCATCTACTCTGGAATCCGCTATTGAAATAGCAGGTCAACTCAACGAGGATAATATGAACGATGGTGTCCTCCCACGCAAGGGTTCAAAGATGACAACTGAAAAGCCGACCCCTGAGACTCCCCTAATTGTCAAGTCCGAGTCCTCACACCGACACGACAAAAAGAAGCGGAAAAGCCATCACCACAACCATGCTGTTATTACCCCTGCTGCTCCTATCACCCAAGTCACCCAACCAAACAAAAAGCCGTATACCGGACCTCACCCCCTCTGTAACCATTGTAACTATCACCATATGTCCACCAGCCCGTGTCGCCTTTATACGACTTGTGGTCGCTATGGCCACTTGGCGGACACATGCCGTGCACCAAAAACTCAGCGACCATTCGCTCTACCCTCAAATCAGCAAACACAAACCCGGTATCCAACTGGAACATGCTTCAACTGTGGTGACCCCACCCATTTCAGAAACGCGTGTCCTAGGCTTGTCAATATCATTAACACTCAAGCCCAGGCAAATCCAACAATGCAGGTTCCAGCTCCCAAAGGCCGAGCATTTGTCATTACCGCAACCCAAGCACATACCGATAACAAGGTCGTAAATGGTACGTTTCTCATAAATGACTGCTACGCGTCAGTACTTTTTGATTCAGGTGCCGATAAAAGTTTCGTGTCTTTGGAATTTGAACCCATACTTCACACACCTCGCACGATACTTGATGAACACTTTACCGTAGAAGTCGCCAATGGAAAATACATTTCACTCAATGCAGTCATCCAAGATTGCACTTTCGATTTTTGCGGTCATAAATTTTCCGTCAATTTAGTTCCTATGGAACTTGGTAGCTTCGACATCATCGTGGGAATGGATTGGCTATCCCAAAACCATGCTGAAATAGTATGTTTCGAGAAGTTCATTCGTATTCCTCTTGCCGACGGTCAAAGTCTTCGTATTTATGGCGAGACTCGTTCGAAAAAGCTTAGTCTTATGTCATGTACTCAAGCTCGATCATATCTACGTAAAGAATACATGGCTTTCTTAGCCCATGTGGTGGAAACAAAGGTCACAGAAAAGAAGATAGAAGATATTCCGATTGTACGAGACTTTCCCGACATCTTTCCCGATGACGTATCTGGACTCCCTCCAGTACGTGAGCTAGAGTTCTGCATCGATCTCGTTCCTGAAGCTGCTCCCATAGCCAAGTCTCCATATCGGTTAGCTCTAACCGAGATGCAAGAATTGGCAAGTCAGCTCCAAGAATTAACCGATAAGGGATTTATCCGCCCTAGTACTTCACCCTGGGGAGCCCCGGTTCTCTTCATCAAAAAGAAAGATGGTTCGTTTCGTATGTGTATCGATTATCGGGAGTTAAATAAATTGACCATCAAGAACCGATATCCGTTACCTCGGATCGACGACCTTTTTGATCAGCTTCAAGGAGCTTCATGCTTCTCAAAAATCGACCTACGCTCGGGTTATCACCAACTTCGAGTACGGGAAGAAGACATCCCCAAAACCGCTTTCCGAACCCGCTATGGTCATTACGAGTTCACTGTTATGCCTTTCGGCCTAACAAATGCCCCTGCCGCATTCATGGACTTGATGAATCGGGTATTTAAACCTTATCTCGACCGTTTTGTTATCGTCTTTATTGATGACATCCTCATTTACTCCAAGACAAAGGCAGAGAATGAAAGACACCTTCGCCTAACTCTCCAAACGTTGCAAGGAAATCGGCTCTATGCCAAGTTTTCGAAATGCGAGTTTTGGTTAAAGGAGGTACAATTCCTCGGTCATATTGTAAGTGACAAGGGTATTTTAGTTGATCCCGCAAAAGTTGAAGCAGTCAAGAATTGGAAAGCCCCACGTACCCCCAAGGAAATTCGGTTATTCCTCGGTTTAGCGGGATATTACCAGCGTTTCATTTAAATTTCTCAAAGATCGCTTTACCGCTTACTTCGCTCACTTGCAAGGGTACGCCATTTGATTGGGGACCCAAGCAGGAATACGCTTTCCAAACTCTTAAACAAAGATTGTGTGACGCTCCAATTCTTACACTCCCTGAAGGATCCGAAGATTTCGTGGTATACTGCGATGCCTCCAATCTCGGTCTAGGTTGTGTTTTGATGCAAAGGGGAAAGGTTATAGCTTACGCATCGCGACAACTCAAAATCCATGAAAGGAATTATACGACTCATGATTTGGAGCTCGGTGCCGTGGTTTTCGCTCTTAAAATTTGGAGGCATTACCTTTACGGCACTAAATGCGTAATTTTCACCGACCATAAGAGCTTGCAACATATTCTTAATCAAAAGGAACTCAATATGAGGCAAACACGATGTGTCGAACTCCTAAATGATTACGAGTGTGAAATACGCTATCATCCGGGAAAGGCGAACGTCGTAGCCGACGCGTTAAGTCGAAAAGAACATGCCAAAGCATTTCATTTAATATGTTCTCCTATCTTGTCCAATCTCAGCGACCGAATTCGAGGAGCCCAACACTCGGCAATTACCGAAAATGACATGCCCACGGGAATTGATGGGGAGTTGGAATCTAAATCTGATGGTATTTTCTATTATCAATATCGCATCTGGATCCCAGATCGCGACAATCTTCGTACATTCCTGATGGAAGAAATTCATAAAACTCGATATTCCATTCATCCGGGCGCTGACAAGATGTATCATGGCTTGAGAACCAATTATTGGTGGTCGGGAATGAAAAAAGATATTGCTTTATTCGTAGCCAAATGTCTTACATGTTCCAGGGTCAAAGCAGAACATCAACGACCCTCTGGACTATTGGTCCAACCGGAAATCCCCGAGTGGAAATGGGAAGCGATCACCATGGATTTCGTAACCAAACTTCCCCGTACCACAAAGGGACATGACAGCATTTGGGTAATCGTTGACCGTTTGACTAAATCTGCTCACTTCCTTCCCATCCGTGAACATTTCAAGGTCGAACAACTTGCTCGGATTTACATCGACGAGATAGTTAGTCGGCATGGCATCCCTCTCAGCATCATTTCAGATCGTGATGGGAGATTTCTCTCTCGGTTCTGGCAATCACTTCAAGAAGCCATGGGAACCCGCCTCGATCTCAGTACCGCCTATCATCCTCAGACCGATGGTCAATCTGAGAGGACAATTCAAACACTCGAAGATATGTTGAGGGCGTGTGTCTTAGATTTCGGAGGAAACTGGGACTCTCATTTACCGTTGGTGGAATTCTCCTATAATAACAGTTATCATTCTAGCATCGGGATGCCACCATTTGAGGCATTGTATGTCCGTAAATGCCGATCTCCTATTTGCTGGCATGAAATTGGCGAGTCCCACGTAATTCGCGCAACAGTGGATTCTCCAATCGTTGGTCCTGAGCTTATCCAGGAAACAACCGACAAAATCACTCAGATTCGCAATAACCTTCTCACAGCTCGTAGCCGACAAAAGAGTTACGCCGACAAGCGACGCAAACCGCTTGAATTTACCGTGGGTGACATGGTCATGTTAAAAGTGTCCCCATGGAAAGGTGTGGTTCGATTTGGACGCAAGGGTAAATTGGCACCCCGCTACGTAGGGCCGTTTAAGATCCTGAAAAGGATCAGACCAGTAGCCTACGAGTTGGATCTACCAATAGAGCTTAATAAAGTTCACCCAGTATTTCATATAGCCAACCTCAAGAAGTGTTTAGCAGACGAGAACCTTCATGTTCCTCTCGAGGATATCCAAATCGACGAGACAATGCAATTTATCGAGAAACCCTTGGAAATTGCCGACCGAAAGGAAAAGCAACTCAAAAGAAGTCGCATTCCCCTGGTCAAGGTCAGGTGGCAGTCAGCACGTGGACCTGAGTATACATGGGAGCGTGAGGATCAAATGCGTACCAAATACCCGCAACTTTTCTCTTAAGGTACTCTCTTCTTAAATTTCGGGACGAAATTTCCTAAAGTAGGGGAGACTGTGACATCCGCCTAAAATGGATTCGGTTCAACCCAACCCAATTGGAAATTTAATAAACCCTACTCGAGATTTCTTGACGCTAATAGGATCAAAACCCTTACACTACGATATAAATTGACGTTAATAGCAATATATCATAGTATAACGTTATAACTATAATAAAATTAAATTATGATACCATATTAAAATCAAATCAAAGTATGATGCTCTAATTAAATTAAAAGAATCAAACTTGAATGCTATAATTAAACTTCAAATCAAAGTAGATTGTTATAATCAAATAATAACCTATTTTTTTTATAAAACTCTATTTTTATAAACACTACATTAAATTTTATAAAACTCTTAAGATGCTTGTGTTAGTGGGGAATTATGAAGACCACCAAAAGTAAAAGGTTATTCCCATTGTCTCCCACTCACACCTTCCATCATCTTTCCTTTTATTTTTCTCCCAACACATTATTCTCATCACCACTCAAACCATATCTATTCTTCCTCTCACTCTCAATCTCGAAATTCCTCCTAGAAATCTTCATTTTTCAGCCAAGAACACTTCAATATACTCAAATCTCCATCCCTCTTGAAGCATTCATCAAGGTATGTTGTTAAAAGTTCCAAATTCATACATGAAACAAATTAAATCCACCAAAATATCTAAAACTCATTTTATGCATAAACCTGATTTTTCTCAGACTCTCATAAATAAAATAAGAAGTTCTGGAAATTTTCAGAAAATAACTTATTTTTATTGAATTACTATAATTATTGCAATAAAATATGGCAATAATTCACAAAAAATACTTTTTGCAGTCAATAAATTCTGGAAAACTTTTGGAACAACCCATATATTGAGTAAAGTGGATTTATAAAGTTTCATGCATTTATATTAATGTTTGATGCTTATTTTGTATTTTATTTTGTTGTAGAAAAATAAATTTCAAAATATAGTTAGGTAGGTTAAAATCTAGATTTTATATTTTTCGCACCTAATACACATTTTAAAGACTCCATGACAAAATTTACAGATTTTTGTAAGAAGGTTTGCTTATTTTTCCTGATTTAATGTTTATTTAATGGTTTAAATTGATAATAAATAGCTACACATGTCCAAAAATTATAAAACCTTATCAGAATACCATATATAACATGTTAATCATAAATAAAAAGTCTAATGAATTTCTCTTAATATTTCCCTATTATTTATGATTTTATTGATTAGTTAATAATGAAAAACATAAGAAATACTTTCCATAGTCCAAAATCTCCAACATATTTACAGTAGGCTCAATATATTGTTAGAAAACTATGGTTAATTTTCCAGAATTTTTGGGAATCATTTATTATTTTTCCCGAATTTTGTTGTGGTTTAATTATTAAAATACTAAATAAATACTAAAGCAGTTAAGAAAAATATGAAAATTTTACAGTAACTACTATTTTATGAAATAATGATTTTCTGATAATTTCAGAATGTTTCATTACTGTTTAGTATTTAAAACCATTTTCCTAAATATCTAAGCATGTAAAAATGCCTTTTTAATGATTATTTCATATAAATAATTGTTTATAATATAAAATCTGTAAATACTTATAATTTGACAAGGTATTATTTTAATAAGAAATTATTAAAATCTTGCCTAAAGTGAAAATATAAATTAATTAAGCAAAGTAATTAATTCAATTTAAAATTCATCAAACCTATGAATACATTAATATTCAAAACAAAATTTGATTATTGTTAATTCATCTAATATAAGAATATGTGTCTAATTATTTTTATTAATACTCCATTCCCGTTTAGTAGTTCCTAAACCAAAACTATTAATTATAATAGGTTCCACGTCGTTTTGACCCGAGCCGTCTATCGTACAACACGCGTATTCCGTTTGGACTAATGTGAGTAATCTACCCCATATTTTATAATTTTCAATACTTTTGGGGTGTATCATGTGGTTCTAATATGTTTTCAACTTCATTTTATTATTTTATCACAATTGAGACATTGTTGTGGACATTTATACTTGAATCATTATTTGTATAATTATTGTTTGTTTACACTACATGTACTTGTAGTGCATTATCATTTTAGTCTAATCTCCATGACTATGCCCGTATTCTTGAGGTACGTTATGGACAGTAATAACGCTATTGGGTTGACCACCCCGCCTTGGGACGCTAAGGTGATTGATCGCACGTAGTTGTGTGTGTATGATGATTAGATGCTCCATCCTATATATACATATATATGTATATATAGGGTGAGGACTTATTGTTGTTGTTATCATTTGTTAATCAATTTTTGATTTATAAACTGTTATCTCAATAACAGTTGCTTGCCAACTTCAAAAGAAAACAAATTTCAAATTATTCAAACTCACAATTTTCTTTAATAAAACTAGATTACTCACCAACTCTCGTAGTTGACCTGTTTTTACCCATGATGCAGATTTGAAGAATGAAGTTGATGAAAAGTAGGGTGTACCTTAGAAACCCACAAGACTATTTAAATTTGATGTAATAAATGTTATTGTATTTTGATTTGTATTTGTATGTTGTGGATCTTGTTTGCATACTTAGTACTTAATTGAATCTAATCATATTATAACATAGTTGTCATGAGACTTTGAACAATATATCACGCCTTGATCGATTCCGCCAAGGATCGGGGTGTGACAACATGTAACCAATAAACATGTCATTTATGGAATAGGTTAGCAAGGCCTATCCCCAAGTTATTGTAGCTTGAAAAATCATCACAACAAAAGAGATTTTTGTCCCGAAGGTGCTTAGGCCACACTAAAGTCACAACCCCTCCTATATGCAATGCATATGAAGGATGAATCCACAATTCTATAAAATAAATAAAGTGATATGTAACACACATAATATACCATAAGCATAAGTTGAGTTTGGAAAACACAATACCATACATCAGATTTTTAGGACATGTATCTTTGGAGTTTTACTACCCTCAACACTAGCACAAGCCTCCTTCAACTTCTAGACACTTATAGTAATTAACAATCACCTATAGAAGCCCATAAGCTAAACTATAAATTCATTCTAACTTCATTAACTCACCTATTAAGTCTTTAACGGAGAATATCTAGTTTCAGTCCATTTTTATATCATCCATACAGTCATAGATGAGCATAGGCGAAAACTAGACTTAATTTGGACATCGTATATGAAAGTTCCAAAAATGAAATTCATCCTTAGACCATTACTTGACCGCTTAATCTTCCAAAAGGAACGTGACTCGACCGAGTCATATCTGTAAGTCCCCCAATTCACGATTTCTTCATTCTAATATCCCATAAGCATGTTCAAATCGCTTCCAGTTGATCCTTTCAATTCTAATGGTTTCAATTGATCTAATAACATTCATAACATGATTTAATCCATTTCATATAATCAAAACAAAAGGATTCAAGTACATTTATGATGTTATAAAGGCTTTTATACATCATAAACCTGAATAGACAACACATGCTCGATATAAGCTTCAAACTACTACCAAAACCTTTGAAATCACTAAATCATCAACAAATGAACTTCATGATGACTTAATAAACATATTTTTGTAGAAACTCATTGAGTATTAATGGATCAATTGCTCATTCCATTCGTATATATGTGTGTGTGTGTGTGTGTGTGTGTGTATATATATATATATATATATATATATATATATATATATATATATATATATATATATATATATATATATATATATATATATATATATATACCTTCAAAAATCTATTGGAGTTAGGTTCTTCCTCTCCTTGATCTTGAGCGTCTCAACTACGATGTTTGGCACAAGCTCTTTACTACTAATTGCATTGGCTTTTATGTCAACGATCATATCGATGAAACGTATGATCCACCGAACGTGAAACTTACTGATCCGGAATGGCGAAAATTTGACTTTATTCTGAAGCTTTTATTATAGCTTCGATTTCTCAATCACTTCTGCAAACCATCCTTAAGAAGGATACAACTACTCGTCAAGTGTGGCTTAGTCTTGGAAAACTCTTCCGAGGCAACAAAGAAGTAAAAGCTAAGCAAATTGATAGCCAACTTCAGACCATTTCCATGAGGTACCTCTTGGTTCATGACTATTGCACAAAGATAAAAGGAATTGCGGAACTTATATAAGGCGTTGACAAACCCGTACTCGATAAAAACCTAGTAATCTACACCATCAACGGATTGTCGAGTAAGTTTTATTATTTTGCAAGTATTATACGTCACATATCTCCCCTACTGTCGTTTGTTGATACTTGATCAATGATCCTTTTTTAGGAGCAACGGATGAACCAAAATCGAGTAATTTTTCTGTCTCACACTCCCATGCTGCTTTGTTGACTAGTTTACATGTTGGAAACAACCCATATTACCGAGACGATGATGGAAACCCTTGCAGAAATGACCATAGGGCTGAGAACAACAACAACAACCGCCACCAACTTCCGTCGTCCTTAACCCCCAACAACAGCAACCAGCCTCAATATGGATGTTTCTACATTCCACCGCCATCTTTTCAGCCATCTTCCGGACAATTTTCACAGCAACAATCCACATAAGGCAGTCCAAATAGTAGCAACAACGACATGCTTGGTGCTGGACCTTCCTCAGCTCAAAATCTATTCTAGGCCAGCCTACAAGTTCATGTTCAGTCCAACTCACAACAATCTTCATCTGATAACAATGCTCCTTAGCCCCCGTGGGCTTCGTTTGGGGGTCTGAATCAGCCCGCGTCGCTCCCTAGTGCCTTTAATTCAATGTCTCTCAATGACTTGACAAATGATAGATGAAATATGAACATAGGGGCCAAATATCATGTTCACACGAACTCAGGTATCCTAAAAGCCTTCCTAATAATCATTATAGTCCTTGTTAATTTTTTGTCGGTAATGGATCCCCAAAGCCTGTTATGACCAAGGGATACCCAAAGTTTTTGATATCGAACCTCTGTTGCACATTATACTTGTCAAATACTTTCGTAACTCCCAATATTATTAAAAATCTTATTTTCATTTGAAAATTCACTACTCAAAATAATTACTCTATTGATTTTGATCCTTTTGGTTTTACAATTAAGGACCACCGGACACGTCGACCCTTAATATTGTTAATAATTTTTAATCATATAATTACATATTATTATCAATTGTAAATATTTATTTAAATTAATACAATACCTAAATGTAAATATTATATATACAACATTTGTCAAAATGTGTTACCGTAGCTAAGGTCACATCGTGAACAATATTTTACTTAATATTTATATAAATTGTCAACCAAATCTAACATATCTTAATGCTGTAGCGCAGCGGTAAAGGACAATGCCTTTTCCCTAATGACACAAGTTCAAATCCCACTCTTTGCATCTTCAGGTTTTTTTGCTGGCCTTCTCTAAAATTCTATCAGATAAGTAATTTTTCAAGATTTAATCAAAGTACTATATTAGCTTAGTGGGTAAGCGTATTGCATATGAATTTAAGGTCTTTAGTTCAATTCTTGCGTATCTAAAAAAATGTTTTATACCCAATTTTATCATTATCCAACTATAACCCTTTAACTTTTCCTTTTACACATTAACTCTATATCTTCGATTTTATGTATAATTATTTTAACACACGTAGTTTTAATGCATTAATTATATTTTTGGTCTGTATAGTTCATTTTCATTATGCACAGTTTTAATTATATCATTGAGACCGTTTCATTTTTATTCATATAGTGATATATAAATTGTCTCAATCAGACACTTATCAAACATTATATATTTTTGTCTTAGAAACCGTTCTTTATTATAGGTTTAAATTATATCAGTAGACCGTCTTATTTTCTATATTTTTGTCTCATAAGCCATTCTTCTTTGTATCATTCTAAATTATGATTTTCTTTTTTATATCCTTATAAAATATATTTTTCATTGTGTAATAGTCGGTATAACTCGAACATGTCATTGCGACCGTCACATTTTTACCATATTAATTTATTAATGTTTTTATATTTAAAATTAATTTAAGCTGCTTAAACTGATTTCCGATCATAACTTTTATTGCTTAATACTCAGTATAAATCCAAATATATCATTGGGGCCGTTTCATATTTATCTAAATAATAATACAAAATTTTCTCAATTCGAAATATAAATATGACATATTTTCAATCTCAATTTATTTATTTTTGCAAATTAGTTTTCTTTTGCTAATTCGTTTTCCAGCTTTTTTTAAATACTATGTTTCATGCATATATAATTGTAAAAACATGTAAATTTTATTTTTAAGTATTCGTTGTCACAAACCATAAATGCACTTTCACATATAATTAAAAATAGCCCTACTGCAAAATATGACTATTTTTTGCATGTGTAGATAAATTATCAATGCAGTTTTTGTATAGTTAACCTTAATAGTTTTGTAATTTTTATTTTACGTGTTATACATAGAAAAGCTTCCTGCAATATCGCACGGAATCAACCCCTAGTCAATTTAACATGGTAGACTATTAAGTACTAAATATAAAGCTAGCAGAGTATATGAAATCTAAATATTTCTTGATATATCTATTTATATGTTTTTATACATAAATTTAGTTATAAATACATACTATTAAATAATAAATACTTTATTCATATGGATTATATGATTTAATATATCACTCTCATTTTTATAACTTTTAATATATAATAATTGTTTTTTTCATTTCCATTTGTTTGGATATTTGTCCTACATTAACTATTTGATTTCAGCCGGATTGACATCCAAGTTATTTGAAAAATAAAAATATATTTCATATTAGATTTTCAGCCGATCATTTCTTTTATAAATTTATAATTCGATTTTATTTAAAAGTTAAATATTAGCATAAGTGTTTTTCTGAATATAAAAAATAATATAAAGGTTTTGTTGTGTATAATAGGTTGTGTTTCTATGTATTTTCTTTTTTTTAAAACACAAAAAAATGATGTTATTTGTTTTAAAAATACACTTAACTTTAGACATACCTATTTTTTATTAAATCAAAAGGATGTAAACTACGTATGTAGCTACAAGTTACAGAAAAGTTGACAATATAAAACAAAATATGATAATTTATAACAAATATATTTTCAAAATATATATTATTTATTGAAAGGAAACTAATCATCATCCTCAAACTATTTATCGAAAAAAAATAATCGTCAGCACCATACCGCACGGGTACCACAAAGTATTCTTTTTAACAAACAATATACTGTTATTTTTATCTAAAAACAAAATACATTTATAATTAATCTAAAATACCAACATACTTTATTTTTAACGAAAAACAAAAAACAAGTGCCTATTTTGATCTTTTACCAAAACACCAATATGCTTTTATTTTTAACCAAAACATTGCACATCCTGTTATTTTAAGGGTAAATTGCATAAAAGTCACTAACTTTTCCAGTTTTCTCGATTTTGACACTGAATTTTTAGTTTTTGCAATTAAGTCATTATGTTTTCAGAAAAATGCAATTAAGTCATTATGTTTTTCAAAAAGTTGCGAAAATGACCATATGACAGGATTGCAACAGGTTACCAGGTCATATGGTCAAATTTGCAATTTTTCGGAAAACATAATGACTTAATAGCAAAAATAAAACATAGTGTCAAAATCGAAAAATCTGGAAAAGTTAGCGAATTTTATGCAATTTACCCTATGCAATTTATATAACTTAATCACTTTACATGTCTCATACGTGTCCAAAAAGTAAATTTGTTGTTACCTTGTTTTTCCATTTAAAATACTCAAATTTATTGTCCTAAAAGTGAAATTTCAAAAAGATTTAGGATAAATGCATACGAAACCTTCTTTTACTTAAAAAAAATTCTAGTTTAAACTCTTAATACTTTTTGTTTCATTGAAATTAAGTTTTTTTTATTGAAAATGAGTATATATTTTTTGTTTTATTGAAAACAAGTACTTTAATTTCGAATAAGACGACGTCTTTCTTTATTTTGTCTATTTTCATAATTTTTAGCGATTAAGTCTTTCAAAAAATCTAGTGATTAAAATTATACATTTTATGTCTTCGAGTATGCAAATGCTACTAGCTTGACATGTTGTATTGCCAAATATTTTTTTTTCAATAAGAAAGTTGGCGGACTCGATTGAAAAAATGGTAAAAGTATATTGAACTTTTTATCTACTTAGCTTAAACTATCTTTGTAAATGTTTACCATTTAAGTTTTATTTTTACCTAATTTTGTTGTATTAGGTAATTTATAATTGTATTCTGTTTTGGACACGTATAAGACATGTAAATGATTAAGTTATATAAATTGCATAGGGTAAATTGCAGAAAATTCGCTAACTTTTTCAGATTTTTCGATTTTGACACTATGTTTTATTTTTGCTATTAAGTCATTATGTTTTCTGAAAAATTGCAAATTTGACCATATGACCTGGTAACCTGTTGCCATCTTGTCATATGGTCATTTTCGCAACTTTTTGGAAAACATAATGACTTAATTGCAATTTTCTGAAAACATAATGACTTAATTGCAAAAACTAAAAATACAGTGTCAAAATCGAGAAAATTGGAAAAGTTAGTGACTTTTATGCAATTTACCCTTATTTTAAATCCAAACATCAATGCATTTTTTATTTTTAGCCCAAAAACTAAGACGTATTTCCCTTTAACCGAAAATAGCTCATCGAAAAAAAAAACAAATCACCACTGGTAAACTATTTATTGAAACAAATTATTTGATGTTGCCGTATCACATGGGTACACACCTTTTGTGTGTGTGTGTGTGTATATATATATATATATATATATATATATATATATATATATATATATATATATATATATATATATATATATATATATATATATATATATATATATATATATATATATATATATATATATATAATCATGTCTAACGTACTCATTATTTATAGAAATTAAAAACGCAGACATAAGAGTGTTGGTGACCAACCAACTCGACCCGACATCAATATACATACCAACATAGATCATATATTTTGACTTGTGAACTTATATTACGCGGTTACTTAACTCGTCTAACTCATCTATATTGCCACATTAATATTGTAGATATCAAGTTCGCATATACTCAAGAGTATAAAACTCTCCTTTTATATAAGATAAACATGAACCACACATAATTTAATGGCATATCAATCAAGAAATGTAACTTAGACTAATTTGTGCTTAGTCTTTTGGTGAGATGATATTTAGTAATTTGATTTGATTCTAAAATGAGTGAACAAATTTATTTT
Organism: Cichorium intybus; assembly: GCA_023525715.1. Taxonomy (NCBI): domain Eukaryota; kingdom Viridiplantae; phylum Streptophyta; class Magnoliopsida; order Asterales; family Asteraceae; genus Cichorium; species Cichorium intybus. The sequence goes on from CM042012.1 coordinate 133,715,164, forward strand.
GATATGAATTTGATCTTTACTTAATTTGCATCGATGAATACATTCAGACAAAACCCATATGTTTTTTAGGACAAACAAACCACATGCAAAACATATATAAATACATCAAAACAGTACAATTGTCGCATACAATGATGAAAAGCCCCATGCATGATCGAGTTGATACCAAAATAATTGATGGTGCTACGTTGATGTATTTAATAGGGCTGAGAATGTTCTTTGATAAGTCACAAACAGTAGTTTGTTCGTGACTTATGTGGACAAAGCCTGTTGTTATTGTTTGATACATATTGTTATGGACCACCCAATTTCCAATAAGGGAATATGTTTGTTTTTAGGTTGAAGTATATGTTTTCTTAACAAAAAGATTTATTAAAAAAGCTAGCTAGATGCTAGCAAAACAACGGTACAAATTAATTAATTAGATTTTTAACCCATGCATTTCAGTTATGATTGACCTTAGCGTTTCCAAAGCTAAACCACCTAAACGAGTACTCTACTATATTGTAAAAAAAGAAGAGCTTTTCGACACTTGCGATTCTGGAAGACCATGTTGGTATTTGTATTGTCGATGTGTATTTAAGTGTAATGGATTGATTTGGTGACCAAATACAATCTTGATGAACATTAAACAAGTAAGGGGATGCGGAATACACACTTGTTTGAGTTTGATCAAGATCCAAAGTACACTGTTTCGCCCTTAAACGAACGGGGGTTCGGGGACAGCACCGCTGGTAGCGGGTTCCAAGGGGCAGAGCCCCTGGCTGGGTTATATTTGGGTTATATTGCTTTATTAAAAATGCATCATAAATTCGTTTTTTTCGAAAAATAGCCCGGTTTATATAATTTAAAACGAGATCTTGCATATCTATCTTTTGACATATATCAGGGAGTGATTTTACACGTATCAAGTTTTTGGCGCCATTGTCGGAAAATGGTTTTACTTAGTTTAGTTAAGTTAGCATTGGTTATTCGACCCTTTTTGTGGGAATCTCCTTTAAATTCAGTATTATCATTTTACTTGCTTTTCGATAGTTGAAAATATTATTGTATTTTTTACTGTAGAAATTACATGGCGCGTGACCTTGTGGGACGCGACGCGTTCTTTATCCAGAAAGCTTTTATGTATGTATACTTATTTTTTTAGTTTGACTAGTTCTAATTCCCTTGTAGGTAGATAGTGCATGACTAGAGACTCAACATCTAACCTACTTCCAGTATTCGCAGAGCCAGAGAGAGTTTCACAAGTTGCTAAGAAAGAACCGAGAAGATTAAAGAGCTATGTTTGACGTACGAATCGACATTACTAACCTTTCACTGGAGGCGTATGCTAGCCATATCAAGGAATGAGTTGGGTCGATACTAGTCCGCCCAACTATTCCTACTATTGTAACTTCGAGATAAAGTGGCAATTTCTATACCTACTGAGGGAGACCCCTTTCCATGGAAAGGATGTGAAGATGCCAACCAGCACTAGGAGGCAGTATTGGAAATTTCTGACCACTTCAATATTTGAGGTATGACTAGAGATGTTCTGATGTTGAGGGTGTTTCCAATAACACTCCAAGCCGCTGCTAAGACTTGGCTGAAGTCCACACCTTCCCTGATAGTTACTACATGGGATCAATTAAAGGATTGTTTCATTAAGAAATTTAGGCCACCCACTAAAATAGCAAAGATAAAGGTTAAAATCCAGAACTTTTAGTGGCATGATGATGAAACATTGTATGATGCTTGGTACTCGCTACAAGGAAATGCTATAAAAATGCCCGCAACATGATCTAAATGCTCATCAAGTGCTACAAACTTTCTATAATGGGATCGATGTTAGCACCCACCAACTAGTTGACTCCCAAGGCCCCATCCCAATGACAAAGGTGAACTAAACCATCCATGCAACAATGGATGCCAAATTAGATGCTTTGGGAGAGACATGAAGAATGTGAACCAAACAATCCATGCCTTGAAAGTGGATTGTGACAACTGTAGTAAGCCTCATCTTGCTATGGACTGCCCCTTAGATGAAAATGGAAACAAAAAGCACGGGTTTGTTACTCATACGGGGATAGGTTTGACGATCGGAGGCATATATTCAACCACTGGAAGCCATACGATGAGTACAAAAAAGACATGGCAGAAAGTTACAAGCAGGTTGGGCAAGGATGCTATAGAAGAGAGCAACAATAAGAGCACCCAAAGCAGTAGGAGAAAAAGCTCAGTTTTGAAGACATGCCGACTTTGATCACAGAAGCATCTAATAGGAGGCATAGAGAGACTGAAGAGACATTTAAAAAGATTGGGACTTTTATAGAATCAGTGTTAAGAAATCAACAAACATCCATTATGAACATCAAGAATCAAGTGGGTCAAATTTCACGGGTCTTGCACGATCATTTTCCAGGGAATCTACCAAGCTTCACACAGAAGAATCCCAATGCCAACTGAGGAAATAAAGGAGTCTGGCTAAAAGAAGCGCTTACGAGAGGCAACACGATGTTTGTTGTAAGAAATTTGTGTTTTTCATTTCGGTTTTTGCTCTTTAGACTTTATTTTATATTTTTTGTGGATTATTTGAACTAATATCACTCATCGAAGGAGTTAAGAGGGGTTTTAATGTAGTATTGTCAAGTATTAAGTGTGGGACAAAGTAATGTAAAACGAGAAGTGGTCAAAAATCGAAAACCATACTGCTCAACAATGCGACTACGATATACTACTACTTCTGATGCGTAGTGTCTGACGAACCCGGCTGGCCAACAGTTCGCTACAGCATCGCCACATGATCTAATGCTGATGGCGACACGTCCCATGGTAAATCAGGTTAAATTTTAACCCTAATTCACCACACACTTTACACTTCTTACACCACATCACGGCGCCATTGCCCCTGGTGAAAGTTTTCTCACAAAGCTTGTATTTTTCTGTGTTTTTCTTGTGTAATCTACACTAGATGTACGGTCTATGCACTTACATTACTAGATTATACGCTGAAAACCCCAATTTCTTGTGCATTTCGAAGCCGAAGGGTTTAACCCTAAATTCATGCTTTTTTCTTGTTATTTGTTCAAATAATCTGTCAATTAAGGCTATTATGGACTAGATTAATGAAACCCTTGAGTTATATTGGACTGAAATGGCCAAATTCGCCCTTGATTTGCTGCGCATGCATCGTCGCAACATCATCGCCTGGTCGTTGCGACGTGGCCAAGATCAAATGCATCAGCACGACACAAGCATGAAAACTACACCAACGCGATGCCACCAGCTGGGCGTCACGATGTGATCAAGAGTCAGTGCCCACATTTTTTGCTTGTTTATGTTATTTTTTGTTTCAGGGTTGTCTAGTATTTTACAGATATGGCCTGTAGAAACAGGAGGCAGCAACCAGTGAACAAGCCGCAGAATCTACCGCTGCACTCTTTCCTCTACTTTCTAGAGACACTGTCGGCTAGCTACCGAAATGATTACATAGGTATATTGGGTAAAATCATGTCAAATGAGATAGAGGTGGCACCATCACTTGAATGGGAGTTTGTTGGACAGGTCGTGTTAACTACTAGGATGGATCCGTACCTTACAAGGGTTTACACAGACGCTGGAGGAATGCCTCTATTTACGTGTTGTGGTTGAGGCAACTTATTATGGGTATGAGAGATTGTCTACAAAGAGCTAGTGTTGGAGTTCTTCTCCACCGTTCGGTTAGATCCCACCATCACTAACTATAAGGATCGGATGACATTCAACTTTCGACTGGGGGAGAGAGTCGTCAGTGTAGTGAGAGAGAGTTAGCATGGGCGCTAGGAATTTATACACCAGACGAGACTTCGAGCATTTACTTTATTCCATTCTATGATACCTCACATATTGTATAGCCGTAGGGTTTTAGTGAGGAGGAGGTCTGGGCATCCATTGCCCCTAGAGTATATCAATATTCTGCTACGAAGGAGAGCATGCTTCGATTGCCTATGCACAGGTTTCTTAATTACTTGATTACATATTCAGTGACTCACCACAGGGGAGGTGAGAAGGTACCATCCACCGACGTGTTTTATCCATGGGGCCTTCTTACACCACATGGTGTTTATCGTTACGGAGGGCCACCAGACCCAAGTAGGCCAATCCCATATGTGGTGGACAGTTCATGATACGCCTTGTGTCATCCTACTGGGTCCTGGCACTGGACGTTATATGAGGGTTGTTTCGATATGAGTCGAATACGATGGACAAGGCCTACTTGGAGGTCATGAAGGTAGTCTGTTGATCAAACATGCATGGGGAAACATGATTCATGATGATGATCCAACCTATGTTAGCGAGGAGGACGTTCCGATGCAGCAGAGACATGGCTGCCGACGACAAGCCAGACGCACAGCCGGAGCCATAGCTTAAGATAGATATTAGGCATCTAGTACAACGTATTGACATATTAGATAGATTTATGAGGGTCTCCAGGCTCAGTCCTAGTAAATGGAGAATGTCATGCTCGCATTCTTCGAGCATCGGGGATTCCATTACCAGCATTTATTTTCTTCGGCCAATTTCCCCCACTCACAGCCAGACAGTCATGAGGCAGGGCTATCACGAGCTCATCAAGAATTAGAGGGATGAATGATATCCTTTTTTTCTTTTTCTTTTTGTTTTAGTTTATTTATGCTGAAAACCATGTAATTAAGTAGTATGTAATAGTTAATTTGTATTATGTTTTTGTTTGTTGAATGTTTTCATGCGTGATTCTATCTTGTGAGTTGCATTACTTTGCAGATTATCTTATGTCGTCATAGTATGTTGAAAATCAGCTCAGCGACTAGGTAGTCGAGTGGTTTTAGAATACATATATAAAAGACATCTTTAGTGTATCAGTGATCGAGTGAGATTCTAGTGGCATCTAGTGAGGCGTTAGCATTAGATAAATGGAGGATGATGTGTCGACTTACTGGTACCCTATTCAACCTTGAGAGAGAGTTTGACAGACTGGTGAGGCAGGTTCCTGATCAAAACCCGCTAAACCATATTTATATAGAGCGAGGGTACCCACTGTGTTAGTATTTTTTGATACGACAAGGTGTACTTATGCCTCGTGATTGACTATATCTCTACCAGAATTACATGTCGCATCTCACTATCTTAAACAACGCATTGCACTCTTAGCCACGACACTTTGAGCAGCAATGCTTTGACTATGCCATATTTGCATAGTCATCATATTCTGAGGTGTCCACTTTTACACTTAAGTATCAGTAGTTCCAGCCATATGGTATCTTATCAACAACAACTTCCATATTTTTTGTCCATTCAGATGCTGACCTTCTCCATACAATACCCTAGTGAAGTATGTTCATTTTCTCCATTATTTTTGTTTTTAATTATGCATACAATGGGGTTATTATATGAGTTAAGTGTAGGGTGGGGGTCAAAAAAGCACAAAATAAGCATCTATATTTTTTATTTAGCTAAATTTTAAAAAAAAATTCTTTAACATTTTTCCAAATCGAACAACTAATATAAATATATCTGAAATAATGTTTTGAAACAAGTACTTAGGTTATATTTAGCAATCACATATAGTAACTGTGCTTTTTCACCGTTTCAAGTAAAATTTTGACTTGTATGTTAGCCAGTAGTTAGTGTGTTAGTTACAAAAAGTTTTGCATTGTTGGTGAAATAAACTCCTTAAAATTTTATAATTTTATGGTACTCTAAAAAGTATCAGTTTAGTTATAAATAATAGCTAAGTCCTAGCCAATATAGGTTGAGTCATATTTTCATATTCCAAGTGTATGAGTCTTATGTTGTGCTGAAAAGAGGAAAAGCCTCAATAAAATTAATTAACATGTGTTGAAATAAGAAAAATCTTGAAAAATTAAAGTTATAAGTTCATAAAGGAATATCAAGTATGAAAATGGTACAAAATGATTGAAACCCTAGAGGGGAATTCAATTTGTGGCCTTTAAAGATTGAATTACTAAACTTGAAAAGGGTGTTCTAAACTTAATCATCTAAGGCCAACTAACTTGGGATTGATTTTGTGAATTTTCGTTACACGGGATTTAAAAAAGTCATGGAATTTTGTTAGTGGCCTTTGGAATTTGAATGAGTAGACTCTTTAAAGTCTTGAGTTGAAAATTTGTAATCAAGAGTTTCATAGAAAGTCATGAGTTTCAAATATACAAAGGAAAAGGTGCTAATATATTGGTAATAAGCAGTAGAACATAGGTCTTCTAATTCTATCACACAAATTTCTAAGAATGCATAAGCTATTTAAACAAAGTGAAAGATAATAAAAAAATGGCAATACAACATTGAGCTGAAAAATATAATTAAATGAAAAGAGTATTGTAATCATATGCAAGTTTTAATTGAAAGTGTCGTACCAAGGGTAAATTTTGAATTTGGCAATAAGTCTTGAGGCTAGGGAGCTTCCCCCCCCCCCCCCCCCCCCAAAGTGTTTTTTTCATAGTCGCTTCCATAACAACATAATAACATGGAGACCTTCCATGGCTAGAATGAAGAGAAAAAATGATAATGGGCCATATTGTCTAACACCTTTTGAAATGACAAACTCCGTTGTGGGAGAACCTTTCACAAGAACCGAGGTGTGACCGGATTTAAGGATACCTTGCACCCTCATCATCCATCTACCACCAAAACCATTTGGTCATTACGTCATCAAGAAAGCCCTAAGATATCGAATCAAACGCTCTATTAAAGTCCACTTTGTACATCATTCTTTTTCTTTGATTTTTGGCCCATGAGCACACCTCGTGGATCATAATGGGTCCATCAAGTATGTTGTGTCCTTCTACATATGTCGTTTGATCATGACTTACAATGAATGCTATGACTTTTCTGATACGATGGTAAAGAAGCTTAGATAGTACTTTCTTGAAACACCTAATTAGACTAATGGGGCAGTAGTTCAAAAAAACGAGTCTCAGATTTTAGGAATGAGCGGACACCTTGAAGAAAGTCCGAAATTTCCTTAAGAAATTTGAAAATGAATCCGACGGGACCGGATGCTTTGTCAATTTTCGCTTGTGATTTCAAGGTGTTCCACGCTCTTTTTTCAATTGTTTTACAAGAAACTCTTTTTCTCAGTTCGGCTCTTCGAGTTTTTAACGCCCATTTAACTGCATTTAATTTTTTTACGGTAGATCACTGTTGGTGTGCCATGATTGTTATCCTTCCACGTTGTAAGTACAATCTCCCTTATGTCCTCCAATAGTAACCAAGAGTTAGGGGTGTGTATGAGGCGGTTTGGGGCGGTTAATGGTCAAAACCGAACCATAACCAAAGCTTTCGGTCAATACATTTGTTTAACCATTAGATGATGGTTAATATTGGTTTCGGTTAACGGTTAAATCAGTTGAATTTGTTATGGTTATCGATATATATTGGTTAACCGTTAATATTAGAATATACAAAAACTATTACTCAAGTCTTTGTTTCGATCTTTTTTTTTCTACAAGGTCTTTAAGTTTTTTTTGTTTTAATGTTGTGCTTTAAACCGGTCACATTTAGGTTATAGTGAAAAAGATAACGAGAATCAATGCAAGAATATATATTAGGGACAATATTTGTGAACAGATAAAAGTAATGTATATTAATCAATTTAATGTTTCTTATTAAATTTGTAACGTATAAACTATATATTGTTATATTTATGGGCGGTTCGATTAATATTGAATCGGTTTCCCTATAAAACCATAACTAAACCATTATATTTCAGTTATCAAAAATATAAACCAAAACATTCGGTTTAATAAATGGTTCGGTTTTATTGGTTATTTCGGTTTTGGTTCGGTTTTTCAGTTATTATTCTTACCCTACCAAGAGTTATAAAATCGGAATGGTGTCGGCTCAAATCGCTATGTTCATCAATAAAAAAAATCGAGGAATGATCTAATGAGTCCCTCGGAAGAGCCAAAATGGAGGCAGAAAACCATCTCTAAGAACCACATGCGAAAAATTTTATCAAGTTTGCTTAATTTACGGCCACCATTGCTCAAAATTTATATCCACCCATGTTGTATTCGTGAAGCTACGTGTCTCGTATATATTAAAAAAAATCTGCCATACATGCTTCGCAGATCATCCAAACCGCGAACTTCATAAAATATGTGGAATCTCTTAAATAGCTAATACACTAATATATTTTTTCGTGGTGATATAGTTGGTTTCCAACCGGTACCCAACGAGTAATGGTTTTAACTTTTAAAAAACAACAAATGAGATAATGACTTGGTAAGGTAATGAATTTTTAAATTTGTTCATATTTGGTCATTGAACTTATTTTATATCTTATTTACCCTTGAATTTTCTAAAATTGTTCACATTTAGTCATTTGTGTTTTTTTCGTACACATACAACCATTAAACTTTTTTTTATACACATATAACCAATAACTTAATGGTCATTTGTGGACAAAAAAAAACATAAGTGACTAAATGTGAACAATTTTTAAAAAGTTTATGGGTAAATCAAGCACAAAAATATGTTCAGTGACCAAATGTGGACAAAAAAAAAAAACATAAGTGACTAAATATGTACACGAGATAAAGTTCATTACCCTTACGAATCAATTATTCCAAAAACAAAATTCGAAATCAGAACCCGTCATGATCAGTTTCAAACTTTAGAATCGGAACCGGTCACACTCATATTGGTTTCGAATTTCAAATGCCGGTTTCGGTTTCAAAAACAATGCTCACCTCTATAATATTTTGAACCTACCCCGTTTAGATTGTTACCAATATGTCTGATCTTGCCCATTTTAGAGGAAAGTGTCTGTAACAAAATAGTTATTTTGTGTCATTTGTCTCATGTACATGGTTAATATTTTATTATTGTAACGTATGATTACGATTTCGTGTTTGATATTTAATTGTCATATAATAATACAAAACATAGCTTTCGTAATTTCTTCGTGAATATCGCCAAAATAGAAAAGTTTGTTGAGACTAATAACTTTAATCCGATATATGGAAACTCAAATATTCTCCGTGCAATAATTAAATACTCCCTTTAACAAATATTAAATAAGTAAAACTTAAACTAAAAGCAAACCCATCGGTCTTGACTCTTGAGTAATACTATCTGTTAACCACAAAAATGGTTACATGATAAAATACCAGTCATATATGTCTGTACATATATGTATGTATCTGTATATATATAATATATCTATTTTCTACAATAATTACAGATAATTTGGAGAATCCTAGGTGACATCGAACAGGAATAATCAAAATAGTAATTAATGTTCGTGTGAAGAATGGATGTTTCTAAGGTAAGTCCAAGAGAACCGCTGTGAGGGTCCAATAATGGGCCGGAGCTAGGCTCCGCTCGGCTCGGCTCGGCTGCATGCAAATAGGACAGATACAGCTAAGCACAGAATGGCTCCACGCGAAAGGCGCTGTTGCTTATCTTATAATATTGTATAGGGCAATTTTATATTTTGGCTTTTTTCTAGGTGTTTAATGGGTATATTTTGTTTTCGGTATTTATTTTTGATTTAGCAAATATTGAAATTGATTCGACTTCTTATTTACTTGCATCATATTGTATGTATTTTGTAAAATAACATTTTACTTCCTCAAACGGCTTCTCATTTGTCTCTATAGCGGTAAATAAGAAAGTATTTCAGAAAGTTGGATTTATTTTAGATAATACGTATGACACCATATAGATAAATGAGAAGTCATGTGAAATTTAACACCCGATAAACCGGAAATAAGAGATCATGGACTCATGGTGGCAATGGAACTTTCTTTAAAAAGATGATAAATTTTGTTAACCAATCTAAAATGTAATCGATTTTATATATATTGTCTTATACCACTTTAATCTTATCAATATTTTGTAATAATTGTTAATATCAGAAAAAAGAAATTGAGGACGAGTTTTTTGCTTTCTTCGAGGTGTGAAAACTGTTAAGAGTGTGATAACTTGACTTAAGCCGCCACTACTTTTAGACCTATTTGGTTCTAGAATTTCGAAATGTGACAACCAGTGGATTACTCATTTTTTTTAATATTACTTACATATTATTTTTTTAAAAGTGTTTGTTGCATTAATTAACTTGTGTAACATCTGTATGTACATCGCGCTTTTAAATGTTTTGTTGCATAAACTTGTGTAACATCTCAACATGACTCTCGGGGTCCATTTATACAATTTTTGAGGCCCATGATGTTTTCTAATATATATTCAATATTAATCACATGCTTAAAACCCAAAAATGTTCCTAACTTTCTTTTGTAGCGTCCAACGTACAAGTTATGCCGTGAAATGATGGAATATCAATATTCACTATTGAGAAGGGAATAAATAGTGTAACTTCTTATTAATTACTTGAAACAAGATAATATATACGTTATAAAAATATATCATCGTTAGAATTACATACTTGGTTATAGGTCTTTGTTAGATCAAAAAAAGTCAGTAAAAAGAACTGAAAATAAACATGAAACATGACAAAGAAACCTTAAGAGACTTATCTAAACGTGTCAAAATGGACGAGTTAAATTAAAACAAGGGAGAACCAGGAAAATGCTCAAGAGATGGCAAAAGTATACTGACATTGGAGGCTTGGAAGAAAACAACATGAAAATCCTTTGAAAATATGCATCTATGTTGATATTTCTAGATAAACTGAAAATATGTTTTCCATCATCATGTTGCTGGTGGTCCTTGAGAGTTAAATATTCCAAAATGGCAAGTCTCGGTTCTAATCTAATCTAACTGGCTTCAACTTTGGGTGCATTGTTAGTTATTTTCAATATTCAAAAAATAAAATGCGGAAAGTTAAATTTAGATCTTTGATCTCGAGTCTGGTTACAAGAAAACAAAACAATAGAAGATTACATATCCGTTTTCATTGAGTTTTTCAGATCTGATGTGCGGGGCTTAGTTTTTCAGTTGATCTCAAAAACTCTTTCTAAATCCTTCAGCAAATAATCTCACGAACTTGTGTGTGTATTTTCGTATATGTGATTTGCTACTTGTCATGTGTTTATATAGATAGAGATATAACCGAATATGAGAGTTTTAAGGGATAAAGATGAGTTTGATTCAACCAGAAACTCAACACGCAAGATAAACACTGGATTGGTATATAGAGAGGTTTATCCAGTGGCTTAGATTGGTATATAGCATTCTTGCATATGTAAAATTTTCATCTTAATAATACTGAATTGGTATATAGAGAGGTTTATTCAGTGGCTTAGATTGCTGAGTGATGGTATTAATGACACTACAGATATTGAAATCTTGAAGGTATTGTGCATGTAATTTCTTATCATAATTTCACTTGCACTTTGTCTTATGTGTTAGACATTTGAACATTCGTCAAGAAATATTGACATTCGACCTTTTAGAATAATAACCTTAGTATAAACATAGGCAAATACTAAATGGTGGCTAACTATGATCCTTTATTATTCTAGAAACTAAAAAGGAGGCAAAAACAAGGGAAAATGCCCTGCAAGAAAATATCAGAATTGTTCAAAAAATACCATTAAAGTTTTTTGTGTACACATATTACCAACAAACTATAGCCGTTGTACACATATGACCATTAAAGTTTATCATTTGTTCAAAAAATACCATTGGCTGGTAACATATACTCCCGGTAACATCAATGATATTTTTTGTACAAATGATAAACTTTAATGGTGATACGTGTACAACAACTATAATTTGTTGGTAATATGTATACAAAAAAAGTTCAATGACACTTTTTAAACAATTTTGATACTTCGTTACCTTTGTAAGTCATTTCCTCCAAAAACAATGAGCATAAACATTAAAGTCACGATGATCAAGATTAAATCTTTGGCAAAATTACATTGTAGTCCATCGAAGTTTCAACTTCTGGTTTAAAAGGTCCCTGAACTTATTTTTTTGCTTTCTAAGGGATTGAATTTGCCTTTAACCTTTCTAAAAGGTCACATGACCTCTTAAAACCGGTTTCCTATGCTTACGTGTCTACCCTAAACCTAACCCTAACCCGTTTTCACTCATCCCTCTCCTCTCTTTCTCTCCCGAGCATACGGGTACCCACCAAGCATGGTGCGAAGGAAACATTTTATAGATTAATCTAAAAATAATTGTAGGTATTGGCAGACGTTAATGGTGTTAATGGTAGCATATTCGTCTTGGACATACCCCTTTAAAGTTGTCTTCCTCAAATCCTCTCCACAAACTCATAAACAACTCTACATTGCAGACTCCATCGTTGACCTTTTCTTCGCCGCCAACATTGGTTTGACTTTCTTTGTTGCTTACGTTGACCCCATCACTCATCTCCTTGTTCGTGACCCTAAAAGCATCGCCACCAGGTATCTATCTGCATTACAATTTTGTACCTAATTCCCACACATAGTGATTTGATTCGTTTTTTGGGGAAATGAAGGTACCTATCGACATGGTTTGTGATGGATTTGGCATCGACGGTGCCGTTCAAGTTGATATCGTACTTTTTCACCGGAAGACACCGCATGGGTCTCCCGTACACCGTCTTGGGTTTGCTCCGTTTTTGGCGTCTCCGGCTCTCCGCCTCCTGAAGCAGTTTTTCACCAGGTTAGATCGATTCTCAATCCAGAATCATACGATAACAATCCATTGATGCTTCTTTAAACTTAAGATTAAAGTTACATATTATCATCGCAGGCTTGAGAGGGACATCAGATTCAACTACTTCTGGGTTAGATGTGCCAGGCTTCTCTGTGTAAGTCGATCAATTACAAAAAAACTACTTCTCGGTCAGATGTGCCAGGCTTCTCTGTGTAAGTCGATCAGTTAATCTCCGGTGGTGTGGTCTTTCATGATTACGGCTTCCAGGACTTCGAAGGAAACATTACCAGAAATTGTTACCATTCTGCCATCGATGTTGTATTTCTCTCGATGGGTATATAAGGACACGTAGGCATATGAGTATGCTGATAATGGGTATATAGGGGGCATATAAGGACACGTAGGCATAGAAAGCCGGTTTTAAGAGGTCATGTGACCTTTTAGACAGGTTAAAGACAACTTCAGCCTTAAAAAGTAAAAAAATAAATTGGGGGACCTTTTAAACCAGAAGTTGAAACTTCGATGGGCTATAGTATAATTTTGCCTAAATCTTTTATGCGATAGACTATTTGCTTAACTTTCTTGGATTGAAATTATTGCAAGAAAGGTTGTTGCCTTTGCACGGTCTATTAGTCAAGTGACATGCAAAACTTAGAAAGTGTTTTATAAATATTTATTGTGTTTTAGTAAATTATTTCGTGGTGAATCGGTGTGGTATTGGCATTAGGTTTTGAATTTTAGCATTTGAGCTCTTGAAAGACTCCGGCTTGTACTATGTGCTTAATATGATTCTAAACATGGGCCAACTAATATCTCTCTTGTATCAAAATCACAAAATGTAGCAAATAGCAATCGAATAATGTGGGTACTTTCATTTTTTGATTTGTAGTAGTTTGACTTTTTATGTAAAGTAGGTTTTTTTTGGAACCGGTCAATAATTTATATGGAGCGTATTCGGGCGTGGTAAACCAGGTCGGCATTTAGCCGGCGGCTCGGAAGCACGCACCTTTCCCCTCATTCACCTGTTGGCTTCGCCTAGGGAAAATCCCCCACATGTTGCTCAAGTCAGGAGTTGAACCCCCGACCTTTGCCCCACATGGGTATATAACCCGGTGCCTCAAACCAGCTAGGCTGGAAGTCATTGGCTTTTATGTAAAGTAGGTGGACCATAAGACTTTTTAAGTGTATAATAAGGATCATAATGGCCCACCAATTCTACGTAATGAAATCAAAAGAGTGAAAAGACAAACAAAATGTTACTGTCAATCAACATTATGATAGAATGCTTATAAGAAACAAATCAATGAAAACGCGTTACTATTTCTTACATTTAGATTTTAGCCCCATTCATATTCATTTTGATTGTGTAATTTTTATCCATTAGATTGATTTTGTTTTCGTTGAGTGTTTTTCTAACCATTGGATCAGAGATAATAGTGCGATCGTGTGAGATCTACGAGTCATGTACCTTTTCCCCCCCTGATTTTTATGCTCATTCATTTTGTGGTAGTACTTTATGTATCATGGAGTGTACTATTTAAAATGTAAAAGTTTTCTTAAGGGCTTTTTTTAAGGGTAAATTGCTAAAAAAATCACTAAGTTTACACAAAATCTTGATTTTGATACTGTTTTTATTTTTTTGGCAATTAAGTTATTAAGTTTTTCAATTTGTTGCAGCTTTGACCATCTGACCGGTGACATTATCATAGTTTCTTTGAAAAATGACTGCGTATCAGTCTTTAGTGATGTGGCGCTGACTTGACGCTTATATGACCATAGTTTCTTTGAAAAGTAAGATATAAAACAACAATTATAAGAGATAGTGTATTTTATTTAGTTTTTTAAGGATACAGATACAATATTTTGAAAGTAAGATGATATACGGTGACTGTATATACTATATACTGATAGTTATAGAAAGTCTTTCAAATCATGCTTTTAAAATTTGATTTGAAAGTAAGATGATATGCGATGATTGTATATATCATCTACTGATAATTATGTAAGTGTAAAATATATATATTTAGTAGAAGTTGTAATTATGGTTTATATATGTGTGGATTTGTTAATTGGATCATTATTCATCTTAATAGTTAAATACGTATAAATAAAAGAATTTTTTTAGCTAAAATAGAAAATATCATCATGCAACGCCAGTACCACATCATCAAATACTGACACATCATCATACCACGTCAATTGGAAACCGGGATGATCGGTCAAATTGTCAAAATTGCAACAATTTGGAAAACTTAGTGACTTAATTGCAAAAAAAATAAATACAGTGTCAAAATCAAATTTTTATGTAAACATAATGATTTTTTTGCAATTTGCCTTTTTTTAATGGAAAATATATGTAATAACATCCAAAAACCATAATCTAAGTTTTACTCTTATCAAATTCAACATGACTTTTTTATCATGATTCTTGTAACATCTTAATTTTTCATGCATTTTTAATACAACATTTTATGTGTGTTTTCAAAACATTTTATATTGTAGAAATTGATCCCACTTAAAATCTTTTCCCAAATGATAACATATATACAAAACCATAGAAAAACATATACATGCAACCTTACAATGCATGTCAAAATAAACTAACATGCTTCAACATCTAACTTCTATCATGAATTGGGAATTGTTGGTATGTTACAATAGCATATGATAAATATATAAAACTTGAATATGCCATCGTGAAATTAGACTTCCTATACACTTTATATATGTAAGAATAAGAAATCAAAGTCCATCAATCAAAAGTCAAAGTCTATTGGAGGGGATTTTTATTACAAATTAACTTAGTCATGAATCGAAGCTGGAAATGAAAATTGAAATGAAGCTCGGATGTTGTATTGCTATGCATTACTACTATTAAGGTATTGATGTTGAATACCTTATGCAAAATTACAATTAGGGTTGAAATAGTGGAGATGAGGTTATGCTTTTTTGACATTTCGTAGTATTATTCAGACATAAACATCTTTTGTGAACGTAGTTGACCATAAAACAAAGTTCAATAGACCAAAAACATCAGTAGAGAAGCACCAACATATGACAAGATCAATAGATAAGCATATAATGATAGAGAGTATTCCAACATAAGTCCTTTCAAAAGTTCTATTAGCACCATCCTTTTTATTTCATCTCTAAT
Source organism: Cichorium intybus (assembly GCA_023525715.1). NCBI lineage: Eukaryota > Viridiplantae > Streptophyta > Magnoliopsida > Asterales > Asteraceae > Cichorium > Cichorium intybus. The sequence goes on from CM042012.1 coordinate 133,730,891, forward strand.
CATGCACAAAATTTAAGATGTTTTTCACCCTACATCCGACATAATGGTGCAAATAACATCCATTTAGCACTACTCAATTTGCATGGATGTTGCTATGTAAGACCCTGTGCCCAAAATGCCCAAAATTTAAGTAAAAGAATGAAGTTTTTGGAAAATGAAGAGATAGCGCCCCTATCTTTGGAAGATAGCTGCACTATCTTCAATAGCGCCCCTATCTTTGGAAGATAGCGGCTCTATCCTGATGCTGATCGTGGGGTTGCACGATGAAGAGATAGTGATGTTATCTTAAGAGATAGCGCCGCTATCTGCGCTGTTTGGGCCAAAACCCTAGACTTTCATGTTTGGGCCACATATAAGGGCGGGGAACCCTAGGGCAGCCGCCATTTGAGTCATTTCAGCCCCTAACTTGTGATTTTTCCCTCTCTAGGCCATATGGAGTTTGATGATCTTGGTATTCTTGGATGGATTTTTGAAGAGTTTATGATGCTGTGAAGGTACAAGGTGTTGCTAGGGAGCTTTGTTCAAGAGAAGATCAGCTATAGCACTTGTTTCTGGACCATTGTGAGTAAATTACCCACCTTTATGTTTTTTTAAGGTTCTTATGATGTTTCTAGTGAGATCATGTGGATAGAAATGGTGTAATGGCCCTTTTGATATTGTTTATGGTTTGGAAGGATAAAGTTAGAAACTTTATGCCTTAAATCCCTGATTTAGAACCTTTGGAATGGTTTGGAGAGTAAGCCAAACTCTCTTTGGTGATTTTGGTTAGTTTTGGACCATCTTTGACTTGGATCTTGTTCTTGAGCTAGCAAGGTAATGTTTCAATGTTAAAGTTAGGATTTTTATGGACTTAAGGACTGTTTGGAAGGTCCCTGGAAGGATTAAGACCTTGATTGAATTGATTAAGAGCTTAATGGACTTTTGAGACTGTTCATAGTTAGCTACGCTAACTAGGGAAGTTAGCGGCGCTAACTGTGCCTGTTAACTTTTGTTGACTATGACCTTTGACTTTTTGACAAGTTTGACTTTTGGTCAAACTTGAGAATTCGGGGTACCGATCTTTGAGATTTATCGATTTGGGGTTTGAGACTTATTAAGTGAAGGTTATCCTAATTTGGAAGTTCATGCTGTCGGATCTGAGGATTTCGTGCTTGGAGTGCTGTCTAGCGTGCGGTTACGGATCAGGTGAGTTTTCTCACTATACAATGGGTGATATTACATGCGTGGGTAGTACGGTATTGTAAGGAAAGTGATGACTGCTTGAGGTTAGGATTGTATGTGTTTATGTGTAGTCGTATGATATGTTCGTACGACTTTTACCGTTCGGGTGAGACCAGAGCCGGGGAGGGGCCAGTACCTGACTAGAGCCAAACGGGCCAGTGTCGGGTCGGTGCTGGAAGGGCCAGTACCAATAGTCCCAGTGATGGGTGAGGTCAGAGCCGGGGAGGGGCCAGTATTTGACGAGAGCCATATGGGCCAGTGTCAGATCAAAGCCGGAAGGGCCCGTGTCGACAGTCCCAAAAATGCGGCTAGAGCCGGGGGGCCAATACCAGACTAGAGCCGAGGGCCAGTGTTTGGTCAGAGCCGGGAGGGCCTGTGCCGCGATGCCCGACAGTGCTACGGCATGTTTGGGTAAGGTTGTTTGGGGCAAGCTCGAAGACCTATGTGGATGTATCTGCCTTATGTGTTTGAATGTGATGGATCACGTGGTATTTTGGGGAACTCACTAAGCTATGTGCTTACTCTTTCACCCTAACTATTTTTCAGGTATTTGTTGGCTTGAGCTTGGAGCATGGCGCGACTGTACCGCATCTGGAGTTTTGGTATCTAAGTCTTCTGCTTAATATTTAGCAACACTTTTTATGTATTTGGATCGTTCTTAAAATGAAAATTTTATCATGATATTTGGGACGTTACATGCTACTTACAGCATCAATAGTGCACATAAGCTCAAAGTTAGGTGCAAAACTTTCAATCGTTTCATGTCTTTAACTTTTTCCAAAAATATATTTCTCACAAATACCTATATAATTTAGATAAATGTTTATGTTTGTTAGGTTGTCAAAATAGAAAATAAATATAGGTATAAAAGTTAACTCACTGCTAGTTATACCAAGGGATAGTACAATTCAAATAGAAAACATTTGAAAAATACATCTTTGCGTGAGGTATATTGACTTGACACTTTAAATAAACAATAAAAACAAAAGATGAAGTATTTTAATTATCTAAAAAGAAAACTAAAACTAGTATGCAATAAAATAAACGAAGATCGGGTTTTGAAGAAAAATCATATTCGGAAACAATTCTAGTTATGCATTCTATTCAACTATATGCGTTTGATTACGGATTGATGTTTAGATAGTTCTTAACCTAAGTTGGTACTAGCAATATTAATAAGCTCTAACATCACATTTACTTGTCAAATTATGTAGTGAAAATAAGTTATTTAATTAAACCTAACTTTTTACTAACACTAATCCAAACAAGCTCTTAGGTTTTGATTGAAAAGTTGCATTAAGATCTTTACAAGTATTCCTAACAATATTCAATACTTCTCATAAGCAAGGAAGTGTAAAAATATATATATATATGAGTTTAGGTTTACAATTAATTAAATCCAAATTAAGAACTAATGCAAAGTTTGTTACTCGTGTTATTTCATAAAACAATTACGGGCTCTATGAACCAACTAACTTTACTATAAATCAAATGACTATTCACGAAAAAGCATAAATTTAAGTACTTTATTGAAACCAAAACATATATCACTAGATTTAAAATAAATCCTAAACATCAATACAACGAAATCGATCACACATAGTCGAAAGTTGAATAAGAAACTGGAAAAGTAGGGTTTTTGTCGTTCATTGCTAAAAACTGGTAATCCAAGATATGAACGGCAAGTGTTTTGCCTAATTAATTGATGAAAATACAAATTAGGCTTCCAAATGTTTTCTTTAATGCTCATTCCAAAATCATGTTTTCTTCCGTCCAAAGTTGAGATATCTCAAAATAATGAACTAGGGGAGTATTTATAGGCTCGAAAAACGTGCAGACCAAGTAACCTGTTTGACTCCATTGAGTCAACTCAGAGGTATAGAGTGACTCGACCGAGTCACTTCCCTATGACAATATTTTATGTTTTTCCCTAAATGTATCGGCTTGAATCTTCAAATTTTAAATTCTTCATTCTTAACCTCCTAACATCATCTATAGTATGCTCTAACTTTCAAACCACTTAAAATCCACCAAACGGAGTTCCACAGATCCACAAATAAAGTCCCGAAATAACTAAAATGCATGAATTTTAAAGCCTAAATGTAATGTAATTGGCTAGATTAGACACGATAAATGATGCATAAAATGGATCTAACAAATCTTCTCAAACTTCAACATTTCATTGTCATCACGGAAGAAAAAAATTATAACGAACCGGGAAGACATAGATGACTAAAAAGAACGTAAACGAACCTAAACGAACTTGAAACATAAAAATGCAATATGACTAAAACAACTTTTATAGAAAAACCCTTTGAAGCAAACTAAATTTTAAACCTTCTTATGTGAAAAAGAAAGCAATCTATAAAATAATTACTACCAAAACATCATCCATAAGTTTTACTCTTTCATCAAAATTCCAACATGATTTTTTCACCACAAAACCATATGAAATTAAATCATACAAATCAAAAATACATAAATCATTCCTTCCACATGTCATGAAACTCATCGGTCTCAAGTGGATTTGTCATTTCATGCATTTTTCTTCTTGTTTTTGCTTTAACCTTCTTTGCATACTTCCCAGCCTTCTGTCTCTTCTCCAAAGACCGAATCTAAACATATAACCAAAAGGGTAAAATCGTAAATTACCATTCTTAAATTATTCACAAATTTGACTAATTATTAATTAATTCTCTTACTAACCTGATTTGGTGACACATAGAAAGGATTCTCATACAAAGTTGGACCTCCAAAACTACCACCAAATATCTTTATTGGATTTAAACAAAATCTTGGACCAACCTGTAATAATTATAATTTATAAATCTCTTAAAATAACAACTTTTGTTACATAATTTTAACAAAAAATATTATTACAATTTACAAACCTCAATGAGTGTCATCTTTTCAAGCCCTCCTCGGTCAATTTTATCTGCTCCAGTATGAGGACATGATATCTGTTACATAATAAATAAATAAAAACATTATTTTATATCGCATTTAAAATAATTTAATATATTTATTACTAACCTGGTAATTACGGAACCAAATGTGGTCATCAACAATTGAGAACACAAAGACATGGTCATGATAGGGCTTTGACTTTCTGTGCTCTTTGGGAGTTCCAAATATCTGTTTAATTATAAATAATTAACAAGAAAAAATAAGAAATATTGTGGGAAGTATTTGTTTAATTAAAAGAAAAAAGAATACATACCTGTGTGATCATTTCTTTTAGAAGTTTCCAATGAGGATCTTTATCAAAATTTGATGAAAATGTTAAAAGAGGGCGGGACCCTTTGAGATGATTTCCAGTGAGTTTTAACTCTTCCATTGTGTGGACTAATATAAACATAAATCAAGTCAGAAAATATAATTTGTCTATCAATTATATTATATAATTTAATAAACTTGTTATTGTAGGTATAATTGTCATAACACATAGCTGACAAACTTTGTTTAATAAGAACGGTTTTATGATACCGATTTTCTTATAAATATGAATGGTCTATTAAATTTTTAAGCTCTGCATGATTTTCATAACAAAGTTTCAAACATAACTGACTTTATGAAGTCACGTTTTCAAAAAATGTAATTACTTTTCTGGACCAATTTCAATAAGTCAGTACTTGAATTGTTTTGCAACAATTTTATACAAGTCATGTATTTGTTTTATAACAATATTTTTTATCCACTTTACATGCACGGATACTGTAAATACAATATAAATATATAAAACGTTTTACGGATGTGCATATTACTTTGGTTCTATGCAAATTTAGTATTCAAAATAAAATTTTATTTGATAGCAAATGACTAAATACAAAGTTAAAATAACCACAGGATTTATATTACTATTTGTCTATTTGTGTGATATCAGTTTTGTAAAGATGCTTACTATTTTTAATATCAATGAACAATTTTACCTGCATTCACCAAAAACTTTACAGATGGGCCATTTGGGCACTTAGACATCCACAAGTAAAGGTCTTTGTGTTTCCTGCACTGAAAAATGATCATGAAAACAAAAATTAAAAAGGCATCAAATCATTGATATTGATAAGAAAGTATTTGTAAAAACTACTTGAACTTTCATGTAATCAATTAAGAGTGTTCAATTAACTTGAATTTTGCAAATACCAACAGTGTTGATTGTTTAACTTATGTATAGTAAGATTGTTGTTATGATATGAATTATAATACAATAAGACCAGTCTGTAAATTTTAAGTTTTGATGCATTTAGCAATTTCTTCTCAAAAACTTAATAAAACAGTTTTAAAGATGAACTGCAATGGTACACTGTGTAGCTTTGTTCTGAAAACGTAATGAGTAGTAACAGTAAATTTCAGGCACTCTCCATAATCATAAAAAACATCTTCATCCAAAAGATGGTTAAAAATCAAGAAAGAAAACTAACCTCAAAAAAGAGACAAGAAGAACAGCTCTTGAGTTCAACGAGTTCATTCAGGGTTGCTCCTTTAGTAGCCTTGGACTCAACTTTGTTATCTTTCTTGCAGTGAGGCAAAATCGATACCAAATTCAACATCAAATGGCGATACCTGAAGTAATTCAAAACCACCGATTCAATCAAATTAATAACATAAATTCCAACAAACGGATGTAGATACAATAAAAAGAAGTAATCGAAAAGCAAGTAACCTGAAATTGATACGACGTGAGCAAGTAACAAGAACTTTCTCTCTGTTTCTAAAACCTGTAGTCGTGGTGGAGTCCTGTGGGTTTTCAGGCTTGTCTTTCCAACCCAAAAGAGTCCTTTTAGGTCTCTCCGGCGCCGTTTCATCCTTCTTTGCCGCCGGCACCTCTACTTCAGTGTGTTTTCGCTTCTTTCCCATTTTGTTTTCGAATTGAGAAGTGAATGAGGTGGGCGGAGTATTGATGTTGTGCTTCGTTATAGTTACTCCTGTAAACCCTAAACCCTGGTAATGAGTCGGGCAGGGTTTAGAAGATAACGGGTCATGGATTAATGGATTTGTGATGGGCTTCTTTTGGGCCTGCAAGCTAGTTTTATTTCGGATATTTTAGTATGGTTAATTACAAATTAACGTTTTTTTTTTATCTATTTTTATATGATTTTTTTTATCTATTTTTATATGATCGGATAAAAGAAATGAAAGTTGTTTTTTTTTTTTTTGCATGCTAAATAGTAACGTGCTTTTTTAGTTTTTATTTTTTGTGACGTGATCTAAAATGGACAAGTTAGATTATTGTTTTTAGGTAAATAGTAATGTAGTATACAAACATGACAAATATTAATGAAACTCGGCTCAACTCGATTATGTATGAGAAAATTTATATTGCATTGCAATAAAAAAATTGGTATTTGGATTTCATGTAAATAAAACGATATATTAAATAAGTCATTAAATCATTAAAGTTACAGATATAAATAAACAGCCCTTAATTAACTTTAAAATATATAATCAGAAAACACCTTAATCTTTTAATGATATCACATTGAAGAGTGCAATTTTAAATAATAATAATAAAATCCTTAAACTTTAACAAAAACAAAATTTTAGTGGAACATATCGTCTGTTCATAAAAAGAAAAGTTAACATAGTCTAATTACTCGTGATTGCAACATTTTAATCATCTGATTCATAAAATCAACATAAAAAAATATAAATAAGAATTAAAAACCACTAATTACTCTACCTAACTATAGTAACCACATAGCAATCAATAGGCCAATCATAATAAAATAATCATGATGGTGAATTATTTATACAATGTAAATACTATTTAGCATTCATTTTTTTTTTTGGTAAAGAGGACGGTACCTCAGGCAAATTTTATTAATAAAAAAATAAATACAATTTGAGGCTGGGGACTCCCCACCTAGGAAAAAACAAAAAACTCATTGGGACAGGCCTCAAAGGACAATAAGGCTAAACTAGGAACCACAACAAGAATTGGAACCAGGAAACATAACAGGAAAATAAAGGAAAACAACCTGCAAAACAACAAACCATACAAGTAGAGAAATATATAGTAGAAAAAATCTCAACCTTATGGGAGGGTCCATATCCTTTTAGCCAAATTAACATTATGGGAATGTTTCATAGATAAACTCACCAGTATACAACGGACATCATCCATAACACTATTCACCACTGCATGATACAATGTTTTTATATTTTTAAAAATCCGGAAATTTCTTTCCTGCCAAATGTGGTAAACAGCTCCAGCAAGTACAAGTATTCGAATGATGGACCAAATGGTCTTACTCTTAGATATGGGCTTGAGAAGGTTAATGATGTCGAACCAGCTATCAGTGGAGAAGGAGAGATTCATGACATGTTGAAGGTCATTCCAAACCATAGAAGGGAAAGAACATTCAAAGAAGAGATGTGTGAGGGAATCAGAACAATCTCCACAGAAGGCACATTTGAGATTGGAGTTAGGCTCCCAGATTTTGATTTTATCATGAGTCTTAAGACGATTTTTAAGAGCAACCCAGAGAATGAAAGCATGTCTAGGAATATTTTGGGAGAACCAAACAAGATGATACCAATCGACAGGTTGATCACAAGGGCGTATAGATTCCCAAACCGAACGGACCGAAAAAGGAGAGAGGTTACCGTCACTAGATCTCCATAAGAGTTTATCAGGAACAGATGGAGTAAGAGAAGGAGGGTTATGAGAAAGAAGATTAGTATGGGAGTCCCTCCAACAATGGGGTCGAACCCACCCAAGATCCGTTGAGGACAAGGTCAGCAACCTTAGTATCGGTAGTGAAACCCGCAACATGGATGTCACGGGCAGACAAGAAATTAGAGAGGGGACCTGCAGGATGCCAGTTATCGAACCAAGCCGATGTAGAGCATCCATCACCAATTTGGTAAACAATATACTCTCTTATCTTACCTCGCATATCGAGAATGTTTCGCCATGCAAATCCTGAACCGTATTTTTTGGGGGCATCCCAAAAGTTACGACCACATAGACGGTAAGAATGGATCCATTTGACCCATAATGACTCCTTCTTAGAAAGGAGTCTCCAAACGTGGGAAGCCATAAGGGCAACATTCCAGACAGCAAGGTTACAAATACCAAGGCCACCATGCTCCTTAGGGAGGCATACAGTCTTCCAGGAGACTTTTACTTTACCATGTTTCAACTCACCATTGCACCAAAGGAAACCCCTCATGAGCTTCTCAATCTCGTTAGAGATAGATTTAGGAAGAATAAAAATAGAAGCCCAATAGATTTGCATAGATGAAAGAATAGAGATGATGAGCTGGAGACATCCAGCAAAGGAGAGAGACTTGTTCTTCTAGTTATTAATCCTGCATTTGACTTTATCAACAAGGCCTTTACAGTCCTTGTGGGAAAGACGGGTGGTGATAAGAGGGACGCCAAGGTATCGTACAGGGAAAGATCCCTCAGGAAACCTAACAATACGTTCAATGGCAGCCCTTGTCCTCTCACCAACATTGCAATAGAAGGCTTCACTCTTTGTTACATTAGGATGCAGCCCAGAGACCCCAGAGAATTCAGCAAGCGAATCACAAATGATGCTAACCGAAGAGCTATCGCCATGACAAAAGAGAAGAAGATCATCGGCAAAGCAGAGATGGGTGATACTTAGCTCTTCACATTGCCGGTGGAATTTAAAAGAATCGAAATTGGAGATGTTTCTCTTAATCATTAGGTTAAGAACCTCCATGACAAGAGAAAAGAGATAGGGGAGAGGGGGTCACCCTGGCGTAAGCCTTTTTTACCGTTGAAAAAACCGTGCGTATTACCATTGATACTCACAGAGTAAGAAACAGTGGATACACAAGTCATGATCCATTCAATCATACGATCGGGGAAACCAAACCCAAACAAGATGGTGCGAAGAAAAGACCAGTCAACCGTGTCATAGGCTTTTTGGATATCGACCTTAAAAGCACATCTTGGTGGACCACGATGACGATGATAATCACGTATGAGTTCATGGATAAGAAGAACATTGTCGGTGATCAAACGACCAGGGATAAAAGCAAATTGGTTATCATCAACTAGAGAAGAAAAGTGGTTTTTGATACGGTCCGCAATAATCTAGCTGATACATTTGTAAACAACATTACAGCATGCGATTGGGCGGAAATCAGTGACTTTGGAAGGGGAGTCAATCTTAGGGATGAGAGCAAGCACGGTGTTGTTGAAAGACTTAAGGATTTTTCCATAATAGAAGAACTCCTTAACCGCCAAACAGATATCGGGACCAACAATATCCCAAGCAGACTTGAAAAACTTAGCGGAGAAACCATCGGGTCCAGGGGCTTTATCATCGCCCATATGGAACAAGACGTCTTTAACCTCCTCATCAGTAACAAGAGTAAGCATGGTGGCAGACTGGAGAGGGGAGAGCTTATTAATGAAAAGGGAAGAAGGGTCACAAATAGCAAGGGAGGGATGGGCAGAACCCAAGAAAGTTTTGAAGTAGGAGACAAAAAGATTGGGAAGGTCATTCCCCGATATCCAGTTTCCGTGAACATCCTAGATAGAATCGATACGGTTACGAGATAAACGGGTTCTAACCGATTTGTGGAAAAAAAGCAGAGTTTTTATCTCCTTCACAAAGCCAGTCAACCTTAGCCTTTTGTTTCAGGAACCTCTCTTCATCTAGGCTAGCCTCGTTATAAGCGAGGAGATACATGCATTGTTCTTCACGGAGGTCCTTGTTGAATGGGTCCCGGTCCAGAGCAATCTGAATTCTATCAAGCTCAGTACGAAGGGAGATAACCTTAGAGAAGAGGTTGCCCTGGATGCGTAAAAGCTGACGCAAAGGCGTTTTCAGATTTTTAAGGTTTTGAAAAACCTTATACATCCGATAGCCGGGGATATTGGGGTTCCAAGAAGCAGCAACTACCTGCTTGAATTCGTATTTATAAGTCAGAAAATTAGGGAATTTGAACGGTTTAGGCCTGAACGGAGATCGTTGGGGGAGAGAAAGCACGGCAGGGGTATGGTCGGAAGAACGGTAAAGGAGAAAATTGACAGAAGCAGAGGGGAAAGAATCAACAAAGTGTGGATTTCCCATGACACGGTCAATTTTCTTGAGAATGCCACCAGTACCATTAGGAGACTTGGTCCAGGTATAGAAGAGACCTTTATAATTAAGGTCTTCCATTTCGATGCAATTAACACAGTCCCTGAAATCCTCCATGGCACGAGAGATAACAGACGTTCCGGAGGTGCTATCTTTCATGTCAAGAGCAACATTGAAATCACCCAAGATAATCCAAGGGGCATCTTTAACCACATTCTTATGGGCCGCAAGAGAATGCCAAAGAGAGTGACGCAGCATGTGGTTATTATGAGCATAGACGAAAGAGCAGAAGAAGGATTTTTTAGAGGCACGAATATTAACGGAGAAATGCATAACCTGATCATTTAAATCGAGAAGCATCATATCAACAGCAAGGGGGTCCCAGGCAACCACGATTCTAGTCCCCCGATGGCAAAAAAGACCGTTGGATGACCAAGACCAGGAGCCAAAGGCACCACTACAGATATGAGGAAGATTAGAGAAGGACGCACGAGTCTCGACGGTAGCACAAATTTGGAGATTTTGATCGCGAATAAGATCTCTCAAAGCTTTCTGATGAGAAGGCTTGCAGAGACCGCGAGTATTCCACGCAGCGATGTGCGTCATATGGAAACTAGGAGGGGGTTGGAGTCCATCTGCTCGGACACCGGAGCTATCATAGGGTGATCTTTATGGGATCCGAGCTCATCAACAATGAACTGGGCAGTCTCTCCATCATTAGAATCAACCTCAGTACACTTATCCTCGTCGTAAAAGTCATCAGCATCCTTTTCAAAATAACCTGGAGTAAATCCGTGACATCGGAAGTACAAGCCTCAAGAACGGAAAAGGCGTTGAAAATAGGTGTGGTGGATTCAAATTGTTTTTTTGGGTTGGAGGAAGAAAGACGTAGGATAGGGCTAGGAAAACCAATTATAGTCGGCCTATCCTTCAAGGGGGGATTAGGAAGGCGTTTATTATTATGAGTCGGGCGGTACTCAAATCTCAATTTATTTCTGTTATTTTTAATATTGTTAATATTTTTGGAATTGTTATCTTGCACCTTGTTTTGGTATCTTCTACTCGAATTGGTTTTAGAATAGTCATTTTTTTCCTTGTCATTTTTAGAAACATGTTTTGACTTATTATTCTTATTTGAAACCGTAATAAAATCATCATTTTTATCTATAACAGGTTCTTCAGGTATTTCCTTAGTAATAGTAGAAGTTGCATTTGGTTTAGCAATAACATGCATACATACATGGGTTTCGTGACCATACACCTTACAATGAGAGCACATAGGCGGTTTCCATTCATACTCAACTCTAAGCGTATGAGTTGAAAACTCAAGAGTTTCTGGATCGGGGATTCGGATGATCACTTTGTCAACCCATGTGGGACGCGTAGGAACTTCGAGAAGGACACGTGCATAAACTGCCTTACCCGCAGCATAAGTACACATGTTAGCTGTATAAGAGTCCATGGCAAGCGGCTTACCAATTTTAGAAGCAATGTGGCTTAATCCTTCCTCACTCCAAGTCTCATAAGGGATGTCATGTATTTTAATCCATAGAGGAAGTTTGTCATGGTTGTTTATATGAATGCTAAGTCCAGGTCTCCATTTTTGCATAACAATGGGGGCACTCCTAAAAGTCCATGGGCCGTGGGTTATAACATGTTGTAGACCTTGGTCGTTGTTAAATTTAAATAGATAGACACCATTACCATTTAACAAAACGTCCTCCAGCCTATGTTGTGACCACATCTTGGAAACGATATAACGAACATCCGAATAATTCATTTTACATCCAACAAAATAACCACATATGGTTCGCGCATGAGTCTCACAGATCTTATTAACGACCGTCACCGGTATATCAACGGGCACTTCAATATCTTGACTTAAGTTAGGAATGATGCGGAAATTGTCACTTGAGTGTTTGTGAGAACCACTTAAGATGTTCGATTGAGAATTAACGAGCAACGGAAGTTTACGGGACCAAGCGTTATTATTTATGTTTTCTGATTCCATATTACGATTAATATTTTTTTTGTTTATTAAAATTAGTTAATGGATCGAAACCGGTAGAGACAACGTCATTGGGTTCAGGAATAAAACTGGGATTAAGAACATTTTTAGTATTAGCGGGCTTAGACTTCAAAATATCTTTGTTACTAAAATGCCTAAAAGCCTTTGAAGATGTAGAATTAATGGGCTTGGATGGGTATTTAGAATTATTTGATATGGTGGATTTTGGAAGGCCCAATATTGAAGGAGTATTATGATAGCCCAAATATGTAGGAGTGTTATGAAGGCCCAACATGGGAGGAATATGGGGATGGGTCGGTCCAAGCAAAGAGGAAGTGGATCAATTTGGATCCATATGGATCAAGGGATTAGAGATGTCGATAGTGTGCATCGGGTTGAAATCATTTTTGAATTCACTAGCAACATCATTATGGGATCTAGAAAAGTGGGTTTCTGTGTCCCCCATATTAGTGTCACAATGATCAAAGCTATCCTTTTCATCAATATTCAATTGATAATTTAAAGTAAAGGGAATCTTATCAATTCCATTGTGTAGAGAAATGTTTCGATTCAAATTAACAAGAGAGCTAATTTCGGAAATACCTTCCCCCTTGCTCGAGTGCTTTTTGGTGACCGTTGGAGAGTGAAGTGCACTCGCGGAATTGATTTGGTCGGAAGCTTGCTGCGACGTCTCTCTATCTTCAACACCATACCCGATGCTTGGAATCATGTATTCACCTTCCTCATTGATCGATTTTAAGTTCTTGACCGTAGGTGATTCTTCTCCTCCATTTGTAGAAGAGATATCTCCTTTACCATCCGTGAAGTTGGCCTCCATGCAGTCACCTTTGTTCGTTGAAGTGTCATTTATGGAATCAGTGATCATACCATCGTTCTGCATGCATTCATCTTTGTTGGTAGACGGGTAGTGAGGCTGCATGCATTCATCTTTGTTTGTGTTCGTGTTAACCATGGGGTCTACAAAAAATTCTTCATCTTCCTCATCGTTTTCTTCAGAAGATGAGTAATCGGTGATCTTACCATCATTCATTTCAAGTTGTGAAATTAGATGGGAATTCCCTACTTGATCAGCACCTTTGCCACCTTCTCCAGGAACTTTCATTGGCGAATCACACTTATCCAAAGCATCAGTAGGATATCTTTTTCGCTGAATAGTTTCACTTTTGCCTTTGTTTCTTCGTTCATCAGTAGCATCAAGTAAAGAACACGAGTAATTCTTAAAAATTGAGCCTTTGATATTACGTGAGACCATATGTAGTTTTTTCTCTTTCTGATCTCTGTTGTAATTGAATGTAATACCATGATTCACAGGTTTCTTTTCTTTCAATGAGATCTTCGAATCTTGTTCAAAATTTGCAGAAAATGTAACATCATTCACATCTTGAACATTTCCAGTACACGTAACATTATTCATATCTTGAACATTTCCAATAGGTAAGTCATGTAGAAGAGGTTGCTGATCCATCATAACACCATCATTAGACAGTAGAATGGAATCACAACCTGGAGTATCATCATTCATCGTGATCAGTGTAGGTGGCTTTTTGTAAGCTTCTTCAACAGAGAGAGAATCGGCTTTTTCTTTTGGTGTTGTTTCTATTTAGCATTCATTAATCATGTTGGAGTAGTTAAAACATCAAAGAAAACACGTTGATTTTTGAATAACACCAACCATAATGGTGGTCTTAACTACATTCATTTCAACATGAAAAAAAAAGAATATGGTATCTCAGATTTAAACAATGAAATTATAGTAAATATCAGAGATAATTTAAACAAAACACATGAACATATAATTAAAGATGAAAGTGAACTGAAGTTTTTTTTTTTACAAGAAGTTATAACAGTATCGTGGAAATTTCCTACCAAGTTCCCTCATGATCATCTGATTTGCTTTGATAAAAGAAGGCTTTTTTTTCTCAATAAGTATGTATTCTCGATGTGTATACATGCGATTTTTTTTTTCAAAAGGGTAATTTAAATCTCCACTTCCAATCTCACAAAATACAATAACTATCCATTATATCAATTAACCTGCCATTGATACCATAAGTCATATATAGGGGACGAAGCTCTTTTAATTGTTTCAAGGTAAGTATATAAATTATAGAATTCTCACATATAAAGGTACATTGATGACTGAGTAAAAGAGTTTGCAATAAGATACAAACCAAAGTTAAAATTCAGTTAAATAGTCCTTCGAAGTAAGGCCTACATTAAAGCATGAATAGCTATGTGCTCTTGATGTATCCCATGAAAAAAATGCAAACAATGTATATCTTGAACAATTCCATTTGTATCACATTTGGTTCAACCTTGAACCACACCTATATTCAAACATTAGGAGCAGGTGCAACTTTTATAATGATAAAAGCATATTTTCTTTGCACATGTAGCGGATGTTATTGGTAAAATTGAATAATTGCTAATCACCAAATAAGAATAAACAAAAATAGGAGAGATATACAAATAAAAGTCGAGCTAATATTGTATGAATCATGCACGTGTAAACTAAATAATTTCAAGCATGATGAAAATGGAGCATAGTTTTAGGTAATAGAGAAACTCAAGACTCACCAAAGTCGTAATAGTATAAATTAAAGTAGAATGCTACAATTAGAAAAGTAAACAGAAGTACATTGTCATTTATTGCATTTACCCTAAAATAGGTTACATGTAAGAAAAAGCAACATACTTTCATTCATTTGTTATTATAACATTCTACTTGCATTGTTCTTATTATAACATAATTTATATTGAAAATACTGCCCAGTTATAGTGACGTCATCCAAATACAAAAGCAATTTTCACACAAACACACACACACACACACTATATGTGTATATTTTTTAAAGTGTATTTTCCTAGTAAGAATATAACTAAAAGTACATTGCTAAAATTTGATAAGCCTTTCAAAGTACAATGATTTGAAAACATAAAAAATATTATAAAGCTAGACTCTTGAATTTGATCACAATCCAACAACTTTAAAACATAAAAAAATATTTTTCAAAGTGTCTTTTCGACCTTCGACTCTATTGGTTGGTTTCCAGGTTCAATGGCTTCCCACATGCCCTGCGTTTGCATAATACTTTCATATTGATTGCCCAAGCTACATAAGAGTTTTTGGACAACATTGGATAATGAGGTGTAACTTAACCATCTTTGCCATTCCTTTGTTCCATTGCAACATGAGAAGATTGTTAATTAGGCATAAACTAGGTTTGGATACCAAATGTGTGAAGGTATTTCTCCTCTTGCTGTGAACACCATAACAGGACACACGAGAAAGTAAATAGATGATACTTTGAGGAATAAAGTAATATTTTTCTCTTACTTAACTTTAAAAGAAATTACATCTATTTAAACTGGAAGAAAACAAACAAAATGCGACAAACTTTCTTGAGTTTATCTATTCTAAAAACAGTGAAAGGATAAAAAAAAATAAGATAACTACACCGTATTCAAATGTTCTAGATTACCCGAACATTGCTAAATTATAATATGAGGAAAAGGAAGGATGATACTATAATAAACAAAAAGTAGGTTGTTGATTCTTGCATTTAACTCTTTCGAAGCATCAAACAATAGAAAGGTGAAAAAAATATGGGTGACTTAGAAAAGTGGATTGTAATTAGAGATTACAACCTTCTAGTTAAACAAAAATATGAGTTGTTAATTAATTTTTTTGCTGTCTTCTCAACCTTTTTCGGTCCATTTCTATTTTTTACTCTATTTTTGAAGTAAAAAATAGTGTAAAAAGTAGGTCATCTCCAATCCACCTTTATTTTTCACACTATTTTTGTTTTAAAATGTATATTCCTAGAATATTCTTTTTCCTTCATTTACAAAAAGGTCAAAATCTCTCATTCTCTTTATTATAGGTAAACTTTTATATGAATTCGATGTATAAATATTCAATTTTGATAATTATAACTATTTAATATCATTTAATATCTAGCATGATTGTAAATATTTGTATTGTATTTAAATTAAACTAGAAATATATAGAAATAAAAGTTAAAGCACTATATTTTGGTGTAAATGAATAGTATTACTCTATATTTGGAGTAATACTATTGATAAACCTAAAAATAGAATGGGTTATAGAGGTGGGTTGAAGGAAAATAGAATAAACTCATTTATAGAGTTGGGTTGGAGATGGCCTTAAGCTATGATTTCTTACTTTGCCAAGGCCAACTTTTTACTCGTCTAAATTGCAACAAATAGCAACGTACTTTGCTTCTTTTCCCAATATAAGCAAGTACTTTATCTTTACCCTTAATATCAATGTACTTACTATTTTTTACCCCTAATAGCAATGTATTAAATTATTTTAACTATAGCAATATCTCACCCATAATAACAACGTATTTATATTTTCTTTTACGCAAAATAGCAACATAGTTATATACCTACTTATAAAAATCAATGTACTTACATTTAATTAAGGCCAATGGGACTCTGTAACAATCAAGTACAGTATTCATAATTTCATATAAATAGTAAAATATAAGTTGTTGTTTTATGGGTAAGAAATAATGTATGTGTCATCAATGCAAACACAGAACACTATAGCGTTCCTGATCAAATTCATATATTGTATAATATATTTACGTCTTGTTTGATAGTTGATAAGCATGATACATTGCAACAATGTGTATCATTTTTTTTATTTAGTCAAAATATATCTTGTTTAGTGTATATATATCCTTACCTTCTACATGATTGTTTAACTAATTGTATGTTTAAAATAACTTAAAAGGTCATAATTTTAGAACATAATATTGTCAAGGAAGGTGTCGATCGGATCACTAACTAAATATCGCAAGTTTCATCATTTCGATTATAATTTTCTATTTCCTTTTTCAAAAGAAGTTGAGTGATTCCCTTATTGAAACTACACTAAATTTACACCACAAAACTCATTAAATTCCACCAAATCCTTCAACTCACTTCCAACCAGACCTTCCTTTAATTCGTTCATCAATGGAAGTCTTGAAGAATTCAAGCCAACCCCACAAGCTTCTCACTTATCTCCCACACCTTACGAGCCTTGCTCACATCGCTTGCTTCTTCAGACAACTGGTTCTCAAAAGAAGCCGAATCCTTGTTCCAGCTCCAGTACACACCAGATTTCGTCAAACTCGGATCACTCACAACCTGAACATATAATTCCTTCATTAATTTACAAAAATGGCGAAAAAACAAGCACCCTTTTTAAACGATCTGTATAAACCCTTTCTAAGTCTTTATTTACGTACCTGTGCAAGTCGCTTGCCGGATTCTTCCTCGGAGACAAACCCTTTCGTGATGTACTTCTGGAATGGAGGAAACAGCAACCGGAAAAGAGGAATGTGTTCCCTGAACAATCCGGTGGTGGCAATGCAGCCGGGATATAACGACGCAAATGTGATGCCGGTTTCTTCATGGTATCGCCGGTGGAACTCTTGCATGGTGAGCATGTTACAGATCTTGCTATCTTTATACGCCTTTGCACCGTCGAACTCGCCGCCGTCAATCATGGTGGAACTGTTTAAGCCGTTCAAACCACCGGCTAAACCTCTCATGTCACCTAAGTTTGCCTTCGGCGGTACATTTCCGGCCAACGTGTTTGTGTTTCCGGTGATGGATCCAACGATGATGAGTCTTTTTGATGGGTAATCGGATTGTTTCATGTCGTCAAGCAACAGTCTAGAAAGAAGAAAGTGACCCAGATGATTTGTCCCGACACTGAGCTCGATTCCGTCGGCGGTGAAGCTGGGTTCTTTAGCTGTTGGTTGATACACGGCGGCATTGCAGACAAGGACGTCGAGTGGTCTGCCGGATTGTTTGAAGTTATTAACGAACTGTCGGACGCTATCGAGAGATGCAAGGTCTAAATGCATCACTGTGTAATTCTCCTTCGTCATTCCGACTGACTTCGCCGCTCTTTCTGCTTTGAGAAAATCTCTACACGCCATAATCACGTGCCACTTCCCGGTTTCCGCTAACGCTTTAGCGGTGGCTAAACCTAACCCAGATGAAGCTCCGGTGATGATCACACTTCCTTTTCTCAATGTTTTCTTTCCCTCCGGTGCTGCACGGTTCACCGCCGGCGCCTGAGTCGGGGTGGCTACAGCTTGGGTTCTCAACACTTTTCTTCTAAATTCCTGCAAGAATCTAACGGTAAGTCTTCCTATCAAAAGCTAGGTAACATTCCATTTTTGTTTATCAGATCATACCTTGCTTCGTGTTGTTGATGCGGCTGAGCTGAAATCAACTTGACGGTGGTCGGAAAGTGAAACTCCGAAGAGGGATGAATCCTTGAACGATGCATTCGTCTTTACAAGATCGTGAATGGAGAAAGTGGTTGTTGCCTGGAGCGCCATTGCGGATCTTGAAGTTCGAAGTGGGTTCGAGAAGAATTAATGATGGTGAATCTTGAAAATGGATATGGGTATAAATAGTGGTCAAATGGGTAAGATTTTATATTTCTTTACCATTTTTGGTAGTTGAATTGGATAATTCTACTTTTGTGGTAACCAATCAAAGATCAGAATTTAGATTACAGTCACATGTCCATGGGGTAAGGGGATATTAAGGTACACTCCCCAAAGCATAAACAGTATATATTGTCTGCCTCCATATAATGGGCTTCGAATGGGGGTTCAAAGAAACGATAAAATAATAATAATACATTTAAATATGATATTACCACATTTTATTTTACACAAATGACATGATAGTGGCGGTTTTTTCTTTTGGGTATCCCGTTATAAGCTTGTCACATATCATCAACCAATTATATGCTTTGATTGGATATAAAGAATTAAAGACCGATGAAAAAAACGTCTTAATTAGCTATCACGTACCCGTAATTTATGCTTTCATTTTTCATGTTCAACAATTCCATTATATTTTACTTCATATTTAATTCTTTTATAAGATTTCAAATTCTCCCACAACGTTCTACAAGACAATTTGAACAGTCGGTGAATTTAAGTTTCTAACACGAAAAAAAGATCAAAAAGCATTATAATTGTATACACAATCAAGAATTCATTCATTTCCACCAACACAAAACATAAGTTAAAACAAGATACACAGACAGAATACACAAGAATTGAATCGTAAAAAAATTACAAATTAATATCTCCAAGTCTCTACAATTCCTCACCACTTTCTAAACTCCCAACCGTATTCCTTCCTTTTTTTTTTGCCCTTTTTTTTTTTGTTATTTTCCCCAAAAACTATTCTTTTTTCCTACTCGAACCGGCCCCTTCACCAGTCCCGAATTTGACCGGACAAAAGCAGAACAAAAAAAAAAAAAAAAAAAAAACACAAACTCTCCCACTAATATTACAACCATCGAAGCTATCTGTACAACCAAACCACATCACGTTTATATCCTCACTGGCGTTCCAAAATTCTGGAACGTTCTAATCTCCCCCCGAAGTCCAGCTGTCACAATCACCATCCCCCACGCGGACTTCCCCCCCTGGCCCACCCCGTTTGAAAAGTCAACACTCGTCCTTGGACTTTGACCGCGATTCTTAGTTGCTAAAACAAGCTTTTCTTCCGGCCATGTAGCCGAAATCCTATCGAAAAAGTAACCGTTTGTAGCACTCGTTATCGTTCCATTAACCGGGGACCCGTGGGACCCGTTTTCCGGCGTAGGCGGGTTGTGGTGGTTCGCAGTGGCGGTGGCGGACCCCACCGCCGCCACCGCCTCGTCTTCCTGGTCGCCGGAAAAGTTGTTTTCAAAACCCCAGCAAGTGTCGCTCATACCGGGCCATGGGATCGCCATTGACACGTCTTGACAGTGGAAATGCTCGTATGATTGGGTGACGGTAACGCCTTTTGTCCGGCTGGCACGTGAGTCGCCTTCGTGTCGCCACACGTACACGTGGGAATCCTCGCTGGCGGATACCACGTATCTCCCGTTTGATGCCAGGTAAGCGCTGATTTGGCTGTTCGCATTGCGGAACCCTGTAATAGAGTAGTTACACATTTGGTCACTACGCTAACAAGTCTTAACATTTTTTGGACCAAACTTGCGATTTTGAGGAAAAGACAGGGACTGAATTTGTAAATAATGTGTAACCTTTGAATTTGTGAACCAAATCTGCACCATCAACAACACGGATTCTTGAATCTGCAGATGTGATGAGTACTTCTGAAGAACTGCCTGGAGCAAACTGTATAAAAAATGCAACATACTTTACTATTTTTTAACAATATAGACAACGTACTTTATAGCTATAATTATAAATAAACAAAGTACCTGAAAACCAGTGATTTTTTTATGGTGTGGCTTCTTTTTCTTATTTTGCAGGTTGATCTGACTCTTTTGCTGCAACTTATTTTCTGAAAAATAAAAAAAAAAGTTATTAAAAACGAGACCCGAATATTAATAAATAATAATAAAAAAAGACAGAAGAGAGATGAGATTTATAGTCCATACCGGTTGTGTTGTACAAACGACAGCTACCTTTGTATGAGCCAACAAGTGCAGCCTTCAAGAATCAATAAAAGATTCCTTCAGTATAATTATTAAACTTTGAAAAAAAATAAAAAATAAAAAATCATTTATGGGTCACAACCTGACCATCTGGTGTATAACAAGCAGCAGTGACCATTTCATGCAAATCATTCCAATCAACAACTTGTCTATCAGGAATACTCCATATACGAACTTTTGCATCTAAAGATCCACTAATGAAATATCTATCATCAACAGGATTAAACTGTATGCAAGTCACTGTATCAACAAATAAATAAATAAAGTTAAAAAACATTGTCCACATTCCAAAAATAGCAACATCATAAACAAATTTACTTACCATAATCACTATGAGAAAAGATCTTCAAACAAGATTTGCTAGACAACTGCCATAACCGCACGGTTTTATCCATGGAAGATGAAAGCAAATGCTGACATGGAAAATCATCCAATAAGATAATGACATAATGACATAATAATGTAAATGTTGACTAACCTGAGATTTAGACCAAGAGAGATCAAGAACATCATCAAGATGTCCATTAAAGGAACAAAACGGTTTTTCTGAAAGTGCAAACATGGTATCTGGTATTGCAATATGATCCAAGCTTATAGACTTTCTACTTATGGAAAGTCTTCCTCTTCTTTT
This sequence comes from Cichorium intybus, assembly GCA_023525715.1. Classification (NCBI taxonomy): domain Eukaryota; kingdom Viridiplantae; phylum Streptophyta; class Magnoliopsida; order Asterales; family Asteraceae; genus Cichorium; species Cichorium intybus. Next base: position 133,752,340 of record CM042012.1, read on the forward strand.
CTTTTCGGGTACAGTAACAGTGTCCAAATTTAAGGGCAATGAGGTTGGTTCTGGTGACCCGTTGTTTGACATTAATAACACATTCAAGTTTCCATCTTCTTGTTTATCAAATAAAAGATCGCCTTTTCTATCTGAACTTACAACTTGCCATACATGAATAAGACAATCTTCACCAGCACTAGCAAGATATTTACCATCCAGACTGAATTTAATGGTCCAGATTGAACCGTTGTGGGCTTGAATCTCTTGGGTTTTATAAAGAGCTGTGAGATCTTTACATGATTTACCATATTGTTTGACTCGTACTCTCTCTGGGCCATGGAAGGAAACATCTTGACTGTCATCAGTTGCAGAGCTTGACCTTCTTCCACCTTTTTCTGATGAGGTGTCTTTTTCATCACTGCTTCTTCTCTCTTTGTGACCTGTAACTGAACTGGCGACATTCTTGATGCTTTTCAACCAACTTCCTTTCTTTTTGGATTTAGATCCGGCATTGTTAATGGTGTTACCGTTTGAATCAGGTAACTCGTTGTTACCAGCTTCAACATTCTGTCTTCTCATCAATTCTTGAACAATTGGTGAGTGGCCTACACACATTTCGAATTCTTCCATGGTTAGATGTCTTCCGGTTCCAACTTCCTTTAGATTTTCACACATGCCGTCTTCTCTGACATCTTTTACCACAAATTCTTTCCCGTTATCGAGGTTTTTGATGGTACAGACTGCATCATCGTCCAAATCCGTCACTGTTACATCACCATCGTTGCTATTAACATTTGAGTTTGAATTAGTGGAGATGTCGAACTTAACAATCTCCTCGCTGCGCCTAAGGATTTTACCGGTGGGAGGTTTACTAGGCGAAGCAGCATTAGCATTGACGGCGATGGATCCGTTGCCGATGCTTGGGGATTTAGCTAGAATATGTTTATCAACGTTGTTATTTACAGTTGCTGATGACGCGGTATCAACCGCGGATGAAGATAATGAATTAATTAAAAGAATTTCTTGACGCGAGTTGGAATTAGAATTAGAATCACGGTGTTCGTGATCAGCGGACTTGGATCGGACGATTACGGGGTTAGAACCAGAAACTTGATGAGCATGAGTAGCATCAGTGTCTAAATGATCTGCTGAGATAGACTTACCGAGCTTTAAGTCGGCGGCAGAGGACATGGATGAAGACGGTTTATGTCTAGAGATGGAAGGCTCGCGGCTAAGTCCCATCTGCCTGAGCAACCGCAGCCGGCGTTCTTCAACCGACGAAGGCTGTGAGATCCAGACATCGTAGTTGCCGGAAACCCCCATTGGGAATTTAGGGATCGATAAGGGACGTCCGGGAGCATGATTACTAGGACTAGTACTGCAATTGGGATCCCCTAGGTACACCTCGCTGTCATCTTCGTCGTCTGAACAAGAAGAAGAAGAACACGTCGCTGACGAGAGTATGCGATCAAGAGACTCGTAGAAACAGTCGTTACCGTTGTCTTCTTCGTCCTCGTTGCCAGATTTGCTCATCGTTCGGGCATTCCCATCTGAAAATGAAAATGCCCGCCGCGGATCCGATGGGAAAAAGGATACTCCAAACCACAAAAAGACAGCCGAGAAAGAGATCGGAGGAAGTGAACTCAGATCCGACGGGGGAACGAAGGGCCGGGGGGAGAAAACGATGTCGTGTTGGAGTATTGTGTGTCGTTACTGGGGAGAGAGGAAAAGGGGGACGGGGGGGTTGGGGTTTGGTTTGGTTTGGTTGTGTTTATGTGTTTGTGTGTGTGATGACCACCGCAACTCCAAAAATAAATAAATAAATAAATAAATAATATTAATTGAATAAATGGTTGTACAATTATTTGCATATGCATATGTGAGAAGAACCTTCAACTTAAATTGTATTGTCTCCATCCTATAGACATATATTTAAAGAATTCGGTACTTTATATTAGGGTTAATTGGTTATAGGGGTATAAATTTCATTTCGTATATAGATTTAGTTATGCATGTTTTTTTTTCTTACATATTAGTTATTTATGTTTTACTTACAAACCGCATTTTCATTAGACCTGGCAAAATCGGCCACGACACGATAACTCGACACGAACACGACACGAAATAAGCGGGTTTGGGTTAGGGGTTTTGACCCGTTTAAGTAAACGGGTTGACACGACACGACACGAAAGTTAAACGGGTTGGGTTAGTGTCAATACTTTCAACTCGAAGATGACACGATGACCCGTTTATATATATATATATATATATATATATATATATATATATATATATATATATATATATATATATATATATATATATATATATAATTTTGAAATATATTATAATAAGTATAAATAAATTTATGAAATGGTTTTGATTTCTTAATGTTGCTGTTGCGTAACCGATTTGGCCCAATTCTATTAGTTTTGGGCTAAGTAATAAGAAAATAAGTTTAACCTAGGAGTAGGAAATCGTCTCTTCATTTTACGACAGTACTTCATTTTACGACAGTACGACTCCAATTTGACTTCCGATCTCACGCAGTCACGCACTCACGCTCACCACTCAGGCGCTCACGAACTCAGGCTTACCTGTTCACACTTTCGATCTCAGGCAAGCGACGTCGTCGCCGGTCTTCCAATCTCAGGTCGTCGCCGGTCTTCCAATCTCAGGTTAGTCCGATAATTGATTTCTTTTTATTATTATCGTTTCCCTTTTCTTTTCTCTTTTCTGTTCACTGTCATCGTTTTCCTTTTTTGTTCTCGTGTCCCTTTTTCCGATTTCTTATTATTATTATTGCCGGTCTTCCAATCTCAGGTTACCTGTTATGGATGGTGATGCTCCTATTAACTTGTCTGGCGATGAAGGTGGTGATGAGGAGGTTGAAAGTGTTGCAAATAAGCCAGAAGTTCTATCAAATGCTAAAGCTACTAAAGCCTCTAAGAACACAGCACAAAGGAAACAGAAACCAATATTAATCGGTAACACTTTGAAACGCCAACGTAAACTAACTTCTCCCGTGTGGGATGAATTTCAAATACTTGACCAATTAGATGCTAATGGAAAGCTCCAGTGTCGATGCAACAAATATGGGGTTACATACATTGCTGAAAGTCGACATGGATCAGGGAATATCGTGTCGTGTCGTGTTGACACGGGTTAGATCGTGTCGTGTTCGTGTCATAAGTTTCAACCCGTTTACAAAAGCGTGTCGTGTCCGGGTTAACCACTCTCAACCCGTTTAATGTCTTGACACGACACGAACCCGGCACGACACGACCCGTTTGCCACCTCTAATTTTCATGATGGATTACAAAAGTAAAAAGCTTGTAATTTTAAGAAAGTATAAACGTAGTGGGATAGGTGAAAAAGATTTGTTTGAATCATTAAATTCGAATTATATTATTTTAATTTTGATCGTAATATTTTATATTATATTATATTATTTTGTATCATATGATTTGGGCTTATAACATTACTATATAGATGAATTGCAAGCAGATTTCTAGAAGGTTTTGGGGGTAGGGGTTTTTCGGGTTTAAAGGGGGGTGGGTTCTTTTTCACCAATCAGATTGTACCAGTCTCTTGCCACGTTCCCAACAGGTGTTGTTACACGTGTTGTTTCTTCTCTGTTGACTCACCCACATACCCGAACCCTCTTCTCTAAGTTCTTTCGTTTCTTTCTCAGTTTCTTCTCCAATTTCTTTTTCCGTTTCATTGACAAGCGAAATATACGGTGGCAACAAACAGATCTGGTGGTGGCCAAGAAGTGAGTTCGGAAGCTTTTTCGTCGAATCCGAGAGAGAGGAAGGAGAGGGCTACCGCAAAAATCAGAACTCATGGTCAAGTCATACGAGTTCGTCAAGAAAAACGAGGCCCGCTCTTTGTTCAGGCCGCCTACCTTTTTTAACCTCATGGAGAAAAATCAGATGGTAAACCCTAATTTTCTTTTAACTCTTGATGTTGGATCGAATCATTAACATCCTCCTTGCAAACAGGAACCCCCAAAGCACCTCCATCTCCCATTCCTACTAGAAATTACAGTCGTAGCCCTGAAGAAGTTGCTAACAAGGTGGAACTAATTTCATGGGTTTCTACAAGTGGATTGATGACCGAAGGTTAGTACGAAGATGGATCAATAAATTTATTTTCATTATTTCAAGAGGTATGTAATTGAGTTATTTATTAATTTTCTATATGTTTTTTTGTGAATTTTGTTCGGTTATAAGCATCAATAAATCGGAAGATGCTTATTAGCTTATGGAATTTGGATTAAAATCGTTTTAATCTAAAACTCAAGTCATGTGTGCCTTAAATACGACCCTGTGGATATATAGAACGTCGAAAACGGAGTTCATATGTGGAAGTTACAACCATTAAATCGCTGTGAACGGATAAATGTACACAGGGTTTGGACTCAAAATACAAAATGTGGTGCCTTAAACATCAAATATGAAATAACAATTCATATGATAAGTAACTTAATAATATCTAGTATTTAATTTTAAAGCTAAATGCAATTTCCGGTAAAATGCCGAAAATCGCGAAAACGGAAGAATACTGCGCTTAAACGCGTATTCCGACACCCAACGAATTATATTTCAATCAAAATAAATGTTTGACAATGTTTTTATACAAAATAATTATTTAGAACTTCGTTTCTTCAAAATCTCACAAAATTTCACTAAAACGTCATACTATTTTATAAAAATCACACATTTTTATAACTACATTGCTATTTTTATAAAAACCAACCCCACCCCACCCCCTACCCCCTCCCTCATCGGCTGAAGTAAGGTCCCAAGGAAAATCCATAGCTACTATTCACAAATCTAGGGCATGATGGAGCTTGAATAAAATAATGCACATAAAATCAAATAATAAATCTAATAAACTAAACTATAATCAAGTTATCATCTCATTTGAACCAAACCACCAAACCAACTCATTCTCTCTTCTCTTCCTCTCCTCTTACTCTCGGCCTCAAACCACCATCACCATCACCATCTTCAAGCTTCATTTCCAAGCTTATTTCACAAGTCCAAGTGGTAAGCTTCATCCATCTTTTGATTCTAAACAACATAACACAAGTTTTACACCTTTTACACACACTAACATCCATCAAAATCCATTGGATATTAGATTTGTCTAAGGGTCTTTGAGCTCAAATCTTCATCATCTTCAAGGATCTTCCAAGCCTTCTTGGTAAGTTATGATCATCTAGTGATTTAAGTTCTAAATACCTTCATTTACTCTTTTACACACACATACTCACAAAAATCCATTGTGTAATAGCTTTGTCCAAGAGTCCTCCGGGTCCTAGAACCAAACTCTTCAACCTTCTACCAAGAAACCTTAAGATCCACACTCAAGGTGAGTTCATACCCCTCATTTTCATCTTTTCAAACCTTTTTGGGGGAGAATACAAGTTCCTTTACTATAAATGTTGTTTATTCAAGTTTATATGTGTTTTAATGTTATATATGTTGATTTACACAAGTTTATAAAGTTAATATTTGTGTAAAAATGCTTTTGACATGAAATATGGTTAACCCTTTGCAAGATGTTCATAATGATGTATATAATGTTAGTGTAAAAGTTACTAAACTATAAATAAAATGTGTAAAATGATAGATCTTGGACAAAAATGTTATAAAGATGAATTTTGGCATGAAATATGAATAGATCCATGTTTTATGAACACTTTGACATATTATGTTGTGTAAAAGTTACAAAACTACAAATAAAGTGTACAAAAATACTAGATCTTGGATAAAAAAGTTATAAAAACGGAAACTAGTAAAAACTACGTTTTTATAAATAAAAGCACTATTTTCTAGTAAAAATGGTTATAATCAAGTTATTACACCATTTTTGTGAGAAATATCTCAAAAGATGATATTTATAATCATTTGAATAAATTACTTCATTATTATTCACAAAAATATGATTATTACGACGCAATACTAAAAATAGACTATTATTGGAATAGTTTATGAACACAAGTTATTATGACGTTTGAACATGACAAAAATAATTATATAAAATTATATAATTATTAAACACTACTATATTATCATGGGAAAAATGATAATGGATGATTTCAAGAGTTTTCAAATACAAATCGTACGTAAACAAGTTGATTGGAATACATACATTTTTGTGAGATGAATCTTCACAGTACTTCTATAAGTACCTACTATAAGTCCTGAACTTTTATAACCAGAGTCTCGGTAAGAGAGCGCGATATTTGAGTATAGATCTATACGGGGCTTGACAACCCCGCACCTGAGCTGCTAGCTACAGCTTGACCGGCAGGTCTGAGGTGTCCAAATGTCTAACATTCCGACGCCTGAAGAACGTCGCAGCAGGCCAACTAGTCACAGTATGGTTATAGGGTATCTCACATGGGAAAATAATCAACTTAATATTTTTATGAATTGTTTACGTGAAAACACACATTTCAAAGAAAGTACACTACAGTTTACATATTACATTTTAGTCTTTGGGATTTAAAGACTTGGACATTTTTATGAGAAAATATTGGATTTTCTTGGTTTTCGACACTATTGCTTACAAACAAAGGACATTTCTTACGCAAAAATCTTTTGAACTCACCAACTTAATTGTTGACACTTTTTCAACTACTTGTATTCTCAGGAAATTGATAAGGTAAACCTCAGCGCGATTCGAAGAGACGTTACGACGTCGTTTTTGTTCATTTTGAAATCATTTGTAATTGTGATTGAAACATGCAACTTTTAAACGATGTAACATTTGCAATTATTTAATGATGGTTGTTTGCTTGGAATTTACTATTATTCAACTTTGTTATGATATTGTTAATGAAGTCATCCACCCTTGAACTATTCCGCCAATACGGTTTGAGGGTGTGACACATGATCTGCATTCAATGGTTGTTCATGGATATTTATTAATTCTTGCAGGTGGAAAAACTTTAGGTGGATGCAATGAAATAACTTCTGTCTATCTACCTGCCCCTAATTCCATTTTCTGAATTTCGTAGGTTGTTTTGTTATTGTTTACAAGCCTTTTTATGATTCTACTTCCAACAAAGAGTCAAAGCTGCAAGTTCTGCAGACCGTATGAGATCATTAGTAGCATGATCTTCAGAAGTAGAATCAAACTTTCAAAAATTAGAAAGACTTCGTTTAATGTATGAAGAATACAATTAAATCTGCAACGAATCAATCCCACTTGGAGAAAGGAATTTAACTGAGTTGAAATAGGAGTTGGAACAAAAAAGCTTAAGCTCAATCTTGATGATAATACCAAAGTAAAAATCTCCATCTTCTTTTGTTTTTTTAATAATTTATAACCTTTTTTATAATTTATATTTAATTTTGCTTTTTTAGGTATCTTTGGTTTATGCAAATGTATCCTTTGATGGCATTCTTCTTAAAAAGTTACTTGACATGCTTGCAGCTACCAACCCTAACATAAAGGTACTGCCTTTTCTAAACTACAAAATCAAAGTAAGAATGAGGGTATTAACGTCTTTTTGCAAGTGTTCTATACCGTTGATAATCCATCAAAGTACAATAACAAGGGCTTAGCTGTACAGGTTAGTCATTGTTTAACTTAAAACTCAAAGTCTTTAAAGAATATATAAGATAACCTATATGAAATAAAAGTTGTCTAACCCACTTACCAAGTTTTAATCCAACCCGTATGAAGCACGGGCTCAACCTAGTTTACAACTAAATCAAGTTATTGTTTTATTACAAGTTTTGCATCATAATATTTTTTAAATCATATAAATTTGAATCATAAAATAAACGATTAAAAATTATAACATTTTTAATAATACTATTGTTGGATCACAACAAATTAAGAATCTTAAATAAGTTGAATCATAATATTTTTGAATTATAAATATTTTAAATCATATTTTTTTTTAAAATTGTTTTTTAAAAACTTGCAATATTATAAAAAAATATATGATGTCCAAACAACGTTTTTTTTAAATTTATTTTTGAAAATGTCATAATATAGATTATATAACAAAACTTTATAAACAATTTGGATTTGGAAAATAAAAGTTTCATCTTTTTATTTTATAAAAACTTGTATTTCTTTAAGAAAAATATAAGACACTTTAACAACAATATTTTTAATTTTTTTGGAAGCTTACTAAAATAGTAATATGAAGACCCCCCTTAACTTTCTTTGTATTTGGATACTAAAAAAATTTCTATTGTTTTATTAAATCTAATGTGCATTAAATTAAAATGTGAACCCTTAAAATCTTATTTAACAAATTCTTTTGCAAATACACAAGTATAGTGAGTATATGAATCCTTTAAAATTTCATGACATTTTGGAGACAATTTATTTAGGTTTTTATAAAAATAATTGTTTTCAAAACTTCATGATATGACTGCTTTGTAGAAAATTAAATTTTAATAACATTAAATTTTCAGATTATTTAAAAATAAAAATATTATCGTCAGAAAACAAAGTAAGTGAAAAAAAGAGCCCAACCACTCAGAGAGTGACATGTGGCGGAGAGAGAAAGAGAGAGGGGTATCTATATGGGTGTAGGCTATGTTGAAAATCTAATATTTTTTTATTTTTAGTCATTTATGCACTCTGAACATTTAATATTTAGTAAAAAATTCCATAATCTCAAAAATAATTACCAAAATGTCATATGATCGAGATTTGTCATCGCAGTTTTTAGGGTTTATATATATATATATATATATATATATATATATATATATATATATATATATATATTGAAGTGTGCAAACCAATCCTTGATAAATGTCAAAAACTATGATGCGTATATCTTGTTTTAAATTTATAAAACCGATCTCATCTCAACTAGGGACTATTTACATACCAAGCAGTGTACTCGATCGCATAGTAGTACATCTAAGGCAAGTACGAGTGTCAAACTATTGGGAAACGAGCATGATTCAATTAAGCAATATTAGTCATGGAAATCAATTATGTTGCACAAAATAGTCATCTAATGCAAACAAACACGTATATTAAAGTTCAACAATTTATAACATAACCCTAGGATTTGGTCTTACTAGTTATATATATCTAATAGTCATATTATAACTATGATTCAAGTTATGCAATCATATTGGTCATCTAAACTTCATATACTCAGAAATAGGTCATAAAATTTAGATCTCTAACACACGTGGATCTTTGAATAAACAAGCATAATAAAATAAATGACTTTTAGTTATCCATACTATAATTCAAACCATAAAATATAGGGTTCATCCACACCAAGCAAAAGCATATGGTGCTAGCCCATAATCAGAATTAAAGAAACTATTGACTCCGTTTTGTCAATAACCCTAAACTCACGGACTGACTCTGATTCGTCAGCTTCACGGATTGACTCCGTTTTTTCAATACCCCTAGACTCGCGGACTGACTCTAATCCACCCGGCTCATGGACTCATACTGTTTTGTCAATACTTCTGGACATTAGGACTGACTCCGATCTGTTCGGCTCACGGATCGACTCTGTTTCGTCAATACCTCTAGACACTCGGACTGACACTGATCCGTCCACATACTCCACAGTCATAAGAACGAATCATACAACCAAACAATTAACAAGCAAACTATACTAGTCGAAGCACATGGTCATAACCTAACAGGCCATAGACAACCTGCCACATGAAACGTCATCCATAGTACAGTGACAAGACTCACCTGGATCGGAAAATAGAATCACACATGGTCAGGCCGTCGAAATAAAAAGCAGCACAAACCACATAAATTACCATTTGGGGTAACTTAGTAATCCAAACCAATTAAAGGTCAATCCCTTACTCCCAATCTTAATTCCACCAAAGTTTTGACCACAAGTCAAACTGGTTAAAAAGTTAATGGTCAACGGTTAACGACCACGTGCTACCCACAACGTTTAGAGTCCTACACGCCGCGTCGAGGCGTGACATAGAAGGCGGGTTTCTCTAGCGGACGCACCATGTGCCCGCGATAGACGTGTCGCGTCTGTCGGGTACTTTAGCCCGTCTATTAAGTGCTTAATCCATCAAGCCAACAACTAAGACTTTCCAAAAAACATCCACTAAGGCTCCTAATGGGTAAATATACAAACTTTATGGACATGAATGCTCCATACATGTCAAATACTAACCATAGGTCAAGATGAGGCTAAAACATCAAAAATTCTTTGCATGACATGAAGATAGCTTGAGCATGCTCTCTTCTTAGCTGAATACTTCTAGAAGTGACTTATAAGCAACTTGATAACCTGGAGTCTCTTCAACTCTAAGTACAACAAGCATAAATGGACCAAAAATGTAACTCAACATTTCTAGCTACTAGATCTAAGCATGAACACATAAAGCTTGGGACTTTATTACTTATAGATGTCCAAAATGTGTATAAAAGGCTTGATCTACTCTGGAACCTTGCTTCCTTGCTCCACCACACTCATCTTCTACTTTAAGAAACACTCAAAAGGAAAGAATGAGGCTCTTAAGCACAATGAGGCTAGGATTTTGTTTTGGACTTCTTCTGAGAGTGGAGGCTAGTGAGAGTCAGAGGTCATGAAAGTTAGTGCCCTTAAATAGGGCTCAAGGCCCGAAAATTAGGGTTTTGCAACTCAGCAGGGACGCGCCGCATCCACAACCACAAACCCTTCTACGCGCCACGTCCTTCCATTTCGATACGCCGCGTAAGGCCAAAACCCTTCACCAATAACTATACATTAAATCTTTAAAAGTTAATCTCATACTTGGGGAATGGGTGTTACATATATACGGTGACGGGAAAACACTTGCGGTTCTCCCAAATCGAAACTGCAGTGTTAAGATTTGAGCTTTTCCACTTTAACTATTACAAATCTTTTTTTTTTTATTTGTCATTTCTGCACGTGAAAACTATAATATAAAGTGTTTTTGTTGTGGAAATGATTTTCAAATATTTCTAACACAAAAAAAACTTTAAAATTTTGTTTTTTGGATTTTAACAGATAAAACTTGTGATTTTGTAGATAACAATATGCAATTTTTTTTTCGAAAGGCTCTCATTTTGATGATGTCATTGGTATTTCGCAGATAACATCAACATTTCACAAATACTGTGCCAATTTTGCAAATAGCATATGTGAAATTGGTTGTTATTTTGATGATTGACTTATTTTTTTATTATTTCTTAACAAAATGATAAATAACATTAGACATATTTGTATTTTTCTCGATCATTTATTTTAAATATAATATCCTATTGCTTCAATTATATTAAATTTTAGAAACATTACTTAATTAGTCGGATTACGTTTTAAAAAGTCTAAAACATGTCAAAACATGATTTGGTTTGTCAATTGAGCAAGAGGTAGTTGTGCTCCAAAAACAATTTATTAACGGCCATCTATACTTAATTTATATTTCAATTTTCAACTCTGAAAATAATATAAAAGCCAACTATTTGGATTTTGGATGACAAATTAACAACTATCAGCAACTAAGATTTAATAATTTAAATCTTTAATGCATGTCGTAGACCCCAACTAATCAAAAACGTCTATATCTAGCCTATTGAGCTCTTAAATAAAAAACCAGATGTCCAACATAAATGAAATTCAACAACCCATATAATGGGGAAATCCTTGGGGCCATGACAAAACAACCAAAGGAAATGGTATTTTTAGCAACTTACGATTACCCTAAATATCGAGATAAGTTTTGAAATTAGGAAAAGTGTAGGGGGTGATGGTGACATTCACCGAATTCCATAAAAGGTTTGATGGTTGACTAAAAACGAAAAGGAGAACTTGTAAAGACAAAATCAAACTAGTCATATCATATTATCATTGACCTTAACCAAAACTTCCCACTAAAAGCAAATATAGTTTTTCTTTACAAAAATATATAAAATACATTTCTTTATGTTTAAAATATAGATTTAGAAATTTTTCGTAAGGTTCAAATTTTTAATCATAAAATACCTGTTACAACTCTAAATATTGGTAACATATAATTTTTAGAAGCCATCGATCAATAACAAAACGAAAAAAATTAGAACAACTCCAAAAAACCAATATAGATTTAGAAATTTTTCGTAAGGTTCAAATTTTTAATCATAAAATACCTGTTACAACTCTAAATATTGGTAACATATAATTTTTAAGAAGCCATCGATCAATAACAAAACGAAAAAAATTAGAACAACTCCAAAAAACTATGTGAATGGAAGCCATTTTATATAGATTTTGCAATTCATGCATACGTATCGTTTTCACGTGTCACACACGAATTTGATACGATACAAATACACAAAAAACAAATAAGTTTTATTTTCTTTTTTAAAATGTATTCCTGTCCTGTTGTGTCTCTCACAAATTCGTGTATTCATGTCTTAAATTGCCAGGTCTAATTTTATATGATATTATGTAAAAATCGTTTATAAATAGGTAATTTTGTAACTATTTAGCTAGAGAAAATGACTATTTTTAAGGAAAAAAAACTAAATAAAATATCATATTCTATTTAGGAAGAAGTGGATAAATAAGTAATAACCAAATATTTGTGGTGAATTATTTTCCAAATGTTTAAGCCAAATGAGCGAGACTTTAGACTTTGATTAAGAAATTTATACCATACAAATGTTATAAACTTCTACAAGATCATGTCCAATGATGTATTTATACATCAATAAATAATCCATATTCATTTGTATTGCCATTCGACTAAGAGAATATTTTTATATATAAAAAAACAAAAAGATGTATTTATACATAAAAAATATTAAATAATTGTTATATATATTTAAAATCAAATTTAACAACTAATTAATAAACCATATAAATAAGAAGCAAAAGCCGGCTAAAGCATGGATGAGGTCGGTGAATAGTGATTTGGCAAGCGAGTGGCATGCGTTCTGCCCGCCTGCTTCCTATACAATATATGCCAACTCAAAACACAAGGCTACTTTGACAACTAAATACCATTTCACAAGTTTTTATAAATTAATATTTTTTTAAACACCTAAATTAATTATTTTAAGAACTTAAAAAAGAAAAGAAGTGCGGACCCACTATGCTAGTGTAACGTGGTTAATGATTTTAATTAGTGACAGATAGCACGTGGCTTGATTCTCACCAAACAGCCTGTTAATAGGCATTAGTACTTTTGCAAACGGCTTAAACTTTTTAATTCTATTTATGGTGAATGAATGATTAAATTATTAAAGGAAAATGCATTGCATTATTATTATTATTGAGTTTATATAATAACTTATTAAATATGTCCACCATGTAATAATAGTCTAGAAAGAGTGTACCGGAAATCACACATACTACGTGGGAACAAACTTCTTCAATAATTATATATTCCTTTTGCATTATTCTTTTAAACTCATGTAATTGCTCTTTATATTTTCAAAAGATCAAATAGTTAAAATGTGAATGATTTTCAAACATTTTGCTTTTACATAGTTAATTACTGTTTTTTACAAAAAAATATGTATTAGTTAACATTTTTTTTTTTTAATTTAAAACCAACGCAATATATAATGCCCATGACCTACACCCAACAATAATTCTGCTAGAAACAATTATACATTTTCAACGAATTATCAATAGGAAGTGACGAACCAATGTCCACGTATTAAAACCCAACAAAATACCAATAAGTGATTCCCATCGTACCAATACTAAAATTAACGGATGTTCTACTCTCTTTACCGTGAATTGTGGGTAGAAAAATAATGGATTCAATTATTTACAAGTAAATGTACTTTGTATATTAAATAAACATTATGAAACATCGATTTTAAAGTATTATTTAAGAAACTTGTGTCCTTTGCTTTAAGCCTTTAACCATAGGGTTAATGTCGAATTTGCTTTATGATTTGTGTTTATTTAGCAACTTAACTTTGTTTAAGTTTAAAATGTCACCTAATTTTTTATTTACTTCTGAAACGGCTACTATGGCCTGTTATAACCAGTTATAGTGATCATTTCGAAAATAAATAAAAAGTTAGGTGACATTTTATAACATAAACAAAGTTAAGTGACCAAATGAGCACAAATCAGAAAGTTTAGTGACCAAATTCAACCTTAACATTTTTTACATTATATTCTAAATACCAAACAAAAAATAAAGATTCAACAATTTTCAATCTACCTAAAACACTTGATTAATGATGATTAATCAAGTTGAATAAAAGATTGGCATGAGTAATTATATTAACATGACTCAAAGGCATTTGTTGGGTCAACATAAGTCTTCAATACTCTTTTGTGTATTTCTAATTTTGTTTAAATAACTATATATTTAATATTGTTACAAAATTATGATAAAAATAGTTTTTTACCTAATTAAGCAATTAATGTATTTAACATTAATTTAAATACATTTTAAACGTGTACGATTTATATAAGTTTAGCTAAGCGTCTATTTTTTAGTGATGTGTTGAAGCTAAAATATAATTTGAAATTGACCATGATTTATATCGATGAACGGAAATTAGTCGGTATTACATCTACAACCAAAGAACAAAAACAACATAAAATAGGAAAGAAATTTGGATAGTAAATATATAATCGTGTTATTAATCTTTACTAATCATCACTGTCAACATAGAGGAATGGGTCATGCATTTTATATTGGGCCTTTTACTCCTCTGTGCCCATTGAGACTTAGGTAGATTCAAGATATATATGCTAGCCAAAAATCGTTGCTAGGGTTGAATTTTCTCATTGCTGATGTATGCTGCTAATTTGTTGATTCAAGTTTTATTGCTATTAAGAAGTGGTTCATGCATGTTTATTATTATTATTATTATTATTATTTTATTATTTTATTATTTTTTGTTATTGTGATCTATGTTTTGCAAATTTCACTTGGTGACCCTAATGTTAGACGGGTGTTGCTGTGCTTTAATGTCATTGTAAATTTTTTTTTGGAACCGGCAACACAGTAAATGTTAGACCACCTTCACTTCACCAGGTCGGTATTTTGCCGGCGGCCCTGAACCCTGCCTGTGCGCCACACCTAGGAAAATCCCCCACATGGGCGCATCAACCAGGCTCGAACCCGGGACCATCCACCAACATGAGTATATAACCCAATGCCTCTTCCCAGCTAAGCTGGAAGTCATTGGCTAATGTCACTGTAATTCATTTCGGATATCTCAAGCTCCACCTACTAGTGTTGCTCCCTCAAAGTCTTCTAGTCTAGAATGTTATTGGTGTTTTAATCGCTGTGTAGTTTCTTTTATTTTTTATTTATTATATTTATTTAAAAAACTATATAACCATTTTAATTTATTTTATAGATTATTTATCGAAAATTCATAGGAAAACTATGTAAAGGCATTTATGACATTTGACATAAATAATTTTAAATCCTTTGCGGACCAAACAAGATTGTAAAAAGAAAGAAATTTAATTTCCTTTAAAATTTTACCAACCAAACAAACAATAATATTTAAATCTATTTAAATCTAAATCCACTGATAAATTCAAAATCCCTTAAAAGGAATGTAACAATCCAAACGCCCCCTTGGTGTTTTTATCATCTTCCATGTCCGTTAAGGTCGGTAATAACATTACGTATTTCCTCATCGGCGCTTTTAATAAAACGTGGGAATTTTATTTGCTTAATTTGTAAAAACTACATGATATTTTTATAAATCACTACTAGAAAACTGGTCCATTACCCACGTAATATTGCGTGGGTGTTGTGTAGGTAAACGTCATTACTCACGCAATTCCCACTGAAAAAAAGGAGTGGGAAAAACCCTCGTAGGTAAATTATACCCATGCAAATTTTCCATGCAATACCCACATCTTATTTCCTACACAATACCCACGCAGCTTTGCTAATATCCACGCAATTTTACAACGCAGTACCCACACAGATCTACCTACGCAATACCCACACACATTTACCCAACAATATTCACACACTATTTCCCACGCAATACCCACACATATTTTACCCACGCAATACTTTCTTTATTAAAAATATATATTTAATTCCAGATTTTTTCCTCACAAAACACACACACACACACACACACACACACACACACACATATATATATATATATATATATATATATATATATATATATATATATATAAAATATTAAAACAAACTAATTAAACATTACGATAAATTATGGTTAACATTCTAAAAAAGTCAAATTATACATCTAATTTTTTAAAAAACATACAACTAAGAACTCGAATCACGTTGATTCATTTTTTGCATTTTTTCTTCTATTTTTTTTAAAACTCTTGTTGCGACAGTTGTAATTGTTGTTGCATGCATGTATTGTGTCATTTGTTGTTGTCTTTGTTCGAATTGTTGTGCCATTTGTTGTTCCATTTCTTGTTGTCTCTGTTGGGAATTATCTACAATTTGAGCTTGACTTTCTTGGAAGGTTTCCATTTGTGCACGTAAGCTTAAGATCTAAAAAAAAACGACATATTATCAATTTATTCTATAACTAGGTTATAACCCGTGCACTAAAAATTAAACAAAGTAAAGCTCGAAAATAATGGACTTTTAGTAAGGATAATGTTGTAATTTGGCAATACGATGGGGGAATGAGTAGCTCACGAGATGCGGTGGATGGATTGTCCTTTACAAACTATAGCTCCACATGAGCCACCCCGACAATTCGCCTGCGAATCAAGGGTAATTTAGACATTTCACATTTCACAAACAGTAAAACTACCTCAAACATTACCTTATCATTTTGGCATCAGCTAATCCAGGATAATCATGAAACAAATCAATCACATATTTCTGTTTAATAAGCTCTCGAAGCTCCAAATCTTTACAAATTTCATAAAGGTATGAGTATGAGTATAAGAGTGTGTGTATGTGTGTATGCGTATGAGTATGAGTGTATTTGTGCATTAATGTGTTGGTGTGTTAAAACTACATGTGCGTATACACGTTGAAATAATAAAGCTTGAAATGAGTAACGGGTTTGGAAAGTGTACACAGTTGTGTGTAAGCCGAATTTACGTATAAACTGAGAAATATAACAATAATAAAGTATAATAAAGACGGGCAAAAAAAAAAAAAAACCCAAAAAAAATATTGTTTACCATTCAAAAATTGAAAAATACAAATACATCCGTGGATATTGCCTGAGTAATTACTTATGCAATACCCATGCACAGTACCCACACATTTCCCATGCAAACTGTTGTGCGTGGGTGATGCATGAGTATTTAACTTCAAGCAGAATGTACAAGGAGCTGATGCTGTTGTCGGAAATGCGTGGGGTAAACACCCATGCCACACCCACACCTTTAATTACATATTTTTTTTATCATTTCTTTTACAATGTATTATTATTATTATTATTATTATTATTATTATTATTATTATTATTATTATTATTATTATTATTATTATTATTAATTTTTTCGTCTTATATTTTTATAATAATTAAACTTAATTAATATATATTTGAAATAATAATCTTCATATTTGAAAATGAATTTAATTTATTTGTTTTATTATTCTATTATTAATAGATTATTATTATTATTTGCAATTAATTATTAAAAATGAAATACTGAGTTCACACACGCATCTCCCACGCACCAACTCATGGCGTTATTCACCCACACAATTCCTACGACGCTTTTTTGCGTAGCTCTTCCGTCACAGATGTGTAGATAATATTAAGGTTTCTTAGTTCGTCACTAAGGCCATCAGGACTCAAGAGTGTCCTCTCTCCTGCTCTCACTTTTTGCCTGCCACCTCAGCATCCAGTCAGCATTTCTCTCTCTTCCCTTACCCCCGGAAATGGTCACCTCTCACTAACTCTCACTTTTTAATTTAAAAACTAATTTTAAATTAAAATAACACTAATACTTTCAAAATAAGATAATTCATTAAAATATAAAAATTAAAACCGAAAATTACATTAAAAATAAAACCTAAAAATTAAAAAAACATTAAACTTAAAATTAAAATAAAACTACATATCTTAAATAAAAACTAGGATCGTCACTCCCATTCTTCCTCCTCGATATCGAGCACCGGTGTCAGCTCAACTCTAGCCCGGTAGATATGCTCGACCAAATCCGCACGAAGGTTGTTATGCGTTTCTTTGCTTTGGACCTCGTTTCTGTTTTCTAGTTATGCCGCCGATCCAAGCGGTAGCGGCTCGTATGTTGGCATAACTTCGTTTGGATCAAACGTACATATCGCTTTCCCCTCGTCTTCCAAAATCATATCATGTAATATGATGTATGCGTACATAAGGTCTCTTCTCCTCGGATCCTAAGCCCGTGACGGGTATTTGACCATGTGAAAGTGCTGTCGAAGAACTCCAAACGCTCGCTCCACATCCTTCCTAGCCGCTTCTTGTGCGACCTTGAACATTTGACGCTTTGGATCCATTGGACATGTGAATGACTTCACAAACAAGGCATAATCCTGATATATTCCATCGGCTAGATAATACCCGTGTTTGTAGTACGCTCCGTTGATCTGAAACGGACAAAAAGGGTAACGCCTCTATAAATGTCGTTAAATATCGGCGATTGGTCGAGAACGTTGAGGTCGTTGTTTGCACTTGCAACGCCAAAAAACGCATGCCAAATCCATAAATCGTGGGACGCCACTAACTCGAGGATGATGAAAGGGTGTCGATGATCGCCTCGTGTGAATTGGCCACGCCATGCATTTGGACAAGCAGCCCACTCCTAATGCATACAGTCAACGCTCCCAAGCATTCCGAGAAAACCATGTTTGCTTTCGTGTGCAGCGTACAACGTTTGAATGTCGTTGACCGTTGGTTTTAGCTAATAACGTTTGCCGTAAACATGGATGATAGTGCTTGCGAACTCGTAAACACTTTCCCGAACCGTGCGCTCCGACATCTTGAAATAGTCATCGCATAAATCAAATGCCGTGCCTGTTGCAATTTGCCGAACCGCAGAGGAACATATTTGTTCCGCCGTGAAACCCCTTTTATTTCTACCATCGTATTGCAATCGCAAAACTGGATTGACTTCGCTCACATCACGAACTATACGCAAGAAAAGTCGCTTGCTCATCCGATACCGTCGCCGAAACTGGTACGCCGAATACAACGAGTGTTCCGCTAAATAGTCGTAGACAAGGAGATCGTGCGCAGCTTCACGATCTCTGTTTATTGTAGCCCGTCTTGTTAAACTACGTTGATTTTCTGAACTTTCTGCGGCGTCGGCCGTTATTTGAGCAGCTTGACGAAGCAATGACGCCGCTTGCACTGTAGCTTCAAGCAACAAACTCTCGTCTTCTGACGAAGATGACGAATCGAATAACACCTCGAATCTTAGATCCATTTTTTTTAGTTGTAGTGTGGTATGTATATATTGTGTAGTTATAAAATGAGTGAGATATGCGTATATATAGGTAAAATTTTTTTTTTTTAAATCAAACGGCTACATAGCCGTTGAGTTCCAACGGTCACACACCAACGTCACACGCCGCACGACGTCCTCAACCCGCGCGAGCTCAATAGTGCGACGCCGCCGCATGGGGGGGGGGGGGGAGGGGGCGGTGTTCCCCGCAACGTCGCACGACGTCGGGCACCCCCTCGTGCTGCACTCCGGATGGCCTAATGTGTGGGTATTTACCCACTCAAAATTTACGTGGGTATTTTCCGTAGGTATTTACCCCATTTTCTAGTATTGAATAGAAACCGTAATGTGTTTTATAGTATTAATTAGGTTTATATACAAGAAATCTTGGCGTTAGCGGCGACGCTTTTACCGGCGACACCACGTATTAGCGGCGACACCCAACATGCGCGTTTGGTGTCGCCGCTAATGCATGGTGTCGCCGGTAAAAGCGTCGCCGCTAAAGCCAAAAACAGCGATCCGTGTGTCAAGCAATCTTTACCGTTCATTTTTTTTGGGATCCAACGGTCGAGACAAAGGCGGGACATTTTCCCTCCTAACGTGTCGCCGGTAAAGAGGCCGTCGCCGCTAAAGCCTCTTCCGTCGCCGCTAAAACGCTGGACGAATAAATCCCCTTTTCTCCTTCATTCGTCTGTTTACGCTGGATAAACGCACCTCCGGCGATTTTTTGGGTTTCCGGCGATTTTTCTCGTTTCCACCGTCCTCCTTGCTAAAACAACAACCTACATCACTCTCTCACCTCCACTCTTGTTATTCCGGCGATTGATCTTCATTTTTCCGGCGATTGGTCTTCGTTTTTCCCGGCGATTGATCTTCGGGTTCACTCGCTATTCCGGCGATTCCAAGTTGATGTCGGCTGAATCGAAGTGTTTGCACCGTCCTCCTTGCTAAAACAACCACCTAGCTTCACTCTCTCACCTCCACTCTCGTTTTCCGGCAGAAATTCTTCAAAACCGGCGGCTGTTCTTCATTTTTCCGGCGACATTCCTCGATCCACTGTGAGTTCCATCTCGTCCTTCAGTTCCAGCGGTTAATTTTGTGTGCTAAACCCTAAACCGGAGGTCCTAACTAATCTGTGTTTGTTTCTCCACAGCACCGGAGGTCCTAACTCCGGCTACTCTGGTGCCGTCAGCCACCGCCGGCCGCCTCCACTCGCCTGAGACAGTTACCACCACCCTCCAAGTATGCTTTATCAACTTTTGCTAAGTTCTTAATATAAGTGCTTAATGCTTCTTGAAAGTGCTTAATGCTTGTTGAAAGTGGTTAATACTTAAGTGCTTAATATTTAAGTTCTTAATAAAAGTTCTTAATGCTTCTTGAAAGTGCTAAATTGTGTTGATAAGTGCGTAATTGGTTTGATAAGTGCTAAATTGTGTTGATAAGTGCTTAATGCTTAATGCTTCATATAAGTTCTTAATTGTTTTGATAGTATGTGTTAAGTACTTAATTGATTTTGGAAGTTTTTGTGTTAAGTACTTAATTTATAAGTACTTAATTTGACGGATGTTTTGATAGTGCTTAACGGTTAATTGATGCTTCTTGTGATATGTTTTGGAAGTGTTTTTATGAAGTACTTATTTGTTAAGTACCTAATAATTAAGTACTTAATTATTAAGTGATTAATTGATTTTGATTGTGCTTAATGGTTAATTGATCCATATTGTGATATGTGAGTACATCATGATTTTTGTGATTATTTGTTGTTGTTTGATAGTATAATATGATGTGTTTTTTGTTGTCAAAACTAAAAAACAAAGATTAAATTATTTAAAATGTAACGTTAACATAAACCCTAAACTTTTAAAGTCTATTGTTAAACCTAAATGCTAAACTTTTAATAGTAAACTACAAACCCTAAACTGTAAACATAAAAGTATTTAAAGTCTATTGTTAAACCTAAATGCTAAACTTTTAACCGTAAATTACAAACCCTAAATCGTAAAATTTAGCCAAAACCCTAAACCTAAAAGAAAAAACATAAAATTATTTGGAGCTAAACCATAAACCCTAAACCCTAAACCGTAAACTATAAACCCTAAACCATAAAATTTCACCTAAACCCTAAACTTAAAAGAAAAAAAAAATTATTTGGAGCTAAACCCTAAACCCTAAACCCTAAACTTTAAACAATTAACCCTAATCCCTAAACCCTAAACCCTAAACATTAAACCCTAAACCCTAAAGCCTAAAGCCTAAACCTTAAATGTTTATTGTTTAAACCCTAAACCTAAACCCTAAACCCTAAATGGTTTAACCTAAACTCCAACCCCTAAACCCTAAATTCTAAACCTTAAACTCTAAACCCTAAACTTTAACCTAAACCCTAAACCTAAAAGAAAAGACATAAATTGATTTATAAATTAATTTTGGTTTAGGTTACGTGTCTTCCTTTCAATCATCTTAGAAATATGGTTTAGGTTACGTGTCTTCCTTTCAATCATCTTGAGCTTAGAAATACCCGCCCAAAATTGATTTAGAAATTAATTTTGGGTTGTCCCCGTTTTGGGACTGCTTTTTGAATGCTTTATATCATCTAGGATGTGAATGCATATTACATGTTTGGTTGTTTAAGAAATATTCGGTTGCCATTTTCTCTTTGCTCTTCGAGTATATACTTTTATATATACTTGGGAGCTAAGGGGAAATGCTGCCGGATTTTTCTTAGACAACCAATCTTGTAATAAGCATTCACATATGAGGTAAGGTATTCAAAAAGTGGGTGTAGAAGCCTACCCTTGTGAATACTCTATCTATAGTGCGCTAATCTGTCCCATTTTGGGGATACTTTTTCCATCATCCTATTCATGAATACTCTATCTAATTTTTGTTTCCAGTAGAATAAACCTTAAACCCTAAATTATGTTTCAGTTGCATCATGCCTGTTGATAAAAGCTGGCTTATCCATCCAAACCGTAGCTCACTTGAGTATCGACGAGGAGTTGACGCTTTTGTTGAGATGTGCAAAGCACAAGTCGACTCAAAAGGTGCTGTAAGATGTGCGTGTACAAGGTGTCATAACACAGAAATAATACCCTTTCAATTAATGAAACATCATATGCGTGTATATGGTTTCTGTCGGTCATATAAGACGTGGACCTATCACGGTGAAAGTTTAATTCCTCCGGTTGTAGATGACGTTAGAGAGGCGCCAAGTAACGATATGGCTGACGTCATCGAGGACGTTAGAGAGGCGTTGATGGAAGATGATGCCAACGGAGACGAAGACAACTCGGATACAGAGAGTAGCGGTGTTTATGATGGCTTTGAAGAACTGTTAGCAGAAGCCCGATCAGAATTATATCCCGGTTGTAAAAAGTTTTCTTCGCTCGATTTTTTAGCAAAGGTTATGCATATAAAAGTGAAGAACAAATGGACTAATAGTTCATTTGATGAACTCCTTGAGTTGTTGCGAGAATCACATCCCGAAGGCAACAAAGTTCCCATTTCGCATTATGCAGCCAAAAGGACCTTAAGAAAGATTGGTTTGGGGTATGAGGCTATACATGCGTGCAAAAATGACTGTGCTCTCTTCTGGAAAGAATACAAGTCGTTACAGAATTGTCCTATTTGTAAAGAGAGTCGGTGGGTCGATAAAAACACAAAGGGTAAGAAAGTAGCTCACAAGGTGTTACGATACTTTCCTGTGACCCCCAGGCTACGACGTTTGTATTCTTCAAGGCATACGGCAAAAGATATGCTTTGGCACAGTATTGGACGATCAAAAGATGGTACGATGCGTCATCCTGTTGATGGATCTTCATGGAAGGAATTTGATTTAAAGTACCCTGACTTCGCGAGTGAACCCCGAAACGTTCGCTTAGGGCTTGCAGCCGATGGTTTTAATCCATTTGGTAACATGAGTTCGAGTCACAGCACGTGGCCAGTTGTACTCACGACATACAATTTGCCTCCATGGCTATGCATGAAAGACTCCTCATTTATGTTGTCATTGTTGATTCCTGGCCCTAAATCAGCCGGAAAGGACATTGACGTTTTCCTTAGGCCGTTGGTGGAAGAGCTTAAGCGACTATGGCAGGATGGCGTGCGTACCAAAGACGCAGTGACTGGAAAGTTTTTCACAATGAAGGCGATGTTGTTATGGACCATAAACGACTATCCAGCTCGTAGTAGTCTATCAGGCTGGAGCGGACAAGGTCATAAAGCATGTCCAACTTGCAACAAAGACACGCCTTCATTTCGTATAACAAACAAAGTCGTATATATTGGCCATCGTCGTTTCTTAGATGTTAACGATCCGTGGAGAGAGAGTTTAGACTTCAACGGGAAACCCGAGACGAGACCTGCCCCAAGACAATTTAGTGATGCAGACATACAAGCTCAACTAGATCGTCTAATCTATCGTAAACCGGGAAAACATCCTGGAAACGTTCTGCCAAAGAGGGCTGACTTCGAGTTGAACTGGTCTAAAAAAAGCATTTTTTTCGAACTCGAATATTGGTCTTCTCTGCAGTTGAAGCACAACTTGGATGTAATGCATATTGAGAAAAACGTGTGCGACAGTTTGTTGGGTACTCTTCTAATGAACAATAATAGTAAAGACACATCCAACGCACGGGTCGACTTGAAAAACCTAAATATTCGGAAGACACAATGGTTGCGGCAAAGGGGCAACAAGTGGTATAAACCCCACCCAAAATACTCATTCACGGACGATCATCGAAAGCTTTTTTGCCAATTTATAAAAGATGTTAAACTGCCGGATGGGTTTGCCTCTAATATCAGCAAGAAGGTGGTAGATAACAATACTAACATTACCGCGTTGAAGTCTCATGACTGCCATATTCTTATGCAACGCTTGATACCAATTGGAGTAAGAGGCTTTTTGGCTAAAGATACTTATACGCCAATGGTAGATCTTTGCACGTTCTTTAAGCAACTTTGCTCCAGAACACTCAAGGTGGAGGATATGGAGAGAGCAAGAGATGTGATTCTTATAATCTTGTGTAAGTTAGAATTGATCTATCCTCCAGCGTTTTTTGACGTTATGATTCATTTAGTTATGCATTTACCTGATGAAGCGATTCAAGGAGGTCCGGTATACATGAGATGGATGTATCCGTTTGAAAGGTATTTAAAAAAACTAAAGAATTATGTCAGAAATAAGGCAAGACCGGAAGGTTGTATAGCTGAAGGTTATGTGGCCGAAGAAGCTCTGTCATTTTGTTCTATGTACCTTAAAGATGTCCAGACTAGATTCAATCGCCCCGACAGAAACGAGGATTTTGTTGTTGAAAAAAGAAAGTTGTGGGTGTTTGAGTCTAAATGTCGTCCCACTAGCGCAACGCAAATCAAACAACTTAGTCCAAGCGAAAGACTTATCATAGAATGGTTTGTACTTGATAGCTGTGAAGAAGCCAGCCAATATATCGAGTAAGTACTGTTCCTTTTCTTTAACTTTTCATTATCTGTGAAGTATTTTCCTTTCTTGACTTCTTATACATATTATTGTCATCAATGTAGAGAATTCAAATCAGTTTATCCCCAAAGTGATGTTAAAACCGAATTTCAAGAGTGGTTTCTCGAAAAGGTAATATATAATAACAAACATATGTTTTAATATATAACAAAGTAATAAAATATAACACACCTTTATCTATATTTGTTAGGTCTATTCAATGAAATCACAAAATTCTCTTGAAGTTCACAAGGAGTTGTATGCTCTTTCAATGCGTGCGAGAATAAATGTTCGTACTTACACCGCTTGCATAGTCAACGGTGTTAGGTTTATGGTACTTGGTCGCGACTCCCAACGCACAACGCAAAACTCCGGAGTTCTAGCGGTGGACGAGAATAATGTGAAATATTATGGCCAATTAGAAGATATCATTGAGGTCGATTATCCATATGGATATTCCACTGTACTATTTCGGTGCAAGTGGTTCGATCCATGTCGGTACTCGACTGATAATGATATCACAATTGTTAACACAGAACACGAATGGAACAAAGAAGATCAATTAATATTTGCTTCACAAGCCAAACAAGTGTTTTATATCCAAGAACCTTCTCGAGGTAAGCAAAAGAATAACCATCGGTGGGTTGTCGAGCATGTTAATCATCGAAAAATTTGGGATCTACCATTGCATGATGACCGCATCGAAGATGTTCAGAATGACTCTGTCCAGAATGTTGACAATGACTTAGCCGAAAGTCTCGATGTCGTTCACAACAACTCTTCATCTAATTGTAACCTTGTAATCGACTTGAGTCAATACTTTCAAAACATTCCTACTTATGATACAGAGGAGGCTGATGTCGAGACTGATCCGCCAGCTGTTACTGTTAATGAAGTGTCTGATGCCGAGACAGATTATGATGAGAACGATCCCGATTATGATACAGAGGAGTCCGAGAGAGAGATGGAAATATATGACGGCGAGTCTGATTAAAACACTTGTTGTAATTTGTATTTGTATATGAGAGCCACTTGTTCTCATTTCTATATGTAATATGAAACTTTTTTTGTATTTTCATGTTGTGAAAGAAAACTTAATTCATGTTGTATTTTTGTGTTCTATATCCTATAACTTTTCAGGTAATGGCTGATGTCATGGCCCGAGGCCATGGCGGCGATGGAGCAGAGGATCCCCCACCTCCCGTTAGTAGAGGGGGAGGACAGCACGAGGCGGATCGTAAGACTTATTATTACCTTTTTTATTATAATATATTTATTCATATGTTATAAATTTCATGACTAATATTTTGTTAATGATAATTGCAGTTGTTCCAAGGAGGAAAACTAGGGGAAAAGCTAAAAACTTGAAACTTACAAAGAAGGTACAGCAAGCAGGGGGACCTTTGAAACTAACGTTTGACACACTTGCTACGTTTACCCCGATTGGTGAGCTTAGTGAGTGTTTCGTTCGTGAGGTCGGAATATATATGTGGGCATCGATCCCTTTCGACAAAGGTAGTTGGGACAAAGTTTCCCACGCCAATAGGGTCGCTTTGTTGGAGCATCTTAGGGTAAATGATCTATATAATTATATTTATATATACTTTGGAAATTAGTCTTTTTACTCGACTAACTTTTTTTTTGGCTATGCAAGTTACACTTTGATATTGCTGAGGTTGAGAAGGATCCCAAGTTGATGGAAAGCATTAATTCAGAATTTCAAAAGCGATATAGAGACCGCAAATCTGATGCAAAAAGAGAGTTTATTAAAGTGGGAGGGTATGCTGATGTTGAAAAAGCTTTGGACAACCCTCCCTTGGGTATGGATCGTGCAAATTGGAAAAAAGCTATAGATTATTTCCACACTCCAGAACATCTAAATCGATCAAAAAGTAATAAAGAAGTTCGTGCAAAATAACAAATCACAAATCGTGGGGGGACACGCAAGTATAGTAGTGCTTGTTTTAAAGAAGTAATGTTTTATATACACATTTATAAAGAAGTAATAATTTATATATAAGAGTTTATTTAATGATGTATAATCTAATGTTTTATGTCAAACAGGAAAAGACCAGAGTTGAGGCATTCCGCGATGGTCATACGGACAAAGAGGGGAAATTTGATAGCCCAGTAACCGAGCAACAACATGTAAGTGTTTATTTTAAGTATAAATCTATTAAGCGTTTATACATAAATCTATTAAATCATTTTGGTTAAATGCAGCGTGATCTACAACGAGCATATGAAGAATGTACTCAAACACCACCGGATCATATCGGGATATTCGAAAAGGTGTTGGGTGCTCGTCGTGGTCATGTTAAAGGGGTCGGACGAAAACCTTCCTTGAAAGGGTTGACTTGCTTTGAAGAGGGACAATCATCACAGCCACAAACTCAATCCACAGAGGTAAAGTAGCATTTTAAGTAGATTGCTATTTTGGTAATTGTTTGATACTTATAAAGTATTACATAAAGATTATTGAATGCATTTTTAATGTACATTGCTATTTTGGTGATTGTTTGATACTTGTAATATATGCATTTTTAAAGTACATTGCTATTTTTAAAGTACATTGCTATTTTGGTAATTGTTCTTTTAAAGTACATTGCTATTTTGGTAATTGTTCTTTTAAAGTACATTGCTATTTTGGTAATTGTTTGATACTTGTAATATATGTTTGATACTTATAATGTATGCTTTATTTTGTAGAAAAATAAATTTGAGAAGTTGCTTGAGAACCCGGCATTTAGAGCTAGACTCGTAAAGATGATGGAGGAATCGTTTAATGCCGAAGAAGATGATGGAGAAAACAACGGGGACGAGGGACAAGATGGTGACGGAGGTACCGGCGAAGAGTAAGTTTGGTTTACCCGGTTTTGGGTATTTTGGATGAATTAGACGTAATATGTAAACGTAATATTTGGTACTATTTGTTGTTTTTATGTTATTAGACAAACTTTTGTTTTATCCGGTTTTAGACGAATTGTGTAACCGTTTGGTACTTGTTATGTTATTAGACATACTTTTATGGTGTGTATGTTTATTTTGTTGGTTTATATATATAGGATATAATTTTGGTTACTAAAAAGAGTAAATTAAAACAACACAAAAAAAAAAAAAAACACCTTTAGCGGCGACACTTTTAGCGACGACAACTATTACCGGCGATATTTTGGTGACCGTTGGAAACGTTTACCGGCGTCATTGTTACCGGCGACAACGGTATTACCGGCGATGACTTTTACCGGCGGCAGACGTATTACCGGCGACAATTCCAGCAATAGCGACGAAGGATTTGCGGCGACATATTACCGGCGACATATCGCCGCTATTGGTATTACCGGCGACAATTGCCACCTTTAGCGGCGACAACTGTCGCCGCTATTGGTGCCGTTTCTTGTATAGGGAACCTAACGAAAAAATAAACGAGTTGAGCATGATTAATCCAAAGTGTTATAGTGTAGGTAAGCGGACACGAACGGTGTCGCTTGACATATCAAGTCACAAAATGGATGGTTGCGAAAGAATACGTTAGAATGAGCTCAATGAAATTGGGTAGCTTTTAAGTGTGCGTCAAATTTGTCGGGTATAATTAGAGCAAATTAACATCACGACATTTCATAGTTAGAGCTTATATTGGATGCAAATATAACGATAAAGAAGTTGAAAATCCTCGTATACACCCATGTAAAATTACAAAGAAAACCTCTAGGCTGAAGCTTAGTTAAAATAAGAACCAACCTCTTCTCTGTATGCTTTGTTATGATCAAACAAAAACTTCGAATGTCAAGATATACCTAAGTAATAAATTTGTGGCCCAACTATGTTCTAGAATCCAGCTCTCAGGGTAGACTCGTAGTTCATATGGTTTCTTTAAGATTTCAAAATTCAACCAAAGAAACCACCAAATTGTAAAGAAACCATATGCATCTTAATCAAGTTATCATGGACCCAAAAAACTGGGCTCAAACTCATCCCATATATAGCTACCACCTTTAGGTCCCATGGTATCCCATGCTGGTTCACCATATTCGAACAAGCTTTCGCTTGGTCCAAAACCATTCAGAACTTCGTCGTTACTTGAATCAGGTTCCGACCCATTGACCAACGGTTTGACATCTTCTTCTTTACATGGTTGCAAAGACTCAAGCTGCGACGTTAATGGTAAAGATGCAAGTGGGGTTTGTTTTTGATCGTTGATGAACAGATACGGGAAATTGAGTCGCGCTTTATGTCCTCTCAACTTGAAAGCCTCGTGATCATACGCCAGAGCAGCTTCATCAGCAGTCTCAAATGTTCCCAACCACCTTCTTTTCCTGCTACGAGGAAGACGTATCTCTCCTACCCATTTACCCCATTGGCGTTGCCTCACACCTCTATAAAGCTTTGCAACAGGCTGCACATGGTTTTTCCGGTGATCCTTTTCATCAACTCCATTTCTCTCCGGTGCAAAAGAGATCATCTCTTGATTCTTTGATGTTGTTTCGGTAGATGATTGAGGGTTGTCATCAAGAGAAAATGGAAACACAAATTTCGATCGAGCATGTTGTTGTTGTTGTTGTTCAGTCCTTCTGATCTTCGTAACTGGACCACCGTACACGGAGGCTGATTGCTTGCCTTTGTTCCTGCCCGAACCATCAGCAGAAGTTTCAACATCATTAGCCACTTGTTTCATATTACGAAATCAGCAAAGTCATTACAATCGTAAACGTCTGCTGGTTTTGAAGACTTAAGCACCCTTTCGATGGCTTGGCAGCTACGGAAGTTTAAATTCTATGGTGTTTTTCGTAGCACGCATGCTAAATTATCGAAATAGTCAGTAAAGATGTCACTCTCGTAGAGTCATAGGCATGCTCTTAGGAGTTTTGACTTTGTTGCAGATACGAATTTATTTATCGTCTTTTCGTGATGTTCGCAGCCAGCAATTTCGTATATTTTAATCCGAAAAATAGCACTTATCTATGATCTGGTCCGCCTAGCACCACAAAATGGCACGCGGGGAGTCGTTATACTAGAAAAAGACATTTTTTTTTTGTTGTTTGCCTACAACGAAGAGGGCTGTGATCATCTCTGATCATTCTGGTGAAGGTCGTGTCTACAGCCATCGTGGAGGCTCACATATATACAACGACCAAGTGGACATATGTAAATATTAGGACCATGTAATTAAATGCCCATACTTCAAATCACAAAACAATAGCATTCTTCAAGAGTAGCATTCAAATCAAAATTATTGCTATAGCTAGCTAGAGTTTCAATTGAAATATCATGAACAAAAAGAGGACCCCAACTACAAAGTAAATATCAAGAGTGCAAGCCTGCAAACCCCAACTACAAACTTTTATGGGTAGTGATAACTGCTCCAACGATAAATCTTGGTGAAACAGAATCTAAATTATGTATCTGAAATTAAGGAGAACATGAAAAACAGAAGAAGGAAGCTCTGAGGTGAGAAATTAAGAACTAAGGTGAGAGACCCCAAATCGCATATCTGATATCAAGAAGAATGAAGATGAAACTGAAGCATTTGGAGAAGACGTCTATCACAAGAACAAGCGACTGGAAACAAGACATCGTTTTGAAATCCATCTTGAAAATGCAAGACATTAGGTTTAACAATGCTTAACTCATCCAAGAAACTTGGATGTAATAGTCTCTACTCGAAACTAAAACAGAAAATGAAGGATAAGGTGGGGACATAAAGAAAAAAAATTAATGTGTTTTTGAGTGTATTTTATTCGTGTATGAGTTTGAAAATCCCCATTCCAATGGACTCACGGGATCCGTTGCTGTCGCTGTGTATGAGTTTGAGAAAATAAAGAATGTTACCTAAAAAAATAATTAAGTTAGTTTTTCTTTTATTTATTATTCTTCTATTAATCAATTTGCGTGATTTTTGTCTTTGTGATGTACGTTTTTTTCGGGTTGTCACACGCGAGTCGTTCTGTTGGGTTTTCCTTCGGGTTTAGAATCCTTATTCGGGTCTTTCTGGATTTATCCTCTCCACCACCGCTTTCGCCCTCATTTGTCTTTCCCACCGTTAGCGTCGCCCTCACCTACCAATCTCCCTCGATTTCGCGTCGGTTATTTCACCCGTTCGAAGATAGCAGCCACTCGCACGTCTCAGATCAAAACAATTGCTTCCCGTATAGTCGATTGATTCCGCCGGAGTTATTTTATGTCACTTTCCTCGAATGCTACACTCGTCTAGTGTGTGTGCGTGCGTGTTTGTGCCGCCTGGGATCGAGAGAAAGAGAAATGGAGTTCAAGCGTTGTGTTGGTTAACCGAACAAGGTAGGAGACAGAGACGCAGCGACATCGCTGCTGTCGGGCGTTTTTCCGGCGACGCTGTGGTTTTCGACGGCGAATGTAGCTGGGGTGGCGGCGGTTGCTTATGGTGGTCGAACACTGCATCGGAGATCCAATTCCTGACGAAGAGGCTTGACGGAGATGGCTATGGCGATATGACTCGGTTGTATCATTGGACAACACTATCTTGATATCAATCCCAACCCACAGCCTTCTGCTATTGGTAAGTTTTTCTCTTCTTGAATTCATCGGAAAATCAAACTGCGATTTGAAATTGAAATTTGTCTGGTGATGTGGTGATAATTAGAGAAGGATTTCCGGAAGCTGTCGTTTTCAATCGGGTGAAGAGGAGAACGGCTGTGATGTTTTTACCGGCAGGTGGGTGTTATTTTCATAAAATAGCGTAAGGGTATTTTCGTAATTTACTGTTATTTCTGTTAGAAACAGTTTTTCTGTTATTGTTGGTAGTTAGCTGGTTGTTAGTTGGTTGTAGCTTTCTTTTGTTTGTATATATAACTTGTAATTGTTGATTCAGTTTAGTAATGAAAACCAGAGAAAATTCCCAAAGTTTTTCTTCTTCTTCGTTACCATTTCATACTCTGTTCTTGAGTTTCTACATGGTATCAGAGCAATGGTCGATCTGATTCATCCATTGCTTATCGAATTTTGTCTTCAATCTGTGATAGATCTTAATTGATTCATTTTAGATCCTTTTCTTCAATCAATTTCACCTGTCTTCATTGTTATTTCTACGTTTCTCATCTCAATTTTTCCCTGCAAATCTCAATTGTTCTTTTCAATTCTTCGACATGTCTCAATCAAATGAAAATCCATCATCAAGTGTCATTGATTCCTCTAGTCCCTTCTTCCTTGGATCTTCTGACAATCCGAATTCAATCCTTGTTACTAACGTCTTCAATGGCGTTGGTTTTTCTTCTTGGAAAAGGTCTATGACGATATCTCTTTCAGCCAAAAACAAATTCGGTTTTGTTGATGGTTCAATTACTCAGCCTCTTCAAACTTCTATTGATTATCCTCATTGGTATCGTGTCAATTCAATGCTTATAAGTTGGATTCTGAATTCTCTTAGTAAAAACATTGCCGACAGTGTTCTTTTCCTCCAAACTGCACAAGCAATATGGAAGGAACTTAATCAGCGCTATAAACAGACGGATGGTGCAATGATATATCAAGTTCAACAACAGTTGTATTCTCTATCTCAGGGATCTGACGATTTCTCAACTTACTTCACCAGATTATCAAAAATATGGGATGAGCTACGCATTGTTCAAGATCTACCTCCGTGTTCTTGCGGTACTGCTGCAGGTATACACAAATTCCTTGAAGATCAAAGACTTGTACAACTTCTTATGGGTTTAAATGAATCCTATCGTACTATCAGAGGTCAAATACTAATGATGAAACCATTGCCCACTGTATCTACTGCTTATTCTCTAATAATCCAAGAGGAAAGGCAACGTGATATTCATTTACCTTCAAAATTTTCAACTGATGCTGTTGCTATAAATGTCTCAACTATTAATTCAAACAATATCAACAAGAAAACTCTTGTTTGTAATCACTGTAAGAAAGGAGGACATACAAAAGCTAATTGCTATAGACTCAATGGTTTCCCAGCAAATTTCAAGTTTACTAAAAACAAAAAGGATGATCTTAAGTCAACTGTTCAGAATGTTGTGGCTACTCCAAGTATATCAACTGAGCAGTATCAAAATTTGATCGATATGCTGCAACTTATCAAGAAAAATGATGATGATGGAAACAAGACTGCAATAAGTCAAGCTAATTCTATTCTGTCACAAGGAGCTATGAATGAAGAAGGTAAAACTTTTTCATTCAAACATTTTGCTGCAAATGTATATAAGTCATCTTCATAATTACACAAGAATTTTTCATGGATAATAGATTCTGGAGCCACTGACCATATGTGCTCTAACAAATCTTTATTTTTATCTATGGAAAAGCTAAGTCATCCACATGTGATTGGTCTTCCTAACGGACATGATTTCTTCGTTTCTTTCATTGGTGAGGTCAAAATACACAACTGTATTGTTCTTCACAGAGTTTTGTATGTTCCTAGTTTTAAATATAACCTCGTTTCAGTCTCTAAACT
This sequence comes from Cichorium intybus, assembly GCA_023525715.1. Taxonomy (NCBI): domain Eukaryota; kingdom Viridiplantae; phylum Streptophyta; class Magnoliopsida; order Asterales; family Asteraceae; genus Cichorium; species Cichorium intybus. The sequence goes on from CM042012.1 coordinate 133,785,595, forward strand.
TTCAAATCAGTTGCAAACATTCGTTCTCTTCACTGATGAAAATTGTATGCTGCAGGACCCTTTGTCAAAGAGTGAGCTTGATCTTGGGATTCTTGGCTCCAAACTCAACTCAATGATCTCTATGTTTTTCATCACAATGAGATACAATCCAATTTGTCATTTTGTTTTTCTGTGTTTGCAAATAAGCCATGTAATACAGTTCATAATTCCTTGTCCATTTGTGAATCTGATACTTTGAAATGGCATAGACGTTTTGGTCATGTTTCTTCTGATAAACTCAAACGAATATTACCAAACCTTTCTGTTAATCATGATCCTTGTCTCGTTTATTCTAAGGCTAAACAGCATCGATTGTCTTTCCCTAAAAGTCTTACTCAATCTGTCAAACCTTTTGATTTGGTCCATATTGACACTTGGGGTCCATACAAACATGCCACACATGATGGATATAAGTTCTTTATTACCATTGTGGATGATTTTAGCAGAAATACATGGATACATTTGTTAAAAAATAAAAGTGATGTTTTTTCTTTGATTCAAGCATTTGTTTCTCTCGTTAAGACCCAATTTAACACTACCATCAAGGTTATACGCACAGACAATGCATATGAGTTAGGATTAAGTAACGAAGGAAAAGATTTCTTTCAAAACAATGGCATTATTCATCAACGAACTGTGGCATACACTCCTCTACAGAATGGGATTGTAGAACGGAAACACAAACATATCCTTGAAGTATCAAGAGCTTTGTATTTTCAGTCTGCATTAGGAATTGCTTACTGGGGAGAATGTGTTAAGGCTGCAGTCCATATTATTAATCGAATTCCGTATAAAGTTCTTCAATACTACAGTCCTTTTGAAAAGCTTACAAATACTAAACCTTCGCTTGATTATCTGCGCGTGTTTGGATGTTTGTGTCATGTCTCTACATCATCAGTACACCGTGATAAATTTATGCCAAGATCCAGATCATGTGTATTCATTGGGTATCCATATGGTCAAAAAGGATATAAGTTACTAGACCTGGAGACACACAACATCTTTGTCTCAAGAGATGTTCGTTTTTTTTGAAGATGTCTTTCCACTTCAATCTTCATCTTCAAATATCTCCAATAGTCCACCTTTGACCTTTATTCCAACTGTTCAAAATGATAACCTTTGTACTGATGACATTATTGCTGAACCTCCTTCACCCATTCCCATCGATAATGAACATTCACCTTCTCCTCCCAATATTCAACCTACATTACGAAGAACTACTAGACAGGTTCAGCCTCGTGTAAGATTTCAAGATTATGTGTGTAGTAATGTTACTTCACACAGTGAATGTTTCCACACAATTACTAATCATTGTTTGTGCAACCCGTCTACCCTTCAAAGTTCCAACTCTATAAATTCTTCTAGCTTGGTGTTTAATGCTACTCATTCTAACATGGAACCTGTGTTTTATCATCAAGCTAAAGGCATTCCTGAGTGAGAAGATGCAATGCAAAAAGAGTTTGATGCTCTACATGCTAATCATACTTGGGAGGTTGTCAAGCTTCCAAAAGGTAAAAAACCCATTTCGTGCCGTAGGGTGCATAAGATCAAATATCGAACAGATGGGTCTATAGAATGCCATAAGGCACGTTTAGTGGCTAAGGGTTTTACTCAAAAGGCTGGAATTGATTACCATGAGACTTTCTCTCCCGTAGTTAAATTCAACACAGTTCGAACACTTGTCTCACTCGCTGTTAAGAGACATTGGCAAATTCACCAATTCGACGTGAATAATGCATTTTTACATGGTGAATTGCACGAGGAAGTTTACATGAAAGCTCCACCTGGTATGGATGTTCCTTCTCCTTCGTATGTGTGTAAATTAACCAAGTCGCTTTACGGCTTAAAACAGGAGTCATGACAATGGTACGCCAAATTGTCAAGTGCTCTTTCCTCTAGAGGCTACAAACATTCTCTTAATGATTATTCCCTATTCATAAAGAAAGACATGTCTCGTATTGTGATTGTTGCAGTTTACGTTGACGATATTTTGGTAACCGGGGATGATTCTCACGAAATTGATTCACTTAAACGATTTCTGGATGATAAATTTAAAATCAAGGATTTGGGTCTGATTCATTACTTTCTTGGTTTAGAGTTCAATGAAATCAATACAGGCATGGTTGTTAATCAACAAAAGTATGTTCATGAGTTGCTTTCTTCATATTTCATGGATGATCAATCTTCAGTTTCAACACCTTTGCCATCTAAAAGTAAATTGATGCCAATTATGCCAGATCCTTTACCAGATCCAAGTGTTTATCGACAACTCATTGGAAAGCTCAATTTTTTGCTACATACAAGACCAGACCTTTCTTTTTCAATTCAACACAAAGCCAGTTCAATCAACATCCTTCTCAGGCTCATTTTGATGCTGCTTTACACGTTCTTCGATATTTGAAGGGTACTCTTAATCAAGGATTATTTTTTAATCAAGATTCGAGCTTGAATTTAGAAGCATACTGCGATTCTGACTGGGCAGCTTGCCCAATCACTCGAAAGTCAGTTAGTGGTTATTTTATCCTGTTTGGTAATAGTCCAATTTCGTGGAAATCAAAGAAACAAGCTACAGCTTCTTTGTCTTCCGCTGAAGCGGAATATCGGTCTATGCGCCGTGTGTGTTCTGAGTTAGCTTGGCTCAGTCGGCTTCTACATGAATTACAGGTTTCATCCATTACTCCCATTCCTCTAAGGTGTGATAATCAAGCCGCTATATATATCGCAACCAATCCTATTTTTCATGAGCGAACCAAGCATATCGAATTAGACTGTCATTATGTTCGTGAAAAACTACAAACTGGTTTAATCACTCTTTCGCACGTGTCTACTGATGATCAGTTGGCCGATATTATGACGAAATCTTTGCACGGACCAAAGCATCTTACTGCTGTTTCCAAGCTTGGTGTGTTAACTCACCCTCCAGCTTGAGGGGGGTGTTATTTTCATAAAATAGCGTAAGGGTATTTTCGTAATTTACTGTTAGTTATGTTAGAAACAGTTTTTCTGTTATTGTTGGTAGTTAGCTGGTTGTTAGTTGGTTGTAGCTTTCTTTTGTTTGTATATATAACTTGTAATTGTTGATTCAGTTTAGTAATGAAAACCAGAGAAAATTCCCAAAGTTTTTCTTCTTCTTCGTTACCATTTCATACTCTGTTCTTGAGTTTCTACAGTGGGTGTGGGATCCGTTCAACCACCCATTGTACAATGAACCGGAGTGTCCCTACATACCGCCATAGCTCACATGCCAGGAGCACGGCTGGCTGGACCGTGATTACCAGTTTTGGAGATGGCAACCCCATGGTTGTACTCTTCCGCGGTAATTTTTGAATCCCTGACGATAAGTTTTAGCTTAACGATGACAGTAACGCTAATTATTTTTTTAATGTCTTATAACGTTAAAATAATAAAATTAACCAATCTAATTACAAATTTTAAAACGTATGTTTTAGATGAATGTTGTTTTGCCAAAAATTAAGACGTACTTACGTTTACAACGTATGTTTTTATTGTCGAACCGTAAACGGTAAAAACAGGTCGTGATAAATTGGCAATGGGTTTTTTTTGAGGATTTACCGATTTAACAATTAAAAGTTTATTAATGTGATATTTGAAACCAAAATGTGATCATAAATGAAGAAGAAGCGTATGTACAACAGTAGAAGTATCCAACACTGCCAAAAAAAGTATAGAAAAATATCTTTAATTGGAGTTATATATCATGGGTGCACACAACTCCAGCCTCTCTGACTTTCATTTTCTGGAACGTTGGTCCAACTATTTGGACAATTATATTTGCTATTAACCAACTATTTTTTTTTTGTTTTATGAATTGCTGACATGGCGATCTCATAAAAGCATTGTCTTAATTTTGGAGAGCCAACCCTTACACCTTATTAATTCTTTTGCTTAAATTCAAAGACAATCTGATTAATTATCGTATGTCTGTAATCATAGTATGACATTTTAATATAATTGTGTTTTCTAGGTAAGTAAAATTCTTATTACTTTCTGTCTTTTTATGGTTTAAACTGATTTTATGCATTTAATTCAGGTAATACAAAAAGATGAAGCAACATCTCATGACAATAAGCGGTAGTTTTATTCTACCTTAAAGAATGACAATCCCTTAGATTGCATTGTCTCAAAAGTCAAAGTACTCAAAGTAGCACCCGGTGTATGATCAAAACTTTTACTTAAAATATTTTTTGTGCCAAAAAAATTTCTCATATTCATAACTCATTTTCTATTATTTGACAGGTAAATTTGAAGTCCATTCCAGCATGTGATTATTATTATGACATGAAGTACAATATTGATTACTCCACACTTTCTACAATACAAGATGGTAAGCGTTTATTAACTTATAATTACAAAATTAATGTCATTGTAATGCTTCACAATACCTGACATTTAAATAAATGACATTTAACTAAATGTCACAGATGTTGATGTATGTCCATATCACCCAATAAGGAGGAAATCCATAGTAATGGAAGCAAGATTAATATAAATGGAACAATTAATAAAGGTTTGTAAATTCTTTTCTTCTGTTTATTTTCATTTCTTTTGTCTTCCAGATATTTCTACTTTCTTAGGGATGGGTCGGTTTCTATTTTATGTGAAAAGACCAAAATACCCCCATATGAATTCTGTTATCTTAATGTCATGTTTTTTTTAACACAAAAGAAATTGAGAAACAGAGTGCTCATGAAAGATTTATGAAGTTGCAAAAACAGGGAAAAAAGGCCCACCAAAGAAAGTTCTTGGTGATCATTCTCATTGAACAAGATTTGGTCCTGGGTTTTGGAGTTGCGTCAGGTACCAATGTATTAACTTTCCATCTTCCGATCTATTTGTTAGCTTATTTTTTGATTTCTTGTGATGAAATCAGTTACATCGGGTACCAAGTTTTAACAATTGGAATTATTGATCTCAGAAATGATATTTTCAGTTTGGTTGTATTTGTTCACTGTGTCGATTTGAGATGTGCCAAAAATCAACGAAGGTATAACAACGTACTTATAGTTTGTTAGATATAATAGCAATATACTTTTCTTTATCGACATTAGTTGAGAAACATAAAAAATAAAAAGAAAATTGCTACTGTCATTGAAGAAAGGTAAGTGCATTGGTGACCCAAGGAAAGTATTTTGCTTTTTTTAAGTGTTCTCTTAATAGTGAGTGATATATGGTCTGTAATCCGTTGCGAAGGGCATTTTATCCTGCAATACTAATGTATATCTATCATGGATTCAACCTTCCGAATCCGTGCTCCAGCACTCCTAAACCCATGCGGATTGGCAATTTGGCATTAAAAATGATAATTGCTATGTATTAGTTTATAGATATGTGTTTATTTGAAAGAAAAAAAAATTGTTTAGTTTTTTTCTAATAAATACAGGTTGAATATCTTCCTCTTATGTCACCCTCATAATATCACAAGGAAAGTGCAGCCCGCTTTGCTGAGAGGGTGAGTTTATCTCTTCTATTATAACTACATGTTGGTTCGTTGTGAAATTACCTTTTGGCCCATCAATAATTGTTGTAGGATCTTGGTAGCATTGATTTTAGTTTGTAAGAAATTTCTTTTGTGTCATTATGCAGCTTTTAGAACAGCTGTTATTTGTCTTGGTACATTATTACATTAGTTTGTGAGATTGGCAATGTGGGAATTTATTCCTTTTATTGTTTTTATCATCAAGATGAGTGTATGCATTTTTAAGTAAAATTTGTGTTTTTGCAGACTGGGAGGGCCATGGCTTTTTGTACAAGCATAGTAGCATACCATTCTTTTGTTGATTATGCACTTCTTTCAAAGGCAGTTAAGTCTGGACAAGTATATATATTTATAACAATTTTCAAATAAATAGTAATTTGTTGTTTTGTCATTTTTGAAGGATATTACAAATGGCTGAGCACCTAAACAAATAAATAGTTGTTTATAACAATTTTCAAATCAACGGTAATTTGTTTTTCAACATCCCTTTTAAGGAGAAGGGTAAATTGGTCATAATGACTTTTGGTACATCTTTTCATACATGACTTATTTCGGACAGACTATCATTTACCTATTCAGCAGTTTTTCCATATAGCACTTAATATTAAAAAAAGAAAGAGGCTCGGACCCGTGTGCAAGCAGTCCCCAACCCGTGCGGAGCACGGGCTCCCACTAGTTTAAAAAAATTAGAGTATGCATTTGTGTTTTCTCTCTTCACTTTCTATTAAAAATGCGAGGAACATTGAAATTATTTTCGTTTCCTTCGCTTTCCCTTTTTCTTAATTTAAATTTCTCAAAATATACTTTTCTCCTTCAAATTTCGATCTTTCTCATCAGCTATGTCTTCTTTTATCGAAAATCATATAAGATAAGCAATCTCAACCTTGACTAGTTTGCATATGAATTGATCTTAATAATGTACATTATTAGTGTTTTGGTATTGATATGTTGCATGTGACACATTTCATGTGTGATATATGATAATTGGGTTTGCATGGGCTAATAGAGCATATGAGCCAAGGACTGCGTCTGGAGGACTGGTTTTGAGCTAAAGATGGAGGGGGCATAAGTGAAGATCAATTGTGAGAGCTTTATAAACCGATGTTCAAAGAGATGAGCTCATACTTCAATCACTCATCTTCTCTCTATTCTTTACACATACATATCATTTAGGGTTTCCAATGAGAGAAAGAGTAACGTTAATTGTGTTGAGGATTTCAATTTTCATATTACATAACGTTATCTCTTATTTGATTCTTTATCTACAATCCTCTTTGATCATCCTAGTACACTTTCATCTATGCTTGAACTTTGTTGGGAATTATGCCGTGTCGAAGTTCTCGCCATGATAATGACAGAAGTTGTTTATCCTTGAAGCCTTATTTTGAAGGAGTTGTGATGTCGTCCAGATGCTAGAGTTTTGAGAGCTTACAAAGCTCCTTCGGTACTCTTTTGTATACATGTCACTTAGGCTATGGTGCTCTTGACTTACGGTGCATGTTAGTGTGAACGGGTCAGATGGGCATATTGTGTGTCTAGGTGTCATGTTTGTATTGGTTAGGGATACACCGCCTATATTATGTATAAATATGGGGTTATCCTTAGGGTAGGAAGCGGTTCATTTGTTGCTCCTTGTATATTTGTAAAATGAGCACAATCTTTGTACCTTGTCCTTCGTAATCATACAACATATTGTATTCTTAAAATTTACTTCAATTTGTTCATCATTTCATTCTAAATTTCATTTTTATTGATTTAATTACTTATCAAGTGGTATCACAACGACTTACTTTTGATTGAGTGAAGAGTTTTATTCATTTCAATTTTCAGATCTAATTTACTCTTAGATCTGATTTGCACATTTTAAAGCCAATTTTTCATTTAATTCGATTGTTTGATCTTGTTTTCAAATCCTTTAATGGAAAATTTCACGAATAATACGAAGATGCTAAATTATGCAAAGTAGCTTAGATATGCAACCAAGGCCCTTATGTTGCTACCTGAACACTACGACTAACGGACACTCATGATGGAAGGTTATCTAACAGGGATTGATGAAGATATATGGAGATATATCACAGAAGGACCATTTGCGAACATTCAAGGATGTTTTGATCTTGGTGCTGATGATTGAAGCCATGATTGTTGCTAATAAGAAGATAGACAATGATAAAAAAAATGCATGTATGAATTACGCAGTTGTCTATCCTGAATTTTTACAGTCACGTTAGAGGTTGAAAAAATGCCAATGAGATATGGGATAAATTGAAGTTTCATTACGAAGTAACATAAAAGTTGCATAAGAGCGTGATGACCAATACTCTCTCAGACTTCAGTGAGTTCAATCAGAAATGTGGCGAATTGATAAATCAAGCTTTCGAACACGACAAATCATTAATCTATAAACTGGAGAAGTACAAAGTTGAGAAGAGCACTCATGAAGTCAACATGAAGTTTTTGAAGAGTTTGAGAAATGAGTGGACGACATAAGCGTTATGATCAAATCTCACGAGAATATTGACTCTTATTCTCTTGGTGAGTTATTTAACTTACTCAAATCTCATGAAGACGACGTAATGGATTTGATGGATGACAAGCCCTCTGGTGGTGGATCTTTGCCTTTATTATCGAAAACATCCCAAGCTCAGCTAGTAGAAGAAGAAGCAGATGCAGAAGAAGAAGACGTCGAGTATGAGTATAATGTTGATGGAGAAGAAATTGCGCTATATTCCAACATCAACAATGCCAATTTTTTAAGAAGCCAAGTGTTAATTCCAACAACTTAAAAAATAACTCATTAAAGACATTCAACAAACTAACTGAATCATCAATGAAGGCGAATATTGATTCTGAAACCAAACCTGACAAGAAACTATTGGGTGACTTAGGTATGGTCTTCTGGATCTGATGATGAAGAGATGGTAAAACCATCACATGGAGCGATGTTTGCTGTTCACAAGCCTTATTAAAATGATAAAAAAATGTCATTAATGAGTCTAAATATTATGATGTTTGATGACTTACATAGTTAAACACTTTGATTTACAAATTTTTATACTTATTTATTCATTTTTTAGGGATATAGGTAATATCTAAATTTGAAAAATAAATTTTGTTACAATTACTACTCCCCGCCTAGGCGCTGACTAGTCCTCGCCTAGACCGACTAGTCCTAGGCCCTAGTCGACCGCCCGCCTACTGTCTAGCGACTTCTACAACCTTGATATATATATATATATATATATATATATATATATATATATATATATATATATATATATATATATATATATATATATATATATATATATATATATATATATATATATATATATATAAAGTCCTAGATTAATGTATAAGTATAATTCCATTATAATGTGGTATATTAAGGTATTTAATTTAATGAAAGGTTACCTAATTTAAATATATGATAATATTTAATGAAGGGGATAATAAATAAAGAAGATAATGTATAAAAAATACTTTCCAATTACTAAAAATGATTTTATTTTGATACAATAACTAAGATCGTATATGTTGAATATTTTTAGGTTCTTGACGTATTAGGATATTTCCGGGAAACGAGTGTCGTATTCTACACACAAGGCGAGTGCATATAATTTTGGAGCACATATATTTATAAAACAAAAGTGTTTTTCCATATGTGTTATATGTGTATTGCGTTATTCTATGTGATGATACATGTTTATGATAATTTATATGTTTAAATGCGTTCCTTAAAAAGATTGAAAAAGAAGATGTTTTATAATTGCATGAAAAAAGGGTAAAAGTGGACAAGACAAATGATGACTTCAGAGGTCAATACCATAAAGACAAAAGATATTAAGACGTTTAAAAAGCTGACTTGATATTCTAAACATTTTTGCCATTTTCACTTTGTCTAGCTACCTATTGTGATTGTGACAAGTTACGCTGTCAATGCTATAAGAAATACTTGGACCCCACGTTATCCAAACAGACGAGTGACAGATTGATATGTTCATCCCCATCATGTCACCGGTCATGGATGACTTCCCCATGCGGTTTATAAATATGTAAGTTCGAGAATAGACTAAGTGGACACGAAAGAGTGTAATAAAGACGTATGCATTGTCAAATGTCATTATTTGTTAAGATGTTCTAATCATATATGTATAAGGGTCAGAACCCTACGTATCTCACTAGATTGGAAAGTCTGACATGTATTTTGAAGTGTGTCTCTGGTTAAAGTAGGCACAAGAATAAAGTTTGATGAGTGTTTGAAGTTTATTTAATTGTTTTAAAACTTTATAGAGTTACATGATGTTTTTCTTTTATGATTGAGATATTTTTACTTGAATTTTGCCTCTCATTGTTCTGTGTACGAACTAAGATGCACATCCAACATTGTTTTCTTAAAAATAAATGAAACCTTTTTTTAAATAAGTTGTGTTTCCCAATGATCGAAAGAGATAGATGTTTTAGGTATTATGTCTTTCTCTGTCAAAATCTTCTCTCAGTGCCCTTAGAAAAATAAGGCATTATTACTCGTTCCATCACTGAAGTCGAGTATTGTGCAGTTACCAATGCAGTCGACACAACATGTTGGTTATGCAACCTTCTTCTTCACCAACCACGAACGACTGCCATAATAGTCTATTGTAACAACGTTAGGATTGTCTTCCTCTCGACCAATCCGGTGAACATCAACGGATGAAGCAGATTGAGTTCGACATACACTTTGTTCATGATGATGTAGCAATGGGTCAAGTGTATGTTCTTCACGTTCCATCTATATCTCAATATGCCGACATTTTACCAAGGGGTTTCCAGCGATGTTATGTCAAGAATTTAGATCCAATTTAATTGTTTAGGTCCCCCATCTTGTTCAAGCGGAAAGGAGATGTTAGTGTATATATTGTACATAGTGTATATCTTGGCCCAAATCTACCTTGTGCGTGTATTACTAGTCTAAGGCTGTGCGGTGTGGGGAAGGACGCACCCGCGTCCTGCTGAGATGGCACCGAAACGTACGCGGCCAAACAACGCCCCTCCTTCCGTTCCTTCGCGTGCCCGTTCTCAAATGCTCCGGGGAGGACGCTCCAGAACGTTCATTCCTCTCTTCTCATTGGTTCTCCTTCTTCTCTCTCTCCCTTCATCGAGTTCACTGCATCTTGATACCGCATAGCCTTATGTAATCCCTTATTTAATGTAATTAATGTGAGAGGATCGTTCATGAGAAAATAACAACCTTCACATAATTCTTTTTTGGTTTTGTTTATTGTAAGTCAAATTCTTTTTTGTTCCCGCAAAATTGTAAGTGTACAATACACTTAAAATTACGTGGAATTTAAGAATGAATGATAATTTTTCATAATAAAGAAGTGGCTAAAATTTATTAGAAATGACTTATAAGTCGTGAATAAAGCCAAAAATTGTCGGTATTTTATAACGATCTCCTATGTCAAAAATGATAACAAGTTATTATGTCTTATCTGCAAATTGTACATAAGATATAAGCTTTTATATGGTATATGGATAATTAGTTTGATACTCAATTGTATAAAAGAAAACTGTTTCATAGTTCCTCAATATGTATATTAACAAACCTTTTTGGCATTTTAAAATAACGAGTACATGTCAAAGTCAAATTCTGTCAACCAAGTGAATAAGTAAATATTAGGATAAAATATAATAATAATATAGTGGAAAATGAACACAAATGGGTGAAAAACGTCTTTGAAGGATCTTTGGAAATTCCATCCAAGGATTTGAACTTGAAAAACATTCAACGCGTCGTTTGTCGATTTGTCTCCTGTCAATTCTCGCGCCTGGACATTGATTCATTCAACTATTTCCGTTATTTCTATTTTTAAAAGACTCTACAACCATATTTTATATAGTAGTCTCGTTGAAAAGACCTTAAAAACCATACTTAACTAATAAAATTTTGTCACGTACGTACTGTGGACACTAATACATTCTCGGTAATTCATTTGAGAAAATCGCGATCGGCTGACTGTGTACCAAGCCCACGATATTTGAGATTACTATCTGCATATGAATCAAGAAAAACTTTCCCCTTAAGAATTTCGTACGGTCCAAGAAAGTTAGTGTGGCCCACAAGATAAAACGACACTACCTATAAATAGAAACCTTTGGCACCACCATTCAGAAATCGTACCAAACGTGAATCACAATCTTTCAAACCCTAAAATAAAAACAATGCAACGCTCAGCCATGTTAAACACGATCAAGCGCCAAATGGCATACCAAAAAGTTAGACCGATGAATCAGCCCGCTTGCGATGTTTTCATAAACCACCGTGGTATCGATACAAAAAAATCTATTGCATCTTTACTATACTACCAACTCGTGTCGTCAAGAATCCCATCATTTCTTGACAACAAGAACATGAAGCCAGGGGATAAGCTCTTTCCGCATATCGACAGTGCAATATTGGGATGTAAGATTGGCGTAGCAGTCTTTTCACCCAGGTATTGTCAGTCTTACTTTTGCCTTCACGAGCTCGCTTTAATGATGGAGACCGGGAAGAAAGTTATTCCCATATTCTGTGATGTGAAACCCTCCGAGCTTCGGGTTTCGGATAACAAAATATGTTCACATTCTGAGATCAAAAGATTCAGTTATGCCATTGAAGAAGCTAAGGACACTGTAGGACTCGCATTCAACACCACCAAAGGGTATTTTAATGATATTTTCCATTTTTTCTATACTTTTTAACATCTTTGAATAATTTCTAGACTAACACGTTTTATTTTGTTAACTATTATTTTCAGGAATTGGCCGGATGTGGTAATGTATGCAACGGATTTGGTGAAAAAAAGCTTGATCGAGATAGAAAATGAGAAGCATGCTGCTCGTCATGCTCAAAAGCATGCTGCTCGTCATGCTCAAATCTTATACTAAATAAAGATTCATGAAAACTAATATCGACATTATACAATCATTTGTTTGTTTTTTCATTCACAGTAATGCCATTGTTAAGGAATATGAAGTTGTTGCATGTACATTAGTTACAAATATTGACAATATGATGTACTCAACGAATTGAATAAAAGCTTTTCTTGCATTTTATACGGTGTTTGCAAACATTTATGTTCAAAAAATCGACACAACTATATGTAAATATAGTAATGCACTTTTCCAAATACAAACACAAACATACACTAATTCACATATTTTAGAAAAAAAGAATCATAAATCTGCTTGTTTTGCAACGAGTCTCGAGTTTTGATGGCTAGCTAGATGATCAATCAAACTACTGTTTTTCTAAAAATCTTGATACTATCGCACTGACAGTTTGAGTATCTAGTCAAATGTTTGCGCTTAACATAGTTTAGACGAATTCTCACATTTTAACCGAATGTCCATTCGTAGTTGTCCATCAATGCCTAACGACATACGTGTTCCAAATAACATTTAATGTTATTTTGACTTTGATGGTCTAATTAACTAGGTTTCGAATTTTTTTTAACAACAAACCTATCTTACTCCTATTCCTACTCTAATCACCTATAAACCATATATTCCTCTTAGTGGGGATTGAACTCTCAACCTCGACGACGCCTTACCACTTGACCAAGAGGTCATTGTTGTGAATTACCAATATTTAAAAGATGTGTTAAATGTAACGCTCGTTTTGTGAATTACCAATATTTAAAAGACTTTAAAATTATGGCTAAATGTTGGTAAATCCTATTGCATATGTTAGAGGTTTAAATCGACCAAAAAATGTATTTTGGTTGTTTTGTGAATATTATGATGTATTGATGCTATATCTTGTTAAAAGGTATGATATATGTTGATTACAAGTTGTTAAATGAATTTAAGTATGTTGTGTATGGTGAAAAAGTGGAAAAACGATAAAATTTAGCTATGTTTGCTGCAGACTACATTACACGGCACGTAATGCTGAGGAACGCGACACGTTCATTGAAAATATAATGTTGAATTTGAAATATACTTGAAAGTATGATGTTAAGCTTGGGACGTGACATGTAACATGGAAACGGAACGACACGTTCATATGTTGCTAACATAGAGATAAGCTTGATGATATGACGATGTAATGGGAGTGAGTGGGGATAGATCGTGGCACGTGTTTCAAAAATCACATCGCGATGAGCTAAAGAATGCGACGCGTTCCAAGAGGTGATGCGACGCGTTTTTTCCGCAGACCAGATGCCTTTTATGACTTAAGTCAGTGACACGCCTAGGTTGTTATGCGGTCAAAAATAAGAAAAATAACCTCACAGACTCACTAGTATAGCGGTAGCAAGGATCGATCCACGGGAGTTTGTTGGTCAAGATAGGACGATATCTTACCAACTGTAGTGTCACGCTACAGCCAGAGGGACTAGTTCTACTTTTCCAAAAACCAACTAAAAACACAATGCCAAAACCAATTCCAAAAACTAAATGAAGCATGAACTAAATTAAACCAAACCAAATCCTAAACTAAGATTACTTACTGTAATCAGAAACTAAGTTCACAATCCAAAAGTAAACAAACAATCCAATTGCATTCAAACACAATTAATACTAAAAAGTGCAATAAAACCATAAACCGAATGATTACTTCAATTAAAAACCAAAACCAGAGATCCAAGGTACTGAAATCCGAAAATAACAAACCTAGACTACTGCTACTGATTTGAACAATCCAGAAACAATAGACTATAAGCTAATCTAAACCAAAGAATATTAAACTAAAAGTGAAAACATAAAAAATACCAAGAGTGTTGCCGGAATTCCGTATCCTTGAGTGAAAGAAGCCTAAAGTCCACCTTAGGGGTCGTTATTTGCCTCCTGATTTCGACCTAATTACCTCTATTTATACTTGTTAAATCTGACGATCCACGGCGCGCAGGGCATGAGTCCGCGTCGTGCGTATCACCTTATCCCCGTTTTTTCGCTTTTTGAATTATCTGACATTTGACGTGGCGCGACGCGCGTGCTTCTTTCCCATGGCGCACGTATGACTTCGACTGTATTGACTTTGATCCAAACTTCTTCCATTTTGTCCGCGTTTAGTCACTGTTTTCAACATTTTCTTGCACACAAGCACTAGCACAAAAAGTGAGAAATGCCACTACAAGTATGATATAAATTCACCAAGAATAGTGCCTAACAACGACTAAAATACTTGATATTACTAGGCGTTGTCAGTCAGTCCTCTAGTTCATTAAAACACTTTATACTTTAGAGAGCGGAGGAGAGGACGAACCTCTGAGTTTTATGAGATGAAATTGAAGGGGAGCAAGGGAGATTTCAGGAAGAGAACATTTTCTACTTGATTTTGAAGCTTCTAATGTAAGAGAAGAAGCAGATTGAGGCAATTGAGCTTCTAGCAGCTAGATCAATGCCAAGGTGAGTAAATTTGTCTATCTTGATGTTGTTGATGAATTTTATTATACGTAAGAATAGAAAGGAAATATAATGGATGTTAATAAGAATATGTGCGTAAGAATAGAAAGGAAATATAATGGATGTGTTGTAAATGCCTTAATGGGTAGATATTGTGAGCTTCTTGTCATTGGAATATTGAAAAAGAAAGCATTTGTGGCTAAGAACCATGTTTTTAAGGATCCGATAGACCTTAGTGGCTAAGGATCATGAACGGAATTATATAGTGATATGGTAAGCCTTAATATCTAGGAACCATGTGAAGCTATAAGGTGAAACAGGGACAAGATGTGAGAAGTAAACTGAGAAATTTTGATGTACGGGTTAGTTGCATTACAAGTTTAGTCCCTAGGGTTTTGGTAGTTATTTTTATCTAACCTCAAACATCATAACTTTACAATTTAAGTTTTCTAGATTGACAATACTCCCCCTTCAAGTTATAACTCAAACTTATTATTCTTAATTCTATTATTATTGTTATTATTATTATTATACACTAAAACTAATTAATTCATCAAAATAAAGGTACCGGGAAACAAGATGTTACAAATAGCCTTCATGGGACCTTCCCCACTTTCTAGGGTATGTTTACATCTTGGTGGCGGTTGACTACGTTTCCAAGTGGATCGAAGCCGAGGAGACTAGAACAAATGATCATCACGTGGTTTGCAAGTTTGTGAAGAAGAACATTTTTACAAGGCATAGTGTTCCAAGGTTGATCATCAGCGATGGTGGATCGCACTTCAAGAATTTCAAGTTTGGTCGACTGTTAAAACAATGCGGTGTCAATCATTGAATTGACACACCATACCATACGTAAAAAAGTGGTCAAGTTGAGGTCTCTAATCGTCAAATTAAGGAAATTCTGCAGAAGACGTTGATGTTGGGTTTTAAGCAAACTATGAACAAAATCACTTAAGTTCACATGCACCCTAAAGGATCTATGTTTTTCATATATTGAACCCATAACTATGAATAAAATAAGAATCAAATAAACTTCACAAGAGAACTAACCTTTTGATCCTTAGATCTCTTGGAAGCAAGCACCACAAGTGTAATGCCTCTAATGGCTCACACCCAAGAACTTGGCAATGAAGAGAGAAAAAAAGAAAGGATTTTGGAACCCTAAGGTTGGCGTAAAGAATGGGGAGGGGGACCCCTCTATTTATAGTAAAAAACTGATAAGTCTTATGACAGATAACTGCCATGTTTAAACTTCTAATATGATAACCCTCTTATCATACAAGTTGGTTGACTTATCATTACCATAAATAAGAAAGGCTCCATGAATAATATATAAACATATATATTTATGCAAATATATATATATATATATATATATATATATATATATATATATATATATATATATATATATATATATATATATATATATATATATATATATATATATATATATATATATATATATAGGGTCGAGGTCATGAGAAAACCTAAAAGACCCTAGGAACCTAGGAACTTTTTTTCTGCACAATATTTTTCAAAAAAAATTGCATCTAATTTTTTTTATTTAAAGCGTCTAAGAGATTTTTAAACCCTAAACCCTAAACCCTAAACCAAACCCTAAACTCTAAACCCTAAACCCTAAACCCATATGAAAAACAAAAATTTAAAAAATGATTTTTTTGAAATTTTTTATGAAATCTTCTAAACCCTAAACCCTAAACCCTAAACCCCTAAACCCTAAACCCTAAACGCTAAACCCTAAACCCTAATGAATATATTGTGGTATATTTTTGGTATATTTTTTTTGAAAAATATTGTGTAGAAAAAAAGTTCATAAAATGGGTTCTTAGGTTCCTAGGCTTTTTTAAGTTCTCAATTGAACTTTACTCTATATATATATATATATATATATATATATATATATATATATATATATATATATATATATATATATATATATATATATATATATATATATATATATATATATATATATATATATATTCTATTGCCCAACTTTTGAACAATTATTATTCAATCCCTATATATTTAATTAATCCAATTAATCCCAAAATTAATTACAAATTAATTACTAATTAATCCTTAATTAAATATCATAATTACAAATTAATATATTATACTCATAATATATTAACAAAATATTTATTCCTCTTTTGATTAATATATTATCTTCATAATATATCAATCCCTTTTTCTCTCTATATGCAATCTAATCCTCTACCAGGTCATGAGGGCAACCCAAAAGGACTGTGCTGCCATCAATTCAAACACAAGTGTCATTTACTCATTAAATCATGTACAACAATACATTTTATAACATCAAGTTACCGATGAGTTTACGCATTATCAATGGGAAACCGACTTGCAAATTTCAACTCAAATGTCTTTGTTTCAAGATCATAGGATGTTATCGTCTCAGAATTACTTGTGATATAATCCATGAAGTAATTCTCTGAGTGTGGGTTGATCTAATACTCAAATCCCCATATCTGAGTACTCATGAATGTTGCAGTAATACTATTGCTATGTCTAACTCT
Organism: Cichorium intybus; assembly: GCA_023525715.1. Taxonomy (NCBI): domain Eukaryota; kingdom Viridiplantae; phylum Streptophyta; class Magnoliopsida; order Asterales; family Asteraceae; genus Cichorium; species Cichorium intybus. The sequence continues at coordinate 133,803,064 of CM042012.1, forward strand.
TTAGACAGTCTACAATCCGATTCATGACAGTCTTAGTTCACTACTTACTTTCAAAAGCATGAACGACTATGGATGTTTTGAATTATCCAATTATTCGGGAATTAAAACATGCAAATTGAAACATTAATTCTGATAGATAGCTACTCCTGCTGATTACCAAGTCTCCACGAGGCAATCACCATGTCAGATTTATTAATATATATATATATATATATATATATATATATATATATATATATATATATATATATATATATATATATATATATATATATATATATATATATATATATGTATGTATTAAGTTTTCTTAAACTTTCAATAAAGATATTTATATGTCTTTATACCCAAAATGGCCTTTACTCTTTCTATGTATCCAAAATGTCCCGCATCGATACATATCATTGCAGATAATCTCATCGAATATCTTTCCGATGATATTTCAATGTGTCATTTTGGTTTTCTCTCTTATCACCATTTTCGAATGGTGTTGTGTCTTGTGACTTCTCATGGTTATCGGGATCTTTAGTCCAGTGGACTGCACCCTACGGTGTTAGGAAGATTTCAATGTGATAACTGATGTGCCGGTGAACCACACGCACTCCATCATTATCCCAATCGAAACCTTCCAACCATGAAGTCTCATAGTGTCATATATATATATATATATATATATATATATATATATATATATATATATATATATATATATATATATATATATATATATATACATACATATATATATATATATATATATATATATATATATATATATATATATATATATATATATATATATATATATATATATATATATATATATATATGTCATATATATATATATATATATATATATATATATATATATATATATATATATATATATATATATATATATATATATATATATATATATTGTGACACCCGTGTCCTGGGAGGGACTATGGATCAAAAGTAAGAGCATTTTGACCTTTAGTGTGACCAAATAACGATGTTAAGGTCATTATGAGATAAGAAAAATATAACGATCAAAGCCTAGGAGTCAAAACGGAGCAAAAAGCAGAAAAATGAGACACTTTTTAGTGTCGGCACGTCGCGACGCGACGGGCAAGGTGGTCGCGATGCGACGGCTGTCAGCAGATCCGTAAATCGCTCCGTAAATCACGCAATCAGGCAATCATTCGAGGTGAGTCATCGCGACGCGAGCCTTGCTTTGGTCGCGACGTGAAGGACGACCAGAAGCCTATAAATGCTAGGTTAGAGCCCTCATTTTGACCCAGAACACTCACAAAACAGCTATACGTTATAGAAGAGAGTTCTAGTGAGAAAAATACGCTGAGAGATGATGGTGAGAAGTAAGGAGTCAGCGGTAGCTAGCGTCGAGGTGCTCGGGAGCTATCGGGAGCCTAGAACGAGAAACGTGCCAGGACTCCGAGGAAGTACCAAACTTAAGTGAGTAATCGCTACCGTATCTCCCTAATAGTTTATACGTGTTAAACTATAGTAGAAAGAAATTATTGAAGGAAATGCAAAGTAGTACAGTTATGATTTTTATTAGTAGTAATATGGAAGATAGGAATGTTATGGACCCGTCTAACGAGTCTGTCTCATGAATAGTAGAGTGTCACGGGGTGATACTAAGCAGTATGATTAACCAGTAGTATAGTGTCCATGCGGAAGGACGACATATGACATACAAAGAAGATTATGTAGATGCTGTGTGCCAACACTATATGTTGCACCAGTATTGGTCTAGTAAGTTAGAGGGGATATGGATATCCTATAAAGCAAGCATAGGAAATCATGTAGACAGTACCCAATGATAAATTTGGTAAAGAGCGATAGTACCGACAGAAACCCGGTGCGGAACCGATAAATATTTTAACATAGTAAGAACGAACGAGTTGTCACGGTATGTGATACCGTAAGTGAGTAAGCGAGTAATGACAGGTAGTAGTGAATGAGTTACCGTATGATAGAAGTAGGTAACATCACGATATGAGATACTGAAAATGAGTAACGTCAGACAGTATGGTAACATTATAAGTTACCAAGTAATAAAAGAAAGTGCAGATATTACCGTATGAGTAACGTCATAAGTTACCAGACAGTAGAAGAAAATAATAAGAGAGTAACATTATATGTTACCAGATAGTAGAAGAAAGTGTAGTAAGAGTGTACGAGGCATGAGTTCCGTCGGGTAATACGGTAGTTTCACAGTATGATGTACGAGTAAGTAAAGGATCGTAAGACGGTCAAGTGTAGTAAGCTGGTCTGTGAAACGAGTGTGGCTATTTAGGCCATACTGTGATTCGATTACTCACTAACCTTTATAACTTACCCTTTTATTTTATGTGGTTTTGCAGGTTTAGGTAACGCTCGGCTTGGATCATGGGACGATCCCTGGTGATATTATTTTGTAAAACCTCAGGCTTTGGAGGGCCGGGTCGTTACAAATGGTATCAGAGCCGAGATTTGAGTGAACTAGGTGTTAGTAGAAAAGATTCCTAGACTCAAATCAGTAGGTATATGCAGATTACCTAAAGATAGGTAAAGAACTCCTTAGGATTTTAAGGAGAAAAAGATAGTAAGAACAGAGATAAGATAGCTTGTTAAAAATATAAACAAGAAAGTAAGTGAGAAATAAGAACTACAAGAAAGTATTAAAACATGAGAATGGTACATAAAGTACCAAAGAAGTTAAGAAGTATACTCATAGAGTAATGTAAGAAAGATGAAAAATAAAAAGAACATGAAATAAGAAAGCAAGCAGTTTTGAGAAAAGAAACAGTTTGAGCAAGAAAATAGTCTGATAAAAGTACATTTTGGCCAGAAGGCCATAAAGAAAAGAGTTGACTTTTAGTCATAAGATATTTTTAAAAGTACGATTAAATAGTCAAGTAGTCAGAAAGAATGTAAGATAAAAGTGATATCAAAAGTAACTCTACGTAAGAGCTAAAAGTTTGTTTGAAAGAAGTCTATGAAAAGCTAAAATTTTAAATAGTGGCTCTACATATGAGCTAAAACGTTTTACGAGTCTGAACTATGTTTCAGAAAAGAGTTTTGAAAGATATGAGATTGAAAAGAGTTTTGAAAGCTATAAGATTTGAAAAGATATTGAAAGTCGCTTCATATAAAAGCGAGAGATGTTTTAGTTCAGCTAAGACCAATTTGAAACGAATGACAGTAGAGAAGAGAAGAGAATTGTAACACCCCAAATTTTTACACAAATTTTTTTTTTCAAACTTATATTACAAATATTTAATCATACAAACCATTTAAGTTTTTACAAACGGGGTATCACAAATTTGCATCAAAACCACAGTTCAAACCTGTTTATTTTACATTTGTACAGCAGAAACTACGGTCCCACACCCGACTCTTCTAACGCCCTTTCCGCTTACCTGAGTACATAGCATTTTAAAAACAAACGTACGTGAGACATAATGTCTCGTGAGTATTATGGGTTTAGACCCAAAACAATTTTTCAATAACAACATTATACTTTAAATTTCCAATATTTTATTTCCTATGAGCGCACCCATAGGTATTCCTTATTTTGTGATGATACATTCCTACGAGCGCACCCGTAGGTTTTATACGAGACGCACCCGTATAGATACTTCCCCAATAGAATGAAACGAATTCATCTATCAAGGTAAAACAACTACTTCGCGACGGGAGGTACCATCCCAGTAGTGTCTTATTGCCACCCCTACCGCAGCAGGCAGTGGTCTTTATCCGGATACTAAGCAACTTATCGTCATGGGCAAATCACATTATTAATTTACTGGATTCCTGATTCTTTTCCCGTTCACATTATAAACATATTTTTCATAAAATACTTTTTAAATCATAAAACCACTTTGACTCCAAAACATTTTAAATAAAATTTATTTTGCTATGTACCCGAAAATCCACATAACACTCACCTCGAGTCACCTAGGAGTTATTTAGCTTCTTGAACTCCTTTTCCTTTCACTTGGTTATTCGTATTTGAACCACCACCTATTATTTGAAAAATATACATTTATATTCAATTCATATATATATAACAATTAATTTTACAGCACAAGAGTGCCATACTATGCAACTACTGATTATAATTAGGCTACAACGCTCATTACCATAACTTCCTTTAATTTGTAAATTTTCCCGAAATACGCGTATTTTACTACAGTACCCTCGGGAAGTCGTATTTTGGTTCCGAAAATTTTCTACAAAGTTTTGGGCCATAATAAACCTATGTTTAAAATTTGAGGTCAAACGGACAAGTTTTGGTCGAAATCTAAAAACTCAAAATCTCACTACATGGTCTGCTGGCGCCGCCTCGCGACGCGACCAAGGGTGTGGTCGCGACTCGAAGACTGCATGCTTCGCGACGCGACCAAGTGTCTGGTCACGACTCGAAGACTGCAACCTTCGCGACTCGACCAAGTGTCTGGTCACGACGCGAAGACTGCAACCTTCGCGACGCGACCAAGGTGGTCGTCGCGGCGCGAGCGCTGCTGATACAGACCAGAAAGTCCGATTTTTGTGCTATAAACTCTCATTTTTCTCTTGTTAAGCCCTTATTGCATGACTTAATCACTAGGAAATGTTCCAGGACCAAAACCCTTCATTTACATCAAGTTTTAACCCATAGAAACAACTAATTCCTACTTCAATTCCATAAAATCCCGTTTTTAACATTTTACACCCAAAAACACCAATTTTCGAAATTAATCACTTGGGGATGTCTTAATACATCCTAAGTGATTCATAAGACTTAATGAAAACACTGAAATCAGCTTTGAATCTCTTGAACCCGTGGGTAGAGTTCTTAAGCTCAAAACCCCCAATTTGACAATTCCTCCACACCATTGAGATTTGTGTGTTTACTTAGTTGTTTAAACTTGTTTAGATGGAGGAAATCATAGGAACAACCTGAACCATGACTATGAATTCAGATTTCAGTTTGTCCCGGGATGAACACACATGCTTATGGTTCAAGAATTTGATCACTAACCTTGTTTTTAGCTTGATATCTTCAATTCTTCAACCAAAATTCTCTGATTCTTGCTTCACTTCTACCAATCCTCAAGTTCCCGTGCCTTCAAGCTCCCTCTCGCTCTCTCCCGATACTTCTGAAATCTTCTGGGAAGTGGGAGATTTTTCCCACTATTTATAGTTCCAAATTTTCAGTTTTAACCCTCTAGTTCCTTTTCTCCCAATTTGGCACCATACTCAAATTTTTATTACACCATACTTTAATTTCTTACATTAATACACATAATTACAAAATATTTTACATTAAAGTTCAAAATATGGCAAAAGACTAATTTGCCCTTTCTCATAACTTTAATATTACTCATAATTATTTTACATATATATATATATATATATATATATATATATATATATATATATATATATATATATATATATATATATATATATATATATATATATATATATATATATATATATATATATATATATATATATATATATATATATATATATATATATATATTACAATTTTTCTCGTGTTCTTACAACCTCTCCCCCTTAAGAGGATTCCGTCCTCGGAATCTTTTCGTAATTCGTAAAATTCGGGTATCTTTTCTTCATGTCTTCCAAAGTCTCCCAAGTTAAATTTGAACCCGACGAGTGCTTCCATTTGACCAAAACTTGATCAATTTCTTTATTCCTCAGCTTTTTGGTTCTCACTTCCAACATCGCTTCTGGTTCTTCTATCAGCTTATTCGGGGCCTCTACTTTTAAGTCTTCTAACGGGATAACAAGTTCACTCTTCCCAAAATACTTTTTCAAATAGCACACATGGAACGTATCATGTATACCACTCAGTTCACGTGGTAACTCTAACTTGAAAGCTTGTTCGCCAATTCTTTTTAAGATCTTGAAAGGTACAATGTATCTTGGACTCAGTTTACCCCTCTTTCCAAATCTTACCACACCTTTCCATGGTGATACTTTGAGCATTACTAGATCACCTTCTTTCAAATCGTAAGGTCTCTTCTTCAAGTCTGCATAACTTTTCTGCCTATCTTGAGCAGCCTTCATATTAGCTTGAATTATTTTGATCTTTTCATTTGTTATTCTTACAATTTCTGGGCCAGTTATTTTAGTCTCCCCTGCTTCTAACCAACACAAAGGGGTTCTACACTTTCTGCCATATAGAGCTTCAAATGGTGGCATTCCAATACTGGAATGATAACTGTTGTTATAAGAAAACTCTACCAATGGCAAGTGTTCGTCCCAATTTCCACCAAAATCTAAAGCACACGATCGTAGCATATCTTCTACGGTCTGAATAGTTCGTTCACTTTGCCCGTCTGTCTGGGGATGATAGGCTGTACTCATTTTTATTTTTGTCCCCATTCGTTCCTGTAGTGCCTCCCACAATTTTGAGGTAAATCGTGGGTCTCTATCAGACACGATTGATAAGGGAGCTCCATGAAGTCTTATAACTTTATCCTTGTATATCTGTGCCAATGTCTCCAATTGTGTGTTTTCTTTAATTGCCAAAAACATTGCACTCTTGGTCAAACAGTCAACAATGACCCATATACCATTATGACCTCTTCTAGTTCTTGGCAATCCAAATATGAAATCCATGGTTATGTCTTCCCATTTTCCTGCTGGAATTTGCAGAGGTTGAGTATTTCCATACGGGGCTTGGTGTTCCGCCTTCACCTGTGCACAAGTTGTACATTTGGAAATATACTTGACTATTCTTTTCTTCATTCCCGGCCACCAATACTGTTCTTTGAGATCCCGATAAGTTTTCGTGCTTCCTGGATGAATGGAATATTTTGACTTATGGGATTCTTCTAGAATCAACTTTCGGATTCCACCTGCTTTTGGTACCCATACGCGGTTTCTGACTGTCTTTAGTCCCTGGGTATTTTCCCCAAACATCAAATCTTTTCCCAGCTTTTCCTTCTTTAAATCACCTCTTTCCAATACTTGTTTTTGCGCGTCTTTGATGCTTTCTATTAAACTTGATTTCAGTTCGATCTTCATCAACCTCTCTTGACTTTTCTTTTCATGAAACTTTCTGCTTAAAGCATCTGCTACCACATTCGCTTTCCCAGGGTGGTAAGCGATTTCACAGTCATAATCATTTATTAGCTCCAGCCACCTACTTTGCCTCATATTGAGATCTTTCTGTGAAAATACATATTGCAAACTTTTATGATCCGTGTATAAGGTGCACTTTGTTCCATATAGATAATGCCTCCAGATTTTTAATGCAAACACAATTGCTGCCAGCTCCAAATCGTGTGTTGCATATCTTGTTTCTAGTTCTTTTAATTGGCGAGAAGCATACGCTATCACTTTTCCCCGCTGCATTAGTACACAACCCAATCCTCTGTTCGAGGCATCACTGTACACCACGAAATCTTCAGTTCCCTCCGGTAAGGTAAGAACCGGTGCATTACATAGCTTTTCTTTCAATGTTCCAAACGCTTTCTCCTGTTCCGCCCCCCATTCAAATTTTACTCCTTTTCTTGTTAGCTTCGTAAGAGGTACTGCAATTCGTGAAAAATCTTGGATGAATCGTCGGTAATACCCGGCGAGTCCAAGGAAACTTCTCACTTCTGTCGGGGTCTTGGGAATTTCCCATTTCATCACGGCTTCCACCTTTGCGGGATCAACTTTGATGCCTTGGATTGAAACGACGTGTCCAAGGAATTGCACCTCCCTCAGCCAGAACTCGCACTTCAAAAATTTTGCGTATAACTTCTCTTTCTTTAAGACTTCCAGTACCGTTCTCAGATGATTCTTGTGTTCTTCTGCATTCTTTGAGTAAATAAGAATGTCATCAATAAAGACGATAACAAACTTATCGAGGAATGGTTTGCACACCCTATTCATCAAATCCATGAAAATTGCCGGGGCATTCGTCAAACCAAAAGGCATGACTAAGAATTCATAATGCCCGTAGCGAGTGCGGAAAGCAGTCTTCTCAACATCTTCGTTTCGTACGCGCACTTGGTGATAACCAGACCGGAGGTCAATCTTTGAGAAATAATCAGCGCCTTGCAACTGGTCAAACAGATCGTCTATACGTGGTAGCGGGTAACGATTCTTGATGGTAATTTTGTTGAGCTCGCGATAATCAATACACATTCGCATGGTACCATCCTTCTTTTTGACAAACAGCACCGGTGCACCCCAAGGTGACACACTGGGGCGTATGAAACCTTTATCAAGCAGTTCCTGTAATTGTGACATCAACTCCCGCATTTCGGTTGGGGCCAAACGGTATGGAGCACGGGCGATAGGAGAAGCTCCGGGTACAAGATCAATTCGGAATTCTACTTGTCTCTCAGGTGGCAAACCGGGTAGATCGTCTGGGAATACTTCGGGGTATTCTCTCACCACATCGATGTCATTTACCGTTTTCTTTGCTTTATCTTCCGTCATTAGATACGCCACATAAGATAAACATCCTTTCACCAAACATTTTCTAACTTTCGCTGCACTAATCAAACTTGACATCCTCTTGGGTTTTTCACCATAAAGATACACCTTGCTGCCATCCGGAATTTTCACCGACACTATCTTCTTTCCACATGCAATTTTCGCATCGTTGGCCCCAAGCCAATCCATACCAATGACAACATCAAAAGTCTTCACCCCAATTGGAAGGAGGTTTAACGAGAATTTCTGGTCGTCTATACTCAGTTCGCAACCACGGTATACATGTTTTATCTCCACCTTCTTGCCACTCGCCAGTTCAACCTCACATACATGATCTAATGGTTCTAACGGTACATTGAATTTTTGGCCAAAATCACGGGACACAAATGAACACGTAGCGCCAGAATCAAATAATACATAAGCAGGCATCTGGTTAATTAATAGGGTACCTGAGACCACGTCTTGTGTCTCCTTTGCTTCTTCCCGGGTGAGTTGGAAGGCGCGAGTTTTCACCTTTTGAGGCTCCGTCTTTTTCTGCGCAGTTGATACCATTGTCTCGCCACCCTTCTTCGGACAGTTGAAACTATAGTGGCCCTTTTCGTGACATGAGAAACACTCGACTTCGCTGAGCTTCTGATAGGTACACTCCCTAGCCTTGTGCCCCGTTCTTCCACAGTTAAAACAAGCCGCACTTCCCATCTTACATTCGCCCGTATGCTCTTTCCCACATTTCTCACACGTCTTCCGGCTGCCCTGCTTGGTTGACATCACTACCGACTTTCCCTTCTTATTCCAGCTACTACTCCCGCCACTGAATTTACGTTTATCCCCAGTAACTTGCCTCTCCATTGTTCTTCGTTTCCACACATCTTCAACATTTCTTGCTACCTCAAATGCCTCATCCATTGTTGCCGCCCGTTTCACTTCCAATTCATACTCCCAAGGTAGACCTTTCGCGTAACGGTTGATTCGTGCCCGCTCTGTATTATAAATGTTGCCCACAAATGGAAGCATATCGCTAAACTTCTTAGTGTACTCAGCAATAGTCATATTCCCCTTCTTTAAAGTAAGAAATTCATCTTCAAGTTTTTCTATGTCCCGAAGGGGACAGTATTTGTTCTTCAGGCGAGTAGTGAATTCGGTCCACGACCATTTGTAAATTACATCCTTCCCAACCAGTTCGTACAAGGTATTCCACCAAACTAACGCATCGTCTTTTAACATTCGTGAGGCATAATAAACTTTAATTTTCTCATGACACTTGCTGACCTCCAGTACTTGCTCCGTGAAACACCCTCGCTTAAGCCTTTTCATAAAACATCATTTTAACCCATGGTTTATCATCATTATTTCAAAAATCATCGTCCTTTAGTAAAACCCTAGTTTCAACATCTTCAAATAAGTCATTTTCCTTCAAAATCATTTTAAAACACATGGGATTTAATGAGAAAATAATTTGGGTTTAAGTAGCGGAAAACATCGTTTGGTCCCATTTTAGATAAAACATTTTAGTTTATTAAATAGCGAGGTTGTAACAATTCAAATACCATTACATAGCTCAAATGATACCACACAAACCGTGGTCTTCTAAACATCCAGCTCTTCTAAGTCATCTAAACTCCTCAACCTGAGTACACATCAAAATAAGTTAGGCAATTGAAATGCCTAGTGAGTTTACCCGAGGTTGACCCATTTCGAGTGAGTAGTGAACTACCACACTCGGGACAAACCCCCAAAAATAGTTTTAACACACACTTCGAAAGTTATTTAAAACATCATAAAAGTTTGCTCAAAATAGATAGTTATGATATGCAAATGCTATGCATGATGCAACTATCCCAAACCCACGTCCATCTCATAAAGTCCAACTCACCTCAATGGCACCTACCTAAGTTCACGAATGACACGCACGAAGCATGTCACTCGATCCCTGTATAGGCAAAACTAGGACTAGTGGCCATCACACTAGCCCCATGAGGGTTAGCAACTCCCTCATGCGGTTCCCTATTGTCGGGAACGGTTTTCCCTAAATCCGGGACAAACATCTCATTTTGGGCATTTTGCCCTTGATTTCCCTAAATCCGGGACAATCATGATTTCCCTAAATCCGGGACAATCATTTCATCTTTGTCATAAGGTTCACTCGGTCAATCCCATCCTATATGCAATGTGATGCACAAATAGAATGCTCAAAACATCTTTCAAAACATCATCATAATCTTCGTTTGAAAACATCTTTAGAAACACATTTTCATGCAATGCACAAGTAGTAATCATATAACACATTGCACATAATATTATGCATGAAAAATATTTGATAACACACACAAAAGATTTTAGTTGGGATGTGTACTCCCGGTAAACTCACCGAAGGTCAACTGACGAGTCAACACTAACTCCACACAAGGTTGATGCATATGGAGGCGCTCCTAGACATCATCCCGCCCATCAAATCATCTTAGTTGAGTTCTATCTCAAGTCCTTAGTTTCATCTCCAAGTCATTATAACATATATCCTTCCTACAATGCAAGAACGGAAGATATCATACTCGATTCATCTAAAAGTCGTACTATACTTACTTCTTTATAACAAAGAGGAAACCATCATTCATCATCTCAAAATAAAGTCCTTGACCCTCTAATATAAGGAAAATCTTAATTAAAACATTCCCAAAGATTGGCATTAAAACAAGGACCCAAAACCCAAACCATAAAGCTTAAGGTCTAAAAACTAAGAAAACTGGCCAAACAGAGCTACACGGGGCGTGTAGCCCTACACGGGTCGTGTAGTAATGCAGGAAACCCAACCCGTGGCCTCCAGACCCCCTACACGGGTCGTGTGGCCCTGCACGGGTCGTGTAGACCTGCTGCAACCCCGATTTTTTGGTCATTTTCACTCATTTTCGACCCGATTCAAGTTCCGATTCTTCCCAAAACTCATGTACATCAAAAGGACATTATTCCTTCCCAAAATACACATCATTAGACTCAATTAAACTATTCAAAACCATTTCAAATGAATCAATTACATTCCATGATCATAACTTCACTCCATAAGCTTAAACCATGGAAGACTCAATTCCATTCTTACAATTGATGATTACAAATGGAGATTCCTTCTTCCATTCCATGGAATCATTAGGAAATGATCCTCACCCCACTTATACATCCAAATTGATACCTTAACTCATTCATCCATCCATTAAACAAGAGATCAAATCATCATCTACATGAACAAAACCCATTTCAACACCCAATTCTCATTTTCTAGTGATTCATGGTTTAAGACTACAAATCAAAGGTTGGAATCCTTAGGGAATCATTAGAAATGAATCCCCTCATCCAAAACTACCATAATCATCCATCAATTTCAATATTCCTCCTCTATTCATCAAATCCCCAAATTCTAGGGTTCATAACACCCAAATCAATCAAATAATTAGATCTAGAGCATCCATGGATTGGATGTTGATCCAAACAGCTTAGAAACATCAAATAAACATTAGGGAATCATAGGAAGAACCTCATCCCATCATGAAACTCGGATTGGGTCCAAACCCCAAACCTAAACTCGAAATCTAGGGCTAGAAAGGTGAGTTTATACCTTAGATTGCTTGGAATCTTCAAGTGTATGCATAATCCTTCAAAGCTAAGCACAAATCTCTATGGAAACCATGAAAATCGCCATCTTCTCCCTCTCTTTCTCTCAAAAACGTGAATATGAGCTGAAATGGGTGAAACCCCCATCAAAAGCTTGGCATCTTCCACAATTGGCAAGATTAGTCCTTATAGTTTGGTCTTTCTTCACCCAACACCCATAGTTAACTCTTTTGCATTAGAAGTCTCTAGTTTCACATTTGTGCCCCAATTATGATTATTTAATTCACTTGAGTCATTCTCTAGGTCAACACTAACCCTTAGTTTCCCAATTTGGCACAATTGGTCCCTTACACTAAAATTCTTCACAATTTAGGTCCTTAATGACATTTAAAGAATTATTAGATCTAATTTCAACTCCACCTCAATTTCTTTAATATATCTTCTAATTTTCTAAATCCATGACTAGTCAAATTTACTTTGGGTAAGTTTAGCCAATTTGACACTTTTAGTCCTTATGACAAAATTTCTCATATTTGGTTACAATTTGATTTTAAAACTAAATCTGACTCATTTATTCACAACATAAAATATAACAAAATATTAAATTTATTTATTTACAAATTAAGTTTTATTTGTCGGTTTAAGCCCAAAACTCCTAGGCCCAAAACACGGATGTTACACTCCGTCTCCCGTATCCACCGCATCGTAACTTTGGGCTCAAAACTTCCATAGTATTCGGTTGGTTTGCATGTCAGGAAAGTTTTGAAAGAACATCTCTTCTTGTCTTCTGTCCCCACACTATCTTCTTCTGTAACAGAATCTCCATTAGTGGGTCTCCAAGAGGCATCATCCGCTGAAGGATTAGGGTGCGGTTCTCCCAGCCGAGTATTCAGCATTTGGCGCATATCTTCCCGCATTTCTATTTTTAAATTGCTAATAAGATTTTGAATAGCCTCCAAAGTCACAGGTGGAGGTTGCGGTATTGGATTTGGGTTAGGACCCATGTTAACAGCATCATCGACAAGGTTATCTTCATGGGACGGGGTATGACTTGCTGCGTGTCCTTCAATCAAAAGGTTCTGATCACCGCCCTCCATTTACTATATAAATGAAATAGATTTGCATTTATTATTCCACATAAATATATTTATCAATATATATATCCGAAAGCTGTAGCATGTGATCTTCCTATGGAACCTGTGTCCCCAAGTATCTCTCTACTAATTTCCACAGCCAAATTCCTCAGGCTCCCTCGTGACTTCACCATTTCCAAGACATATCATGTGGTTACTATAATACGGGCCCAATATTATTTTAACCACCTATATGCTTTGGCTCTGATGTTATCACAAGATCTCCTGATTCCTTGGTTTATGTGGATTCCAACATTATAATTTACCGACTCTACCCCGTTAGTTAGTACCTAGTACTACTACTTATTATTAGTCCACTAGTTTAAGCCTAGGATGGTTACCCAACCTAATTCGCTTAAACCATGGCTCTGATACCAAATTGTAACACCCCAAATTTTTACACAAAATTTGTTTTTTTTTTTTTCAAACTTATATTACAAATATTTAATCATACAAACCATTTAAGTTTTTACAAACGGGGTATCACAAATTTGCATCAAAACCACAGTTCAAACCTGTTTATTTTACATTTGTACAGCAGAAACTACGGTCCCACACCCGACTCTTCTAACGCCCTTTCCGCTTACCTGAGTACATAGCATTTTAAAAACAAACGTACGTGAGACATAATGTCTCGTGAGTATTATGGGTTTAGACCCAAAACAATTTTTCAATAACAACATTATACTTTAAATTTCCAATATTTTATTTCCTATGAGCGCACCCATAGGTATTCCTTATTTTGTGATGGTACATTCCTACGAGCGCACCCGTAGGTTTTATACGAGACGCACCCGTATAGCTACTTCCCCAATAGAATGAAACGAATTCGTCTATCAAGGTAAGACAACTACTTCGCGACGGGAGGTACCATCCCAGTAGTGTCTTATTGCCACACCTACCACAGCAGGCAGTGGTCTTTATCCGGATACTAAGCAACTTATCGTCATGGGCAAATCACATTATTAATTTACTGGATTCCTGATTCTTTTCCCGTTCACATTATAAACATATTTTTCATAAAATACTTTTTAAATCATAAAACCACTTTGACTCCAAAACATTTTAAATAAAATTTATTTTGCTATGTACCCGAAAATCCACATAACACTCACCTCGAGTCACCTAGGAGTTATTTAGCTTCTTGAACTCCTTTTCCTTTCACTTGGTTATTCGTATTTGAACCACCACCTATTATTTGAAAAATATACATTTATATTCAATTCATATATATATGACAATTAATTTTACAGCACAAGAGTGCCATACTATGCAACTACTGATTATAATTAGGCTACGACGCTCATTACCATAACTTCCTTTAATTTGTAAATTTACCCGAAATACGCGTATTTTACTACAGTACCCTCGGGAAGTCGTATTTTGGTTCCGACAATTTTCTACAAAGTTTTGGGCCATAATAAACCTATGTTTAAAATTTGAGGTCAAACGGACAAGTTTTGGTCGAAATCTAAAAACTCAAAATCTCACTACATGGTCTGCTGGCGCCGCCTCGCGACGCGACCAAGGGTGTGGTCGCGACTCGAAGACTGCATGCTTCGCGACGCGACCAAGTGTCTGGTCACGACTCGAAGACTGCAACCTTCGCAACTCGACCAAGTGTCTGGTCACGACGCGAAGACTGCAACCTTCGCGACGCGACCAAGGTGGTCGTCGCGGCGCGAGCGCTGCTGATACAGACCATAATGTCCGATTTTTGTGCTATAAACTCTCATTTTTCTCTTGTTAAGCCCTTATTGCATGACTTAATCACTAGGAAATGTTCAGGACCAAAACCCTTCATTTACATCAAGTTTTAACCCATAGAAACAACTAATTTCTACTTCAATTCCATAAAATCCTGTTTTTAACATTTTACACCCAAAAACACCAATTTTCGAAATTAATCACTTGGGGATGTCTTAATACATCCTAAGTGATTCATAAGACTTAATGAAAACACTGAAATCAGCTTTGAATCTCTTGAACCCGTGGGTAGAGTTCTTAAGCTCAAAACCCCCAATTTGACAATTCCTCCACACCCTTGAGATTTGTGTGTTTACTTAGTTGTTTAAACTTGTTTAGATGGAGGAAATCATAGGAACAACCTGAACCATGACTATGAATTCAGATTTCAGTTTGTCCCGGGATGAACACACATGCTTATGGTTCAAGAATTTGATCACTAACCTTGTTTTTAGCTTGATATCTTCAATTCTTCAACCAAAATTCTCTGATTCTTGCTTCACTTCTACCAATCCTCAAGTTCCCGTGCCTTCAAGCTCCCTCTCGCTCTCTCCCGATACTTCTGAAATCTTCTGGGAAGTGGGAGATTTTTCCCACTATTTATAGTTCCAAATTTTCAGTTTTAACCCTCTAGTTCCTTTTCTCCCAATTTGGCACCATACTCAAATTTTTATTACACCATACTTTAATTTCTTACATTAATACACATAATTACAAAATATTTTACATTAAAGTTCAAAATATGGCAAAAGACTAATTTGCCCTTTCTCATAACTTTACTATAACTCATAATTATTATATATATATATATATATATATATATATATATATATATATATATATATATATATATATATATTACAATTTTTCTCGGGTTCTTACAAGAAAGATGTCCGGACAGGCTTTCGCCATTTAAGGAAGCCTAGAAGACACTACTGGGATCGTACCTCCCTTCGCGAAGTAGTTGTCTAGCTTAGCATACCCTTGCACTTGGATCCGTTCCAAGTCACAAAAGAGGAGACAGAGATAGCATAACCTAGCGGGTGTATTTGTTCTGTCCCGCGAGGGAAGTTAGTAGAATGAGTTTCATGAGTTTCAGTTGGTCTTATGCTAAGAGAAAGGAAAGAGTTAAAGAAAGAATTATTTTCAAAATGAGGGTTATTTTATAACCAAAGAAGATTAAGGGTCCTGTAGTGACCAAAAGTTATGATAGAAATTTTTAACAAAAGAGTCGTTTTATGACCAAGAAGTGAAAAATAGATTTTTCTAAAAAGAGTTATTTTTATGACTAGAGTATGTAAAAATTATTTTAAAGTATAATAGAGTCACCTTATGACTAGAAAGAGTAAAAAGACAATTTTTATTAAATAACGAAAGACCCAACTGTAACAAAATATAATGATATTTTTCAGTTGGAAAGTATGAAAGTAGTTATGTGGTAGTAAAAGTCACAACAGTAAGTATATGAGAAAGCGAATATGTACGGGATTGGTGAGTTTTGGTATAGAAAGAGAAATAATACAAGTATGTTATACCACGCGGTATATGAGTTAAAAGAACCAGCGAGCCAGGAAACCTAGTGTAACATTAGAATCAGTGCGTATAAGTGATTATGATAATAAGGGCCCGTATTATCATAATTACATGATATGTATTGATGCTGATGGAATCACGAAGGAATCATGGTAATCTGGTAGAAAATATAACAAACATAAAATTATGTTGTAAAATGAGTAAGAAGTACGGGAACCCTTGTACCCGAAAGTATAAAGTCAAGCAAGTATGAGTAACGATAAGAGAAAACAAGTAATGATAAATGTAGTATGGTTATAATACCTAAGTGTGTAGAAGAATGTGTACACAGGTACATAAGAGTTAGTTTGAGAGATTACTGAGATTTCGGGGACGAAATCCTGTAAGGGGGAAGGATTGTGACACCCGTGTCCCGGGAGGAACTATGGATCAAAAGTAATAGTGTTTTGACCTTTAGTGTGACCAAATAACGATGTTACGGTCATTATGAGATAAGAAAAATATAACGATCAAAGCCTAGGAGTCAAAACGGAGCAAAAAGCATAAAAATGAGACACTTTTTAGTGTCGGCACGTCGCGACGCGACGGGCAAGGTGGTCGCAACGCGACGGCTGTCAGCAGATCCGTAAATCGCTCCGTAAATCACGCAATCAGGCAATCATTCGAGGTGAGTCATCGTGACGCGAGCCTTGCTTTGGTCGTGACGCGAAGGACGACCAGAGGCCTATAAATGTGAGGTTAGAGCCCTCATTTCGACCCAGAACACTCACAAAACAGCTATACGTTATAGAAGAGAGTTCTAGTGAGAAAAATACGCTGAGAGATGATGGTGAGAAGTAAGGAGTCAGCGGTAGCTAGCGTCGAGGTGCTCGGGAGCTATCAGGAGCCTAGAACGAGAAACGTGCCAGGACTCCGAGGAAGTACCAAACTTAAGTGAGTAATCTCTACCGTATCTCCCTAGTAGTTTATACGTGTTAAACTATAGTAGAAAGAAATTATTGAAGGAAATGCAAAGTAGTACAGTTATGATTTTTATTAGTAGTTATATGGAAGATAGGAATGTTATGGACCCGTCTAACGAGTTTGTCTCATGAATAGTAGAGTGTCACGGGGTGATACTAAGCAGTATGATTAACCAGTAGTATAGTGTCCATGCGGAAGGACGACATATGACATACAAAGAAGATTATGCAGATGCTGTGTGCCAACACTATATGTTGCACCAGTATTGGTCTAGTAAGTTAGAGGGGATATGGATATCCTATAAAGCAAGCATAGGAAATCATGTAGACAGTACCCAATGATAAATTTGGTAAAGAGCGATAGTACCGACAGAAACCCGGTGCGGAACCGGTAAATATTTTAACATATTAAGAACGAACGAGTTGTCACGGTATGTGATACCGTAAGTGAGTAAGCGAGTAATGACAGGTAGTAGTGAATGAGTTACCGTATGATAGAAGTAGGTAACATCACGATATGAGATACTGAAAATGAGTAACGTCAGACAGTATGGTAACATTATAAGTTACCAAGTAATAGAAGAAAGTGCAGACAGTACGGTAACGTCATAAGTTACCAGACAGTAGAAGAAAATAGTAAGAGAGTAACATTATATGTTACCAGATAGTAGAAGAAAGTGTAGTAAGAGTGTACGAGGCATGAGTTCCGTCGGGTAATACGGTAGTTTCACAGTATGATGTACGAGTAAGTAAAGAATCGTAAGACGGTCAAGTGTAGTAAGCTGGTCTGTGAAACGAGTGCGGCTATTTAGGCCATACTGTGATTCGATTACTCACTAATCTTTATAGCTTACCCTTTTATTTTATGTGGTTTTGCAGGTTTAGGTAACGCTCGGCTTGGATCATGGGACGATCCCTGGTGATATTATTTTGTAAAACCTCAGGCTTTGGAGGGCCGAGTCGTTATATATATATATATATATATATATATATATATATATATATATATATATATATATATATATATATATATATATATATATATATATATATATATATATATATACACACATATATTAATAATTACAGATTTGAAACTTATTTCAAATTTATTATTACATTCCTCCTATAGCACGATTTCTCATGTTTGTTTAACTATCCAATTCAGTATCCTAAGCCAGGTGGTGTCCTGAATCCACCTTGCTATGCTCCAAACGTCAAGTTATCAGGACCATTTCATGACACACGTGATCGATTCAATTCACGACAGCTCATTGAATCCGATATTAGTTCTATTCTGAACCCTTTTCAGAATTCATAATCCTTGTGTCACGATTTCCAGAAAATCCCTTTCTGCAGTCTCGTATCTTGAGTCTTATCAAGATCATTCTTTCACACTGGCAGGGTCAATACTGTTGACTATATATATATATATCCGATAGATATTGGTAACCACTTGAGTACATTATCAAATCTCTTTCAGGTCTTTCATAGCAAATCATCTCTCATGTCGAGTCATTACACTTTGTAATGATAAGAGATATTTCCAAGAATAGTATGTACCGACATACATTGAAGGATAGATCTTAATGATACTCCCACTAGGTTTGACATAGTTCTGGAACTCTTTCAGATATTCACAAACCCAAACCTTTGGCATACTTTGAGAATACAAAGTCCAGAACTTCTGACATAATCATAGGACTCTTTTGGACTATTCATCAAATCCAAACCTTTTGGCATATTTGAGAATCCAAAGATCCTTCCATGCGAGGTGCCCGTCCGACGACCTTCGGTGCTATGTACCTTTTGCATCGGCACGTTCTAAACCCTACTAGTTGTGTCTTACACACAACCCCTGTGGTTTTCTATTTCCGGAAAGCGGTTCAAACCATCCGATCTTGCTAGTAACAATATCTCTTCATATTTGTTTTAGTTCTGTTGAGAGCGTCTCTTTATAGGCTAATCACATAACTATGAGTATTCCATCACTCAACCATTCTTGTTTATAATGTAGCTACATTTCTATCTATGTTGCTATTATATTTGATGATTCAATTACTTCCACTGGCTCTTATTTTGTAGCAACCGGGCTCACCAACGCTTCCAAGTAGCAAGATTGCTTATCCATACATACTTTAGTGTTTTACCACTAATTGGTCACCCAGATCATAACTCCTTATGATGGTGACTAACACTACTGGTTTGCTAAGAGAATGATATGTCAGGTTTAATAGGAATCTGATTCTGGTCAAGTTTTAGTGATGACTAAAGGTTCTTTCATTCGGCTGATCCCTGAACTCCTTCAGGAATCTCACACGCCCACTGTTTCCTTAGAATGTGAGCTCTTTCCAAAAGGAACTGAACATTCACAGGCAGAGCTGGGATGGCCAATGAAATGACACTGTTGATCAGATTCAGTCACGGTATGAGGTTCGGACGAACGCTCCATGACCCTAAACCTTTTTTGTGTACAAGTGGGGGGGGACCCGACTTTACACTTCAGGCGGTGTCTGTGCAACCTACTTAGTTTAAAATGTGGTTCTGTTATGGTTTTATGGACTGACTGGTTGAATATCTAACTTATCAGAAACTTATTGGAAGTGTATCTAATACATCGAATATCGAACTGCTTCGATTAATGCTCAATCTTCCCTAAGACACATTATAACCCTTTAATGTTATTCGAAGAGTATAAACTGCGAAGCAATCTCACAATTATGTTTTACTTAGGTTTTTTTGATCTTATACTTCCCTTGAAACCCTTGAACAATTCAAGGTTTCAATTAATCACTTATTTCGACAAGTGAAGTTATATTTGTCATATCAAATGGCAAATATTATGAAGTATAACTAATTTGTGTTTTACTTGCTGATTTGAGCAATGCACAATAACCATTGTGTTTGTTGCTCTAAATGTTCTTTTACATTCTTATGTAAATTTTATGACTTTGTTAATTGTTCAAGATATGAATTCATCATTTACCTCTAAGTCAAATGATTCCAAGATCCTATCCATTGGATCCTTGGTTGATTCATTTCTTGTGATGACCAATTTTATCAAGAACTAACTTCATCAAGTGACTCCAAGCCAATTGATTCCAAAATCATGTCCATTTGATCATTGGTTGAAGTTATTTTTATAAAATTCAACTTAACAATCATACAAACACAATTCAATCATCATTCAAGCATTCACACAACATTTCAAGGATAATTCAAACAATCATATTAAAAATAATTATAACTTTTATTAAAACAAATCTATTCTCAAACAATGTACTATGTTAAACAATGTTATACTATCCACTGACTAATAACAATGTCAAAAAAATATCTAACTAAACTCCAAAAATGCATGAGCTCGAGATCCAATCTGAATATGCTCCCATGCGATGATGTCCTGCGTCCTACTGAGACCCTGCATACAAAGCATATGTGACAATCACATTTTGTATCAAGGAATTAAGGATAAGTAGTATTTTAGAGTTTTAGATATACCTGAGCAGCCAAACGATTTGGCCTTGGAGCGTCTTCCAATCTTCTTATGCCTATACCTTGCCCCGTGGACTCCTAACTTGAGACACCCCAGGACCCATCCCGGTGGACTCCCGATGCGCTTCCAAGCTGGACCCATTCTTTCATTTTGTTTCTTCATGAATGACTAGTATAGAGTCAACATTTGAAACATATCCCTGAAAGTCTTGTGATCTTCCCTCTCCTTATAAATCTGTATAAACGGTTCATACTCTTTGGTCAAAGAGGCGAGCAAGCAGTTTATGCTTATCTCGTGATTCATGGGGTGACCAATCCGGTACAGTTCTTCCACACATTCCTCCATCCTGAGGAAATGATCACCTACCTTTCCTCCCTTCTTAAGTTTGATCCTACTAATCTTTTCGTAGATCCTACATTTCTCTGTATAACTGGTTCTTCAAACCTTTGTTTGACTAGTTGTACTATCTCCCATGGCCCCAAGGATTCAAAATCCCTACGGATGGCAGGGTCGATGGTGGATAGCATGAGATCACGAACCTCTTCGTCTTCTCGGATCAGGAGGTTATCGTGGTCAATCAACTGTTGAGTGCCACCATGCTCGGGAAGAAAGGGTAATGGGAAGTCAATCTCCATTGTTGGATCCAATCCAGGTAGTTAAGTCCAGTCAACTTTTTCATATATGGTAAGGACTTCCTGAAGCCCTCGGGAATGGCTTTAGGAGGGGAGTTGACACTATCTTCAGACATCTATAAAATCAAAATTTATTATTTTAACTTTTATCCTTATAAATAACTACTCGATTTATTTAACAAGGCTAGGATCTAAAATGCCCCAATTATGGTGTGAAGAGGGATACTGTAATCACAACATAATGGTCATCAAGGTAGATATACTTTTATCAATTTCAGTCTAATGAAATTCCTAGATCTGTGAGATTCATTGACCGGGATCAATGGCATGTTTAATATCGGATTATGCTTTTCTGTTTATGACTGGGATGCCGAGAATCACAAGCAAGATGTGAAATAACCATGCAAGTTACTTGGTTACCTCGATGTTACTTGTCATCTCGATTGATGTGCCGGTTATCCACACAGCTCCACCAACAATGACAAAAACACGAGATACCCATCACCACTCTTTATGGGTCTCAATTAGTGTGCCGGTTAACCACCCACGCTCCACTAACGACCCACAAAGTGTAATGTGTAACTTCATGGATTAGCATACTTTTCACATTTTCCTAAGTGACTAGAGTATGGGTTTTAAAGGTTCTAGTACTTTGTCACTAATAACATCATACTTTTAATGAGATTAGTTTTTGTCCCATCAAACCCGTTCTGCTAACGACATTCCACTGATCAAGGGAGCGGTGGGTGAGAGTGGACACCCATTCAACCTCCATTTTATAGGCAGTTTCCTTATACCCCCTTTAGAGACCAGTTTTCTGAATGAGGCATACTAGCGATTTAACTGACTTAATCTTATACATATAGGTATTAACATTTAATAATAATATGTATAAGGTGTATTTTAAACATTTAAAATATTTAGGTTTTGTCTTTTTAAATTTTCAAAAATTTTAACAATTTAAATTTAAAATTTAAATTTAAACCTAAGTGATATAATGTATATCTTTTAATTAGATGTTAATTAAATTAATTAAATCACATGAGGATTAACTAATTAAACAATTTTAATTTAATCCTATTCTTGCCCACCAAGTTATCTCAAAATAAGGGTCAAGAGTTTCCATTTATTAGATAATCATAATTACCAAAAATAAAGAAACTCTAAAGACACACCTCCTTATTTTCGCCAATTAGGGTGGAGGCTAGGGTTTTCTCAAAAACCCTAGCATATGTCGAAATTTTAAGGGTGGAGGCTAGGGTTTTCACAAACCCTAGCCACAATTTCGATCCCTTGAGACCAAGGCATTAATTCCATTAAAACTTTTTAACAGTTCAACCATTATAACAGTTCAACAGAAAAATAGATCTAGCTCTGATACTACTGTTGGGTTTTGTAAGAACCCAAAAATATGTAAACTTGGAAAGTAAGAAGTTAAGGAATAATTATTAATTAATTATTCATACTTTGAGCAAAAGGGTATTTTGGTAATTTTCCAATTACTAATATAAAAAGAAAAGATTTATATTTTTCCTTAAAAATGAAGTAAATTAACTATTTTATAGTTAAAAGTATGAAGATTGAAGAATAGAAAGATAAAAGTAAATTAAAAGTATAAAATGACTGAAAAAGGGTATTTTCGTCATTTTGAAGTATTTAATCACATAATGAGATTTTTATGTGTTAGTATATCCTCAATTTGTATATAAAGTTTATAAGTGGGGAAAACCTATAATACTTAAGAGTTTCAAGAATTAAAATTTAGTTTTGTGTTAAAATGAGAAGTATGAGAGTCTAGGGACCAAATTGCCATTTTCTCATAGTAAGGAGGTATAAATAAGGAGTCTTCTCCCCATTTGTTCACTGGAACGATGGCAGCCATGGGAGAGAATGAAAATGGCGATTCTTGATGATTTTGTGAAGGTTTTGAAGCTAGCAACGTTGCATGATCAAATTCCTTGAATTCCTAGCTCATATAAGGTATAATTTCACCATTTCTAGCTAGAAAACCCATTTAGGGTTCGTGGCTGAATTTCATATGTTGGAGGAGGAGTAATTTCTATGATTCCAAGTAGTTAGATTATGCTTCTAGTCACCCCTTGATCACTATCCAACATATGGATAGCTTGGAATCATGGTTTGGTGAATTTAATTCTTATGAACCCTAGAAATTAGGGTTAACGATCAAAGTCTTAATTGAATGCAATTAACTAGTTACAATGAGTCATAAATGTTGTTTATGGATGAATAAACCATTAGAAGTGGTTTCCTAATTATTCCAATTAATTATAATGAAATTATGAATGAAATTGGAAATTTAGAAAATGGAATGGAATTGATGATTCCATGGTTGAAATTTCATTAGAAATGGTTAGATAAGGAATTGGAATGATTTCTTTAGGGATGACCAATGAATTAAGTGCTTAATGGTTTAAAGAATGACCTTAAGTATATGAAATTGCAACTTCATAAGTTATATAATAATAAGAATGAAAGTAAGAAAGTATTCTGAAAGAATTTTTACGTCAACTTAAACTGTAACACTGTACAAATCTACAAGGCCAAAAATTATGTTTCATACATGAAAAGAAACCTACAGATGTCTAGTTTCTAAATCAAAAAGCGGTGAGTCGTTTTGATTCTTCTAGAGTGAGTTATGTTGTTTTTCGTACAGGGTATCCTGTTTCGGCAGATTCTGTCCCACTTGGGAATATGAATGTATATGTTAATATAATGATCAAAGAATTGAAAGAAAACCATTCTTAGCATATAGGGATGTATTATGAGAAATTAGAAGTGTTAAATAACATGATAGAAGTCTAAATGGCTTAATGAAAGAAGTTTAGAAATGTTATAATACGTATGAAAACTTGTATTGGTTTTATGATTTTACCTTGAGTATGATTTCTGTGTCCGTTTGACCTCAAATTTTAAACATAGGTCCATTATAGCCTAAAACTTCATGGAAAATTGTCGGAATCGAAATACGACGTCCCGAGGGTACTGTAGTAAAATACGCGTATTTCAGAAAATTATAAATTTAAGAAAACTAGTTTATTAAGGGTTGTAGTTTAGTCAAGACCCTTAATTGCATAATATGAGACTCTTGTATTGTGGAGTCAGTTGTAATATATATAAATAAGTATTAACCAAGTATGTGAATTAGGTGGTGGTTCAAATACAGTGAACCAAGCAAAGGAGAAAGAAGTTTAAGGAGCTAAATAACTCCTAGGTGACCTGAGGTGAGTATGTGTGGATTTTTCCTAGTACATAGAAAAATGATATTTTCAGAAAATGAGATTTCCAAATGCTTTTAAATGTTAAAGTTTGGAAACAGTTTTGAAAGTGGCTCTATTCAGGAGCTAAGTGTTTTAAAACAGATTTTAAAGAAGTTTAGTTTATAAAGCTACATTGAAAGAAGCTTCATATGTGAGCTAAAGATGTTGAAGTTAGTTTTGAAAGTATTTTTGATTATGAGTTAAAATGTTTATGAGTTTGAATTTATTATGAATTGTGTCCCTTTTGACCAGTTTGAGATGAAATGAAGAAAGTAAAAAGATAAGAACTAGAGCAAAGAAAACAATGAGAGTCAGTTGTCCGGACTAGGATCACCCACATAATCGGGAGATCTGAAGACACTACTGGGGTGGTACCTCCCGTCGCGAAGTAGTTGTCTAGCTTAGCATAACCTTATGGTTGGATCTGTTCCAAGCCATGAAGGGGAGACAGCATAACCTTGTGCTTGGATCTGTTCCAAGTCACGAAGGGGAGACAGTGATAGCATAACCTTACGGGTGGATCTGTTCTGTCCCGCGAAGGGGAGTTAGTAGAATGAATTAAATTAAACTAATTCATGAGTTTCAGTTGGTCACTAGAAAATGAGAAAGAAAGCAGTTTTGAGAAAGAAAGCAATTTTTGAGAAAGAAAGCAGTTTTTGAGAAAGAAAACAGTTTTTGAGAAAGAAAACAGGTTTTGAGAAAGAAAGCAGTTTTTGAGAAAGAAAACAGTTTTTGAGAAAGAAAGCATTTTTGACGTTTGAAGATAGAGAAGAAAAGCAATTTTGAGATTTATTATAAAAATCAGTTTTGAGTATTCTATTTGTTTTGTATTATAAGTTTTAAGTAAGAAAGTTTTGGTTCTAAAACTCATATTACTCACGAGGCTTTATGTCTCACGTATTATTTGTTTTAAAATGCAATGTACTTAGGTAAGAAGAGCGGGAGCTTGACTACTACATAAGCTCTGAGGTTGGGACCAGTGTAAAATACAGATAAGTTTAAATTATGGCTTTTGTATGCAGTTTGTAATACCCCTTAAGAATAAGTTTGTAAAAAAAATTAAGTGACTTTTTTGCGAGTCACGTGTTGTAAAATATATTGTGTTATAAACTATGTTAAATTATGGTTTTGAGAAAGGGGTGTTACAGTTTTGGTATCAGAGCCATAGTTTAAGCGAACTAGGTGTCAATACTTGAACCTAGACTTAAACTATGTGGGAGTTAAGTAAAGTACATACTTGAATATGATGTTGAAAGTAAGTAGAAATGGGGATAAATCCGTAACAGTGGAACATGAGTCCTGATGGTAAAACTGGAAGCAAATATGTATAGGTGGTTTTAATAATATGGGCCCGTACTATCATAATCACAGGATATATATTTGAGTTTGGTGGAACCACACAGGAATCATGTGAATCTGTAAGTGATGGGTGTAGAAGGTTTGAGGAGCATAGGTTTGATATACCTATGTAATAAAATCAAGTATGACTGAAAATACTAAAGTATAAAAGAAAAGTGTTAAAGATGAAGTAACAAATATGAAGTATGTAGTAGGGAAAACCCCATATCCTATACGAATCAGTATAAAGTATATGTAACAAAGCATAAGAAAGTATGAGTGAAGAGTATTGAAAATAAGATGACAAGTATAAAAAGGTAATGACGGAGAAAAGTTCAAATATGTGGTTGTGATAACCACCGTATAATGTGAGAAATAATGTAAAGTATATGTAATGGAACATGAGACAGTATGAAAGGAACCAGTAAAAGAGACATGGCCAGAAGGTATAAATATATTAAAGATTTTAATGGGAGTAATGGAGTATATAGTACAAATATAAAAGAAAGAGTATAACTGAAAATTCCGTTGTCTAACGGAAACGAATTATGATTATGGAATAAAAATAAAAGTAATGTCACTACAGTGACCAAAGAAAGAAAGATTTGAAAAGAATATGAATACAGATATACGAATGAAATTCATATAAGAAAGAAGAATTAAAACATTTAATCGGGAAAAGAAAAAGGAAATGAATTGGGTTTGTAATTGTATACAAACCTAAAAGAGGTATAAAAAGAGTACAAAATAAATATTGAGAAGTAGTATGATGTGTTGTCCATGGACAACCAAGAGATTAAGGTATGTATATAAAAAGTTGTGATTAAATATGTTAATATAAAACGAAAGCAAAATACCTAATCAAGTATTAGATAAGGAATCAAGGACAGAAATGAAAGTGTAAGAAATGGGAAGTCGTGACTTCCAAACTCGAAAGTAATATGACAAGTAAAGACGTCTAATAGTTGAGCAAATAACTAAGTCTGAAGTGTACTATAATGAGTAACATAACAAAGTAAGTTACCTGAATGAGAAAGTAATAAAAAAATGAAATGAAAAATCGTTAAAGACTATGAGTAAGTTGCATTGTTATAATGCAAGAAAATGAATTGAGAAATGGAGATTGAATGCCTAATCAAGTGTTAGGCGAGAAGTTAAAGATAAGACAGACAATGATGATAATGAGAAGAATATAAAGACAGTTATCAAAGAAATGGTCATTGGAATCAGATTTAGTGACCATATAAACTACATATAAGAAGAACTGTGAATGATAAAAGGATAACCGAAAGAATGTGAGAAAAATGACTGAGAGTCATAAATAATATGAGATAAAGAATACAAGCGAATATCTAGATAAGTATTAGACAAAGAGTCAAAGATGAGATAAGAACTAAAATAAAGAGACAGGAAGTTACTACTTCTAAATGGAAGTGACGGGTAAAAGTATTCAAAGATTGTGAATAATGGTTAGTACATGGGTAGTAACTATGAAATACAAAGAAATAAATATATGGTGATATGAGATTATAGATATAAAAGAATGAGTAAGTTTTGGGACTTATACAAGGTATAAAAGTATAAAAGTGATTACGAAATAGGTATTCTAAATAGAATACTATAAAGTATGAAGCAAATGAGTAAAATAATATGTTTGGTGTATAGCCTTAAAACATAAAAGAATGAAATATAATGAGAAAATGAATGACCATTGTGTATCACCTAAAGATGCATAAGAAGTAAGTCTTATATGAAATATAGAGTGTAAAGAAGTGGAGTTTAAATGAAAGAACAATGTAATGTGTTAGGCATGTAGCCTTAAAACACGTAGAAAAGATGGTAAAAGATATAATAGATGAAAATTTGGGCCTAAAGCCTAGAAAGTTATAAGTAAAAGTATGTGAGATAAAGTTTTTTTAAAAATGTCTAAAAACAAAAGAAAAGAAGAACACAATATAAAAGTAAGATGATCGAAGGGATGAAAATTTATCAACAAGTGATATTGGTAAATTTAGTATTGAGTTAGATAATTGTCATGGGACAAAAATAAATGAAGTACTTAATTAGAGTTCTTAAACAAAAAGGGAATCAGGTATATGTGTATGAGTATATTATATAATTAAAAACTTGTAAATGTATGTTAAAAAGTGGTTTGAGACCATGGTTTGCATCTCAGTGTTAAGTTGGAACCATAATATGACCAAAAGTATATAAAGTTGGTAATTAAATTCTTGACAGCTTTGAGTATCTATAAGAGTCAAACTTAGAAAGTAATCATGAAACCACTTGAAGCGTGTAGAAGGTATATAGAAATTGAGATTGGGATTATAAAATAATATATGTGATAAAAGAGTCGGATTACCAAGTAGTAATCAAGAGATAAAAGAGAGAAACAAAGTTTAGTTGTAAAAGTCTAAAGTGGGACAAGAGTTTAAAAAAAATTACATTTGTAATCAAGAAGTTAATAAATATGATTTGTGAAACCCAATTACACCACAAGATGATAACATCATAAAAGTGTAATAAGATGAGAATGATACATGAGGTACCTCAGAAGATAAGAAGTGTACTCATAGGAGTACTGCAAGAAAGCTGAGAAATGAAAAAGGACATGATTATATTAGTAAGTGTAATGAGTAAATGAGACTGAAATCTCATAAATAATAAAGGAGGATGAAAGAAGTATTTAGATTGCTAAAATGTAAAATGTGAAAGTGAAATTTCATAAATTATGAAATAAGAAGAAAAATGATAATTGAGTCAATAGTAAAACTCAAGATGTGGAAGAAATATATGTACAGGATAAAATAAGACATGTATTTATAAAAATAATACATGTAAGTAACAAAATGATAAGGGTAATAACCTTATATGAATGTATGAAAACTAGTAATAAGGGCAAAGAAAAGTTTTAGTAGAAATAATAGCAACTCCTTTGATATAAAAGGTTTTGGTCATAAAAAAAAAATAAAGATAGAAAATTCTTTGAGAATTAAAGATGAATGATAAGACAAAAGAAGCAAGAACAATGATGGACTTTTGAAGAGTCAATTATTCTAGTATATGTAAACATAAGAAGTTGTAAAACTTCTAAAGAAATGTATAAAGGTAAATTGTATGTGTATCGTTTACTAGAAAAAGAAAAAATATGAGATTTAAGTCTAATGACAAGAAAGAAGTAATTAAAATGTAGATTGACTTTTGGAAAGTCAATTTTCTATAATAAGAAAATATGAAGTGGTAAAGCTTCTATAAGAAAAGAGAGAAAGTAAATTATAAATGTGAAATTTACTTAAGTAAGAAGAATAAAAAAAGTGAGAAAGGAAATACCAATGTTAAATATATGATAGAGTATATGAGGTAATCAAAAGCATGTAAGAATTTTATCAAGTAAGAGATAAACCAAGAAGTTTTATAAAATACCGAAAATAGAAGAGAATTTAGTTATAAAACTTTTCAAGAAAGTGAAAAAGTAAGAGAATGAGAATGAACTACGACCTAATAGTCGTTAAAAGTAAGGATTTTGAAAAAAAAAATAGTAAAGTATATTGCTATTTTGAAAGATAAATGAAAGTATAATGCTATTTTCTAAAATAGTCAAGCAATAAATAGTAAGTAAAATTAGAAAGAAAATAAGTTGTTCTAAGTTGGATGAAGGTTATGAAAATTTGAGAGTTATAACTCTCTAAGTAGAAAGATATATGATTTAAGTTTGTCATGAGAAATTTTTTAGAAAAAAATCATGTTTGCAAGAGAAATGTTAAGTATATGAAAACTATTTCATTTGTTAAATGATTCTGAGGACAGAATCCTTTTTAAGGGGTGGATATTGTAAGAACCCAAAAATAT
Source organism: Cichorium intybus (assembly GCA_023525715.1). Taxonomy (NCBI): domain Eukaryota; kingdom Viridiplantae; phylum Streptophyta; class Magnoliopsida; order Asterales; family Asteraceae; genus Cichorium; species Cichorium intybus. Next base: position 133,833,067 of record CM042012.1, read on the forward strand.
GTAAACTTGGAAAGTAAGAAGTTAAGGAATAATTATTAATTAATTATTCATACTTTGAGCAAAAGGGTATTTTGGTAATTTTCCAATTACTAATATAAAAAGAAAAGATTTATATTTTTCCTTAAAAATGAAGTAAATTAACTATTTTATAGTTAAAAGTATGAAGATTGAAGAATAGAAAGATAAAAGTAAATTAAAAGTATAAAATGACTGAAAAAGGGTATTTTCGTCATTTTGAAGTATTTAATCACATAATGAGATTTTTATGTGTTAGTATATCCTCAATTTGTATATAAAGTTTATAAGTGGGGAAAACCTATAATACTTAAGAGTTTCAAGAATTAAAATTTAGTTTTGTGTTAAAATGAGAAGTATGAGAGTCTAGGGACCAAATTGCCATTTTCTCATAGTAAGGAGGTATAAATAAGGAGTCTTCTCCCCATTTGTTCACTGGAACGATGGCAGCCATGGGAGAGAATGAAAATGGCGATTCTTGATGATTTTGTGAAGGTTTTGAAGCTAGCAACGTTGCATGATCAAATTCCTTGAATTCCTAGCTCATATAAGGTATAATTTCACCATTTCTAGCTAGAAAACCCATTTAGGGTTCGTGGCTGAATTTCATATGTTGGAGGAGGAGTAATTTCTATGATTCCAAGTAGTTAGATTATGCTTCTAGTCACCCCTTGATCACTATCCAACATATGGATAGCTTGGAATCATGGTTTGGTGAATTTAATTCTTATGAACCCTAGAAATTAGGGTTAACGATCAAAGTCTTAATTGAATGCAATTAACTAGTTACAATGAGTCATAAATGTTGTTTATGGATGAATAAACCATTAGAAGTGGTTTCCTAATTATTCCAATTAATTATAATGAAATTATGAATGAAATTGGAAATTTAGAAAATGGAATGGAATTGATGATTCCATGGTTGAAATTTCATTAGAAATGGTTAGATAAGGAATTGGAATGATTTCTTTAGGGATGACCAATGAATTAAGTGCTTAATGGTTTAAAGAATGACCTTAAGTATATGAAATTGCAACTTCATAAGTTATATAATAATAAGAATGAAAGTAAGAAAGTATTCTGACAGAATTTTTACGTCAACTTAAACTGTAAACCTGTACACATCTACAAGGCCAAAAATTATGTTTCATACATGAAAAGAAACCTACAGATGTCTAGTTTCTAAATCAAAAAGCGGTGAGTCGTTTCGATTCTTCTAGAGTGAGTTATGTTGTTTTTCGTAGAGGGTATCCTGTTTCGGCAGATTCTGTCCCACTTGGGAATATGATTGTATATGTTAATATAATGATCAAAGAATTGAAAGAAAACCATTCTTAGCATATAGGGATGTATTATGAGTAATTAGAAGTGTTAAATAACATGATAGAAGTCTAAATGGCTTAATGAAAGAAGTTTAGAAATGTTATAATACGTATGAAAACTTATATTGGTTTTATGATTTTACCTTGAGTATGATTTCTGTGTCCGTTTGACCTCAAATTTTAAACATAGGTCCATTATAGCCTAAAACTTCATGGAAAATTGTCGGAATCGAAATACGACGTCCTGAGGGTAGGGTACTGTAGTAAAATACGCGTATTTCGGAAAATTATAAATTTAAGAAAACTAGTTTATTAAGGGTTGTAGTTTAGTCAAGACCCTTAATTGCATAATATGAGACTCTTGTATTGTGGAGTCAGTTCTAATATATATAAATAAGTATTAACCAAGTATGTGAATTAGGTGGTGGGTCAAATACGGTGAACCAAGCGAATAAGAAAGAAGTTTAAGGAGCTAAATAACTCCTAGGTGACCTGAGGTGAGTATGTGTGGATTTTTCCTAGTACATAGCAAAATGATATTTTCAGAAAATGAGATTTCCAAATGCTTTTAAATGTTAAAGTTTGGAAACAGTTTTGAAAGTGGCTCTATTCAGGAGCTAAGTGTTTTAAAACAAATTTTAAAGAAGTTTAGATTATAAAGCTACATTGAAAGAAGCTTCATATGTGAGCTAAAGATGTTGAAGTTAGTTTTGAAAGTATTTTTGATTATGAGTTAAAAAGTTTATGAGTTTGAATTTATTATGAATTGTGTCCCTTTTGACCAATTTAAGATGAAATGAAGAAAGTAAAAAGATAAGAACTAGAGCAAAGAAAACAATGAGAGTCAGTTGTCCGGACTAGGATCACCCACATAATCGGGAGATCTGAAAACACTATTGGGGTGGTACCTCCCGTCGCGAAGTAGTTGTCTAGCTTAGCATAACCTTATGGTTGGATCTGTTCCAAGCCATGAAGGGGAGACTGCATAACCTTGTGCTTGGATCTGTTCCAAGTCACGAAGGGGAGACAGAGATAGCATAACCTTGCGGGTGGATCTGTTCTGTCCTGCGAAGGGGAGTTAGTAGAATGAATTAAATTAAACTAATTCACGAGTTTCAGTTGGTCACTAGAAAATGAGAAAGAAAGCAGTTTTGAGAAAGAAAGCAATTTTTGAGAAAGAAAGCAGTTTTTGAGAAAGAAAACAGGTTTTGAGAAAGAAAGCAGTTTTTGAGAAAGAAAACAGTTTTTGAGAAAGAAAGCATTTTTGAGGTTTGAAGATAGAGAAGAAAAGCAATTTTGAGATTTATTATAAAAATCAGTTTTGAGTATTCTATTTGTTTTGTATTATAAGTTTTAAGTAAGAAAGTTTTGGGTCTAAAACCCATATTACTCACGAGGCTTTATGTCTCACGTATTATTTGTTTTAAAATGCTATATACTTAGGTAAGAAGAGCAGGAGCTTGACTACTACATAAGCTCTGAGGTTGGGACCAGTGTAAAATACAGATAAGTTTAAATTATGGCTTTTGTATGCAGTCTGTAATACCCCTTAAGAATAAGTTTGTAAAAAAAAAATTAAGTGACTTTTTGCGAGTCACGTGTTGTAAAATATATTGTGTTATAAACTATGTTAAATTATGGTTTTGAGAAAGGGGTGTTACAGGTTTTAAGCAAACTATGAGCAAAATCAATTAAGTTCACATGCACCCTAAAGGATCTATGTTTTTCATCTATTGAACCTATAACTATGAATAAAATAAGAATCAAATAAACTTCACAAGAAAACTGACCTTTTGATCCTTAGATCTCTTGGAAGCAAGCACCGCAAGTGTAATGCTTTTAATGGCTCACACCCAAGAACTTGGCAAGGAAGAGAGCAAGAGAGAAAGGGTTTTGGAACCCTAAGGTTGGAATGAAGAATGGGGAGGGGGGAACCCTCTATTTATAGTCAAAAACTGATAAGTCTTATGACAGATAACTGTCATGTTTAAACTTCTGATATGATAACCCATTTATCATACAAGTTGGTTGTCTTATCATTACAATAAATAAGAAAGGCTCCATAAATAATATATATACATATATATTTACGCAAATATATATATATATATATATATATATATATATATATATATATATATATATATATATATATATATATATATATAATCCAATTAATCCCAAAATTAATTCCCGATTAATCCTTAATTAAATATCATAATTACTAATTAATATATTATACTCATGATATATTAACAAATTATTTATTCCTCTTTTGATTAATATATTATCTTCATAATATATCAATCCCTTTTTCTCTCTATATGCAATCTAATCCTTTACCAGGTCATGAGGGCAACCCAAAAGGACTGTGTTGCCATCAATTCAAACACAAGTGTCATTTATAATTATAGCTTAGACACCTTAATCCAACAGCACCTACCCGACCAAAAAGACTAGTCACAACGGCTTGATGATGCGCTGTGGGCGTATCAGGCGACATTCAAAATGCTGATCAGGACCACATTGTACCGCTTTGTTAATGGAAAGGGATGTCACTAACATGTAGAGCCAATGCACGGAGCCATGTGTGCTGTGAAGCAAGTGAACACTAATTACGGGACAGCCGGGAAGGAACGCAAACTTCAATTGTATGAACTGGAGGAGCTTCTGATGAAGCATACGATAGTGCAACAAGTTACCAATCCAAAATGAAGATGTTTCACAATGCAAATCTGAATTTAAAGATGTTTGAAAAGGGCAAAATGTGTGGTTGTTTAACTCAAGGCTCAAAATATTCCCTGGTAAACTAAAAAAACAAGTGGACAGCCCCCTATGAGATAGTTAATGTCACAACATACAGCGTAGTGGAAATAAGAGATGACAAAGGGGGTCCCCTATTCATGGTTAATGAGCAGCGCTTGAAGCCTTATGTCATATCGGGAACGTATAATTACCTACAAATGGAAATGGTGGAATTCCTTCAAGAACAGCCGACATATGCAACATAAAGGACAAACAAGTACACATATGGCTAAATATGTAAACTTAGCGCTTGTCGAAAGGCAACCCGTACATTGTATACTTCAAATTTGAGCATTTTTCACATTTTTCTATTCAGATGTAGTTATAGGATTTAAATAAAAGAGATAGTAGCAACTATTGAGTGTGGGGTGGATTTTGGTGACTTAAAAGATCAAAGAATAAAAGGTATGGGTATCGCGCCACGGATGGCCAGGATTAGCATCGCGGGCATCGCAAACACGCAATTGGGATAAGCACGAATCGGTGATCGTGCTGCTAAGGTAAGATTCAGCGACGCGAACTAATTTAAATGCAAAACGGGATAAAGACAAGTTTATCCTAATCTGTTGATCCCAACCTATTTAAACGAGTAAACCACTCAGTGATTAATCACCTGCAAGTAAGTTCTTATCTTTTGTACATTCATCCAGCCTCAGATTCATCAGCAACTCGGTAAGTTTCTCAATTTAATGGGTTTTCTCATTCTCATTCGAACTTCTGATTAAACAACAATTAGAGGATATTAGTACAAATTCTTGTTGTATACGCACAATGTAGAATAGTTAGTAGCATAAGCAACATATTAGAGTCGAAAAATGTTAATTAGTAGGCTGAAGTTTGTTAACTTATCGACTGTGTTCATATGCCGCACCGCGGACATAGCATATACTGGCTCCGCTTGGGTTGAACATTCATAACTCGTGATGCGTGGGTGCTATGTTGGCGATGCAGAAACTGCTGGAAACAGATCTAATTATTTTCTATTACAGTAAATGTCTTCACAAGGTACTTGGGAACTTTTGCATGAATGGCTTCAGAGTCTCGGGTATGTTTCAACGCTTGCAAGACGTCGTTTTAAAGAACGAATCGCCGAATTCCGGAAAAGAAAATTCCAACTGTCCAAAATGGTCTATTGGGAAGCTGTGAAAAAGGCAGGGGTCAAGGGTGCATCAGAACCCATGTTCATTCAAGAGGGTATTCATAACTCTAAAATAGAGTTCACCTGTCGTGCGTGGGCTCGAATCTTCAACATGACCGACGTAGTTTATCACGAGATAGTAATTGATTTTTATCCATATTTCTATTGGACCGAACATCCATAAACATGAAGTATGGGATGATGATCTCATTCAGGTTGGGTGGTCAGCAACTGTATTGTACCATGCGGGAGTTAGGCATGCGTCTTGGGTTGTACACCCAAAAGGACATAGATGCGAAGGGTTTGAGTTCTTCTTCCAAACAAGTTCTAGAGAGATTACCTTGACCTTTATCCCCGAGAAATTTTGGAACTCGATCGCTCACACACGATACAACATTCACACCGCTTTTGAGTCGTACATGTACCTCCCGGCTCACCGACTCCTTCACCGCCTGGTCGCCACTCTATTTCATCCGCAGGTAGATCCAGAACCCGTCTCACCACACGATCTCTTTGTCATGTTGTGTATGATTTCAACGATGGAAACTTGAAATCTTCCGTATATGATTGCAAATTATTTCCATAGGATGGTCGAGCACCCGAAGGAGGTTCAAATTCTGGGAGGCGGTTACTTCATTACTCGGCTCGCTAACTCGTACGAGATATTTGTTCCCGAAGTTTTTAGTAATTTACATTATTTCACGCCCACTATCTTGAACCCCAGGTATCACCATTTCTCGAGAGGTGATTTTTGTTGATGATGAGGGACTTTATGCACACACATCCCCCGTGGTTGTGGCAACACCCGAAGCCGGGCCGTCGGGAGTTCATCGAAAGAGGCGGTACGGAGACCCTCCCGTTCAAACCTTGCCAGCGGACTATGATCTCCGACATATGTCGGGTGAAACCCAGATATTGAAAAGACAAATGTTGGAACAACGGGCTGAGAGAAGGATGTTGATACAAGCGGTGCATGATTGCAACTGGAGGACGGAACAAGTGTTTATATAAGTGAGATGGGTTGGTGATTGCATAAAGACGTTTATGTCGGAGTATGGAAGCAGCCGCCAAGACCACAACCAGAGGAAGAGCCGGACTACGTTCCTGCTGGTGGTAGTCATGACTCCTCATTCTCGGAGAACCAGGGGTTTTATTCTCTTTTATCAATATTTTTTGTTGGATTTTTAGACTTTTATGCGTTTTTCTAGGTTTCTTAGATATTAATCATTATTTTGGAAATTTGAAAGATAAATAAACGTTGTGTGATTGTTTGTTTGTGTGTGTGAAGCTAGATGTGATTGAAATAATTGGAAATTTGAACTAAGAAGTTAGCGACGCGAGGACCCAAAGTTGGCGCCGCTAAGCTTCAGACAGGTTCGATTGAAGCCAAAGAAATACCACACCTTTATGCCGCTAACGCACCTAGGTGGTGTCGCGAGGTTGGGCAAGCAGCACGATGAAGAATTACGGTGTATCTTTTCTTTTCATTTTCATTTTTAGTTTAAATTTGTACATTTAAACTTAATATTTTGGTACAAGCTGATGTTTTTTAATAAGTGTTAGCCAATTATGTGATTGTGTGTTGCTCCAACTTTTGGCGATTCGCATCAACGCAAGTGTAGGGTCGTTGCACCGCTACTTGGTTATGTCGGCCGTGTTCACTGCTGCGCCCAAATCTCTGGACAATTATCGAACAATGGAAATATGCAAATCAACCCTGAAATGTATCTGATCCCAATAGACAAGCAATTCGTCGTCCTAATGGGTAATTCATACTTTCCCTTGTTTTTAAATGTTTCTTTATACAACGGGAACGTTGTGTGGTTTAAGTGTGGAGTGGGGACGGTCGAAAAAGATAGAGTTTTGCAAAATTTTAAATTTTTATAATTTTCAAAAAAGTTTGGGAAATTGTATCTTAGAAATGAACAATTTTAATTTTTTTTAGAAATTTAGTATTTTTCAAGGTTGTAAAAGTCGCTAGGCGGTAGGCGGGAGGTGGACTGGGGCCTAGGACTAGTCGGTTTAGGCGAGGACTAGTCGGCGCCTAGGCGGGGAGTATTAATTGTAACAAAATTTATTTTTTAAAATTTAGATATTACCTATATCCCTACAAAATAAATAAATAAGCATAAAAATTTGATAAATCTAAGTGTTTAAATATGTAAGTCATCAAACATCAGAATGTTTAGACTAATTAATGATATTTTTGACAATTTTAATCATAATAATCGTAACTTAGCCACCGATTATCATAATTAATGACATTTTCTAAAATTAAATTTTAAAAATCTAAAATTTTGATTTTTTTTGAAAATTTGTTAATTTTTGAAAATTCTAGAAATTTGAAATATTTTGAAATTTTTGAAAAATTTGAAAATTTTGAATTTTGAAAAATTGAAAATTTTGCCGCCTAGACCCGCCCAGACCCGCCTAGGCCCGCCTAAACCCGATTTTGACCGCCGTTGACCAAATCCGCCTAACTTGACCGCCTACCCCTAATCGTAGGCGGAACCCGCCCGCCTAGCGCCTAGGCGGCCGCCTAGGCCGACTTTTACAACACTGGTATTTTTCAAGAAATACTTTATAGTTGTGTTATGCTAGTCTCTGTTAAAACAAGTTGAGTTTAATTCAGGAATTATAAATAGTAAACAAAATGTTTTGATTTAGAAATACCATAGGATTGAGAATATGGGAATGGAATTTCAATTAGTAGCCTATGTTGTTCGAGCCGGTAAACCTGAAAAGGTTGGCCTTAGGGCATTTATGTACCTCATTATCTAACATCAACTAGTATGAGATAATGTTGTTGTAAGCTCGTTAGACAGATAACATAGAAAGTCATTAAAATATTCTTTAGCGGCCTTTAAATTTTGAACAAGTAAGTTTGCACAGTTGTAAACGGAAAGTTTATAATCAAGAGTTCTTTAGAAAGTCGTAAGTCTCAAGGGCATTCTGGTCATTTTCAAAAATTGTTTTTAAACATAATTTCGGAAGGTAGCAATAAACTTTGAAACCGATGGATTTTCAAGAAAGTTTGAGTTTATGATACAAGGTCTTAAAATCTCTATTTTTTGGGAGCAAGCAAAGCACAAGTGTAGGGTATTTGATAACACACAATGTTTGCAAGGGTTTAATTCAATAAGAGAAAGAGGTGATTGCTCCAGGTGTCAGTTATGATTCCTAAAAGTTGTATTGTAGCATGTTCTATTAAATTTTCGTTCATTTAGGTCACATAGACATAATCGTACTGCTACTGATTAACTCTGGGATCAAACTATGTAAAATATGCACCCTTCGTCCTAAACACCATTGTGGATGATTTCGCACAGTGGGGATGATCACAATAGAATTGTCTTACACTCAATCAAGCAACGGTTTAGGATCAAGTAATGAAAATCTAGTCATATGATTGAAAAACAAACAATCCAAAATGTTGTGTTCAGGAATCTAAAATGTTCAAATCTAAATACAGTAATGAAAAAGAAATCAAAACCTACTCCCGGTTGCGATCACGTGATGACTTAGCTACTCATGACCAGTAATGATGCAAACAGTGTGTTGGAGATGATGAACATGTTTGAATCTTCAAAACTTCAGGAACTGTGGCTAGTGGCGGAGCCAGGAATTTTGATACGAGGGTACATAGAAGGTCCAATTTTAAAGTAATATTTATATAAAGTTGCATAATAATTAAAGTATCAAATTGCAACAAAAAAAAAACATAATATAAACAAAAACTACAATTGAATCCGCCGAGTCCGCATATCTTGAAATCAATCGATGATATCGTCATCCGGAACTTGTAGAAATTCATATTTTTCAATAATAGTGACCAAACAATCATTTAGAAATTGATCACTCATGCTATTGCATAACTTATTTTTTACATAAGTCATACTGAAAAAATTATAAAAATCAATATTTAATAATCTAATCTAACAAAACATCAAATTTATTACACATATGTAATATCCAATCCTAACGTCCTAGGTTATAATTGGAATTAACTTAAAGTGTATAGCAAATGTTATAATTCTAAATGGCTAAAAACCTAATACAATCATTTATTAAAAAAGAGTTATTAGAAAACTTACATGTCAAAACTCAACAGTTGAATTGAATTGAGTTTCCGGCGAGGACGCTTTGACGTCGTAATCGTAACTTTGAAACTCTCATAGATTTGTGTTATTAAAATTTAATTCATCTTTTTTATTTTGGCTAATGGGCCTCTTTTTAAATCCTAGGAAAACATATATCAAATTTTATTAAATTGAGTCAATCACCAATTTGATTGGGCCTTGGTGCGTGTCGATTCTAATTTATGTATGAAAACCAACATAGAGCATCAAAGTACTATTTTTCTAAATATGGATACAACATTTCTTATATATATTTATTTATTTGAATATTATATATAATATATGTATAAAAAATTTTTTTGGGAATGCAGCTGTACCCCCAAAGCACCATGTGCATCCGCCATTGACTGTGGCTTGATCTTGATGCAAAAGAGGTTGAATTTGAGATTGAGATTGTTTGAAAGTGTTCTTGGGGATGTTTTTAACCTTGGAAAAGTGCCAAAAACCTCTGAATTTCGTCAGAGAACGTCCTAATCTTGATTCGGAAGTGGTTGAATTGGAATTGTGAATGAATTAGAAGTGTTTGGAACCCTAGAAAAGCACCCATATAATTGTCTATATAATTCTCTCATTAGAATTGATGCTAGGATACATTAAATTATATAATCATTTATGTTAAAGACAATAAGGCGTTGTTTGTTTTTCTGAAAAATATATTTTTCACTACTTATATGGGAAAAAAATGTTTTGTTTTTAGAAGACAAAGGAAAAAAAAAAAAAAAAACATTCATTTGTCCTTTGTTTAGATGATGTAAAAAAAAGTTTCCTACGATGACATTCATAACACTTATTGCCATATTTTCCGATTGCTTTTTCTTTGTTTTCAATTGGGTTTTTTCGTTTGTTTTTTTTCTTTTTATTTCGATTTGTTTTTCTTTTCTATTTGTTTTTCCTGTTTGTTTTTCCTGCTATTTGTTTTTTCGATTGTTTCTTGTTCTTGGTTGATTTTGTTTTTATTTGAACATGGTTCCTATTAATGATGATCTATTGAATGGTTTCAACGACGGCTCTTTTTAACACAACCAAATGCCGGTCACATTTTGGTAACTAGATAATGATTCATGAGAACTAATATTGGCATGTTTTTGATTAAATCCCATGTCAAGTATATGTCACTAGAGCAATATACTTTTTAAAATACAAACGGACATCGATTCACAAATTAAACATTATCAATCAAGCTGATGTTTTTCAAGAAATCTTGATACCATCTTGCAGACAATTTGGGTATCCGATCATATGTTTTGCGGTCAACATAGTATAAACCGAATCTTACATTGTAACCGAATGTCCATTCATAGTTATCCATCAATGCCCATACAAAATAGCCACGAACATCAGCTCCTTTCCTGTTGTTCCAAATAACATTCAACATTAGTTTGACTTTCATGGTCAAACTGACTACTTGTCAAGTACGGAAACAAAACGAATATGGCTGGAATTCAAGAAAATAACGTTTCTTTCATTGTTATCTATTATTACCTCAATCTAATCACTAGTTTTCTCACAATGGCTTGATGAATTTAATGTCAAAATCTTGAAATGAAAAGTAGTTAGTTTGACTTAAAAGTCAAAGTCAAAAGTGTTAGCAAACTTGCCTTATGGACTCGGCTAAAGAAGCAAGGTATGATTGATGGAATTCAATTCGCTTGACATCATTTAAAATCTCTTCAACTGGTACATCGTGTATGTTTGGTGACGAATACCCTAAAACAAATATACAAATTATAGTGGTGTAAAATGTAAATAACATAAACAACATGGCTATATGCAAGAAATAGCAACTCACTATCGTTAATCTATGTAGTATAGCATCTTACTCTCATTTCTTTCTATTACAACATTATTATTGGATAGATTTTTCAATGTACATGTGGTAATATGAACAAATGAAAGTAGGATACTATAATAAACAAATTAAGGAAAGTACATTGCTATTTCTTGTATAACAAAGGAACTTACCGTTTTCGGTAATAAACATCGGTCTATTATTGTACCGAGTCTTGACATAGTTAACAATCTCTTCCATGCCTCTAGGAACTACCCAAAATCTTGGCATTGATGTCTGTTAAACACAAAATCAATCATTTTTTAACACCGATTAAAGTGTAAAACATAAATCTTGAAACAAAAAATAATTAATATATATTATATATCCTACTGGTTCACCAATCAGCACACCGTCACGTTCTCCACTAATTTCCACAAAAGCTTTGATCAAACGATTGTTGGTTTGTAAGCAACTCGAATTGGTACAATCCTTGGTGTATACAGCTGAATAATGATTGATTCCAATGAAATCAATACTGTTCTTCATAAAACTTTTTTCCTCTAGGGAGAATCTTGGTAATTCACTTCCATGGTAATCGCGCATTTCTTGAGGGTAATCCCCAAATATTGGGGGATCAAACGACCTAGTAACAATTCAAAGTTAAAGATTGAAACTTTTTCATTCTTTTTTGGTACAATAAGCTAAAAATGGAGGTATATAGTTGAATACTACCAACCAACATTAAAAATCATGGCCCGTTTTGCAGCTTCTCGATCCAAATCAGTGTCTGTAAGTGGTTCATACATAAAACAATGTGCAACTAGTCCTATTGATCCACCTTGTTTTGGCTACATGAGAAAAATATATGAAGATTATGAATCTTTTGAACGTAAAAAAGATTACATTTTACGGTTAATTACGAAAAAAGCACTATATTTTGCCAAAAGTTCTGTTTAACCACTAATTTTTAAAAGATTTGGAAAAAACCACCAATTTTTGGTAGAAAGTTTCATTGAAGCCAATATTACCAGTTCTTCCGGTAATAATGGTTAGACTAAAACTTTTTCTAAAAATTGGTGGTTTATTAGAACAAATGAAAAATTGATGGTTTAAGCAGAAAAAGTAATGAAATATAGTGTTTTTTTTCGTAATTATATAAATTAAAGTGTAAACATTATCTAGGTCTAATTACGAAAAAAGCACTATATTTTGCAAAAAATTCGGATTAACCACCAATTTTTAAGATTCGGAAAAACCACCATTTTTGGTAAAAAGTTTCATCGAAGCCACTGTTACCGGCTTTTTCAGGTCATAGTGGTCAGGTTGAATTTTTTTCCAAAAATTAGTGGTTTTATTAGAACAAATGAAAATTTGATGATTAAACCAGAAAAAATGCAAAAATATAGTGATTTTTTCGTAATTTGCCCTACATTTTATGACACAAACTTTGTTGAATTGCCTGAAATTTTTCATGATAAAGCTTGGAAGCTTTCCCATGTGCTAATAACAAATTGTGCATGACATAAAGAGGCTCGATATCTGAATTCCCAAAAAGACAATTGCCAAAAGGTGATGAACAACGAGCTGGTGGGTAGGTCCCTCTTTCATAAGCCATTTCTGAAAATAAGTTTGGTTCATTGATTGTGATCCAGTATTTTACTCGGTCTCCAAAACTCTTGAAACAAATTTCTGCAAAATGTACGAAATCGTCCCTGCGAGAAAGATGATACTTGTTTAAAGTTTAGTTGATTTTTGTTGAGTAAATTGGGAAAATTAAACATACTGCATTTGAGGGTCGAGCCAAGATCCGTATTTTTGTTCGAGTTCTTGAGGGAAATCTTGATGGTGAATTGTCACAAATGGCTCGATTCCTGTATTTTTTGGCGTTATAATCAATCAAGAATGATGTTTGACTTTTGGCAATGAAAGCAAAAAAGTCAAAATGTATCAAGATTCACCTTTGAGAACAAGATTATCAATGATTTTATTGTAGAACATAATTCCGAGAGGGTTAACTTCACCAAATCGTCCCCCTAAAAGAGTTATAACAAACGTGAGATCGTTTAAAAGATATACGAACATGAAAAATTGAATGATGAAGATAAAAGTTGGAAAGTTACGTGGAAGAATTCTAGCCCATGAAATCGAAAATCGATATGATTTTAAGCCAAGAGAATGCATCATTTCAATGTCTTTCTGTATAAAACCCAAAATTAAATAAGAAAAAGAAACGGTTCTTGATTCATATCAATGAAGGAGCAAGTAAAGATTGATACCAAGAACAGATGGTAGTGATTATCTGCAACATCTCCGTTCTCGCCATTTTCTCCACACCCTAATGACAATGGCGGCGAATTTTAGTAACCTTTGACTTACAAATTAACGACTCGAAGCAACAATCGAAACGACACTAACCTTTGGAATGACAAAATTCATCCCAGTTGCTGATAGATTTGCCATCTTCGAGATACGCTCCTTCAACCTACAAAAAGAGGGCATGTGATTACGGTGTGAGGGTAAAAAACAGCTCAATGAAGTAAAGAAGAAACATGGGAAGATTGAAAGATTACTTGATAAGCAGACGTGGCAGCTCCGAATAGAAACCCGGGTGGAAAATCGGATCTTTTGATTGGGTCTTCTTGTTTGAATTTTAACCCTCCGCCATTAATGGAGGCTTCAAGAATCGAAGAACAAGCAAGAATGACAAAGAAGAGATAAATTGCTAGTGAATTCAAGTCCATGTGTGAAAGCATTATTAGTTTCCTTAAAATTTTAATGATTTGGTGGCGTTCATGAGATTGAACTTAGACCTGGTAGACGCTGAAATAACCTACATAATCCAAATACTGTCTTTGTTCAACAACTTTAACAATAAATAACATCACCCTATGGCCTAGTGGATAAGGCTTTGGACTCTTTCTCTTCCCCCATAAAGAGGTTCCAAGTTCTAATCTCACTCCCTCCATTTCCTTATAGGGAGTGTTAGGTTTCAATCAGGGGATGGCCACTGGCCACCTCTCTACCCCCGTAGATGATTGACCCGGACCACCCTGTTGCCAGGTGTGCGTGGGCCCCGAGGTTGCTTCATCAGGGTCATCCAAAGGATGGATCGGGTGGGGTGGGGTCATCGGTTATCAAAAAAAAAAAAAAAAAAAAAAAAAAAAAAAAAAAAAAAAAAACTTTGACAATAAATGATGTCTCGCATTCAAATATAATATTAAAATAAAATAAAATTAGATTTTTTTTAAACCGACGAATTATATTAAAAAGCAAAAGAATCAAAAAGCCAACAACTAGCAATAGCCTAGAAGAAGGCACAGTACAAAAATACAGACCAAGCTAAGATTACAAGTTTGTGAAAGGGAATACAATTCATTCCTCCCAACTAATCAAGCTTTTAGATCCACGAAATCTGATCCAGTTGTAAACCCAAGATTTCACCAGGTCAATAGTTTTCGCCAGGGAGATGAGAGTAGGTTTGAACAGTCTATCACATCTCAGTTTCCAAAACCACCATATCGTTTCATAGAAAATGTCGATTAGCCTTCTCCGTTTTTTCACGCAACTGCCCCATTTTGATGCAGAATCGACTATGTCTCCAACACTTGTAAAAGTGCCTGTATTAATGTTGCACCAGGAAAGGATTTTCTGCCATACTGAATTAGCGAACGGGCAACTCACTAGAGTATGATCTGTATCATCTTCTCCAAATAGACATTGGTTACATAAAATTGAATCTGTGGCAATACCTCACCTAGCTAGTGCTACTTTTGACGACAAGCCTCCAATGCTAGCTCTCCATATACAACAGGACACTTTAATTGGGATCTCCGGAATCCAATCAATGGATTTATCGGCGCCATTGAGGGGACTGTTCTCAAGTCTATGTCTCATTGCATCCACAAAGTACAAACCATCAGAAGATAATGAACAGTACCATTGGTTCGGTCGATTAGCCATTTGGACAGATCCGAGCAATTGATTAAGGTCTCGCAACTCAGCAGCCTGTTCATGAGACCGAGCATCAGTACCCCAATCCCAAACACCACCATCGAGAAGAACTCTATCTGCAACCATACATCTCTTCCTGGATTTGAGCCTGAAAAGAGTCGGGAATTTATGTTTGAGTGTCGTATCGCCAATCCATCATCCAGAACATCGTGTTGTTTCCATCCCCAATACGTTTCACTATTACATCATCAATGTTGGTGCCAAGGTCTTCAAATTCGCTATATATACCTGCAATTTGATTCCACACTCCCGGGATTGTTTTTTTTGCCAAATAACATGCAGGTTTATTTGATAAATTATGAATTCCTTTAATGGTACGACTCCATAGTGATGGGCTTTCGGCTCTAATTCTCCACCACCATTTTACAATTAAAGCCCTATTGAGAGCTTTCAGTACCGACTCCAAGACCCCTATTCTTCTTATCTCTGATAACCCGGTCCCATGCGACCCAGTGGATTTTCTTTTTCACTTCATAGCTTCCCCATAGAAATTGTCTCCGGATCTTCTCCAAATCATTGATCACCCCAAGGGGTGCAACAAAAAGAGAAAAGTAGTACGTGGGAAGGTTCCCAAGGACCGCTTTTATAAGTGTTAATCTCCCGCCAAAGGAAAGAATTTTTGCTTTCCATAAAGAAAGCTTGGCCTTGAACCGATCGACAACGGGCTGCCAATGTTTTTTAAGGCACATATTGGCTCCCACTAGGACGCCAAGATATGAAAAAGGTAATGAAGCCGGAGAACATCCAAGCGGGGCAGCCCACCGAGCAACCACAGTTGGATCGACCCCAATCCCAAACACTTTCGACTTATGAAAGTTGACTTTGAGACCGGATGTAACATAAAAACATCTAAGAATCCTCGCAAGGTTTTTTATATTCGATTTACACCATTCTCCAATGAAAAGCGCATCATCAACGTAGAAAAGATGAGATATCATGATGTCATCGTGGGGAAGCTTAATACCAAGGAATAAGTCTTTGGTGCAAGCCTCTTTCATCATCGCATTGAGTCCTTCCATCGCCATGATGAACAGAAATGGCAATAGGGGATCCCCTTGCCGAACTCCTCGTTCCATGCTAAACTCTTTGGTTGGTGACCCATTCACAAGAACCGAGGCTCTAGCCGAATGGAGACAACCCGAAATCCACATTCTCCATTTTACTCCATAGCCCATCTGCATCATGATGTTGTCAAGAAAGCCCCAATTCACCGAGTTAAAAGCTTTGTCAAAGTCAACTTTGAACAATAAAAGTTTCTTTTTCCGCTTCTTCGCCCATGAACATAATTCGTTGACCACCAAGGGGCCCTCAAGGATGTTTCGACCTTCAACAAACGCCGTTTGCACCTCGTCAATAGTTTTCCCAATTACTTTCTTTAACCGGTTTGCAGGAGTCTTTGCAATGATCTTGTAAATGCTACCGATCAAGCTGATGGGTCGGTAGTCGGCCAAGATGAGGGGGTCTTTTGATTTCGGTACCAATGTTATAAAGGAGGAGTTGCACCCGGTTTCTAGATGACCCGTTTCTTCAAAATATTTCAATAATCTGAAAATGTCCCCTTTTACTAGTTCCCAGTAGGTTTTCACGAATTTAAATGTAAATCCGTCACGCCCCGGGGCTTTTTCTGCACCACAGTCCTACACAACTTTCTTTATTTCATTAATGGAAAAAGGGGCTTCAAGAGCATTGCGGTCTTCGGAGCTAATCGATCGGAGGTGTGGGCTAGAAAAACTTGGTCGTTTTTTCCATTTTTCATGAAATTTCGCCTGTAAAAATCAAATACCGCCTTTTTTATTGCTTCAGCATTTGTCTTCCATTTGCCATTTATTGTTAAGCCTTGGATCCGATTCTTGTGCTTGTTACTATTAACATATCCGTGAAAGAATTTTGTATTCTCGTCACCATCCACAGTCCATTTGATCCGAGCCCGCTGCTTGATGTCAAGAGAGGCGAGTTTTTCAAACTCAGTGGTCTTTTGAAAACACTTCCTCCTTTATGTGATTTCAGCTTCATTTAGATCTCGAGATTCGGCAATTGTATCGATTTCAAACATCAGTTTCTTCATATCATGCAATTTACTAGTCTCCTTAGAGTGTTCTAACATTCTCCATTTCTTCAATTCGTTCTTGAGGTGTTTCAATTTCGCCAATAGATATCTATCCGGAGTGCCATAGCCTCTAAATTTCAGCCACGCGCTTTTCACGATAATGTCAAAATCCTCACGGCATAAACAGGAATTAAAGAATCGGAACAGGGTTTTTCCAAAATCTGTCACTTTGAATTGTAAGATCACGGGGCAATGGTCCGATAATTCTCTAGGTAAGGCTGTAGAGGAGATTTGGGGGAATACGCCAACCAAATTGTGACTTACAAGAAACCGATCAAGCTTGCTCAGTTTACATTCACGGGAACATAAGTATGTAAAACGGTGCCCACCCATTCTAATGTCATGTAACCCAGCCTCACGGATAAACTGGTTAAAATCACGTGCCGTGGTTTGACAGAATACGAAATTATACCTTTCATCGGGTCTCCTCACGGCGTTGAAATCACCGAAAACTATCCAAGTACCACCTTTACTATTCTTCAGTGCCAACAAATCATCCTATAGTTGTTTCCTTTCAGACGGGGACTGTGGACCATATACATTTACAATGACAGTGATCCCCTGTATGCTTGCCCAATCGCCAATTGTAATTAGATAGTGTCTCTCCTTGATTACCTCTTTTAAGATGAAGACATTGGGGTCCCACATACTAAGAAGACCGCCTGATCTGCCAGAAGAGTGTATCATATTGTAACCAAGATCGCCTCGCCCCCAACATCCTTTCACGTTCAAGTTGCGTGACTCGGTGATTTGTGTTTCTTGAATACCTACAAACGATACTTTTTTTTGCTCCTTTAGCCTCTTAACCCAAGCTACTTTGTAATTCTCCCCCAATCCACGAACATTTAGGCTCAATAAATTCATTGTGGTGTATGATTTTCCCCAATTACACCCAAGGCTTCCCCAAGGATGGGATCCCCCTCCTGAATATCGCACCCTATTTGCCTTCCCACTGCTGCTGTTCTTCTTGCTTCCGTTTCCATTGAATTTGCTTCGGTTGATGTTGAGTTTGAGCTGTGTTCGAAAAAGTTTTTATTGAGGTCAATATTGGGCAGATTCTCGAATTGTTGTGTTCTCCAAGTCGACGTATCAACTCTATGCCTTTTCCCCAAAGATCCGCCGACTTCAAAATTTTGATCAGGTTGGGCTATGACATTACAATTAATCGGGGAAGAAAACGGGCCAAAACACCCGGACTTGACTAATCCATTGAGCGGCCCATTTATCAGTGGGTTTGGATCTTCAACGGTTTGGATCGGGTCTGTCATATCCACATTATCATCAAATTCTACCTCGATCTCCGTGCTTGCAATCATTTTATCGTAGTTTGACGTGGAGTTTCGCACGTCGTTTGAGAATTGATCGCGACTGTTCAGCTGTCGACCTGGACTCTCCGTCTTCTTTCCTGGTGACCGGGGTTCGTTGTTTTCCGGCATGGCAATATCCTCCTCCTCCATATTTACTTCGTCGTCTGAATGGATTTCGCCTTCTTCCTTGTCGTTATTATGATCATCCACCCAGGTATCAGAGATTCCGTCTATGTCATCCTCATCGTCATCAGAGAAACCATGATAATTCTCCTCTTCCTGGATCTCGAATCTAAAAGGGAACTACTCGGCATCGTCGAATTCTGTTATCCCAATCTTGATACTTTGATCACTGAAGGTACAGACCACCTCCTCGTTTATACGACTCCTACTTGCTGTAAGGATCCCAATCTTCACCATGGACAAATCAACCCTATGGTATATATCGTCGAACGGAGCGATAACAATCCGAAATCTACACGCGATCTTTTCGAAATTTTCATTGCTCCACCAGCTTAATGGAAGACCCACCATTCTAAGCCATGCAACTCGTTCGAATCTTTGCTCAACACAATTCCCCCAACACACGTTCTTCATACTTTCCCCCCATCTTTTCTTGTCCTCCAAAAATAATGATGCATCTTTAGAATTTCTGAAGATTAGTAATACCCTCATCCCCCTAGATATTTGATTTCCTTTACGCACTCTTGACTGTCTTGGAGCAATTTTGGAAGATGCCCCAAATGGTTTATCGAGTGTGCTTCTCCTACCAAGGTGGTGTTAGACAACCAACTGAACATCCCACATGCCTTCTCCAGGATTTTTGGGGGTTCTGTGTTTGTTTCCTTTCTTCCAATGGCGGGTTTTACGACTTCTACGAAAGATCGGTGGTCACGAATACCTGTATTGTGTGTGACTGATAGAATCTCCGGCTGTCTTCTTGGGGGGTCAATTGTGTCTGATTTCTGACTCCTATTAAACCTTGCTAGATTCACTAGCAATGATCTCCCGTATAACTTAATACCATTCATCTTCTTCACCAGTTGCTCTTCATTTTATACCCCTTTGAATCGAATAAACATGAAGTTTTGTCCATTCTTACCTCTCTTCGTTCCCATATACACGTCAGTTAATCTCCCGAAGCCTTCAAATTTCTTCCATATTTCTCCTTTCTGTGCCTCATCTGGTACATTGGTGACGAAAAACGTAGTTACTTTGGTGGCTCTATCGATCTCTGGCGGTGCTCTTCTCCTCCGTATCTCCGTCCACTCACGACTCATCGTATTCCTTGAATAAAGTGAGGTGGTATTATCTAGTAAATAAAAATAGATATTAAAACATGTTATTGTGTATAAACAATAAATTGCCAAAAATAAATTTTCATCTACACTGATTTCTTATTATTATTCTACATTGCTTTCTCTTTCCTATATATTTTTCTGCCATTATTGAAGGAAACGAGCTTCAAAGAGTAACTCTTCTGTCAGATCAAGAAGAAAAATACTAAAAGTGAAGGAATGTCATATTTTTGTTGTGTAAGGCAAACATGATGATCAACAAGCTATTGTCGAAATCACGAAAGCTTTATTAAGAGGGTGACAATGGTACAAAATCTAGCTTTTGTTGGAATAACTTATAGTTTTCGATCGTTGCTTGTGGAATGCGCAATTTAATCCCCTTTATTAGGTTCTTTCTTGCCGCTCTTTGCAGGTTCATATTGTTTTTATTTTTAGTCTCACTCAAATCGTGCACACCGATTGTTTGTTAGATTATCACCATGGTTCTTTTAGGTTATCTACATCAAACTTAGAGTTTTACTCGAAGTTTAATAATTTTCGTCTATTTTCATTGAAGGGTTTTCTAGCAAAAAATGAACAAATAATTTCTTATGGTTCACATGCAACCCTAGAAAGATCTATGTTTTCTTCTATGAAGATAATAAACTAAAACTAAAGGCCAACAATTATTTCTAAAGATCAAAACTGAGAAAACCAACCTTTTGAATCTTGTTCTTGAAACTAGCAGCATAAGTGTCCTGCCTCAAATGCAAGTCACATCCAAAGTAATGGAGAAGACAGTCCAGCAGAGTTTTCTTGTTCAAAAGTGGCACAGAAAAAGGGGAGCCAGGAGGTTCCTTTTATAGCCTCCAAGGGTTACAGCTGAAACCCTAGAGGAGCCTCCTTAATGGGCAAGCCTGTTGACCATTTGGACCAAGGCTTCTAAACCCTAATTAGGGTTTTCGCCAACTATGGAGTTCCCTCCATATTGGCGCCAACTTTGGCCCCTGGCTACTGGCTTGCTAGTTATTCAACTATTGAATAAATACAAACCAATCCTTGCACTTTTAATTAATTAATTTAATCACTAAATTAAATCCAATTAATTCTAGATTAAATCTCAATTGATTATTATAGTTTTTAATTAATATATTAACACTTAAATATATTAATAAACCATTTAATTAATTCTATTGATTTATTACACAATTAATAAATCAACCTTTTACTCTATTGAACTCTATCCTAACCTCCAGCTATGAGGGCAACCCAAATGGACTTTGCTTCAATTAACAAGATAAATATAAATGTAAAGTCATGGCTTAGACACCTAATCCAACAGTCTCCCACTTGGATAAGTCTATGACTTTAATTTATCTTCTGATTAATAAACAACCTGCAGCTTCCTAGAAGCTGCTGCCGAACTCTGACCCAGTCAGTTCTGTCCATAGATAAGTGATCATATGATCCTTCGTCCAACAAGATATTTTCAGACACGAGACATGGATTGAGATCAATCTCTGTCCGATACTCTGTTTCCCGATTTCCGATTTTGCTTATGACTTTCGAACTTCTAATTGAACACATCAATTTAGTCCAGGCTGGCCAGCACTTTAGTCAACTTCAAAATCATCGAGCGGCCTACAGATATCTGTTTCCCATCAGGGTCAAGGAACGAATAAGCTTCGACTCATATGATTGTGTCTTGTACTTATCAAATCGTACACAACAATGCGTTTGTAACATTGAGTTACCGATGCGTTTCGCATTATCAATGCACAACCGACTTGTAAATTTCAACTCATATGTCTCCGCTTCAAGATCATACGATATTATCGTCTCAACATTGCTCGTGATGTAATCCATAAAGAAATCTGTTGAGCGCGGGTTTATCCAATACTCAAATCTCTATTTCTAAGTACTCATGAACATTGTAG
Source organism: Cichorium intybus (assembly GCA_023525715.1). Taxonomy (NCBI): domain Eukaryota; kingdom Viridiplantae; phylum Streptophyta; class Magnoliopsida; order Asterales; family Asteraceae; genus Cichorium; species Cichorium intybus. Next base: position 133,854,896 of record CM042012.1, read on the forward strand.
CAGTCTTACTGCAATGTCTAACTCCTTAGACAATCTACAAACCAATTCACGACAGTCTTTGTTCATACTTACTCCCGAAAAGTATGAGCAACTGTGGACTTTTGAATAATCAAATTATTCGGGAAGTGAAACATGCAAAATTGAAACATAAAATTTGACCGGTGGCTACTCTTGCCTAATTACCAAGTCTCCACGAGGTAATCACCAAGTCGGATTTTACATAAAACTATTATCGGTTTCTAGATTCCTTTTAAACTATTTAATTCGTGTTATGTATCTATGTCTACTTGACCTTTCACTCTTTCTATGTATTCAAATGTCATACATTTATATCCTTCCGATGATATTTCAATTTGGTCATACCGTCATTCTCACTAACAACTCCATTCTATGTACTGTGACTTTCCATGGTTCTCGGGATCTTTAGTCCACATGACTTCACCCTAAGACTATTTCGAGGTGTTACAATGTGCCGGTGAGCCACACGCGCTCCATCGGAATGCCAACGAAATTCTTTAACCATTAAGTCCTTATTTTAAAACTCTTTTCAAATTGTTATCAACATTCACCCCAATCATTTTCCAATGATTTCTCATATATGTACAAAATCCATTAAGTATTCCCAGCCAGGTCATATCCTGAATCTGACTCACTATGCTCTAAGCATTAAGTCATCAAGACATGTTCATGACACTTCTGATCGATCCAAGAAACTTGTTGGATTCGATCTAGTCTTATTCCAAACTCTTTTGGAATCCTAGGATTAGTTGCAATCCTTGTGTCACAACTTTCAATAACTATTTCCTTTCGGAGACTCTTTTCCATGCATCTTGAATCTTATCAAGATCATGCTTACTGTGGCCAGGTCTATATTGATGACCACATCTATCTGATAGATGTCTGTGGATTATGCGAGTATGCTGCACCTTCTTTATATGCAAAATCATTACACTTTGCAATGACATGAAATTCTTTTCCTGAGCTATGCATCTTGAGTCTCATCAAGATCATTTTGGCAGAGTTTCGCTCTATCTCATAGATGTTTACAACCACCTGAGTATGCCGTATCTCTATTAAGCCTTTCATAGCGATCCGTATCTTAACACCAAGTCATTACACTTTGTAATGAAAAGAGACGTTTCCTAGAAACATTATATAACACACATATGGAGATAGAGATAACAGCGACACTCCCACTGGCTTTAGCACGGTTATGGACTATTCACAAAATCCAGAGCTTATGGCACATTTTGAGAATCCAAACCTTTTTGACATCTTAATGGATATCTTTCAGCCCTTTCTCAAAATCCAATCCTTTGGCATATTTTGAGAATCTGAATATCCTTTCTTGCGAGATGCCCATGGGGTAATCCCTGGCCCACGTACCTTTATACTGGCATACTCTTTGTGAGTCCCCATTAGTGTGCCGGTGATCCACACGCGCTCCACTAACGACTTACATTATGCAGTATCCTTTCAGATTTCATCTTCTATTGAGAGTGCTTCTCTCGGAGTCAATTACTTGACTCTGAGAATCGTCTCACTCAACCAGATGTTCTGAAGGTACGTTTATGTCCATGTTGATTTGTTTTGATGATTACTCCCACTGGTTTTAAGACCAGTTGTAAAATCAATCAAACTGTCACATAGATTGTATCTCGTCATAAGGTTCTCTTAATTGGCAGCAACCGGGCTCACCAATGCTTCCAAGTAGTCGGATTGTAAATCCGTACCGAATATAGTGTTTCACCACTATTCGGTATGTCACCCCGATCATCATTACTTATGACGGTGATCAATGCTACTGGTCAAGAGAAGACTATGTCAGTATTAAAACAGAAATCCGATTTCTGCTCTAAGCCTAGTGATGACTAAAGGTTCTTTCACTTGGCTAATCCTGAACTCATTCAGGACTGTCCCAACTCCCACTGTTTCCTTAGAACATGAGTTCTTTCTAAAAGAGATCTTTCTCTTCCAGATACAGCGGGATAGCCAGTGAAACGAAATTTCTGATTAGGTTCGTGCTGGTCATGAGGTTCGGACGAACACTACAAGACCCTGGACCTTTAATGTACAAGTGGGACAATCCCAGCTTTACATTTCAGACAGTGTCTGCAAAACCTACTTAGTCGAAGGATGTGGTTGGAATATGGTCTGACTGGTTTAGTATTCAATGTATCGGAAACTAATTGACAATGTATCTCATACATTGAGGATCGAGCTCTTTCGACCAACGCTCCATCATCTTCCCTAAGACACATTATAACTATTAATGTTCTTGGAAGAGAATAACTGTGAAACATTTTCCCAGTTTATGTTGTCACTCAGGTTCTGCGGATCTTGTACTTCCTTTGAAGTCCTTGAACGATTCAAGGTTTCAATTCAATCGCTTATTCCGATAAGCGAAGCCATATTCGTCATACTGATTCACAAATATCGCAGAGTACAACCAATTGTGTTCTATTTGAGGATTCGAGCAATACACAGCAACTGATGTGTTCGTTGCTCCTAATCTGAATCTCTTTTACATCTCTATGTAAACTTATGACTTTGTTAATTCTGTTCAAGACTTGCAATCTTCAGTTGACTCTAAGTCAACTGATTCCAAAATCCTATCATTTGGATCTTTGGGTGATTCATTTCTTGCCACATGTGCTTTATAAAGAACTTAATCATCATCTGACTCTAAGTCAAATGATTCCAAAGTCCTGTCCAACTGGATCTTTGGTTAATTCATTTCTTAACACATTAAGAACTCAATTCATCATGTGACTCTAAGTCAAATGATTCCAAAGTCCTGTCCAACTGGACCTTTGGTTGAATTGATTCTTATAATATTCACTTTAACAATCATAAGGAGCACAATTCCTAAAATCCAAACACTTTGGATGTATCAATGTTCAAGTTATTACTAATTATGCATTCAACACAATCATACAACATTTCAAGGATATTTCAACCAACATGTGTTAAAAGAAAATTGACAATTTTATTAAAACAAAATACTTGAACAATGTACTATATGATAGACAATGTCATACGCATCTAAAAGCTAATAACAATATTTCAATATCTAACTAAACTTCAAAACTGCATGAGCCGGAAATCCAATCCATATGTGCTCATATGCGCCAATGTCCCGTACCCTACTGATTCCCTGCATACAAACCAAAATGTGACTATCACATTATGCATCAAGGAATTATGGAACAGGAGTTTTGAGGTTTTTAGATATACATGAGCTTTCAAAAGATTTTGACTTTGGAGCGTCTTTCAATCTTTCCGCGACTGTATCCGATTCTGTGGATTCCCAGCTTAAGACATATCCAGACGATCTGGATCGTTTCTTGCTGTGTCTTTCCAATGGACTTAATCCAGAAGTAGCTGAACCATTGGAGCTATGCCTGTCCAAGAGTGACTCGTATAAAGTCAACAGTGGACGCATTTCCATTAAGGTCTTTTTCGGGTCTTCCTTTCTATACGTCTGAATGAACAGATCGTACTTACTAGTCAGTGAAGCGAGTAGAGTGTTAACACTCGACTCATGACTCATGGAATAACCAAGTTTGTACAATTCGCCTATGTACGCTTCAATCTGAAGAACATGCGAATTGATGCTACTTCCTTCTTTTAACTTACACTCTGCAAGTCTTTTGAAGATCCTAGCTCGTTCCTCTTCAACCGGTTTTTGGAACTTTTCCTCAACCGATTGCATTAACTCATATGGCCCCAAGGATTCAAAATCCTTACGGAACTCGGGGTCAATGGTCAGTAGCATGAGGTCACGAATCTTTTCGGATTCATCAACTAAGAAGTTTTGCTTATCATAAGAACTCTTTATGATAACCTGTTCCGGTGGAACCGTCATCGGATACTCGATGAGATGAAGCTTGCCAGCAATGATGAGAACCCGTCTCCAATTGCGAAGCCATTCCTTACAGTTAAGGCCAGTCAGCCTTTCCATATTTAGCAGGTGCTATCTGATGCTCTCAGAAATGGGTGAAGGAGGAGAGGGAGGAGAATAAACACTTGATTCAGACATCTACAATAACCAGAATTTTATTAGTTTAATTAATCCTTTTAAATAATTACCCAATATATTATTTATTAAGGCTAGGACCCAAAATGCCCCAACTATGGTGTGAAGAGGGATGCTGTAATCACAACATAATGGTCATTAAGGTAGATAATACACTTATCAATTTCATCTTATGAAATTCCTAGATCTGTTGAGACACATTGAACTGTTCAATGGCATGTTTAGTCTCGGATGTGCCCCACTGTTTGTGACTGGGATGCCGAGGATCACAAATCGGGTGTGAATAACCATGCAAATTCGCTTGGTACTCTTGAAGTCAATTGTCATCTCTAATTAACATGTCGGTTAACCATACATGCTCCGTTAATAATGACAAAATCGAGAAACCCATTGCAAGTCTTTGCGGACCCCGGTTGGCGTGCCGGTAAACCACACACGCTCCACCAACGTTCCACAAAGTGCAATGTGCAATTCCATGGATTAGCACCAATTCACATTTTTAACCTAAAGTAACTAGATTGAGATTTGTTTGAGGTTCTAGTACTTTCAATTACAGCATTATACTTTTAAGAGGCTTATCGGTTCTATCAAACCCGTTCGGCTAACGACACTCGACTGACCAGGAGAGTGGTGGGTAAGAGTAGATACCCATTATGTTGGATTAGGTGTCTAAGCCATGACTAATAATTAGTATTTATCTAATTAATAGTAGCATAGTCCATTTGGGTTGCCCTCATAGTTGGAGGATTGACAGAAAGTCCGGTAGAGAGAAAGATTGATTTATTATGTGATTAATAAATCAATAGAAATTAAATAAATAGTTTATTAATATATTTAAGTGATAATATATTAATTAGAAACTATAATAATTAATTAGAATTTTTTCTGGAATTAATTTGGCAGTTAAATTGATTAATTAAGGTGTAGGGACTAAAACTGTAATTATTCAATAGTTGAGTAAGTGACAGTTGAGTGAGTGAGAGTGGTGGTCGAAATTATATATGGAAATATATTTATTTTCGATTTTGATAATGAGGATAAAAGGGTTTGAATTATTAAGATAAAGGCTTATCTTAATTTGAATTCAAAAAGGTTTATCTTTAAGGTTTATCTGATCACCATTCGGAGCCTATAAATAGGGAGGCTCACCCTAACCCTAAAGCCACGATTTTGAAGCTCTCTAAGAAGGTATTTTCGGCCAACAACTCCAAGCTAGGGTGTGACTACATTTGAGGCAAGAGGTTTCTGTTGCTTTGCTTCCAAGCTTCACTAAAGGTTGGTTTTTCTTGATCTTTCTTTTAGTTTAATTCTTTTTGGGCCTTTTAGGAATTGTTATATGTTTAACTAGAAGAAAAACTTAGATCTATATAGGTTGCATGTGAACTTAGGATTTTTAGTTCATAGTTGCAGAAAACCTTTCAGTGGTATCAGAGCTATTTGGTTGTTTTTCTTGTTAAATTGCTATAACTGCTTTCCTGAAAATTAGGGTTTAATTGTTTATAAACCCTAATGTGGCAAATTTCGAAATTTAGGGTTTGTTTTAGAAACCCTAGCCCCTCCCCTATGATTTGGCGATTTTTTGTGGATTAGGTTAGAAGGTATTCTATTTTTGGTAACTTTAAATTGTTTAAAAGATAAACCTTAAAACCCTTTATCCTAAAAAATCGAAATTTAAGGGATTAGGATAGGTTTTAATTAATTTGATTAATTTGATAAAAACCTATCTACTTTTGAATTAATTTAATTAATTGGTAATTAAAAGATAATTCAAGGATTTAATTTAATTTAAAATTTAATTGCTTTAAATTGGCGAAAATTAAATAGATAAATCCTAAAATATTTTAAAATGTTTAAAATATCAAATTTAATTAATTTAATTAATTGGTTAATTAAAAGATAATTAAAATCGATTTTAAGGTTTAATTTAATTTGAAATTTAATAGTTTAAATTGACAATAAATTAAAAGATAAACCAGAAACAATTTTTTAAATGGTTTAAAAAATTACATCTTATATATATTATAATTAGGGAGTTATTATTATATGTATAAGATTAAAAATGGTTAGTCAAATCAATAGTAGGCCTCATTCACGAAGCTGATCTATAAAGTGGGTATAAGGAGACTGCCTATAAAATGGCGGTCTAATGGGTGAACACTCTCGCCCACCGCTCGCCTGATCAGTGGAGGGTCGTTAGCCGAACGGGTTTGATAGGACCGCCTAATCTCATTAAAAGTATAATGATATTATTCAAAGTACTAGAACCTTTTAAATAAAACCCCAAATCTAGCTACTTTAGGAAAAATGTGAATTGGTGCTAATCCATGAAATTGCACATTGCACTTTATGAAACATTGGTGGAGCGTGTGTGGTTTACCGACACGCCAATAGGGGTTCATAAAGAGTTGCAATGGGTTTCCCGAGTATTATCATTGTTGATGGAGCGTGTGTGGTTTACCGGCACATCAATTAGAGATGATAATCAACCCGAGAGTACCAAGCTAATTTGCATGGTTATTCACATCCAGTTTGTGATCCTCGGCATCCCAGTCACAAACAGTGGAGCACATCCGAGATTAAACATGCCATTGAAAAGTTTAATGAATCTCAACAGATCTAGGAATTTCATAAGATGAAATTGATAAGTGTTTATCTACCTTAATGACCATTATGTTGTGATTACGACATCCCTCTTCACACCATAGTTGGGGTATTTTGGATCCTAGCCTTATTAAATAACATATTGGGTAATTATTTAAAAAGGACAAATTAAGCTAATAAATTCTATTTTCTTTTATAGATGTCAAGTGTCAATTCTCCTCCGTCTCCTCCTTCACCCATTTCTGAAAGCATCAGAATGCACCTGCTTAATATGGAAAGGCTGACTGGCCTCAACTGTAAAGAATGGCTTCGCAATTGGAGACTGGGTCTCGGCATTGCTGGCAAGCTACATCTCACCGAGTATCCGATCCCAGTTCCACCGGAACAAGTCATCATAAAAGGTCCTTATGATGAATCCGAAGAGATTCGTGACCTCATGCTATCAACCATTGACCCCGAGTTCCGCAAGGATTTTGAATCCTTGGGGCCATATGAGTTGATGCAACTGGTGGAGGAAAGGTTCCAAAAACCAGTTGAAGAGGAACGAGTTGGAATCCTCGGAAGACTTGCAGAGTGCAAGCTAAAGGGAGGAAGTATCATCAATTCGCATGTTCTTCAGATTGAAGGGTACATAGGCGAGTTATATAAACTTGGTCATCCCATGAGTCAGGAGGAGAGTGTTAAATCTTGCTCGCTTCGCTGACAAATGAGTACGATCTGTTCATTCAGACGTATACGAGTCACTCTTGGACAGGCATAGCTCCAATGGCTCAGCTACTTCTGGATTAAGTCCAGTAAAGAGACGTAACAAGAAACGGTCAAGATCGACTGGACATGTCTCAAACTGGGAATCCGCTAAATCGGATACAGTCACGGAAAGATTGGAAGACGCTCCAACTCTTTTGAAAGCTCAGGTATATCTAAAAACCTCAAAACTCCTGTTCCAAGATTTCTTGATACATAATGTGACAGTCGCATTTTGGTTTGTATGCAGGGAATCAAGAAGGCACGGGACTCTGGTGCATAGGAGCACATATGGATTGGATCTCCAGCTCGTGCAGTTTTGAAGTTTAGATAGATATTAAATATTGTTATTAGTCTTTAGATACATTTTTGACATTGTCTATTACATTGTTCAAGGATTTTATTTTTAATAAAATTGTCATATTTTCTTTTAACACCTGTTGTCTAAAATTATCCTTGAAATGTTATATGAATGTGTTGAATGTATGATTAGTAATAACTTGAATGTTGATGCATCCAAAGTGTTTGGATTCAAGAATTGTGTCATTTATGATTGTTAATACAAAAGTTATAAGAATCAATTCAACCATAGGTCCAGTTGGACAGGACCTTGGAATCATTTGACTTAGAGTCACTTGATGAATTGATTTCTTAATGTGTCAAGAAATGAATCAACCAAAGGTCTAGTTGGACAGGACTTTGGAATCATCTGACTTGGAGTCAGATGATGATTAAGTTCTTTATAAAGCACATGTGGCAAGAAATGAATCACCCAAAGATCCAGAGGATAGGATTTTGGAATCAGTTGACTTAGAGTCAACTGAAGATTGCAAGTCTTGAACAAAGTCATAAGTTTACATAGATATGTAAAGGACATTGAGATTAAGAGCAACGGACACACCTGTTGTTGTGTATTGCTAGAATCTTGATATAGAACATAATTGTTTGTACTTCACGATATTCATCATTCGGTATGACGAATATGACATTGCTAATCGGGATAAGCAATTGAATTGAAACCTCGAACAGTTCAAGGACTTCGAAGGAAGTACAAGTTCCACAGAACCTGAGCGATAACATAAACTGAGGAAAAGGCTTCACAGTTCATTCTCTTCCAAGAATATTAATGGTTATAATGTGTCTTAGGGAAGATAATGGAGCATTGGTCGAAACAGTTCGATCCTCGGTGTATGAGATACATTGCCAATTAGTTTCCAATAAGATGAACACTATACCAGTCAGTCCATATAAACCATACTCCGACCACATCCTAGACTAAGTAGGTCTTGCAGACACTGCCTGAAATGTAAAGCTGGGATTATCCCACTTGTACATAGAAAGTCCAGGGTCTTGTAGTGTTCATCTGAGCCTCATGACCAGCTGAACTTGATCAGCATTGTCGTCTCATTAGCTATCCCACTGTAACTAAAGAGCTCTTTTAGAAAGAACTCATGGTCCAAGGAAACAGTGGGAGTTGGGACAGTCCTAAATGAGTTTAGGATTAGCAATGAAAGAACCTTTTTAGTCATCACTAGGCTTGGAGCAGAAATCAGATTTCTGCTTTACAACTGACATAATCTCCTCTTGACCAGTAGTATTGATCACCATCATAAGTAGTTGTGATCAGGGTAACATACCGATTGGTGGTAAAACACTGCAGTTGGTACGGATTTGCAATCCGACTACTTGGAAGCATTGGTGAGCCCGGCTGCTGCCAAATAAGAGGACCTTAGGGCGAGACACGGACTGTGTGAAAATTTGATTGATTTTACACCTGGTTTAAAAACCAGTGGGAGTAACTGAATCATCAAAAGAAAGCAACATGGACATATACATACCTTCAGAGCATCTAGTTGAGTCGATACTCAGAGTCAAGCAATTGATTCCGAGTAAAGCACTCTCAATAGAAGATGAAATCCGAGAGGATTCTCCATGGCATAGTGTGAGTCGTTAGTGGAGCATGTGTGGTTTACCGGCACACTAAAAGGGACACACATAGAGTATGCCATTACAAAAGGTACATGGCCCCGGGTTTCGTCCCACGGGCATCTCGCAAGAAAGGATATTCAGATTCTCAAAATATGCCAAAGGATTGGATTTTGAGAAAGGGCTGAAAGATTTCCATTAAAATGTCAGAAAGGTTTAGATTCTCAAAATGTGCCATAAGTCCTGGATTTTGTGAATAGCCTATAACCGTGTCAAAGCTAGTGGGAGTCGCCGTTATCCACTATCCCCACATGTGGGATAAATAATGGTTCTAGGAAACGTCTCTTTTCATTACGAAGTGTAATGACTTGTGTTAAGAGACGGATCGCTATGAAAGCCTTAACAGAAATACGGCATACTCAGGTGGTTATAAACGTCTATGAGATAGATCCAGATTCTGCCAAGATAATCTTGATGAGATTCAAGATGCATAGACTTGGGAAAGGTTTTTCCTTGTCATTGCAAAGTGTGATGACTTGGCATGAAAGAAATAAAGAAGGTGCAACATACTCATGTAATTCACAGTCATCTATTGGAAAGATGAAATCACCAGCATAGACTTAGCCATTGTAAGCATGATCTTGATAAGATTCAAGATGCACGAGAAAAGTCTTCGAAAGGAAAATAGTTTTTCGAAAATCATGACACAAAGGATTATAAATAATCCTTGGATTCCGAAAGGGTTTGGAATAGGATTAGATCGGGTTCCACAAGTTTTGGATCGATCATAAAGTCATGAACATGTCCTGATAACTTAATGCTTAGGGCATAGTAAGTTGGATTCAGGACATTGCCTGGCTAGGTATACTGGATGGATTGTTTTCAAGTGAGAATTCATTAGGAAATGATTGGGGTGATAGTGTTAATTTGAAAGTTTTTCAAATGGGTAATGTCAGGACATGATGTTGAAGGACATGATGGTTAAAGAATCTCGATGGTATTCTGATGGAGCGCGTGTGGTTCACCGGCACATCATAGCACCTCGAAATAGTCTTAGGGTGCAGTCAAGTAGACTAAAGACCCCAAAACCATAGGAAGTCACCGTACACATTACTAGAATGGAGTTAGGAGAGAAATTAACAGGATAACATATTGAGATGTTATCGGATGAGCATCCGATTGGATCATCTGCAATAAAGTGTACAAGTATAAGATACTTTGGATACATAGAAATAGTGTAAGGTTCATAAAGACATAGATGTAAAATTAGAATTGAAAGTTTAAAAGAAATTTTTGAAACCGATAATAGTTTATGACAAGACCAGACTTGGTGATTACCTTGTGGAGACTTGGTAATAAGCAAGAGTAGCTGCCAGTCAGATCTTTATGTTTCGCTTTCGCATGTTTTACTTCCCGAATAATTTAATTATTCAGAAAGGTCCACAGTCGCTCATACTTTGGGAAGTAAGTATTGAATCAAGACTGTCGTGAATTGATTTGTAGACTGTCTAAGGAGTTAGGCATAGCAATAGGATTGCTACAACATTCATGAGTACTTAGAAATAGAGATTTGAGTATTGGATAAACCCACGCTCAATAGATTGCTTCATGGATTATATCACAAGCAATATTGAGACGATAATATCCTATGATCTTCAAGTAGAGAGATATGAGTTATAATTTACAAGGCAGTTGTTCATTGATAATACGAAAACGCATCGGTAACTCGATGTTATAAAACGTGTTGTTGTGAATGATTTGACTGGTAAAAGATATAAGCATATGAGTCGAAGCTTATTCGTTCCTTGACCCTGATGGGAAACAGATATCTGTAGGCCTCTCGATGATTTTGAAGTTGACTAAAGTGCTGGCCAGCCTGGACTAAATTGATGTGTTCAATTAGAAGTTCTAAAGTCATAAGCAGAATCGGAAATCGGGAAACAGAGTATCGGACCGAGATTGATCTCAATCCATGTCTCGTGTCTGAAAATATCTTGTTGGACGAAGGATCATATGATCACTTATCATTGGACAGAACTGACTAGGTCAGAGTTCGGCAGCGGTTTCTAGGAAGCTACAGTTGCTAATTAATTAGAGGTTAAATTGGTAATTTTAGTCATAGACTTATCCAAGTGGGAGACTGTTGGATTAGGTGTCTAAGCCATGACTAATAATTAGTATTTATCTAATTAATAGTAGCATAGTCCATTTGGGTTGCCCTCATAGTTGGAGGATTGACAGAAAGTCCGGTAGAGAGAAAGATTGATTTATTATGTGATTAATAAATCAATAGAAATTAAATAAATAGTTTATTAATATATTTAAGTGATAATATATTAATTAGAAACTATAATAATTAATTAGAATTTTTTCTGGAATTAATTGGAATTAATTTGGCAGTTAAATTGATTAATTAAGGTGCAGGGACTAAAACTGTAATTATTCAATAGTTGAGTAAGTGACAGTTGAGTGAGTGAGAGTGGTGGTCGAAATTATATATGGAAATATATTTATTTTCGATTTTGATAATGAGGATAAAAGGGTTTGAATTATTAAGATAAAGGCTTATCTTAATTTGAATTCAAAAAGGTTTATCTTTAAGGTTTATCTGATCACCATTCGGAGCCTATAAATAGGGAGGCTCACCCTAACCCTAAAGCCACGATTTTGAAGCTCTCTAAGAAGGTATTTTCGGCCAACAACTCCAAGCTAGGGTGTGACTACATTTGAGGCAAGAGGTTTCTGTTGCTTTGCTTCCAAGATTCACTAAAGGTTGGTTTTTCTTGATCTTTCTTTTAGTTTAATTCTTTTTGGGCCTTTTAGGAATTGTTATATGTTTAACTAGAAGAAAAACTTAGATCTATATAGGTTGCATGTGAACTTAGGATTTTTAGTTCATAGTTGCAGAAAACCTTTCACATTAGACCGCCATTTTATAGGCAGTCGCCTTATACCCTCTTTATAGGACAGTTTTGTGAATGAGTCCTACTTGCGGTAAGACTAACCAATTTTTTTATATATAAATAATTAACTTTTAATCATAAATATATAAGATATATATTTTAATCTCATTAAAATATTTTAGAATTAATTTTCTAATAATTTTCGCAAATTTATTTCTATTTTTCGAAAATTTAATTAATTCTTTAAGTGATTTAATTAGTCTTTTAATTAAACAATTTAATTAAACTAATTAAATCAAGAATGGGGGACCACAAAATTAATCAAATTAATTTCCTATCCTTATTCCCTAATTCGAAAATTGCATACCAAGAATAAAGGGTTCCAGTTATTTAATTATCCAATAATTACCAAAACAACAACCAACTATTTAAGGCAGCAAATCAAGCAATTAAGGGAGGAATAAAGAGGGTGGCGGCTAGGGTTAGGAAACCCTAGCCTAGGCCATGAAATTAAGACCATTCCAAGAGGGTTTTTCGCAAAAACACTCAAGGCAATAATCATACAAGCAGTTTATATCAATTTCACAAGAAAACAGCCTAAACTATGATACCACTGAAGGGTTTTCTAGCAAACAATAAACAAATAATTTCTTATGGTTCACATGCAACCCTAGAAAGATCTATGTTTTTTTCTATGAAGATAATAAACTAAAACTAAAGGCCAACAATTATTTCTAAAGATCAAAACTGAGAAAACCAACCTTTTGAATCTTGTTCTTGAAGCTAGCAGCACAAGTGTCCTGCCTCAAATGCAAGTCACACCCAAAGCAATGGAGAAGACAGTCCAGCAGAGTTTTCTTGTTGAAAAGTGGCGTAGAAAAAGGGGAGTCAGGAGGTTCCTTTTATATCCTCCAAGGGTTACAGCTGAAACCCTAGAGGAGCCTCCTTAATGGGCAAGCCTGTTGACCATTTGGACCAAGGCTTCTAAACCCTAATTAGGGGTTTCGCCAACTATGGAGTTCCCTCCATATTGGCGCCAACTTTGGCCCCTGGCTACTGGCTTGCCAGTTATTCAACTATTGAATAAATACAAACCAGTCCCTGCACTTTTAATTAATTAATTTAATCACTAAATTAAATCCAATTAATTCTAGATTAAATCTCAATTAATTATTATAGTTTTTAATTAATATATTAACACTTAAATATATTAATAAACCATTTAATTAATTCTATTGATTTATTACACAATTAATAAATCAACCTTTTACTCTACTGAACTCTATCCTAACCTCCAGCTATGAGGGCAACCCAAATGGACTTTGCTTCAATTAACAAGATAAATATAAATGTAAAGTCATGGCTTAGACACCTAATCCAACATTCATGACATCATATATAAGGACTCCGAAAGGAACATAGACTTGTCTGTTCATCGGGTTTCATTGTTATACAAATAGTGAAATGGGAAATAAGGGGATTTCTCGTATGATATCTCATATCAAGAGGGTACACGTTCCTAGTGATGAACGTAAAAGTATGTTGCAGGAGGTCATTGCTACAGTTAAAGAATTATGTGTAGCAATGGAGGAGATATTGAAGGTGTTTGGTCAATGGAAATGCTAAAAGTGTATGAGTATACATGCAATGAGTCGTACTTGTCATCTTCCGAATGGTCTTATCTGTTTTACTGGTGGGGTAGGGGACATGGATGGACACATTTTGGCATTTTAAGGTCGTCTTCCAAGGAGCATGTGATAGATGTATATGGGGAGTTAGTATTGGATGTTTAGTGTCTGGATCATGTCTTTAAGCACATATCGCTACCGAGAAAAGTATCCCTCATAGTCGTCATTTGGCATTTTCTTGGGAGTTGAAAATAGTTCTTTACATGTTAGTTACTAAGCTAGGGATTTTGAAGCATAGGTTAGGTTGTCGATTTCATCCTTATTGCACTTTGTAGGTGCTCAGAACCAAGAATAGGAAGGAAAGTAGCTTGGGGAATATCATTATATGCAACATTGATTGATCCTAAATTCACTAGATACATAAGGGAGAGAGGATGGTATATTTAAAAATATGTTAGACAATTATGGATTAGGGTCTCTAGGTCAATAAAAAGACAACATTTAAGAGGAAAGAACAATGGCCAACACCAACATCAACTAGTGTCTTGATAAGGTTGCAAATAGGCATTTAATAGTAGTAATGTAAGTCTTATGTTCCTCCAATATTGCTCCATATGACAATGATACCATGAAGGATTTTGAGGCTAAACATTTGTGTAAAACGCCTCTACATATATCGAGTACTATATTTTTAGCCTCCCTTTGTAGACAAGATTAATAATGTCGTTGGTAGTGTTAAAACATTTCCTAAAGGATTCATGTTAGAGAGACGGCTTGAGGGACAACACATTATGTATGTGTTATGTGAAAAGGGTTCTACTATAGTGATAGTTCTCTTGTGTGTAATCATTATAATGGCTAATCTTTGGTTAAAGGGCGATGCTCGTCGGGTTTGGGAGATGTTATTGCATTTACACCTCTTACGTTGCTCCCAACGCCCAACAACAGGATACGTCCTATTACAATGTGTTAGACCCCTCCTTTTTGGCTTCTTTTTAATGGATATGATACAGTTTAAAAAGAAGATTTTGTAAATAAGAGTCGCAGAAATATGGTCCAAAGACCCTCGCAAGGGAGATTATATTCCTAAAAAGATGTTTGAATCCAAGTCTCAATCTTTTAAACAAATTTTCAATACAACCATTTGTCTTAAAGAAATTTCAATAGCAAATGGTTGGTCTTGAAAGGTATACATCATAAAGTCCTTAGTTTGTTAAGTACAATGAGGGAGTTAAAATGCATCAAAACAAAAGCTTAAATCAACCAAATACATCCAATGGCTTTAAATTACAAGTTTTCTAGTTTTTCAAGTCATATATATATATATATATATATATATATATATATATATATATATATATATATATATATATATATATATATATATATATATATATATATATATATATATATATATATATATATATATATCCAAAAGTCACTTCTAAGTCTTCCATAATCCTTCACTCATTCCCTAACATAAGCTTCTTTACCTCTAGACATCTTATGATAGTTAGTGGTCGCCTAAATGAGGCTTAGAAACTAAAACTTGATGCTAGAACTCATTAATTCATCATCTAATCACTAGATTCCACTTGAAATCGCCATAGCACTCCTTCTCTCAAAATAATGTTCACCACTCAAATAGAAAGGCAACTAACTAGTGAGCCTTTCTATGTTTGTGAATTGACAACATAAAACCTCCTACTTAAGCTTATTACACTTTGGCCCTAAATGGAACTTCTAGAAGTTACCAAGGTTTCATTTTTCACAAATAAGTCCCCTAGGAGCTTTATTTAGTTTCTAACTCAAAAATAGGTTAAAGGTGGTCAAATTGTCACTTTTAGTCCATATATTCATTTATGTTCCAAAAGGATATCAAAACCCATTTTTAACTTACAAAGTAGTAACTAATATTTAATTAATTATTATTAACATTATTAGTCCCTAAATTATCCATTTTACCCCATATACTAAATTTCTAAAATTTGGAAAACGTAGTCATCATCTCAAATTTTATCCAAATGGTTTCAAATTCTTGTTTTAACTTATGAATCACATCTAAATGAATTTATTATTTTATTTTAAACTTCTTTATTTATTCAAAAAAAATAATAGAATTTTTATTTAAATTATTTGAATTTATTTAATTTCTTTTCCCAAAATTTTATTTTCCCACCAAAAAAAGGCCAAAATAACTAGGCCCAAATGGAGGATGTTACAATTATCCACCCTAAAGAATGATTCCATCACCGGAATCATGAAGAGGAATAAAGGTTATAACTTTACTAACTAATAGTCTACTTAGGCTCTTCACATTCTTAATCCTTATTACTTCTTAGTGATAAAAGTTAGATAATGAGGTTAATCCTTTTCTCCATTTACCAATTAATTGCAATTTAGGTTTCTAATTCGTCCTACAAGGCATCCTATCCAATACATGTTTCAACTAAGTTACCAATTATGACATACATATGTAAGGCTAGTTATACACGTAACATTGTCATAAGTAAACTTTGTATCAAAATTTAAATTATATCATAGGAAGTATTTTCTAATAATTTAAGTCATTGGGTTTTTAGAAGGTAAGCATATAGATATTACATTTATAAATACTAATGGTATTGACTATTTAATCTCAGACAACCTTATGTTCATATATTTTGGTCCAAATGTCGACTTTTCTACAAGTCAAAATTTTATTAAAAAGTTAGTGTTTATTGTCTTTCATTAGTTTTAGGATGCCTTATGTTTGAGCAAATCATATCTTAATATAAAAATTTTATTTCAGGCTTCATTAATTTCATCCAAAATTATCTCTAATATGTATGAAATTTATAAACAATTACTATAAGTGAAAAATCAACCCTTTTGTCTTAATACCAATTAAACTTATGTTTTCCAAAGATTATTTTTTTATCTTTTGTGACACTCCTTCTAATTATTTATTATATGTTTTCCAAATATACTTATTTTTTTATCTTTTGTGACACTCATTCTAATTATTTATTATATTCCATTGATTTGACGTTAATAGGGGATGCAATAAATAATGAGAGAGTACAAATAGTAACACCCTAAATAAACCATCATTCCTACAAATGATGTCACACACCTACGTTATTTAAAAAGGTATACATATACCACTCATTCTTATAATTATTTTTATTATAAACAAGTCCAAAGATTTCATGTTTTACGAAATATTCAAACCAAAGATTTGGTGTTTCTTAAATAATCCTAAAATAGCATATCATGAATTATTTGGTTGACAATTATTTGTCTATAAAGAAAAGTAAACAAGATATGTCGTATCAAATAGGATATAAGATTGTGACACATATCATAGTTACGAGAGAGATAAGAAATTTATGTGGTACAAACGTTACAAAACAAGGTTCCATCTAATCACGGTTATCCATATAAAGAAATGCCCATAAAAATAAAATGAAAATAATAATAATAATAATAAATAATGCACATATAGTTTTTGAAAAAAATAAAATAAATGCTTTAATTTTTTTTATATTTAAGAGGATGGGAGTGAATATATTTTCATCTTTCCATATTTGTATCAACATCAATATCACATTGGTTTTTGTCTCCCCTGCTACTCCATCCCTAACACAAGTACCGATCATATTTCTATCTCTTTCCAATCTAACATTTTTAAACTAAACAAACAAAAGTACATCAAACAAATACTAAAATTTAAAAATAATAAAAAAACATAACATTTTATTAATTTAAAAAGTTTGATAGATAAATTAAAGAAAAACATTAAAAATGGTGATTAAAAAAACAAAACTAACTAGTCGTCGAGATTAGGCATGTAGGTGTTTGCGACATGCTTTGTGTGGTCTGATCGAAGGATGCTATGGATTTCTTTAAAATTTTATTCTTGAAGAGAAATTATGTTTACTTCTTGATCGGTTGGAGAGTCGATTTCGTGATAAGGACATATCGTGTCATCTTCGTCTTTTAGAATCATGTTATGCAATATAATGTAAGTGTACATTATATTTCTAATGTTGTCATTAGTCATTGCTCGTGCTAGGTTTCGATGTATGCACTAACGAGTTTTCAAAACACCGAAGGCTCGTTTCATGTCCTTCATTGTTGCTTCTTGTGCTATTTTGAACCATTGTTATTTTTTCTTTTTTTGTATACGCAAATGCTTTCACAAAAGTAGCATAATTTGATATATTTTTTCTGCGAGTTAATACACATGCTTGTATTCTACATTGTTAACTTCAAACACATTTTGTTGCAATTTCAAGTACTACATCGTTAGATAAATGGCAACGGACGTTTAGATCATTGATGAAACTAGCAACCCCAAAGAATGCATGTCAAATCTATAAATCTACAAAAGCTACCGCCCTAAAGAATGATGGCCGGGTACTTCTAATCACCTTTCATGAATTGAATTCTCCATGAAGTCGGACAATTCCTCCAAGACCATTGTGTGCAATCAATGATCCCTAACATTCCCCGAAATTAATGTGTTGGATTCATGTGCGGCATTCAAAAGTTGTATGTCACTTTTGCCGGTTAATGTAAATATATATGTCTATATAATTAAATAATATATGCAAAAAAAATTACAGAATTTTATCCGAAACTCTTTTGGACATTCAAAAGTAATCATCTACCACATCAGGAACTGTTTGGTATGCAAGTTGAGGTAACACAACATTTGGTAATGAATTGAAAGACCTTTTGCCTCTAGCATAACATCACAATTCAAAATACGGAATTTCTATTTCCATGTCATCAACTCTTCATACGAATAGTTCTTTTCACACCCAAAACCTTATTTTGACTAAAAAATCGCTATATACCGGATTCTGAGTAGAATAATCTTGCACGAGCCAGTATGTGTAGCTTCACGATCTATGGTAACAAAATTTCTCGTTTAAATATTGGTATCTTCATAACAAACCGACACACTTGGAGAAATTGTTTACAAAAATTGTGTGTCATGCTCATACATATTACTTGAATATATAGAATCTTCGTCTAAACTTGATGAAGGATAAATAACGTGGAATCTGGACTAGAAGATGAATTTATTTCCTAAGAAAATATGTATTAAGAAGGTTGAAATTTATAAAAAAGGGTGTGTTTTGTGTTTAAATATGTTGTTAGTATTTAAAGGTAAATAATTTTTTAGAAAAAACTGAAAAATTGGTCCTGTGGTTTGGGTCCAAAAAGTTTCCCACTTGCATGGGAGGTCCAAAATCAGGAATTTCCTGTGATTTTGTTCCCTTGATTTAAAAAGACTAAAGGCACCCTTTTGATTTCTTTTTTCATTTTTAATATCTATTTTAGTATTTATTTTAATTAAAAAAAGAAACTACCCACCCACCCCTCCCCACTTCTCTCTCTCCCAAACAATTTCTCTGTGCTCTTCCAATCAATCAATTCATCCTCATGAGGAATTATCAACCGAATTTTGATCGGCTTCCCTCCAGTCACCTACTTCGTCATCATCTCCGTCGTTTTCAGCACATGGTTTAGAGTCTGTAATTGCAATTCTTCCTTTTCAAACATATATAAGTAAATCCCAAAAAACCCACATATGTGTAAATGATTTTGTTCACTCAAACCCAAAAAAATAATTCAAACCTACAAATGAGATCCAAAAATCAAATACATTCAAACCTATATTACAGATCGATGGTTACAAGCCAACGATTTCACCGGTGTCATCCCGGATTTCACCGGTGCCATCCCTTCCTAACTCGTCAAACTCTTTGAATCTTTTAGTAGCGTCGTTGAGTTCAGAGAGCCGGAATATTTGATCTAGACCAAGATCTTGATGTTGTTGAGGCTTCAGGTTGCAGATTTCCTAACAAGAACTGTTTTGACAAAGGGAACATAAATTGCAGACTCGATCAGCATTTTGTGTACATGAACGTGATGGGAAGTAGCCATTTGAGCAGTTGAATCCACATGTAGAACAGATGTTGAGATCTTTTCGAACACTTAAGCTCGTTAGGTTCTGTTAGTGTATCACACATTGGTGCGACACGGTGTTATAAGTGTGTATATATGTTGGAGTCTCCCCTCTCTCCACAATGGCTCTTTTGGAGAGACACTATTGGGCTCCACATATATTTACATGGTATCAGAGCCAGTGTTCCACAAAGTTAAGCGCCGATTTCCAATGAAACGAATAAAGTTCTAACGCGCGTTCACCAATTCCTTCCCCTTTCTTCCTTTCTGATCATCCGCAACCCTCTATCGTAGCCGGAGTTCACCATCGCCGTCGTCGGCGACAGCGAGAAATCACGAACCACCAAAGCCACTGCCTGGATCCCTCTTTTTTCTAGAAATCTCGAACCACTAAAGCCATTGACGACTTCAGTTTCTTCCCTACGCCCTCGATTTTGGGTTTTTGATCTTGTGTATGCATCTTTGTGTTAAGAGAGAGAGAGAGAGAGAGAGAGAGAGAGAGAGAGAGAGAGGGGGGGGGGGAGGGGGAGAGAAGTATTAAAAGAATTTAAAAAAATGGAAATATTTATTAAGAAAATAGAAAAAGTAACTAAAAGGGTATTTTAGTTTTTTCAAATCAGCCAGGGACCAAAATCACGGGAAATTCCTGATTTTGGACCTCTCATGCAAGTTGGAAAGTTTTTGGACCCAAACCACAGTTTTTTGACAACCCACGGTTCAAAAATTCTAGTGGCATCCACAAGCGTCACCGGCATGTAATTAATTGGTTCATGTTGACTACATGAGCTAATGTAGTGGGTGGCATGGTTACACCACATTGAACATGTCGAAGGCATGCTGACACCACTCCAACTACCCTTAGGTTGCTTGACATATCTTCCCCACACCCTCATACTCCACATCAACATCACACCCTTTTAATTTTAGTTGGCATACATTCCCCACATCCCACACCAACTTATTTATTTAATTTCAATTTTAAACATTTTAACACGATCAAAAATAATTTAAAACTATAAATATGAAATAGAACATAAATATTTCATTGAAATTAAAATTAAACTAAATTACATAAATGAAATTATGAAACATAAAATGCCAAATAAGAAAATAGGAAATACGTAAAAAAAATTATATCCAACTATCTTGATATATTTTCAAATTTTCAATTGCATGGCTCGGATAGCGATTTGAGCTTCTTTGGTCTCTTTGTTCAATGCAAAAATTTTATAATGTGAATTGGTCTTTGAAAGTTTGAGCAAATATGTTTATGTTGTCCGATAACGGATGTGGCCTTCTAAAAATAAATATATGGTTAATTATCAATCTTTACAACATCCTACTTATAGTTTAATGATCATTTATTAACTAATTTCTGATAATAGGAAAAACTCATTATTTGTTGTATTTGTTTTTCGTAGTTGATAGAGCTGTTATAATAAATGTTTAAGGCTTTTTTTGTCATAGACGTTGTTTCTTTGATATTATTTTTATGAATCATATTATGGTTGGTTATCTAGCATTTGCAAATTTACAAAATATTTCATTCATACATGTACTTGTTGGATGCAAAATAGAAATGTGATCATTATAATGGTATGCATTTTGGTATCAAGATGTGTATTAAAAATAATAAAAGTAGAAAGATTCGGTTACATATCATGGAACCGCGAAATATACTAAAATTAGATATTAGATTGACTTGCATAATAAAACCCGGTTGTATAGAATAGGAATCGGGTTATATAGACGCCTAATATTATTTGAATATATAAAGAAGAACCGTGGTATATAGATGTAAGATGCGGTGCAAGTTTGGGAAAAAAAAACCCCGGTTTTATATGTACGAACCGGGCTTTATTACTATAATATGACCTGGTTATATAAAGAAGAATCGGGGTATATAGATGTAAGATGCGGTGCAAGTTTGAGGAAAAAACCTGGTTTTATATATACGAACCGAGCTTTATTAGTATAATATGACTCGTTTTTTAAACCGGGTTCTATTAGATTTTCCACATATGACCCGCTCACAAAGTGCCCCATTGCAAAACCGGGTTATATTAAGCTTTTAACCGGGTCCTTTAAGCCTTTTTGTAGTTGTGTGTCTGTGCATGTTAGTAAGTGCAATTTGTTGTGCCTTTTGATAGGTCTAGTTATCACATTTGTATTAGTCGATGATATCATCGCCTCAACCATGTATAGATATGAGGCGTGTGCTAGGGTTTAAGGTATCGCATAACAGAGTCTATATTTGTGTGTTTTCTTCGCAGATGCTCTTTACTCATTGTAAATTGAGCACTAATTTTGTACACAAACCCTTTTTAATCATACGTCATAATGCATTTCAATAAATCTCTTATTATAGTTGTATTGATTCCTTGTTTGTTCATACATAATTAAATCTAGACTTAACATTGTACGTCTGTCAAAATGTCATTTTTCTAGAGCATATTCTATCTTATTTATTCCTAAGTCTCATGATATTACACAGTCATATATTAGGGCTATTGATCATTTTTGTATTAACGATGATGAAACTCCATCTAATGTCCCGACTCATGATACTTCTGCAGTTCTATACAACACTCCTAATTCATATACGTCTGCAACCGCTCCTATACATGCTACGACTTTGAATCCTCTACCACTACGAAAGTCTACTCATACTTGTAAACACCAAGCTCCGAAAGCTTACATATTCTTCTTATTCATAGTTGTTTGCATGTTTTATTGCCAATATACATCATCATTATGAACATGAGTCATACAAAAAAGTCTGTCTCTAATCCCCTTTTTAAAATGCTTTACTAATGAGCTTGCAGCCCTTTATCAGATTCATATGTGGGATCTAGTTTCCTTTCCACCCGGAATGCATAAACTTGGTTATCATTGACACAATATTAAAGCCAGGTTTGATGGGTCCGTTGAACGATATAATGCCAAACTCGTTGTAAAAAGGGCACTCTTAAAACTATGGTATGGATTATGAGGAGACTTTTGCTCCAATTTCAAAACTGACGATTGTCCGCACTCTGATTGTAGTCTCCTCCATTCATCAATGGAAGATCTTTTAAATAGATGTCAGGAATGCATTTTTGTATGGTTATATTCATGAGGAAGTTTATATAAATCATCCTTAGGTATTTCTCACCAACTTAGTGAAATTTGTAGGCTTCTTAAAGCTCTATATGGCCTCAAGAAGCTCCTCATAATTGCTTAGAAAAATTATCTATGTTGATTACTTCTCTTGGTTTTACTACCTAATAATCACGATTCAACTTTATTTGTTAGATGCACAAGTGCAAGTCGGATTCTCATATCTTTATATGTGGATGTCATGATTACTACTAGTCATAACCATGCTGTTATGGAGTATTTGAAGCATGATTTGGCTCACCTGTTTGCTACTTGGCCAGGCTATGCTACTTCTTAGGGTTTAAGGATGCTTAATCTAAACACGGTTATCTTCTATCTCAAACAAAGTACATTTATGATCTGTTTAAATGTGCATGACTCTATGGCAACATGACTATTGATACACCTCTTGAAACTAATGCCTAATATTCTCCAACTGATAATGCCCCTTTATCATATCCGAGCCTATATTGAACTATTGTGTGGAGTTTGGTTTACCTTACAATTACTCGACCAAACATAGCTAATGCGGTTCATGTGGTTAGCTAGTTTGTCACCGCTCCTTCCACTGTTCATTGATGAGTTGTTCTTCATATTTGAGATAGTTTGTGGCACTTAGTTCCCGAGCCTTGTGTTTCTTTAACGTCTTCTCTTGAGTTGTGTGCTTATAGTGATTCTGATTGAAACAACGACCCTTGTGATCGCAAATCCACCATTGGGTTCTGCATTTTTATTTTAGATTCGTTGATCTCATTGAAGAGTAAGGAAGATGACGTTGTCTCTCGATCCTCTACATAGGCCGAGTATCATGCTATGACTGTCAACGCTTATGAGATTGTTAGGCTATGTTGGCTTTTTTGCAGATATAAGTGTTGATACTTCCCAACCTACCCTCTGCATTATGACAACAATAATGCGTTAGATTGCAAAGACTTATGTTGTTTATGAGAGTACGAAACATCCTAAGGTTGATTGTCATTTCACTCGTCATTATCTTCATCTTGGGACCATCTCTCTACTCTCGATTTCATTTTTATGTGACAGACTCTCAGTGTTTATTGTAGTTGCATTGTAAGTTTGAGGAGGAATGTTAGCCTAATAAAATTATTAAACTTTTTTTGAGCTTTTATTTAGCTATTTAGCTAAATTAACCCTAAATAATTTTTATATTTATAATAGTCTTTTATAGTATTTATAATATATTTTCAACTCAATAATGAAATTCTAACTATTTTATTCATGTTATTATTAATTTGACGAAGTGAGAGAAGTTATTGCATAGAATAACAAGGACGGTGGTTGTGGTTGGAAAATACAATTGGAGAGTAGACAGGAGTGAAGGGTGGGGTGAGTTCCTAATAAATATTAAATAATTAAAATATATAAATTAATTAAGGACAAAAATATAGGCAAAAATACCCCTTTTTAAGTGTTTTTAATAGTTGATTCTTAACGATGTTAAGATAGGTTTCAACTTTGCTAGTTTCGCTTACCAGAAAGATAACTTTTGTAACTTACTTTTAACTAAGTTAAATATTTATTATTAAAAGCTTATTGTATATTTTAATAAATTTGTTGATTAAATTATGAATAACTATATGTGTATTAATATTGTATTGAATGTTTATCTGTTTATCAGTTATAAAAATTAAGATACTTTTGCGGATGTGTGACTCAGTTAGTAATGTGTCGGTACGAATCACATTTAAAACAATATTCGTATTCCTTTCGATGCACATGTATTTATAAAACTTAATGTGACACAATTGAACACATTAGACTAACGTGGTTTCTCTAAATAATAAAACATACAAAATACCTAAAGAGAAAAACGATATCTATAATTCTATACATAACGCAAAGACCAAATATACTACAAAATCCTTCAATAATGTCTAAATTTGCAAAATGGTTTATTTTCTGGCCCGATAAAAGAACATAAACATAGGAACAATGTAGTTTGGTCTTATTATAAAGAAACCAAAATTAATAAATAAATAAGCCTCACAGTCGTATATGACATTAACATTCAAGAAATAATAATTATATCATTTTTGTTTTGTAAAAATAATAAATCGTCAAATATATACATGATTTATGAAACACCTATAAATCATCTACAAAAAGCCAAATACTTCTAAATATCATTATGATCATCGTATATCCGTTAATATGGTATTTGGTATTAATCTAACAAAATATAACATTACTGTTCTATGTCTGGTCTGACTATGCTTTACCCGTTATATTTGCAATTTTACAAAATTTGAACAGTTTTTTAAGTATATTTCATAGAAGCACATCTAAAGATTATGATGTTCTACCGAATCATGAAAAACCATATCATAGTAGAATTATTTGTTATAAAAATAATCGTAAACAAAGATATGCTGTATTAAATAGAATAGGGTAGAGACGCAATGTATGGCTATAAAAAAGACAACAAATTGGTGCAACATCAGGCAATAAGCTCTTTGACTAAGGTGCAATATTGGTGTAGAAGTGTTTTCCCAGTCGTACATTTGTTTTTACAAACTCGTTTTGATGATGAAATCCACGAAGAAAGTTATTCCGGAATTTTTATTACGATTGGTACTTTCCTATGCTTGAGACATTTCATTAACAAGGATATTTACAAAATACAAAGCCAAACGGGTTTGGAGAGAAGGCTTACATATTACAATATATTTCCAAGCTTGCAAATCTTATTGGTAATACCGATAATTTGCCAAGAATAAACGAGAATAAAATTATACACACAAAACACAATATTTAATGTGGTTCGGTCAATGTGACCTATGTCCACAAATATTCTTATTCAAAAGGTTGAAAATCGATTTACAGTACAATTGAAACTTTATCTAGCAATATTTATTATATAGACATCAGTCGTGTATGGCCTCGGGCCTAACGACCCTTGGCTTACTCAAAATATTTATCTTGTTGAAAATCAAGTGTCGGGTTTCTCTATTTCACTTAGATAAGTCAGGTCGTCAATTCTCAAGTCATATTTAACAGAATTTATACAAGAAACTACAACAGACGGATCCTACAATTAAGGAGAATATATACATTGAGAAAATGAAATGAGATAAAGATGTAAAATATAAGATATTGTTTCCTTTAGTCTCCCTCAAGTTGGAGTACGAAGGTCCGGAAATGCCCAACTCCCATGTAGGAAAAATGCTCCGTGCCAAGTGCCTTAGTAAAGATGCCAGCCACTTTGTTTTTCGTGTCAATAGCCAAAGTCCTGCTTTTGTTGGATTTAATTCAATATTGTAGAAAATGACCGTTCATTTTAACATGTTTGGTTCGTTCATGAAAGACAATATTATTACTTATGTCTCGAGCTACTTTGAGGTCACGTAGCAACCATCGCAGCCATAGAACTGGCTTGCCATGGTGGCTAGGGATGTTCAAAATTCCGAATCTGATAAAAAATCTAAATCTAAATAATCCAAAATTTTGGATATCCAAATTTCAGATATCCGTTTTTTCGTATTCGGAGTCGGATAGAAAGTTTTAAGAAATTCGGATAATTCGGATATCCGATATTACTTATGTTCGTGTTTTTTATTTTTTATTTTTATTTAACATTTTATCATATAATTTGGTCTTGTAATATGAGTATTGTGTGTGATCCTAGCAAAATTTGAAGGATATTTTTAATTTCGTCGTGTTCATCAACATGCTACATTGCTATGGCCTATAGCGTGATTTCAGATATAAATTTTGATCATTATCTACGTTTTCATAAAAAAATAAAGCTATATGTTAAAAGGACTTTTTATATTACAAAGTAATACAAACTCTTTTTTCAAGTCTATATACATATCATGTAAAAGTTTTGTCCTTAAAAAAAGTATATGCATATCGATAAGGGTTTTATGGTTTTTATATTAGGGTTAAAGGTCATTTTTGGTCATTTAACTTTCTGGTTTGTGCACATTTGGTCACTTAACTTTGTTTAAGTTCTATAAGGTCACCTAACTTTTTATTTTGTCCCGAAATGGTCACTGTAACTTGTTATAGCCGGTTACAGTGACCATTTCGAGAATAAATAAAAAGTTAAGTGACCTATTATAACTTAAATAAAGTTAAGTGACCAGATGAGCACAAAACAGAAAGTTAAGTGACCAAATGAGAAAATTAACCCTGAACAAATTGATTTTATGAAACGTTGGATTTTTCGGACTTACATTAGTTGTATATGTTACTCCGATATAATAAATTTTTATAAATGAACAAATATGTTTGAGTCGTGTTAAGTTGGAACCATGGAAACCGTTTCTATGTTCATTTTACTCTCATAATTCATCTTTATAAACGAACGAAAAAAACTACTTAAATAAAGAAGAAGGACCTCGAAATTATTGGTTCATCCTTATTATAAATCATCTGCATAGCATTGTTCGGTATAAATTGTAAATAAAGTTTTATTGAGTTGTAACACATAACCATTTCTCTTTTTAGACAATTATAACATTTTATTAGACGCTAAAACCAATCAATTAAAAAAAATACCAGACAATTATAACATCTACTAGAAGCTAAAACCAACGAATTAAAAAATCACCAAACCAGAACCGATCAACCAATCCTTCTTCTTTATCTACGTAGTTTTTTTCGTTCGTTTATAAAGATGAATTAGGAGAGTAAAATGAACATAGAAACGGTTTCCATGGTTCCAACTTAACACAGCTCAAACACATTTGTTCGTCTATAAAAATGTATTATCGGATTATCATATACAACTAATGCAAATCCCAAAAATCCAACATTTCAAAAAATCAATTTGTTCAGGGTTAATGTTCTCATTTGGTCACTTAACTTTCTGGTTTGTGCTCATTTGGTCACTTAACTTTATTTAAGTTATAATAGGTCACTTAACTTTTTATTTATTCTCGAAATGGTCACTGTAACCGGCTATAACAAGTTATAGTGACCATTTCGAGACAAAATAAAAAGTTAGGTGACCTTGTAGAACTTAAACAAAGTTAAGTGACTAAATGTGCACAAACCAAAAAGTTAAGTGACCAAATTTGACCTTAACCCTTTATATTACAAATGATACTTTTAGCCTTTTACGTTTTAGCAACTTGTATAGGAAATCGTGCAACTTATTAGGAATTTAGATTTTAAGTAGCATTTTGTACGTAGTATTTGATGGAACAGAACAAACAATTCACTTTGAAGTACTGTTGGACATGGATGAGACTGGAACAAGACAAAGTCAAATGAGACTAATTGATTAAATGTTAGTCTCATCCAAAATAGTGAAACAAAGTGGAACAAGAAGTCAAATGAAAAAAAGTCATCTTAGCATTTTTCTCATCTATAGTATGGTACTCATACCCACACCCCTACCACTAACCCTACCCACATGCCCTACCCCACCACCCATCCACCACCCTTACCCCACCCCAGCCACCATACCCACACCTAAATCCCCACCCTTACCTCCACTCCCAACCCTACCCACACCCACACCCTCACCCCATCCCTACCCCACCTACACCTACACCCCCACCCCACCCACATCAATAACCACACCTATACCTATACCCCTACCCCCACACCCAACCCTCTACCCCCACCCCCACCCTCACCACCCAACACATACAAACACATATGCAAAGTTTCTTATTTATAATTATAGTATGGTAAAAAGCTATTAGAAACAATTTACCGATGAAAGACAATCTAGTAATTTTAATGTATTTTTTGTCTTGTCCTAATGCGACCAAACGCTATAGATAAGAACTAATTTAGTATTGTCTAGTTCTGTTCAGTCGAGTCCTGTCCATGTACCAAACGCTACCTTAGGGTTTCAACTTTAAACTCAATTTCACAATTCAAATTTTACTTTTCACGTTGTGGACTCGTGGGTTTAAATTTTAATCCCTGAAATTCACAGTTTCGCTTTGACTTTGTCTTCATCACTCATTCATGTTGGTTGCGTCTCTAGCTCACAGCTTCGACTTCTTCTTTGGCTCACTAGGTGGGTTTAATCATTGAAATTCACAAATTGACCTTCTTGGATGCATCTCTGGCTCACTACGTGGCTACGTCTTTGACATTTTCTTAGTTCGAAAAGTTTTCAGGTTAGTAAAATGTTTGTTGGTTTAAAATGAGTACAATGTTTAATTAGTGAATTTCTTGATACAACATTGGACATTCTTGATGCAATATTCAAACAATAAATTGGTATTTTATTTTCTTTGTAGATTGTTCCAATGGACATTCCTAATGCAAGCAACTCAAGGATTTGTTTCTGAAAATGAGGTGCGTCAAAGGTTAAGCGAAAGAAGAAGCAAAACCATAAGGTATCAAATCAGAATAATATGCAAAACCCCTACGTGCACCCTCTCTAAGCGAATCCCCTTCAACGTGATGAAAAAAATATCTATTTGGTGGGATCATTTTCAAGAAACTGATGTTGCTGAGTGTACCTATTATCATAGAAATATTGGTTGTGCAACAAAAAGTGGGATTGCCCCTCTAAAAAATCACAACTGTGCTTGTAAACAATATCCACGAAATATTAATAAAAGACAAAAATTACTAGATCTTGAGTAAAAAACGCATGTTATTAATGATGGTTCCACTAAAACCACAACACTTACTAAGTTATGAGGGTTTAACCAGGAAGTAATTAGGAAAGCCTTAGCAAAAACGTTGATTATTGATGAATTGCCTTTTTCTTTTATCGAGCGATAGGATTTTTGTGGATTCCGTAAAGTCATCAATCCTTATTTTATTTTACCTTCACGTTCTACGGCAACAAGAGATTTCATTAAGGAAATGAAGCAATTAATTGGTGAATGTCTTTATAAGTATGTCTTCTATAATATATTTAACCATAGACACTTGGGACTTTAGGTCAAAATTTATGTTATACATGTTTGACTGCACATTTTATAGACGATGATTGGCGTTTACATAAAAAATTGCTAATTTTTG
Organism: Cichorium intybus; assembly: GCA_023525715.1. Taxonomy (NCBI): domain Eukaryota; kingdom Viridiplantae; phylum Streptophyta; class Magnoliopsida; order Asterales; family Asteraceae; genus Cichorium; species Cichorium intybus. Next base: position 133,884,799 of record CM042012.1, read on the forward strand.
TCCAATAGTAGCTATTCGGGGTTAGTAATTAGGAGGATATTTGAAAAATGCTTATGGGGATTAAAAAATATTTTGTTGTGATAGTAGATAATGCTAGCTCTAACGACAAACTATTCAACATTTTCAAAACGTATTTAACCATTGGGAATGTGGTGTTTTGAAGGTTTCCTTCTTGCATATGAGATGTGCGGCTCATATTTTGAACTTGGTTGTTAAATATGGGCTTAATGATGTGACTTTTTCAATAAAGAAAATTTGTTCCCTTGTGAAATACATGAGGTTTTCTCTGGTTAGACTCAAAAGATTTAAAGATTTTGTTGAAGAAGAGAAAATGGAAAGCAAGAGTTTAGTGGGTATGGATGTTGATACCAGATGGAACACCACCTTCACCACCTTTTTAATGCTAGACCGTGTTATAAAATTCAAGAAAGCCTTTTCTAACTTACTATAAAGGATTCTAGTTGTGAAAAGGACCTTAAGAAGTAGGAGGGTGGGTTAATTAGTGAGGATGATTGGATCAAGGTAAAAAAGCTTGCTACCATTCTTGAAGATATTTTATGATGCTACCTTAAGATTGTTAGATTCTTATTATGTGACTTCCAATTCTTATGTGCATGAGATATTTGGAATTTCTGCCTTGATTGGGTTTGTTAGGAATTCAAGTTCAAGAGATGATGTTCAAAAACACATAAAATCATATTTTTATAGTTTGCAACAGAATTCTAAATAAAAGCACTTGAACAAAACATAAAATCATATTTTATTTTTCACCAAGGATCTTTGATTACATGCATTTTAAGATAAATACAACAATATAAGGAAGATGAGAAGTATAACCTTTGTAGTCCTTTGGTCCAATCTAAAAAATTGGATGTTGTTAAAGTTGGCAACAAGGTCAAAAATTAATATTTGCTATCTTTATGGATAATATAAATTTAAAGAAAATTGAAAAGAGGACTGATTATTTGAAGTTTTGAATACTCTAGAGATGGATTTGGGTGCTTTTGGATTCAAAGTGTAGTGTTTTCCGTAGAGTTGAATCCAGGAAGAAAAAATTCATGTGCTTGATTGTTGACTATAATTTTCATGATTTTGGATATTTTTCTATTTTGATTTCTTGATGCTATATTGGATAAATATTTAAAATTTCAGAAGGTTTAGGTTAAGCATCTGTCAAAAGTTCAACAGAGAAATGGGATTGAATCTTATATATATATATATATATATATATATATATATATATATATATATATATATATATATATATATATATATATATATATATATATATATATATATATATATATATATATATATATATATATATATGGTCCCGTTCGGGTGAGGACTCTTTTTTCGGTAAGGACTCGTAAGGACACCATAAAAAAATTGAAAAAAAAATATAAAAAAAATACAAATCATAAAATCGAGAATAGTACTATATCATGATCCAAAAAAAATTGGAAAAAAAAAATTTGGATCATTGAGAAACAGTAATGATCCACAAAAAATTTTATTTTGTGGATCATTGTTTCATTATAAAAAAAATAATGATCCAAATTTTTTTTTTTTCGAATTTTTTTTCTCCAATATAGTACTATGATCAATTTTATTTTTTTTTATTTTTTTTCAATTTTTTTAAGGTGTCATCACGAGTCACGAGTCCTCACTTTAAGAAGAGTCCTTACTCGATCGCTTATATATATATATATATATATATATATATATATATATATATATATATATATATATATATATATATATATATATATATATATATATATATATATATATATATATATATATATATATATATATATAATATTTTTATATTGAGGATTGGAAGGGTATTGGGAATAAAAGATAAAGTTGGCAAATCTTTTTTATTGTTTAAGTTATGCCTCAGGTGAACTGGTTTTTTGTTTTAGGTCATTTTTTATCTAAATTTGGTGTTTTTTTCGTAAATAAGTTTTAATGAACCTGATTCATGGTCTAAATCGGAAACGTTAAAGAAAAAATTGATTCGGGGAGGGGGTAAATTGGAAAATCGAAAACTCTTAGTGTTTGACTGGAATTCTCATATATGTGTGAACAGCAAAATCGAAAACTCTTAGTGCGCATGACTGAACCTTGGAGAGGTAAAATGGTAATATTCTAGAGAGCAGGTTTGATTAAAATTTTATAAAAAGCAGATATGATAGGGGTAAAATCGAAATCCTAAAAGAAATAGACTGAATCTAGGAAGGGGTAAATTGGTAAATTTTAAAAGAGCGGGTTTTACGGGGCATATGCGGAAATTTAGATAAAGCTTTGAAAAATATATGGGTCAAAAATGGAATAGCTATGAATGTCCTATTTTTTTTATCTACAAGTATTTTCATTGGAATAAACATCAAAAGGATGTTGCATATTTTATTTTGCTTCGTTTTTGTTGTCGTTTTGGTTTATATCCCACTAGCTTTTCGCTGGATCTTATCGGTGTTTTAATAGATAGTAGATGCTCATATTTTTTATTTTTGGAATTTTAGAAAAAGGTGTCATCAAAAATATCTTCAACATATTCATTACTTATGCCATACTTAAATGTATTGTATCATATGGACTTGATTGATCTCCCATTTTATCCTTTTTTTTTTAATCTATAGTAGTCCATCTTCTACTCTAATAGCTTTATCATCTACTTGATATATACATCAGTCCCTGTCTCTAGAAATAGCTTCCATTTGCTAATTTTCATTAAGATGTTTTTTTTTTTTTGTTTTTTTTTGTTTCATGATATCATGAAATGGAATGAAACTTTTCAGTATAACCCATTTTTTAGTTTTTTAATAATTAATGACACATCTTCTTGAAAGCTTATATAGTTTTAATTCAGTTAGAGCTTCATTTTTAAGAAAACAACCAAAATATATTACTTTCGTATAACTTATTTTGGTTACAAAAAGGTTTTATTGTCTTAAATTTTTTATTTTGTCAATAAAGGTTTGTTGATCATAATTTTAGTCATTTTAATACAAAAATGGCAACGTGCTTTCTACTAGCTACTAATATGAGTAATGTACTTTAGTATTTGTACATAAGAGCAGCATACTTTATTTATTTATACTTAAAATAAAGGTTTGTTGATCTGGCGCCGCTGTGCCGTCATTGTTCCACCGCCGTGCTTTCCTTGCTCCATCGTCTTTTCTGATAACCACCTCCCCGGCCGTCATCTTCCCTGGTTTCCTCCTCAAATTCAGGTAATCAGTAATCTCCTCTCGAATCTTCTGCTTCTGATGCGTCTTTTCTGAATCTTTTGTTTTCCTGTCGACTCTGTTGTCTGTTTATTCTTGTTTCTGTTATAATTTTTAATCTTATTGCGCTTTTGCTTTGAACCCGGTTTAATTGATATCGTTTTGTGGAGCTTTGTAGTCAAATAAGTTCATCGAAGCATGTTTTCACAAGACAAGGTGTCGCATTGAAGACTTGGAGATGTTTGACCATAAATCGGTTTTCGGTTTGAAACTGATTGATTTGACTGTGTCGATATATGTCAGATTTTGTAGTCAAATACGTTCACTGAAGCATTTTTCATAAGGCATGGGTTTCAAGCTGTTTGAATTGATAATTTTCTTCAGTCTAAGTCGTTTTCTTGCACCCATATTTTATTTTCTATATTTTATATCATCTGGTCGTAACATAAATTCCAGTTCTGATTATGAGCTACAAATTAATTTTCTTGGTTGGATTTCACACATGTATGATGAAACTTCCTTCTCTTCCTTTAATTTTTCTACTTTTTTTTGGTAATTGTGTTTTCTATCTATAAATTGTAATATTAGGTAACTCGAGTGATTAAATGGACATATTGTTATATCCCCCAGGGATATACAGCCAGGTGAGTTACATTGGAGCTTCACTTGCTTGACCTATTGTTGAGTAATAAAGTATGGAATGAATATCGAGTGGGTGATTTTGAAACTATAAAAGTCGATACATTTTAATTTAGAAAAGTTATATGTTCATTATGGTAAATATCATATAAAAACTCATGATATATATAGCTACTTTTGATTATAAAAATTGAAACTTCAACTGAAAATAGAAATTTCTAATATTGCAAGAAATATTGTAGAATAATTCTTTCTAATGGGTAAGATAAAAGAATTGAAGGAATAGATAAAAAATTAAAATTAGTTGCAATGGTATGGCTAGTAGATTCTCCAAAGTACTATGCCTCTATAAGGAAAACTAATTGAAGATGTGATATTGCAATAAAAAGATGTGAAAACAGGTTGCTATTAAATTTAACAAACTTATTTTATTGCATTGCATGTTTAGTATAACATATCTACTTTTACATATCAATTTTTGTTGTTCAAGAAAAAACATTAACGAATAAAAATATATAAAAATCTTCATATTTATTTACTGATTATTTTTAGTTGATTTTTATCACAAAAAAATTATCGATCTTGTAAACATACATTATTTTTAAGGATGCGATTATTGGATTAGTTGTAAAAATATTTACATAAGTTGTGTCAAATGATTATAGATTTTATTGTTTTTTTATCAAAATATAATATTATATATATATATATATATATATATATATATATATATATATATATATATATATATATATATATATATATATATATATATATATATATATATATATATAATAACATACTTATATATTTACAATAATAATGACAAATCTTTATTTTTCTATCGATTAATGCAATATGCAACACATTGAACCCACTAAAGGTAATTTTTTGTTAGAAATGTTGGGATATGATGAGGTGTTAGTTAATTTTATTTTGAGTAAATTACAATTTTGGCCCCTGTAGTTGACATGAAAATATACTCTAAGTCATCCTTTTGAAATCCCACGTTTAAGGTCCCTCTGGTGGTAAAAGAAAACAGATTTGGTCCCTGTGGTAGCTAAAAGACAACAGAGTTGGTCTGTGGCCTATGTGAAAAGACCAAAATACCATTTTCATTTCTTTTTTAATTTTTGTTAATTTTATTATAACTTAAGTAATTAAAAATAAATGAAAAAATAACCTCATTCCCCATACCCACCCACCCGGTCTCACACACACACACACACACACACAAGCACCACGACAAATAGAATGAGGTATAGAGAAAAGGAGTCTAATGAAGGCCAACGGATCAGACCTTTTGTAGGTTGCAATTCTTTAAAAGGAAACAGAGAAACAGAGAGTGAATGTGAAGGTAGGAGTATGTGTAGTGTGTGCTTTTCAAAAGATGGAAGGGGCACCGGAGAAGGAAGAGGGCGTCGGTGAAGAGTGGTGTGGCCGGAGCCGTTGAAGACCGTTAGCTTGGGTCACCGGAAAAGTCAACTCCTTCTAGACTAGATGGCGACTGTGAAAAAAATCTGAAATTAAGGTTATTGTTTGTATCAAAAGCAGGATCGTATGGGGTTTTGTCGTCAAACTTAAACCCTATTTGTAAGAACGTCGATTGATTGTTGGTAAGAACTTCGATTGAGTTTTGGTTTCAACGTTGTGTCCAAAAGTTTTGTCGTCGAGTTGGATCAGAAAATTTTGCCTCTGGTCGCCAACAATGTCAAGATTCCCGTAGTTAACATTTCTGTTGGTTTGTTGAAGATTAGTATCATAGAAGGTTTGTTGAATATTAGTATCCATATTTTGCTTGTTTCCGGAGGCTAGAAGGTCTGCAACTATTGTTTCCAACTCTGACGAGTGGTGTTTGGTCGACGATGACATGAAAGAGAGGGAAAGCGGTGGTGTGTTTTTGTAAAGAGAGAGAGAGAGAGAGAGAGAGAGAGAGAGAGAGAGAGAGAGAGAGAGAGAGAGAGAGAGAGATCCGGTAAGGGGTGGGGGTGATTATATATATATATATATATATATATATATATATATATATATATATATATATATATATATATATAATTAAGGAAAACTTTAAAAAAGGAAAAAGAAATTAAAAATGGCAATTTAGTCTTTTCACATGGCCGGGGACCAAATTTGTAATTTTTTTGCCACCATAGGGACTCTGGATGTAGGATTTGAATAGGATGATTGTCAGTGTAATTTTATGACAACCACAGGGACCAAAATTGTAATTTACTCTTTTATTTATAAATACCTAATTAAATTTAATATTATTTATAAGATTTCTATTAAAAGTTTTCAATAAAATTTTCTGTCACGAATTTTAGGAATAAAAATTATTTTTCCAATTAGAAAACTCAATCATGTCTAATGTAAATCCAAACAATAGCCTAGAATAAGCTAAGCATTCAACAATGTAATCATATAATAAGGGTGTGGCTTCACCGTGTGCGAAGTTCTTCTGCGCGGCACAATCAAAATCTTTGTGCAGCATAGTCGGGCAAGAGCTGCACAGTACTGCACAATGAGAGGCCTCTTGAGTTTGTGCGCTTTTGATCCATGCAACGAGACAATATGTCTGTTTCATTGCAGTCATATATAGATATATTTATTTTGTCAACCTAATGTATACAACTATTTATACGTATTCTGTGGATACTACATTTTCTTTCGATATTTTTACCTTCTAATACATATGAAGTTGATATATCCAAATGTATCTTTCTTATTTACATAAAAAATACCACACATAATGAATAGTTAATTAGATGCATTTTCTTACTAAAGTAAATATGGTCACTCATAATTAATGAAATTGATTTAATTGATTAATATCCATGTAAATTAATTGTATTGAACACGGATTAATTGTATATAAGTTTACTTTAATGTAAGATTGAAAACATACAAATTAATTATCCTCTTCTACAGGGCTAATCTATGGGCCAGGGCAAGCTAGGCAACTGCCTATGGTCTCCAAACGCCTAGGGGGCCCAATTACTAATCTTTTATAGGTTGAAGCCCAATATCTTTTAAATCAAAGAAACACCAATAGGTTTCCAAGGTTGGTTCATCGGTCACTCAAACACAAAGCAAACATTGTTGATGTTCTCTAAAGTCCAATAGTTAGATTTTAGAACTTAGATTAGAAAGCCTGATTCTTGAATCCTGAAACACAATTACGCATTCACGCAAACCTCAAACGCCATTGATCGATCGATTTCTCTATTTCTCAAATAATCTCAGTTTATTCTGATTTTCTGATTTGTTGGTCGAGTGCTGAGTGGGCCAAAGTTGAATAATCGAATTTTGAGTGAAACTAGTCATTGGGTTAAATGACACTTTATTCAATATTTGAATATTGAATAGGTAAATGATTGATTTCTGAATAATTGAATTGTGATTCTTATTGTTCTAATTGAAATGTTGAAACCTAAAATAGTGAAACACAAATAAGCGGCAGACCCATTATTATTGACTTCTACTTCTTGTAGAATTTCGACTCTGATTATTGAAACACCGATCCATTGTTCTAATGAAACTAATAATGAACATAAATTAGAATCACCTAAAGAATATTTTAGAATTGAATATTTTATGGTTGTCGATGATGCAACAATTGCTTCATTAAATAGTAGATTTGAGCAATTAACGATATTCAAAAACATTTTTGGATTTTTATATGATTCGATAAAAATTAAAGTTATTGGATGACATTAGACATAAAAAAAAAGTCGTACTAATTTCGTAAATAAGTGTTCTCATAATGACATATGTTATGTGAATTTAAATGATTTGTTTTCGGAACTCAAAGTAATATTATAAATGACTTTGCCAAATGTGGTTATATCCGCGGTTGAAATTTTAGAGTTTGTTAAAGTTAAAGGTTGTTATCCAAATGTTTCCATTGCATATCCAATTTTATTAACAATTCATGTTACAGTAGTTCAATAGAAATAAAAATTTCAAAACTAAAATTATTAAAAAACTATTCGAGATCATCAATCTCACAAGAAATATTGAATGGTTTAATTATGTTATGCATCGAGAAAGATATGTTGGACAATATTGAAATTGATACTATTATTAATGACGTTACATCTAAAAAGCTCGTAAATGTAATTATTATTATTATTATTATTATTATTTTTTGCTATGTTTATGTATTAAGGTTCATAACATGGGCTATTTATTTTATTGTTTTGTAATCTGTAGTTGTTAGGTTGTTTGGCTCTTTGTGTTTGTCTCGAAGGCATTTTGCTTTCCATAGATGGGAAGTCTCTAACATGCTATTGTATTATTAAATTTAATTAAAAAGGTTTTCCAGAGTTGCCACATTCCTTTACAAGAAAAAAAATTATTGTCCAGGACCATATTGTTTATTTTTTCCCCGGGCTTCAAATTGGCTTGAACATGCCTACTCTTCTATTATCTAATCACATACGCGATCGTCATTTCATACGTTATATTTACAATTTGAACTTTATGATCAAAAAACAATTTCAAATATATTGGTAAAGTTCAGAGTATGTTCACGAGATTTTTTTTCAAGAGCTCCTACTTTGACTACATCTCGTTCCAATGTTTCTAGACAAGGGAGAAAAAAGACACTTACCCGTCGATGCAATTTATAGCTCATATTTGGTGAATAATTTCTGGCAAGATAGTAGTATGATAGGGTGAGTTGCCTGTTATAGTAGCAAATAAAATGTCTCAAAGCTACCACCTTTTGAATGCAATGTTTATAGTCTTTCAAAAGTTGAAAAGATAATGCGAGACCATTGAACATGGACGGCACTAAATGCATGTTTCTTGGACCACCTTTGTCACAATCTCTCCTCTAGGGTTCCCATTGAAATAACTTAAACCTAACATAACCCAAAGGTTTTGCTTGTTACACATCCATGCTCTTTTCCTTTGTATTGTATGTACAAGAAATGTGAGCGTTTGTTTGAGATTTGTAAGAAAAATGCTCAGAATGTATGCTATGTGTGAGAACAAGTGGTTATCAGATCTCGATTTTGATTCCGAAATGCAAAATTCCGTCACTAATCCCTCACAGATTTCGTCGCTAAAAGATAATATATTTAGATACCACTTTTTACTATTCGCACAAGGCCTTCAAAATTAACGGACCAGCCTTCTCTCTATCGTTGTTCACTTAAGTTGACAACCGATGTCACAGCAACAATTTTACTTAAAAGTTTGGCAGCAAAATGAAATCACTTAAAAAAATGGACCAAACAAGTTCAAATAATTCATGAAAGAATATAAAGTGCATAAACCCTGAAAAATCATGAGAGGACCTCCCAAAATATCTCTAAATGCCTCGAAGCATATCAACTCAATTATAGAGAACGAAAAGGAAGTTTGTAGGTTCCACGGTAATCTGTTGATTCAATTTCTTGTCATTTACTACCTTTTCGTTCAAATACAAAACGACAAAATCATGAGCATAAAATTCCACAGAATCCGTTGAAACGCATTCATGTTTTTTGTTGTTTTGCTAACTTTCACACCATAGCAGCCATAATATTAAAAGTAGATTCTCACGTGTGTAGTTTAATTTTTTATATTTTTTTTACTAATTCAATTATTTTTGACATCTCACAACCCATAAGAGTTCGAGATTACTTGAATTCACCCAACTTATATACAATTACATACAATCGACTTTTGATATTTGATTGGAAGTTTCTTCCTTTGTCATCTTTTAGACATGCTTCTCGAAATCACACTATGGGTTGTATTGTATAATTGTAAACTTTACAATTACACATTTTTTATCATTTGAAAGTTACAAGCACTTAATTAAAGTACAAGCTCGTTAGTGTATAAGAGATCGGTTTGTTAATAATCATAAATCGAGATTGTCAAATGTCCTAAAGAATAAAAAAAATCACTAGCAATTTGTAAACAACACCTCCCACTCCTAAGGTTTCTATTAGAAATAGCTAGGGCTATTCACTGTCCGGATAAAACCGAATTGTTTGGATTGAAGTATTTTGTTCGGATTTTCGGATTGGTTTTCAACAAAACTGAATTGTTGTTTTAGTTTTGGATTGGTTTTGGTATATGAAAAACCGAATAGTAATTGGCCATTCAATCTTGTGAACTAATCGAGACCGAAATTGGAGAAAGAGATACGAACGGAAAGGAATAACCAATCGATGAAAGAACAAAAAAATCAAATAAATAATTATGTATTTATATTTTTTAATTTTAATGTGCATATCTTTAATCATTATTAAGTTTCACTAAATTGTTTTTTAATAGATTATAAAGTCTCACCTACTAAAAAAAACTTTAATATATACCCCTTAAAGTTTCTTATTTATAAATATTAAATTATAATCTATTATAATTAGTAATAAATTTCAATTCACAACTAAACAATTTTTTTTATTTTTTTTTGTAGAGTTGACTAATATTCAAGTTATATATTTTTCAAATTATCTAGACTCTTGAAAACCAAATTGTAAAAACCGATTCAACCGAATTATAATTTGGTTGGTTCGGATCAGATTTGAATTTATTTTTCTTTATATGGATTCAAATTTAAAAACCGAAATCAATTTGAATTCACTTATTGTATATGCTATAAATAGCATGCATTAGTCAACTATACTATTTCCATTAATATACAAGCTATAGTGGAGTGATACGTGGCCGAATTAATGTATATATGATGATTGCTCGACAGTGTTATTAAACAGAATGGTAATTTGCGTATATGAAGAACCATAGTTGTAATAGAAACGCATAACACATAATCGAAAATACGTAGATGAAAATTTAAGAGTATACGTATAATGGTATACAACGTGCAATTAATGGTGTATATATATATACGCATGGCTTTTGCAACCTATACACGTATGTAGATTGGTTGGTAGCACGAAATCTTTGTACACCTCGGTCAATGTAAATATATATTGCCACCTTTCCTATTTCTTTATGTAAACACTTTAATATTACACATCCGTATGTCGACATATACTTTATTGATTAGTTAATATCGTTAATTTGCCAACTTATTAAATTTGGTTTTTGTTTACATTAAAAAATCTACTATATAAGGTAATCGAATCATTTACCTGATAAAGTTTTCCGTTCTAAAAAAACTTAAAGAATCTATTTTGTGGAAGAGTATTAACATGATTTTTAAACTACATATTTAGACATGTTGGAATAGTTAATGAGATTACATAAAAATAAATTTACAAATAATATTTGAACTCGTTCAACTATTTAAAAATCTGGCTCATAAAAGAAGTATCTATTCTTGCTCCAGATGTTGTGATTTCATCGATCGTAAACTGCATTTTTTATTTGAAATTTGACATTAAGCGTCATATGATTCTATTATTGGCATATAAGTAATTAAAAAATGATATATGAATACTTTAAGGAAAAAAACAAATATACACTTATCATGATATGTTTACACGTTAGAACACTTTGCGTCTGTGAGCTTACCCACCGCCACGTGCATACATTTCTAGGATGATCCAAACTGGTCGTGTTTAGGGGTTGAAACCAATCATGATTAGCCACGTATTATCAAAGATTACTTGTCATTATAATCCACCCATAAAGCAGACGTTTTTTAACATCAGTAATGACGTCAACGCCTTCCACTTGGAACTCTCTCCTCTTCTCCATTTTATAGGACTTTTGACACCCTAAAAAAAGTGTTGAATGCAACGTTTCGTCTATCATTTATTTTGTCTTATTATTCATCCGTTTATTTACATACATATATACTCTTGTTACTATTTGATATCATTTAACAAAATCATAAAATTAACAAACAGTTTTTTAATAACTTGTATACAACTATACATAAATACTTTGCGACATTTCGTTTTGTAAAGTTTATAGGTTCTTATTAGGATTTTTAATAACATAGATGTCGTTAACTTGTTATAATTTTGAATACTTTATATAATTTATTCTCTTTAGAATGTTATGTCAACTAGGAAACACGTAGTCGTTTCAAGAAATGTCACGTGGAAGAAAGTGAAGTCTCAATTGCTATATGATATAAGCTAAGAATTAATAAAAGATTGAGCAAGAAAACTAATGGAGTCAAGGTAACTTGCAAATGAAACAATATCCAACCTCTCGGCTAACGTGTGCTTATATCATAAATAAAAGTTGATATACTATTATTTATGATCCCGGTACAAATATATAATCAACTTGCTCTTGAGATTTGAAGTAAATGCATATATTTGTACAACTATGTATTTTCATAAATGGGTTTTAAAAGTTATTTAAGATAATAAAAGAAGAATGTAGGTAAAGAGGAAGTCAAAAGTCAAAGGAGGAAATTAGGAAGTAGAGGAGTGGAAGAAAGCATAAAAAATAAAAGAAAGAAAAGGGCATAAAAAATAAAATTGAAAGGTGGGGGAGGGGGGTAACGTGTCAAACATAAGGTGACTTCCATTGGCCTTTTTGACGAAATTAGGGCCTAACTTCTACTTACCACGTGGTTTACGTTGCGTCCCACACTCTCCCTTATCTCCCTTCTTTGCCCACGTGTTTTTACATTTTTCAAAAATCGTTTTTTAGAACACAAGTTTATTCTTGACAAAATAGTATATACCGACCTCATAAAAAGTGGAGTTTTCTATCAAGTCATGAATGTTAGAAAAAGAGTAAATTACAATTTTCGTCCCTGTGGTTTGGGTAACTTACAATAATAGTCCTACTTTTAGATTTCACTATATGGGTCCTCAAGGTTTGATTTTTCTTTCAATAAGAGTCCAAAAACCACTAAAAAGACTAAATTACCCTTGATATTTTCTTTTTCATTTTTCTTTGATTGTATTATTAGTAAATGAAATAAAAAAAGAAAAAAGAATCATTCTAAATTTGGCTACCGCAGTCTCATTTGCGTTCCCCCTTTCTCTCCGGTTGACGGTCTTCTTCTCAGGCGTGGGGCTTTCTACCGGTCCCTTCAATGGACTCGCTTCCCCCTGATATCCCACCTGATCGTATTCCGCCTCCTGTGCAAGATGTATCGCCTACTCTCCATGGTCGAGATAGGCGTACGAAAGTGAGTAAGACAGGAACTGTCAAATTAAATCCTCGTACAGTTGTTAAGAAGCACGTCGGCGCTGGTATTCGCTGGAATGGAGGCAAAAAATCAGCCAAGAACCGCCCATATGACGTAATGAGTGATGCGTCTGGTCCGATTGAGGGGTTGTGTGAGCCCTGTAGCTAGCCTTCAAGTCCTTCGAAGTCGCGTTCAGCCTCTCCGCCGCCTTTTGGCATCTCTGACCATCGTCACGTGACTTAAATCACACAGAGGTCATGGCAGGCATCCTTTGGAAGGTTGCTGCGAAAGCTGCCTCCACCCTCCGACCATTTAGCCCAGATTCACCTCATGCTTTTGTTCACATTCGTGAATCTATGGAAAAGGGCTTCACCTCCGTTGCCAAACGAGTTGATCGGAAACATTATCAGTGTAGGGACGACGATCTGCTTTCCTAACAAACAACCGGATCTAACGAACCTGATGGGTGAAGTGAGGGAATCCCTATCCAAACCAAACGTGAAAAGGGGTGTATTTTTATTAATAAAATAAATAATAAATTCAAATAAAAATAAAAAAGAAATTAAAAAGGGTAGTTTAGTCTTTTTATTGGCCTTTGGACTCTTATTGAAAGAAAATTCAAACATTGAGGACCCATATAATGAAAATCCAAAAGTATGACTCTTATTGCAAGTTGCCCCAAACCACAGGGGCGAAAACTGTAATTTACTTTGAGAAAAATTATTTATTAAATTTACTTATTAAAGCTTACTATTGTAAATAAAATCTATTTTTTATTTATAAATTTGTTTATTTTATTTTTTGTTTTTTTAGGAAATTCTCAATGAGTATTTCTATTTGGTTGTTACCGATGAGGGCTATTTTGCCAAAGAACCTTTTGGATGACCCAAAGCTAATCCGGGAATAGTTTAGAGGTGTTTGATAGCCTCTTAATATGAATAGTTAATAGGCTCTAAACCATTAAGAGCGTTTGATCCTTAATTTGTTTTACCTCTTAATATGCCATAGCCTCTTAATGAACCCCTAAATCATTGAGCAGATATATATATATATATATATATATATATATATATATATATATATATATATATATATATATATATATATATATATATATATATATATATATATATATATATATATATATATATATATATATATATATATATATATCTGCTCAATGATTTTTTTTTTGTGATAACCGAGGACCCCACCCGATCCATCCTTTAGATGACCCTGATGAAGCAACCTCGGGGCCCACGCACACCTGGCAGCAGGATGGTCCGGGTCAATCACCTACGGGGGTAGAGAGGTAGCCAGTGGCCATCCCCTGATTGAAACCTATCACTCTCTATAGGGAAAGGGAGGGAGTGAGATTAGAACTTGGAACCTCTTTATGGGGGAAGAGAAAGAGTCCAAAGCCTTATCCACTAGGCCATCAGGGTGATGGTTTATATATATATATATATATATATATATATATATATATATATATATATATATATATATATATATATATATATATATATATATATATATATATCTGAACCATTCTTTTTTCAGAAAATATCCACATATGCCCTTTAACCTAAAAACATTTTTTTATTCAGTCTCTTAATGATTCAGACATCTGAATCATTCAGATGCTACCAAATAGCCCATTAGTCTATGAAATTAAAAAGCTATGAAATTAAGAAATTCAACTTGTGTTGGTGAAATAGAAGCACTCTTATGGACAGAATCCTACATAGGGACAAAAAAAATAAATGATGAAATGTTACCCTGATTTCGTGGAAAATGAGGTGAATCTTGGGACAAAATCCTATTAAAGGATATGTATTTGTAACATTCTTGAATTTCAAGATTTAGGATTTTTGGAATATTTTAAATCTTGAAATTCTATCAAATGTGAACAAATTGCAAGTAATGCTTAATGGATTCCAATGATCAAGTTTTATTGAAATTTATGATGGAAAAGATTGTAAGAATTTATGAATAAAAATTATATGTTTAAATTTATGCTTATGCAAGAAATATTATAACATATTGACTACATTTCTATTTGTTTCTAAAAAGTTACAAAAAGTTGGAAATGACATAATAACATATAGAGACAAGTTATTACACATGAAACATTGGTGAAATGCTTTAAAATAAGGGTTTATATAGTTGGAAAGAGATTAAAATACTCATGTTATGAAACTTTGGATTGTATATCATTATAAAACTGAAAAAAAGCAAAATATCCTAATTTGTGAAATCCCTTTATGTATAGTCATGGAATTCAGATTTTTATGTATTATATTAACAATACAAAAGTTCATTTATTTAGCTAAGACAACAAAGAACATAATGCAATAAGAATAAGATTATTTGATCTCATGATGAGAAAGTTATGACCTTTTCAAGTTACTATAATATATGAGAAGTAACTAAGATTCGGTTGAGGATGCATGCACGCATTTTAGGCACTAAGGAACAAAATATAAGGCTTCACCTATTGGAAATAATGTCTAATGTCACAACCAAATAGTAATACGACATACATATTATTTTTAAGGTCACACACATAACTCAATTATATAAGCATGAATAAATAAGAATGATTAATTTTTTATTTATTGGTAATCAATGAAATAACTGGAAATTAAGTAATGGGGCCATTTATGCGATAATGATTACAAGTTTAGTATGATAATGTTACCATAATTACTCAAACTTGGAGGCTAAGAAAGGCTCCTAGAGGTTTAGTCCTTATATAAGACTTGAAATATTATAGGAGAGTGTAAGATTCTAACACCCCTAATCATCCCTCCCTCTTCATCTCTCTCGTTGGCGGCACGAAGGAAGAAACTCACTAGGGTTCTGGTGATTTATTTAGTATAAAAGAAGGAGGATTCAAGTCTTGTTGATTGTTGTTGTAGGGTATGACCTTATAAAGAGGCTCAACTTTGAGCCTTTAGGATTTCTTAACATCACAAAGGATAAAAAATGGTTAAACTTCGTGTAAGATACTACTTTTTTCTTAGAGTTAATAAATATAGATCCATGGATGCTTTATCATGTTTTTTTTGCCTCCTCTATTTATGTCTAAATGTTTTTATTATAAGCATCATAACCCAACATCATCTGCATGCTACACAATTGAGTGAATGCTACATAATTGAGTGAAGGACCAGGTATGTATTATACTCGACTGTGTGAAAGAGAAGATTCAAACATGTAGGTTGGGGCTAGGTCACGTGGATAGCGTGAAAACATGAGGAAACCTTACACGGGTTATATAGGGTGTGACGTGTCCTGTTTGATATCACTTTAGCTTACTGGTTTTAGCCACTTTCGACGTTATTTCTTGCTAAACACTTATAATGCACCTATGTGAAGCTTAAGGTGTAATTAGTATGTGAAAACCTTCAATTCTTGATGCAAATATGTGATTACGAAGAGGAAAGTGAAGATTTAACTTGCTAGTACTTGGATCAAAGGTATGTTAGCTTTTTTATACATTTAAATGGTGTTATTTGATGAATTTGAAGTGCATTCATAAACGCTAGTTACTTATAAAAGTTATGCATGTGGCAATTAAGCTTAGATAATCATGAAATAGAACAAGTAAACACGTTATATATGCGTATTAACATGCTTTGAGTAAGTACAATACTATATCTTTATGAAATAGAACTTGAATTATGAAAGCTTGTGTAACTATGTCATGAGAGCCATATAGATGCAACAACATGATTATTGATTATTGATGTAACATAATTGCATTTCAAATCATTATTAAAATATGATAAATTATATGGATATTCGTCTTATTAAAATATATCATGTTAGTTAAGGAGAAACAAACTGGTGGATTGAATGTGAATTGAATCCTGTCTCTTAAAAGAGAATTATACAAATTGAGTATAGCAATAACAAGTATTGAAAAATAAGGAAACATTTTCATTTACTTTATAAAAAATGTCTTAGAAAGGACATTAGAATATGGAATGGTTGTATTGGTTATATGGGAATTATCCTACATGAGTGGAATAAAATTATTGATTTCTAAACCATTGTCATGGGACATTTTAATAGATTTAAAGGAATGGCTTAGGCAAGAGCAAGAATAGAAGTTAGATAACCTCATTTCCTAAGGTGAGTAATTGGTGATATTTTCCAAACATGGGACAAATATCAAAATTTTTTATGAGAAAAAACTGTTTTCCTTATAAAATGCAATATGTTTGAATTTTTAGTAGTAAAATCTATGAAAGCTATGATCTTATTATGTTCGAAAAATAGGGTTTGAATAGCAATATAACATGGATTGTGGTAGAAACACTTTCCAAAATCATTAATACAACCCTATTACCTGGAGTTACACGAATTCAGACTTGGGATAATCCAAGAAATCAATCTGGATTTAGGAATATTTAAGATTTCGAAAATATGGAATACTTTTGCTTCGTGATGTGTTCTTTTAGACAAAATATTGGAAGAGTAATGATGTAATTTCATGTTATATCTCTGAGGAACCAAACATATTTATATAGAGATATGAAGATGGAAGTTAATTTTAGAGGGATAAGTCACAGTTATTCCCAATAGTTGTAACGGTTGGTTTTTGTGGGAAATGACAACCGCGTCATTTCGTTTACATAAGGATCTAGTTTCGGGCTAGTACCTCCCATCGTGGAATAGTTATTTAGTTCCTAAATGAAATGCGTTCCGAAAACAAGGGTACAGTCCCTAAGAACAAGTTCCATACAATGTGGCGATCTTGGGAGTGAAGTACAGATTGAGGGACGATATGTTTTACCCTTATGCACTAAGGATCCCCATTTGCTTATAAGTACAAATATGTGAGAGAGTATTGGAGGCTAGCTTACGTAACTTCACATTATCAATCAAGTTTCATGCATGGGAGTTCAACGAATAGGCAATCGACATCTTTAGACGTCTTATGGAGAAATATAGAGAAAGAAATTGGGATATCCACACCGTGTTTATCACCCTAGAAAAAGCGTATGATAGTGTTCCACGACAATCAATTTGGAGGACCTTGGAAGGTAGAGAGGTTTGTAGGAGATATGGCATAACTATTCGCGACATGTATTACCGGTCTACGCCTTATGTTCATACCCTAGTTGATGGCATAAAGTCGCTTCTGGTATAACATCAGGCTTCATCAAGTTCTTACTTCACCCAATATATCTTCACCATGATATTGGATGAGATGTCCTATGATATTTAAGGGGAATTAGGTTGATGTATGTTATTTGTCAATAGAACTGTGTTGGTGGTCAAGTCTAGAGTCAAACTTGGATGCTCGATTAGACATATGACAGTGATATTAGAAGAGAAATGGTTAAAATTAATATTAGTAAGATAGAGTATCTTTGTTCAATTTTAGTGGAACGACGAATAATGCATGAGTAGATGTAAGTTTAGGATATCAAACTCGTATCCAGATAAAGAGCTTCAAGTATATAGGGCCCATGCTACATAAGAGAGGGTTTGAAGGTAGACATCACACATCGCACGCATAAACATAGGTTGGTGGAGGCTGGTTTCAAGAGTTTTTTGTAACGGGAATATCCTTTGAAACGAAAGGGAAAATTTTATACGGTAGTTGTTAGGTTTATCATGTTGTATGGATCCAAATGTTGGGCAACCAAAAATGACTATGGAAGGAATATTGAAGTAAAAGAGACGCAGATGTTGAGTTGGACTTGTGGCAGAAGTTTGTTAGATATGATTCCAAATGCGACTATAAGAAATTCAATGGGAGTAGCAAGGAGCACAGAAAAATTGAAAGAAAGGCATTGAGGTGGTATGAACATGCCCTTAGGAGGCTACCATCAATTATAGTAAGGGGAGAGGACGCTTGAGAAGAATGTGAGAGGATAGTGTGAAGAAAGACATGGATGAGCTTGCTCTTTCGGAGGACATGACTTCATATGATGGTGTGAAGGCTAAATATCATAATAGATGAGTAGTCTAGTCCCCTTATATGTTTTGTTTGATGATCAGTACTATTGATACATACTTCTTACTCTTATGATTGTTTCCTAGATTGTTTTACTGCTCATATTTGACTTATTTCGTATTGTTTGTCACATTTATGTTCTTCGATTCAGAATTTATCTATGTTTTGTCTTACTGCTCATTTTAATTTAATTTCCCATGTTTGCTTTTTTTACACATGTTGGAGTATATACAAGCGACGGCAGTGACGCACTTATTCTTTCACTACCCATTTCAATAGGATTCCAATGTGTCTATTGTAGTTGTCGTATCGATATATAGTTATATACTTAAAACTGTGATAAAACCTATTTTCTGATTAGTTACTCTAATAAAATATTCTCTCTCAAGAATTCGTATGTGTTTTCCCCGAAAATAAAAACATGAGAAAATTACACGGATGGTCCCTGTGGTATGGGGTTACCTACGCGCCTAGTCCCTAAAGTAATTTTTTAACTCGGACGGTCCCCAAGATTTCAATTTGTTACGCGTCTGGTCCCTAACCTCACCATCCGTCAAATTGGGTGTTAAATGTGGGGGTAATTTCGTCTTTTCTATAAACAACTCTAATATCCCGCCATATAGAAGAGGAACGGACGAATTTTTTTACGCATAACGATCATTCGACCATCGGACATAGAATCGTACTCCAAAACCCTTAATCAGTCTGCGTGAAAACCCTAGAAGGAGAAGGTCGACGATCACGATGGTTACTTGGAGGATACGCGCAAAAATGGCAGAAATTGACGTTGAAACTACATACGGTATGCACACACTAACGTGATTAAAGTTTGAAACTTTCCATCGTTTTCACAGTAAGATTAATTTGGTCCTCATACATTCAATCATCAGGTGGTCATCCCACTGTATTTTCAATCCTATTGCACCATGGTGGGAAGTTTACAGATTTCCCAGGGAGAAGGTATGTGAATGGACAACAGCATTTCATCGACTTGGTAGACATCGACACATTTTGTGTTCATGACATTGACGAAATTATGGATAATCTTGGTTATGTCGGAGAAGAGGTAACGAAGCTGTATTATCATTTTCAAAGACCATTGGGCGATTTAGATTTTGGACTGTTTGCACTAGCTTCTGATGCTGACATACGCCATTTGGCTACATTTGTAGCCCAACATAAGTTAATCAATGTGTATACGGAACATGGGGAAACCAAGTTGCATACGTATTCAATGTCCCCTAACCCATCTAAGGTGCGTATCGTTGAACTTCCTGAGTCTTCGTTTAAGTCAAAAAGGATGCTATTGAATTGGTATGATAATGTTGAAGCCCCAGTGGAAAATGAACCCCCCCCCAGTGCAAAATGAACCACCCTCCCCCATCCCACCCCCAGTGGAAAAGGAACCCCCTCCAGTGGAAAAGGAACCCCCAAATACGATTCAGCATGACAGTTGTGTTTCTGAATTTGATCGTGAAGATGGCAGCAACAGTGGTGATGGGGATGGTAGTGAAAGTGATGATCTAGAAGGTAGTGAAAGTGAGGACAGTGATTTTGTTGTTGATGAAGATAACTTAATAGATGATGTCGAAGTGGACATGAGAGATTTCCACATGAACATTGACGAAGATGTTGAATGGAGTGGAGGTGCATCAAAGCCAATGGTTTCTGAAGTGACAGAAGAAGAACACATTGAAGTAATTGATACTGAGGTTTACGTGTCGGATTCTGCATCAGATGATGGAAACGAGGGCCCAAGGAAGAAAGGAATCAAGAACTTAAGGAGGGCACATGAGAATGCCAATGCGTTGGTTCCTGAGCCATTCTATTTACATCAGACATTCACTTCATCAACGGAATTTAAAAAAAAAGTGAAGCTCCATGCAATAGAGACTAGAAGGCAAATAGAGTTTGAGAAAAATGATAGAAATAGGGTCAGGGCTGTGTGCAAGGGATCCATACCAAGCTTAGGTCAACTCAAGGCAGGTGGGACCAGTCAACAAGAAGTCAATGAGGAAAATGAAGAAAGAACATGTCCATGGGTTCTTTATATTAGCAAGTGGAAAAATGATCGAGAGTGGCAAGTGAAAACCTACATCAAGGAACACCATTGTCTTCAAACAAGGACTGTAAAAGCACTTGATTACAAGTTTCTTTCTAAGGAGATTTTACATCAGGTGGAAACAAACCCCCATATTCCTATTAGGGCTTTAAGGGATCAACTACAACGTCAATACAAGGTCGATATTTCGAAGATGAAAGCATTTAGGGCAAGAAGTGCAGCCATAGATATTGTTAAGGGTGATTATGCGAGTCAATACACGATTTTGCGAGATTATTTGTTAGAGGTGCATAAACGTAACCCGGATACCACTATCAAACTTGATGTTGAATGTGAACCCAATCCATCACTTGAGACGAGGACATTCAGGCGTGTCTATGTTTGTCTTGGTGCTTTGAAGAAAGGATTTGCAGCAGGGAAACGAGACTTTTTGGGTCTTGATGGTGCTTTTATGAAAGGTCCCTTTCCTGGACAGATTTTGACTGCTGTGGTAAGCTTCTTTGTCTTAAATTGTTGCATACTTTGTTGGTAATAATTCTTCCCTAATTTGTATGTGGGTTTTAATAGGCTTTAGATGGTAATAATGGTGTATACCCCTTGGCATATGCTATTGTGGAAGCAGAGAATCTAGACTCGTGGACATGGTTTTTAACCAACTTGGGGGACGATTTAGGTTTGACAAGTAACTCGAATTTCACGTTTATAACTGATAGACAAAAGGTACTTGATTTGTCAATTAATTTTTAAAGTAGTATTTATTCTTGAATTCTCAAAGTTTATACACAATATCATGTTGATTTGTAGGGTGTACTTCCAGCTATTGCAAAGTTGTTTCCTTGCGCTGAAAATCGGTACTGTCTGCGACACATTCACGAGAATATGAAGTTACGTTGGAGAGGAAAGGAGTTCAAGGACCTTTTATGGAAATGTGCCACAACTTGTAATGTCCAAGAATTTCACAAAAGCATGCAAGAACTTAAAAACCTGAACAAAGACACTTTTGAATGGCTGAATAAAATACCTGCTCAACATTGGGCTAGGTCCCACTTCTCAAGTAGAGCACACTGTGATGCTTTGCTAAACAACTTATGTGAATGCTTCAACAGCAAGCTAGAGGAAGGTCGTGATTCACCAATTATCACATGTATTGAATCCATCCGTGAATATATATTGAAGAAAATCGTGAATGTTGACAAAGCTATTGCTAAAGCCACAGGCCCCTTGACTCCAACAGCAACAAAGACTCTCGAAAAGATAAAAACCGAAGCAGAAGACTATATTGCTACTTTTTGTGGTAATGGGAAGTACCAAGTTAGTGGACCTTGGCAGGACCAATGTGCTGTTGATGTGACTAACCAAATATGTTCATGCAAGAAATGGGAGTTAACGGGAATTCCTTGCAAACATGGTGTTGCTGCTATTTGGGACATGAGGAAAAACAACAGGAATGTGGGTCTTCCAGAAACTTTTGTTCACGAATGCTATTGGTTAACCACCTGGAAGGAAATGTACTCTTTCAAACTTGAACCAATCAACGGGAAGAGCATGTGGGAGAAGTCACCCTGTCCCACTACCTTGCTACCTCCCAAACATCGTACCACAATTGGTAGGCCCAAAAAGAAAAGAAAGAAGTCAGCTTTGGAAGTTGACGAATTGGTGAGAGGAAATAGAGTGTCTAGAGTCCATAAATCTGTTCGTTGTAACAAATGTGGAAATGCAGGTCACAATTCAAGGACTTGCAAAGGGCAAAAAGCAACTGGTAGTGGAGAAGCAAAAGGGAAAGGGAAAAAAAAAATTTGATTGTGAAAGTGATTATGAAAGTGTATTTTGTTTTAGAAACTGTCTTTTGTTAATGGTTGCTTAAAAATCTTTATGGTTGCTTGTAATAGAAACTGTCTTTTGTTAATGGTTGCTTAAAATACTTGTAATAGCAACCAAGTATATTGTTTCTTCTTGTAATAGCATTGAACTATTGGATATGGTTGTTCGTATGACATGGAGTGTTTTATGATGTTTCTTTGACTGTGCAATGACATATAGTGTTTTCTTTGTTTGACAACACTTGTAATAGCAACCAAGTTCGTCAATATTCCTTTTAATAGCAACCAACTTTGTGGTTTTCTAGTACAATAACTTTGTTTGACAAAGTTATTGTTTGACAACTGCATTAATCCATTTTCTCTTACAATAACTTTGTTTGACAACACTTGTAATAGCAACCAAGTTCGTGAATATTCCTTTTAATAGCAACCAACTTTGGTACAATCCCTTTTCATTAACAATACATAAGGTAACTTATCTTAACTGCATTCATTAACAACACATAATCCTTTTTCATTAACAATACACAAGGTAAGTTAATTTAAGTGCATTCATTACTCCAAACCAAGTTCATTACAATCAAAAGATTACCTTCGCTTCAAAGGACTACATTCGACACTAGTAACATACAATCAAGCTATTACAATCAACCAACCACAACTGATCAAACTAACACCTACAACTTGTACACAAGTATCCCTAAAAACAGAACCCAACTGATAATTAGCCATATTTTGAGATATCGATTTTCAATTTCAAGCTCCTTCACGTATCGGTTTTGGAATTCGAGTTCGTAACGAGAATTTTCTTCATCTACCCAACCAATAAACCCACACCGTGCTCCCTGACATTTCAAAACACAATTGATTAGGCATACTAAACAATTAGGGTTACGATTGAAAAAAATATAATTTTACTTCACCATACCATTTTCGAACATGCATAGAACGGCCTACCAGGGTTTTTCTTTGTCCGGGATGTTCGTATTATCGCCACAGCTCCACAATCGCACGCCACCATACCCATTGCACTTCTGCTTCGATCGCGATTGGATTTGAGGACCAATTGTGTCGTATACGTTGTTATATGTTCTTTGTTCATGGAAAAGACGAAATTACCCCCGCATTTAACACCCAATTTGACGATGGTGAGGTTAGGGACCAGGCACGTAACAAATTGAAATCTTGGGGACCGTCCGAGTTAAAAAATTACTTTAGGGACTAGGCGCGTAGGTAACCCCATACCACAGGGACCATCCGTGTAATTTTCTCTAAAAACATATAATTTGTCGGTTTATGGTGTCACTCCTCGTCTACTTAGTATTCTAGAACGTCCACGTGTACGACTGCGATCTGATCTACCTCCATGACTCATTATCTCTATTTTGTCTTATATGGTTATATTGGTTCATGCACTTGAAACTTTTACCTTTGGATAAGGTCGGCCTCTTGATGCCCCTGTGCACGTGTCGACTTGTTAACCATCGTCTACCCCACCCACCACCACTGTAAGAAAAGGACGACCGTACTTATCTCTGTAAATCTACCCTATAAGTAACCAATCGGATTTCCATTTTCTTGGAAAAAAAGAGAATTTTCTTTAATCTTCTCTCTCTCTCTCTCTCTCTCTCTCTCTCTCTCATATTCATCAAGAACAATGGGTTTGCCGGTGACGGATCCGATGACTCAATTGAGTTTACCTCCAGGGTTTCGGTTTTTTCCAACCGATGAAGAGCTGCTGGTGCAATACCTTTGCCGGAAAGTTGCCGGACACGATTTCTCTCTTCAGATCATTGCAGATATTGATTTGTACAAGTTTGACCCATGGGAGCTGCCAAGTAAGTGATTTTATCTTGTTTTTTGAAGATACGTTATTGGGGTTTAATGTATTTTGGTTTTGTAACAAATGGTGCAACTTTTGGTTACAGGTAAGGCGATGTTCGGGGAGAAAGAATGGTACTTTTTTAGTCCAAGAGATCGAAAGTATCCAAATGGGTCTCGCCCCAATAGAGTCGCCGGTTCGGGTTACTGGAAAGCTACCGGAACTGATAAAGTGATTACCACCGGCGGACGGAGGGTTGGGATCAAGAAAGCTTTGGTGTTCTACGTAGGTAAAGCTCCTAAAGGAAACAAAACAAACTGGATCATGCATGAGTATAGGCTGTCGGAGCCGCAAAGAAAAAGCGGTAGTTCAAGGGTGAGTCAGTCAAACTCCGACCAATCTGTTTTTCTTTCTGTCATTCTTGTTTTTCTTTTACTGGATTCTCAATCTGGGTTTTGATTTGGTTTCAGTTGGATGATTGGGTGCTATGTCGGATATACAAGAAAAATTCAAGCGCACAAAAACACATTTCCGGTGGTGTTCCGGCCACCGAACAGAGCCACGGTTCGTCTTCATCATCTTCGTCTCAGTTCGACGATGTTCTCGAATCACTGCCGGAGATTGAAGACAGGTTCTTCAACTTACCCAGGATTAATTCCGTCAAGACGTTCCAACAAGAAGACCAGAAGCTAAACCTTCAAAAATACGATTCTGGTAATTACGATTGGGCCAGCATCGCAGCGTTCGGGTTGCCTGAACCTCTCACCGGAAATCAAGCTCCGACCACCGCCAACACCACAATGAATGTCATTCCTTCAATGGCGAACACATACACCATGGACACAAAGTTTGGAATAAGATCAGTAGAAGACGAAGTCCAAAGTGGAATAAGAAGTCAGCGGATTGAACATCCCGGTCCGAGTTACTTTCAGTCGAACATAAACCAGTTTGCACAGAGCAACAGTTTCTCGAACACGATGGACCCATTTGGTATCCGGTACCCGACCCAACAAGGGAGCCTGGGTTTCAGGCAGTGATAATTGAAGTGAGGGAGCCGGCGTGTAAATATACGATTCTATAGGGGGGTATTGGATGTAGATTGAAAGAGTTGGGGGGTGAAATGGAACTCAATTTTGATGCAAACTAAATTGAAAAAAAAAAAAAAAAGTTGGGGGAATTAAGAATTGGTATATTCAACGTAGATATCTCTCTTGTTACAATGTAATATCTTACGAGAATAGAATAGCTTTAATTTGGACTTGTGTTGGGTCTTTACATACTTTGATGATACATATAAAAATATAGATATCTAATAAAATATATGTAGAGTCTAAAAGGTAAATTTTTACATGGTTAGTTAAAACGAGTTATACATATATTTTTTTGAAGGAGGAGAACCAAAACATATCGTCATTTGAATATATTTATTTAATGGTGTATGCTTTAAGTTTCTTTGTAAAGAGAGTGGACACACTACAGAATGTTTGCATAATCATCAGGGGAGTATTTCAAGTGTGTAACGTTGTTATAGATATTTTTGGTAGAAGATATTAATTTTATAAATATAGAAAATTACGGCTTTTTTCATGCTAACATCATATATTTGAGAAAAAGGTAGTGCTATTATAAATCGTGGTTGTTACTTTTTTTATTTATTTATGAGTTCCTTTTTATTCCACTGGTATACCATGGTAATAAGAAATATGAATAGTTATGTTACTACTAATTTATTAGAGTAAATTACAGTTTTGGTCCTTGTGGTTGACAACTTTATACACTTCTAGTCATCTTTTTGAAATATCACGTTTATGGTCCCTGTAGTGAGCAGATCTTTACACTTTTAGTCCCTTGGGCCATTACTGTCAATTATTTATGTTAAGTGGGGTGTTAAAAGACCATTCTACCCTTAAGGACCAAATTTGTAATTTTTCAAAAATATATAAAACAAGTGAATATGATAGCAATCTTAGGTTTCCAATTGTTTCAAGATCTTTCGAGGCTGCGTATTTCCCGCCGTGATGGTGGTTCTCTTTGTCATCGATGGCAATCGACGATAAACAATGTGTTCAATGCTTTTTTGCCCTTTTGACGAGTGAGGGGGTTTGCGAGGGTGCCGCTGCTTCTTTTTTACTTAGAAATAGCTTAAACAGAGAGTGGATGAACACAAACAAACTAACTTCGTTTCAGGGATGAACATAAACAAACCTGCAAATCGAATCGTTTCTGGTAACATATTACCGGAAACGGTTTCCAACAAATCACTGGAATAGACGTGAACGCATACTAAGTCCCGTGATTCTACAGACGCGAACGTAGGTTTCTTTTCAATCGGAATCGGGCTGAATTGATTTGTTTCCCTACTTGCTGTTCTTAATTCCCGTTCATCCTAATCAACATATGAGTTATTGAATCCCGTGATTCTACAGACGCGAACGTAGGTTTCTTTTCAATCGGAATCGGGCTGAATTGATTTGTTTCCATACTTGCTGTTCTGAATTCCCGTTCATCCTAATCAACATATGAGTTATTGAATCCCTTGATTCTACAGACGCGAACGTAGGTTTCTTTTCAATCGGAATCGGGCTGAATTGATTTGTTTCCCTACTTGCTGTTCTTAATTCCCGTTCATCCTAATCAACATATGAGTTATTGAATCCAATTAGTGAATTCGGTACCTGTACACATGAATGTTCTTGAATCTTGGGTGATTACCTAGGAAAAAATCGCTATTACTGTGGAGTTACTTACCTAGGTTGCAGAGTCGGTGTGTTACCTGCGATTTGGGAGGATTGAGATTCACGATTGAAGATGAAAATAGGAAGAAGACCTTCTGGTTAGGAGAGAGAGTGAGAGAGAGAGAGAGAGAGAGATCCAAAAATATGGTTACCGCCGGTAGTAAATATGGAGGCGTCGTCCACCGGAAGGAAGGTGAAGGTAAGAATTTGACATCGTGATTTAGGGAGACGGGTTTTTAAAATTTACAGAAATGGTCCCCTAAGTTCAATAAATACATTAAATCAAAAGAAAAAGATAAAAGAAGGGCATAATAGTCATTTTGTATACATTTAACGGAAGCTATTGGAAGATAACGGCCCGAGGGACCAAAAGTGTAAACAATTGCTCACCACAGGGACCAAGAATGTGGGATTTCAAAAGGATGACTGTGACTGTAAAATACTGTCAACCACAAGGACCAAAACTGTAATTTACTCTAATTTATATATAAAAGTTAAATTTTGTTATTTGTGGAATGATTGGAGCTGGTTTGGGATTTGCATTGACCAGTCTCATGATTAGAATATGACTACTAAAGCCTCACGTGATGTAAAGAAAGACGTTACATACGACAGCCGTCATTTCCCAATTGCCCACGTTTGCTTTCTCTTTTGCGGCGCCAGCTAATAGAAAAAAGAAATATGCGTCGACAATTTACGGCCTTGGAATTTTCTTATACTTCTTACTAGTCTAAACCTCACAATTTTGAAAAAACATTAACATTGACTGTTTTTTTTATTTGATTTTGGACGGTTTGATAAACATCTTAATAATTCAACTAAAAGGATGCCTTTGAATCTTTAAAACGATTATGCAAACATCGTGGTTAAATCAATTTCTGTTGTAGTTTCACACACTAGAAATCAAATGTGTTTAAATCCGTTGTAGCTTCTTGTTCTGTCTCCGTTGAAGACGTAATATGTTGTTACTTCATGTACTAGAAATTGAATGTGGTTAAATCACATATGGTTTGTGTTTGTGTGTGACATCCCGGAAATTTAGGTCTAGAACTATAAATAGTCAATTCACCGCAAACCTCTTTGTAACCTGACCTTTAAACTTTAAAGCATATTTTGGAAAATATATAGATTCATTACAATTAAAATAAGATATGAGATAAAATCTTACTTCCTATAATGGAATATCTCAAGCACAAACTGAAACCCTAGTTAATACGTCTGAAAAACTGAAAATAAGTATTAACCATTTGTGAAACAAAACAAGCAATCTAACCTCAGAGTACATGTTTCCCTGATTCCGAAAATATAAAAAACATTCAAAACGGAGCTCATATGCAAAAGTTACGACTGTTATAAGAAAACAAGCCAAAACAAACCAGTGTAACACTGATTTTATTTAACTACATAAATCGTTTCGATCCGTTGAGGCACTTGCGCACCTCATATGGAAATTCCGAGAACATTATTGGACTCAGACTATGGTCTATTATTGGATTCCATACTCTAAATATTTTTAGTAAAAATATTTATAAAAGTCAACTAATCGGATACTGCGGATAAATGAACGCAATATTTAAACGCGATTTCCCGATGTTCTGCAACTCGAAAAAAATTATCTGTTTAGGTTTCTAGAATCAGTGCACTCGGCTCAACAATTCTCCGGTCTCGAAAAAATTATTATACATCGGGATCTTGTGCACGAATTATGTCATCCACGACATCACTTTCACCAACCCCAACTACTCCATGAGACTATAAATAAGAGGCTTTGCATCTCATTTTTCTTCACCAATTCACCAAAGCTTCTAGATTTTTCTTTCTTTCTCCAATTGCTCTCCTTTTGGCCAAGAACACAACCACCATTGGCCATCGCTCCACTACCGTCGCACCATCACTTCGCCGTACAAAACCTTGTTGTTTTGTGGTGTTATTTCGCGGTGCTTCTCAAACACGATCGTTCTTATATCTAAACTGAATTCACGCTTCAAATGTGAGTGTTACGGCCCCTTTGTCTATGTTTTTATATATTATGGGGGAGAATACATGTGCAATATAAATATTTACCAATTTCATATCAAGTTTTATAAATGTTATTATAGCTTTATGAAATGTTTTCAATAAGCGAGTATTGTACTCTTTTATGTATATACTTATCAACATACTCGATTAGACTTGTCTATCCTACATTTATCAATGGCTTAGATAGTGAGACACTATTCATAACTAAGTAGAAATACTTAGACCCCACACTACTATAACCGTTAATCAAGCAGAGCGAGATACATATGTATAGATCTATACGGGTTGACACCCCCACCTATGGTTATTAGCTACAACTTCGACTTGCAAATCGATGTAGGTGATACTTATCTTTTTCATTACTACGACGTCCATGAAGCGTTGTAGGGGGGGTACATTTCAGTCGAATAGCTCGGTTATAAGACTCAACTATAAGCATTGATGGTTTTCTCATAAACGTACATATCATTTATAAGTATGGTATTACTTATGGTTTTCAAAAACTCTATACAATTCATTTATAAGTATGGTATTACTTACGATTTTCAGCAACTCTTTACAAACCCATTTACAAGTATGGTTATACTTACAAAAAGAATACTTTTAGTTATTTTAAAAGTATCAGTGCTGTGTTTAGCAGAAAACCTGTAACTCTCACCAACCTTGTGTTGACCCTCAAAACTACATGTATTCTCAGGAAATCAATGAGACTTTCAGAAGATGGAAATCTTCACGGATTTCAGGCAACCTAGTTTTGTTATATCTGTTAAGGCATTTTATATACTCTACTATTATTATTTGTAAGAACCATGTATTCAAACTTCAAGATGAAATACAACTATCCTTTGGTTTATTGTTGTACTTGTACTGTATATTCAATTGCCTGTGATCCAAGAACTTAGTTGCACAGCCCGGCATGTTCCGCCGCCTCGGTCGGGGGTGTGACAGAATGGTATCAGAGCTAAATTGGCTATAGAGAACTCGTATCCTCGAAAGAGGAATACAACTATAGCAACAGGATTCTAATAAAAGTATTATTATTAATTACACTACTTCTCGACTACTTACGGGTGAGGTGTCTAGTTTGAACTATCGCTTGGGTTTTGGATTCAGAACAGCTTTAATGCCAAAATGATCCTGCCCACCGGTACTTCTCATCTGGCCGATCCTTATTTGATAGTCTTGAGGTATAAAACAAAAACTAATAATACTGCAAACCCCACCAACAATATATATAGGAGTTATATATATACTCTGACCCGCGATGAGAACACTATATACAACTATAAATACAATGAGACTAAAACTCTCTAAAACATTTCGTACAAAGTATACTTTTAACATACAATGATATTTTTATAAAGTATAAGTACATACATAGTATAACAGTGCCATAATCAGAACAATACAAAAGTAATAAGATAAGTTGAACACTACGAGTAGGCCTAGGTAAGTATGTAATCATACCTAGGATAGATAGAGCCTGATCAACTATATTGGTCCAATGTGTGACTAACATGTATTTAGGAATAATCGTAGTGAACAACAAGTCTAAAAACTTACCAAGAATCATATACAAAGAAACTCTAAAATAGGATATGAAGCTAAAATACTATAGGAATATGTTATAATACTATAGAACCATACATTTAGACACTTTATCTACCCCTATCCTTGCACAGTTAACCTGATATTTTGAGAATACCTGACCAATAACTATTATCGAAAACCTACCATCATTCCTACCAACAGTTCCATTAAACTAATATTGGTAGAAATTCAATCTGAAAGCCGAAGGCGGGCTATGTCACCTGCCAAGTCTTCTGGGTTCTCTTCACTTATGGTCTTGAGAAAATCATGGTTAAAACCACTCATAGCAGAAACAGAAGGCAGAGATTGCTGCTGTGTATGGGTCCCTGATGAAGCTTCTTCTCTCTTCTGAACATTTCTTTTCTTGTAAACAGCCTTAAAGGCAGCTTGCCTCAATCTCTTTGTGGTATCAGTTATCTTCGAACTAGAACCCTCGACTATTGCTCTTTTCTCGTTCTCTAGACCAAGTATTACGTCTACTCTACTAGGATTATTATCCGATTCCTGTTGCATAAATACTTTCAGTCATTACAATCTCATGATATTAAAATTGTGGAGAAAGAAATACAATTCTTAACCTGAGTATGGTTAATAAGAGTTTGTAGACTCTTAATCTGTCGTCGAGGCCAACTTTTGACGCCTAACTTCCTACAGCGTTGCTTCAACTGTGTTGATCCAACGTTGAGTTCCCTTGCAGCTTCCAAAATGGGCTTATCAAAATGCATGGATATTGTTTCCTTACTCAACGCATGTCCAGAACCCCTTTTTCTACGAATTTCAAAGGTTCTTGGAATCGAGGTTGAAACGTTTTCATTTTGGATCAATTGTGTATGATCCTGATCACTAACACTTTCATTGTTACCTATTATGGGTAATAGTTCTTGATTTCCAAAATCAACCATAAACCCAGAATTCCCATTCTTGAAACTTTCTAAGTTACTTTGGATCAATTGAAAATGATCCTGATATTGAAAACCACCCACGGACTCAGGATTCTCTGAAGCGAGCTCGATAGTGTCATCATGGATCGGCTGTATTTGATCCTAATTTTGAATGTCAGTTTGAAACCCCTGATTTGTTAGACCTACTCCACTATGCAGTATGGGCACGTTCATGCTTAGATTATCATTAGTAAGGTCATCTACAAATGGTTCTGTGTATAACGTATGTTAGATAATTAAGAAAAATAAACATAAAGCTCAACAAAATGACTTAACCTGGAAGTATATATTGAGATTGCCCAACAGCGATGTCTTGATTTAAAGGCAGTGGATCTTCAGGGAGAATACCCATCAGAGGAAAAACTTCAGGATCATCTTGAAGTTGATCCAGCGGTAATATATCTGGAAAATCTATATATCACATAGTTTAAAACAAAATCAAAACGCTAGAGAAATGAATAAGAAATAAAAGGAGTTAAGGATATTATAATTACCAGACTCCAGTAGAGGTATCTGATTAAACGATAGGGAGGTACCCTCTTCCCTTAGGAAATTCCGCTCAGCGTCTGACAAGTTTTCCATATGAGATCTGTTTTCCATGCCTCGATTGGAAATCTGAAATTATATAAGAATAAACTAGTAGTAGGAAAGAATGAGACTGAAAAGATCTTAGATACAAATGATGATACATACCCGTTTATATAGCATCTTACAGCAGGAACTGAAAGGACAACTCACGTTCTTAATACCGAAATTCAAAATATCTACAGTAGATGCAATCTTTTCACCACCCTAAGTGATATCTTTTCCAAATTGGCGGCTTGACTCCGATGAGGACGGGATAACGAAAAGACATAGTTAATTCAATTATATAGTAATCTAATCATAAATAATGAATTAGAACCTACTCATCTAACATCTGTAGAGCTCGTGGTTCACCTGTATCTTACGTACTTCCTTCCATCCTACGAGTATCAACTGTAAAATGAAATCACATATCATATCTTAAACATCCTCAGGCATTTCCAGAATACTTAACTCAAATGATTAAGAAATAAATAGCTAATACAAATCACAATTAGTGAATATCATATGCTATCAAACCGAAACCCCCAATTTCACGGTTTTACCAAATCAATCGTTAAAACATCACAATATTCGCAACGAGGACTCAATACAACATATATTAGCAATCCACTAACAACACATGAGATGAATTGAAGCATACTTTCAGATTTGGACATCTAGAGTTTGAAACCCTAAAACTCAAAATAACTAACCTTTTGAATTAAGAACTAGAGAACGCATTTCGGGTGTTAAATCCAACCTCCACAAACTTTTACTACACAAAATCCTTGATCAAAATGACCAAATTTCGCACATTTTGCTATGAAAATAACCTAGGAGGATTTTGGTTCGTAAATGGGGTAAATGAGGAAAGCTGTCCAAATAACCCCACTGAAGCAGGTTAGCGACACTAACCTTTAAAGTTAGCATCGTTAACTTTTAAAAAAATCCGACCCGTGCTCCGAAACTCGACCCGTGTAAGTCTACTGGATGCTACAGTAACTAGAAGACAACACATGTAACTCCTGCAAGGCCAAAATAGTTTCGAAAAGGTCTACCACACGACCCGTGTGACTTCTACACGATCGAGCAGAAGTGTTATGTTACGAAATAATTTCGGGACGAAATTTCCTTTAACGGGGAGGTAATGTGACACCCCGGAAATTTAGGTCTAGAACTATAAATAGTCAATTCACCGCAAACCTCTTTGTAACCTGACCTTTAAACTTTAAAGCATATTTTGGAAAATATATAGATTCATTACAATTAAAATAAGATATGAGATAAAATCTTACTTCCTATAATGGAATATCTCAAGCACAAACTGAAACCCTAGTTAATACGTCTGAAAAACTGAAAATAAGTATTAACCATTTGTGAAACAAAACAAGCAATCTAACCTCAGAGTACATGTTTCCATGATTCCGAAAATATAAAAAACATTCAAAACGGAGCTCATATGCAAAAGTTACGACTGTTATAAGAAAACAAGCCAAAACAAACCAGTGTAACACTGATTTTATTTAACTACATAAATCGTTTCGATCCGTTGAGGCACTTGCGCACCTCATATGGAAATTCCGAGAACATTATTGGACTCAGACTATGGTCTATTATTGGATTCCATACTCGAAATATTTTTAGTAAAAATATTTATAAAAGTCAACTAATCGGATACTGCGGATAAATGAACGCAATATTTAAACGCGATTTCCCGATGTTCTGCAACTCGAAAAAATTATCTGTTTAGGTTTCTAGAATCAGTGCACTCGGCTCAACAATTCTCCGGTCTCGAAAAAATTATTATACATCGGGATCTTGTGCACGAATTATGTCATCCACGACATCACTTTCACCAACCCCAACTACTCCATGAGACTATAAATAAGAGGCTTTGCATCTCATTTTTCTTCACCAATTCACCAAAGCTTCTAGCTTTTTCTTTCTTTCTCCAATTGCTCTCCTTTTGGCCAAGAACACAACCACCATTGGCCATCGCTCCACTACCGTCGCACCATCACTTCGCCGCACAAAACCTTGTTGTTTTGTGGTGTTATTTCGCGGTGCTTCTCAAACACGATCGTTCTTATATCTAAACTGAATTCACGCTTCAAATGTGAGTGTTACGGCCCCTTTGTCTATGTTTTTATATATTATGGGGGAGAATACATGTGCAATATAAATATTTACCAATTTCATATCAAGTTTTATAAATGTTATTATAGCTTTATAAAATGTTTTCAATAAGCGAGTATTGTACTCTTTTATGTATATACTTATCAACATACTCGATTAGACTTGTCTATCCTACATTTATCAATGGCTTAGCTAGTGAGACACTATTCATAACTAAGTAGAAATACTTAGACCCCACACTACTATAACCGTTAATCAAGCAGAGCGAGATACATATGTATAGATCTATACGGGTTGACACCCCCACCTATGGTTGTTAGCTACAACTTCGACTTGCAAATCGATGTAGGTGATACTTATCTTTTTCATTACTACGACGTCCATGAAGCGTTGTAGGGGGTACATTTCAGTCGAATAGCTCGGTTATAAGACTCAACTATAAGCATTGATGGTTTTCTCATAAACGTACATATCATTTATAAGTATGGTATTACTTATGGTTTTCAAAAACTCTATACAATTCATTTATAAGTATGGTATTACTTACGATTTTCAGCAACTCTTTACAAACCCATTTACAAGTATGGTTATACTTACAAAAGGAATACTTTTAGTTATTTTAAAAGTATCAGTGCTGTGTTTAGCAGAAAACCTGTAACTCTCACCAACCTTGTGTTGACCCTCAAAACTACATGTATTCTCATGAAATCAATGAGACTTTCAGAAGATGGAAATCTTCACGGATTTCAGGCAACCTAGTTTTGTTATATCTGTTAAGGCATTTCATGTACTCTACTATTATTATTTGTAAGAACCATGTATTCAAACTTCAAGATGAAATACAACTATCCTTTGGTTTATTGTTGTACTTGTACTGTATATTCAATTGCCTGTGATCCAAGAACTTAGTCGCACAGCCCGACATGTTCCGCCGCCTCGGTCGAGGGTGTGACGTTGTGTTTGTGTGTTCTTGTGCAATTGTTATATGTAATCTAAAATCAATTGCTGATTGCATAAAAGAACACCAAGCAATCTCTTTGTGTTGGAACTTGAAATATGAAATTGTTATGTTGTATCTTTATATGTGTGTGTGTGTTTGTTTGTTTGTGTGTTCATATGCAATTAAGAAATTGCTCATTTGTATCCCAAGAGCAAAGTTGGTGCTAAGGAGGTAGATTAGGACTATAACTTAGAAAAATGTTTACATGGTTGATATCTTTCTCACAAATGGGGCCTAAAAGTTAAATACAATTACCTTAGGACTATGAACAGCAATATGCTCATTGTATATATCTATAATTTCTTTACTCTACTCT
This sequence comes from Cichorium intybus, assembly GCA_023525715.1. NCBI lineage: Eukaryota > Viridiplantae > Streptophyta > Magnoliopsida > Asterales > Asteraceae > Cichorium > Cichorium intybus. The sequence goes on from CM042012.1 coordinate 133,920,720, forward strand.
TGTTCACGAATCAGTTGATATGTTTAATGGATCCTATCATTATTGCAATGCTCTGATTTTAGCAAACTGCTTTCCTAGTTGTTGTTTTGGCCATTAGATTACACATTGCATTTTTCTTCATAGGCAGCAGTCCAGGACCGGTCCAAGTCGAATTGAGGCCCGAGACAAAATACAAAAATGAGGCCCTTGATAATAAAAAACTTTTAGCTGAAAATAGCAATGTACTTTAATTTTACCCATTCCTGGTTGTTACTTGACTCTTGAGGCTCGACGCCAATCCCTTGCGACTTTGGGTTTCACCGTTTCAGTGGGAATTCAACACACGTGAAATTGAGAAATCAGATTCAGCCTATCGGAGTCTCAGAGAATCAGAAATCCGAATTCAGCCTACAAGTCGAGATATCAGAAATTGAGAATGGTTAAAGCCTGATTCGTTGGGAGACCAACCAGTGATTGATTTTAGACTTGAGACATCAGAAATTGAGAAATAAAAAATTCAGAAATCTAAAATTTAAATTTAGAATCAGAACTTAAGAAAGGGGGAACTGTGAGAAAGATTGAAATACTCAAATACTCAAGGAACTTGAAGACGAATTACCATTGGGAGACCGATCAGTAACAAGTAATTTTTATGGGAATTGACTGATTCACAGGGATTTAACGGTTTGAATTTTGAAGCTTTGCGTGATCGCATGATTTGCGTCTTTGCTGCCCTTGGATATCGGAATAGATCGCGCTCTGGTTTCCGATTTTCGTCTCAGTCTCGTCTCTTAGACGTAGATTGCTGATTTGGGCCAAGATTTTGTAACATATTTGGGCTAAAAAATGGCTTTAACATATACAACAGGTATAAAATGGGGCCCTCAAGCGTTTGGGGGTCCGGGGCGGTCTCACAAGTTGCCCTCCCTGTTGAGCCGGGCCTGCAGCAGTCAAATACTTTAGGATATTGACAAAACAGCATATTGAGATGCAATTCATCAAGATTAAAGGTGAGTATCTCGTCAAACACTTTTTTTTTTCTAATTTTACGAATTAATCAATCAAAGAGTATGCATTTTTACTGTTTATGTTTTCGAGTTCAATGCATGTGTATGTAAGTTTTTTATTATTTCGATTTTGATTCGAGCGCATGTGTAACTAAGGTTTTGTTCTTCTGATTTTGATTTGATGGTGATAGTTATATATTGATGTATAATATCTTGTTAACTGTTAACTTCATGCTATCTACAAGACACAAATACAAGTTCGAACAAGTCGATAATGGGCTTCGACATTCTTTGTCATGCTTTAAAATATTCTTTTTTTTTTTTTTTGCTTTATTAATTTATATTTTGTTTTATAATTGTAACTAATTTGGCTTTTAATTAGTTAGAGTTCGTTCCGATAGGGTACCGTTTAGTACCAAAATACATTCGTCGAGCAAAATCAGTCAAATTGGCCTCAATAGCAAATTTACCGTACCATTCCCACATAATGTATCGGTCCCAGTGTCCCTTATACAGTCCGATATTTAGTACTAACAAAAGGTTCTCAAGCAAATACTAGTACCAACTGATTTGGTCCGAAATAACACTCCTAATCAATATGCAGAAAAAAGTTTGTTCTTGCTGGAAGCTCAACATTGTTGTTCTGCTCACAATTGATCTAATCAAGAATGCCAAAGTGGATAATTATGTGGTATTTTACATTTATGTCCGACTCTTGTATGATGCTTTTGTAATTTTTTTTTAAATAAAATGATGTATGAATAGTTGGGTTTGTTGCTAGGAGTGATGATTTTAGCACTAAAGAACTGTAGGAGAACCATGTTATATTTTTTTAAAGGTGGATCATTTTTAACCCATCAAAGCCTCAAACAAGAAATGTTCGACATGGCTCCAATCTCATGATTCAGATTCTCTTCACATTCTTGGTATTTTAGAGGTTCGGTTATTAGATTCATGTTGTTTAGAAACAGTCTCATGATTCAAAATCAAAGCCTTAAACAATCACGATAAGGGAAAGTTAAGCAAGAACTATTCGTGTTTATCAATTCATGTTGTTTAGAAAAATATTATATGAAATCGATTTCACAAATGATAATGTAAAGTGTTTGTTTGGCAACATGGTTTCACATGTTATAGGTTATATGAAATCTATTTCACAAATGATAATGTAAAGTGTTTGTTTGGCAAAATGGTTTCACATGTTATAGGTCATATGTTATGGCAAAAATATATGAAAATATCAAAAAAAAAAGACAAAACTGCAAAAATGGTCCCTGTAGTTTGTTGTTTTTTTGTGGTTTTAGTCCAAACCTTTAAAATTTTGTATAGATGGTCCTTTTCCAGTAGTTTCTTTGTGGATTTGGTCCCTGGCCAAATTGAAATGTCTTTTTTGCCCTTTTAATTTCTTTTTTCTATTAATTTTACCTATTTACATAATTTCAATATTAAAAAAAATTAATAAATCACTCGACCCACTCCCATTCTCTCTCTTACACTTTCTCCTCTCTCTCTCTCTCTATCTCTCTTATCCGAGCCACCATATCTCCTCTCCTCTCCTCTCTTACTCTCTCTCTCTCTCATGGTCTCTCTTCTCTGATGACCACCTCGTTTTCGGCAGCCAGACCTCCGACTGAGGTAAGCCTTGCCAACCAAAGACGACACCATCACCGGAAGGATAAAAACATGTCATCAAAACCTCATAAGCCCAAAGGATATCCCGTCAGAGGTCATACACAAAAGCAGGGAATAGTCGGTCTGATATGTAACCTCAACCAAGGACGACTTCGAGCTCTACACCAACGAATCCAACTCTCTCCCTAACACTCTTTCTCAAGCTTTCCTTCTCCCTTTCCCATTTCCTTCTCCCTTTCTGGTTTCCAGAGCCCTAATTGATCGTCCCCACCCTCTTTGGGTATGATTTTCGAATACAGAGAACTTCATGACTGGTTACAAAATCATATTTGATCGAGAAGAACTTATTCTTGGTTGTAGAAAGTTTGATTGTAAGTTCCGTTTACATTCAAATTCTGATTGTATGGTTCATTGTGTCTTGATTAATGTTATGACATCGAGAATTCAACTGATTGGAGTTCAACTTTGAACACTAACAATGTCCCTCCGGCGGTGGCGGCTGGACTAGATGGTCACCGTTAGAGAACCATAAATACAGGTCGGAACTTCGGTGGTTCTCTGTTTTGCAGTAAGCGGTTTTGTTATTCGATTCAAACGTGGATTTGACTTTGACCACAGTGTAGCATCTCAACTTGCACAGCAGTAATAATTCAATTTGAGAAAACCACCAGACAAGAATTCGTTCAAATTCAAGCAGAGAACCATCTCGATGATCTAGGCATGGTTTCTTGGTTTAATTTTTAGGTTTGTTCTGGGTATGAAGGGGTTTGAACATCGCATATGTGCAGGTTAGTTTCTGGGTTTGAATGGGATTCTAGGGGAGTGGGAGCGGGTGATATACAGATGAAAATGAGGGTAGAGTAGAGGGGCTGTCAGAGCCACGTGATATGTATATTTTGATCACATAGACGACGACTTTGTTCGGCTTCTTAGAGCATGCAATCGACAAGTAAAGGTCGTCGGCGAGGAAGGGGCGGTGCAAACGAGGGCTTTGGGGAGAGGGGGAGAGAATGGGTGTGGGTTAGGGTAGGGTTAATGGGTTTTTATTTTTTTCTAATTATTATAATATATAATGGGTAGAAAGAAAAAGTGAAAAGAAATTAAAAAGGTAAAAAAAGGCAATTCAATTTGGTCAGTGGCCAAATCCACAATGAAACCTTTGCAAAAAGACTATCCATACAAAAATACAAAACTTTGGACCAAAACCACAAAAAATAGCAAACCACATGAAGCATTTTTGCAGTTTTCTCAAAAAAAAATTGTTGTTTTAAGTGAAGTCCAATTTTTGTTTGACGAAATGCATGATGTCATGAAACACTAGTTGTCGAATTTAAGTTGGTAAAATGGTAAATTTTTACATAAAGGTAAAATGGTAATTCAGAACTGTCATTCGGAAGCTTTATCAAACAGTATGTTTTCATTTAGAAACAGATTTATTTGAAACTTCTTAATCATTCAGATTTGAATTGTTTAGAGACCGTCAAACAGTCCCTCATTCGATTCAAACTATGCCATATTATTTAATACAGTCCTATACATTTTCCATATGGGTCACAAATAAATATAAAATGTATTGGGACTATCTTTTTTGGAAATACTAAAGAACTATTCAGTGCGATTTATGATTGTGTTAATATATACCAAATTCAGATTAAGTTTTCTTTTGATTATTTGGGTTGGGAGTATTAGTCGGATCAAGTTATAAAAAACTGTAATCCCATCTTGTCAAAAAAACATTTTAGAGTTTAGACATAGGTTCCTCGAATGACCAATGGTCTATTATTGTTGTAAACTTCAAATTTTAACTTATTAATTTTAAAAACATAAGAAAACATATATTCTAGAGCCTAATTGGAAAGAGAGCTGATTTTTACATAACAACTTTTTGCCGTACACAACAATATTTTATGCATACTGTACAACCCATGTAAAGCATAAATTATTGTGTACGGCAAAAAATTGTTGTATACGGATCAACTCTCAATTGGATACAATATTTTTCAATATTTTTCTAAGGTAAAAACTTTTTCAAACAAACACCAAACCCAAAAAATATAAACTTCAAATCACAAAAAGTGTTACAAAAAAATACGACGGAATATCCAACAATAACATAGAGAAAACAGTAATTATTTTCTAGTTATATTTTTCAATATTTTTCTATGATCTTTTCATTCATTTGGAATCTTACAAAAGTCGGATCAGAAAATATATCATCGTCGGCTTCGTAATGTAATTAACTCTGGGCCTAATAACTTTGGGCCTATATGTGTTTTAGGATCGTGATTCCTGATTATGGGACCGTTTATATATATATATATATATATATATATATATATATATATATATATATATATATATATATATATATATATATATATATATATATATATATATATATATATATATATATATATATATATATATATATACTAGTTGTATGACCCGTGTATTACACGGGATGATATAAAAATAAAGAATATAAATTCTGAATATGTAAATGTTAATGTTCATAAAAAACAATATTTCCATAAGAAAATAATTGAAAGTAGTAAACTTTACATGAGGTAGAGAAAAAAATGAGAGTACAATGTTATAATTCGGCAAAATATTCAATGTTGCAGCGACACAATAAAATAGTGCCACTATATACTTTTAGTCGCAGCGCATTTGGTGACACTTTCTTAGTAATTAGTGGCATCTTTTCTGTGTCCATATATCTCATTTTGTTTGTAGTGATACCACGGTCGATGTGTAAACTCCAGCTTGTTTAAAAAATGTAATATTACAAAGAGTATACAAAAGGTTTCTTTTGGTAAGTAGTTTCTTTTAGAGTTTAGGTTTAGGTTTAGGTTTTCAGATTTACAATTTAGGGATTTTATTTAAGGTTCATAGCATTGAATCGATAATGGTTTCCTTTCAGCAAATAGTTTCATACCGACTAATAGTTTGGCTTCTATGACTAATATTTTTTTCAAATATATGTCATATTTCATACAAAATTCAATGTATCTGCAGATCATTTTTATCTTAGTTGGTTGGCGAATTTAAAAAATTATATATTGAGAAAACCATTTTATTTTAAATATATGACGTTATTAATTAATTTTTTTACAAAGTTCAATGCTATTTCTTTCATTGACATTAACTTAAATTGGTTAATCTTATTTTAAAATAACTAAAAAACTCGAAAGCCTTATTTACTCTTTCTCAAATCAATCAAGTTTTTCTCCCACACTTAATTGATTATTCATAATATGTTATTATAGTCATTAATTAAGCACACTTAATTGAGGAGTTACACGATAATTAAGAGTTTAGAGTAACTGCCAAATAAATTTTTATTTTGAGAAAATCATAAATTCTATAAAAATGACATGTGTACAAGAGGGCTTAGAAGATGACATGTGGCACTTTGAGTTACTTATTTATTAGGATAAGATATATATATATATATATATATATATATATATATATATATATATATATATATATATATATATATATATATATATATATATATATATATATATATATAGAGAGAGAGAGAGAGAGAGACTAAAGTTCAAATGAGAACCCAAATTTTCCTAGGAACCTAGGAACCAATTCTTAGCCACTGGATCAAAAAAATCAAGGGTTATGATGCAATGTGGCAGTTTTGTAATTAATACTAATTTCAATAATATATTTAACTTTTTAAAAAAGAAATCAGGGGCATTTTTGGTATCAAAACAAATCAAATACGGAAACTCCCAATTAAATAGGAAACAATCAATAAAAATCCTATCTCCTCTCTCTTTCTCTCTCACGCTCTTCTCCCCTGGTATCTCCGACTCAAATTTGACCTAGCAATACCAGCACTCTACACTCTCTCTCACGTCGAATTTCGAATCTCTTACTCCCGACGCAGCTTCCTCCCAACGCAGCCACCACCTGACGAGCCAGACAACGCCCTCGTTGCTTACTATAACACCCGACTTTTTAAAACAAAATACACCCAATTTTTTTTAAACATAGTTACAAACATACAAATCAACTATTTAGGTGTATAAGTTTATACAAAAGGGTACAAGTGTATCAAGGAGTACATAACAAAAGTAAACTCCTTCTAAGTCGGGCCGCTACATCATCAAGTCTATCCATGAGCTATATTTTTACCCTTAGCAGGCTCACGCTCACCTGCAGGGACATTTCAAACATGTACTATGAGCCATAAAGCTCAATGAGTAACCATATAAACAATTTAACATGTAAATATATAAATAAGTTGTTAAAACTCAATACAGTGTACATCCTTGTTTGAATCAACCTTTGGATATCAATCCAATCTCCTAGCCACAAGGGCCGTTATTATTTGGATATCACATCTAATCTCCTAGCCATATAGGCCGTTTATTTTGGATACGGAATCCAATCTCCTAGCCACGAGGGCCGTTAACATTTGGATACAAAATCCAATCTCCTAGCCACGAGGGCCGTTAACTTTGGATACGAAATCCAATCTCCTAGCCACGAGGGCCGTTAACATTTGGATACGAAATCCAATCTCCTAGCCTTAAAGGCCGTTATATCATACCAATTAGGTAATTGACTAACTTATAGATTTCCATTTCAAATGCTAAGGCTACTTTCAAATTTCAAGAGTTCAATCAATACAAATATCACAACTGATATAAGAGAGATTACTCACCTGGTAATGAAGATTTATACAGTCTAAGCCAAAATCACAAAGCTCCAACGATCCTTTAAGTTCTCCCAACACCTACACAAACATATTTACACCAAGCAAAGGTGAATATGTTGCTTTTCAACCTTTCAAGCTCAAAGCTTGGTCACAACGGTTAAAACTCGGAATTGGAAACATTCAACACATCTAAACAAGTGCATATGTTCAAATTCCAACCATTCACTGGTGGTTCTTTACCACAACTCGAAACCAACTCCAAAAGACCAAAATCAATCTTTCAAAAGGGTTAGAATCGAAGACCTTACCTCCAATAAGCGGAATATCAAAAATTACTTCAATCCTTTGAGTTCTAGCCTTCCGATTTGGTTCAAAAATGATTTGAGAAATGTTTCTAGGGTTTAGAAGAGGTTTTGGTTCGAGAGTTTTCCAAGAAATGGCTGAAAATCGCAATAAAAAGGGGTGGGGCCTGTGCGCAGCACAACCCGTGTCCAAAGTTACACGACTCGTGTAACTTACGGTATACATTTGAAGTTTTTTGCCTGCAGAACTACACGACCCGTGTCAACATTACACGACCCGTGTAATTCATACACGACCCGTGTTCATCTTACACGACCCGTGTAACTTACGGTATGTCCAATAAGTTCAAAAAGACTTCCCTACACGACCCATGTCATCCCTACACGACCCGTGTAACCTGCTTCTAGCATTTTTCAACTTCAAATTCCTTCCAAATGAAATTCTAACTACCCAAACTCATGCAATAATCTAATTAATCTTAATTACATTAAGATTAATATATAAATACTTACCGAAAGTAACGTGGTGTTACAAATTCTTCCCCCCTTCAAAAGATTCCGTCCTCGTAATCATGCAAAGAGTTGGGGGTATTTCTCCCTCATTTCACCCTCAACTTCCCATGTCATATCGGAACCTTTATAGTGTCACCAAAGTACTTTAACGATATTAATCTTCTTGTTTCGCAGCTGTCTCACTTTCTTATCTAACACTTTCTCGGGTTGTTCCGAATACTTTACTTTTTCATCTAGTTCAATATCAGCAAGAGGTATTCGTTGGGACTCATCAAACAATGTCTTCCGCAAGTGGGACACATGGAAAACATTGTGGATACCTTGAAGCTCATCAGGTAACTCGAATCGGTACGCCACAGCTCCGACTCTTTGGGATATCCGGAAGAGTCCTATAAAACGAGGACTCAATTTTCCTTTCTTCCCGAAGAGAATTAAACATTTCCAAGGGGATACTTTGAGCATCACCATTTCTCCCACTCGAAATTCTAAGGGTTTCACCCGCTTATCAGCATACTGTTTTTGTCGGTTTTGAGCAACTTTCAAGTGTTCTCGGATTTGTTTAATCTTTTCTTCAGTTTTGGGCTACGATCTCGGGTCCAGCCAACGGCTTTTCTCCCACTTCAGTCTAGCAAGTCGGAGTATGACACGGTGCTCCATATAACGCTTCATACGGGGCCATTTGAATGCTGGAATGAAAACTGTTGTTGTAAGCAAATTCTACCAAAGGTAAATGATCTTCCCAACTCCCGCCAAAGTCTATCACACACGTCCTAAGCATGTCTTCTAAAGTCTGAATGGTTCTTTCACTTTGCCCATCAGTTTGCGGGTGATACACGGTACTCATAAGTACTTTTGAACCCAACTGCTCTTGAAGACTTTGCCAAAATCGGGAAGTAAATCTACTATCTCGATCGGACACAATTGACGACGGTAACCCATGTCGACGAATTACCTCGTCAATGTATATTTTCGCCAACTTTTCGATTTTGAAATTTTCGCTAACTGGTAAAAATTGCACCGATTTCGTCAATCGATCAACCACTACCCAAACAGCATCATGCCCACGCGGTGTTCGGGGTAGTTTTGTTACGAAATCCATTGTAATATTATCCCATTTCTTTTCTGGAATTGGTAACGGTTGAATTTCGCCATACGGTTTCTGATGGTTCGACTTTACTTGCAAACAAGTCAGGCATTTTTCTACATACCTTCCAATGTCTCTTTTCATTCGTGGCCACCAATACATAGGCTTTAGCGTTCGGTACATCTTGGTACTTGACGTGCACGCAGAGGTCGTCATGCGGTCAAAAATAAGAGATAACCTAACATTCACTAGTATAGTGGAGTCAGGGTCGATCCACAGGAGCTACGTGGTTAGCGTAGATGAGAGATTACCAACTAATAGTGTCACAGCTATAGTCGGAGGAACTAATTTCTATCTTTCTACCTCGAAACAATATTCCAACACTCAAGCCAAATTTAGCCAAGCTCAAATGACCTAGTTACTTTCTGAAGTCAGAAGTACATCTCTGAATCAGAAGCAATTGAAGGCATTCAAACTAGCAAAAACCAAGCAAAGCATAAACTAGCTAATAACCAACAGTTCTATGAGACAGTTAATAGCCAAGGTTTAATGCCTAACCTAACCGAGTTAGCTACTGTTTTCAGCAAAGGGAAACAGTCCCAACCAAGTCACAACCAAAATCCACACACAAACAAACAACCAAAACACAAACTAACATTCAAAATACCGAAAAATCAATATTTAATGTAACCGAATGATTTCATTCACTCAAACCAATATCCAACATCAAATCAGTAACCGAACACTACTAAAAACAGAACCCTAAGCTGAAGATCAATGGTTGTCACACCCAAAGATTCAACTCAAAGCTTACAAATGTTTAACTAAAATGAAATAAAATCTAAAACATGAAAATACCAAATGATAGCTTCTGAAATGGAATCCTCGAGTCAAAGAGCTTCTAGGTCGATGTTTTCACCCGGTCTTTGCTAGGGTTTTCGGCTGGAAATGCCTCTATTTATAGTTGCAAATTTCCCGTGACCGCGCCGCGCATAAGTGAAATCCGCGGCGCGCGTACTTATCCGTTCCCCGTTTTTTCGTCATTTAAATGTGTTCCACCGCCTTACGCCCGCGTCGCGCAGAAGATAAATCCGCGGCGCGCGTACGTCTTCTCTTGATTTTTCATTCTTTCCATACTTTTTCCTTTTGTACACCTTTAGTCACTGTTTCTGTTCTTTTTTCTCCAGACAAGTCCTGACACGAAAAGTGAGAATACCCATGCATATTTGATATAATTTTACCAAGAACAGGGCTCAACAACGCCTAAAATACTTGATATCACTAGGCGTTGTCAAACAACCCACACTTGTGCCTTGCTTGTCCCCAAGCAAGAGGGTTTTTAACAAATTGTAATAGAGAATCGAACAATTTTTGACTGTGTTTAGTTTCAAAGTTTATTGCTCTTCGAGTTAGAATGGAATAGTTCGTGAAAACATAATTGAGTTGTTCTTTGGAATTCATGGCTTTCTAAAGAACCCTTGATTACAAACTTTCTGTCCACAATACAGTGTACTTACTCGTTCAGATTCTAAAGGCCATTAAGGAATTGTCCATGACTTTCGATGTTGTCCGTGTAGCGAGCTTTCAGAAATACCATCCCAGACCAGACGATCTTAGGTGGTAAGGTGCGTAAGGCCCACCCATTTTAGACCTACCGGCTCGAACAACAAAGGCCACAGACTGACTTTTCCTTCCTAAATTCCAATCCTAAAATGACTCAATCTTCTAAACTCGTAGAACTCAACTTATTTGACTAACTAATAGTATGATCACAAATAAATAGTATTTCTTGAAAAATACTAATGCTATCACAATCACAAACCATTCATTTCAAAATTGCAATTCATTAAAAATTTTGAAAAAATATTGCTAAAAATTGAAAAATTGATCATTTCTGCAAAAATTTCAAAAATATCTCTTTCGACCGTCCACACCCCACACTTAAAACCGTACAACGTCCCCGTTGTACAAAAATTAATTCAAAACAAGGGAGAAAGAGTTACCCCTTTTTGGACGGTAGACTGCTTGCTGCTCAATATCACAGGTATAATGCGTACAAAAAGATCCCCGATTCATATGCTGGAGTTGTAGCGCTACAGTAAGACACGCCGGTGGTCAAGACAAGTGGAGGGGGCACGGTGACCCCACACTTGTCTGAGACAACTCCCTCTCAATTTGGTATATCATGCACAACTTAACAAATAAATTAAAACACACATGACAGAAAAAAATAATATACAGATAGATGTGTCATAAATTTATACATATATCCCAAAAAATAAAAAGAAAGAAAGAAAAAGAAAAAGAAACATCAATCACTACCCGGTGGCCTGGAGGGTCCAGCCTCGTGATCGTGGGACCTGGCTGGGAATGGTCGGGGGTGTCTGCCCTGGGCCGATGCGGTCTGAATAAGTACCTCCCTGATCCACTCGAGCTGGTCCAAGACTATCGTGAGCTGACCCTCAATCCGCGTGACTCTGGCCTCCAGCCGGCTGAGGGCTGGTGAGTCATCCTGCTGTGGCTGCGGCTGTGCAGGCTCTGGTGCTGGCGGCTCTGGCCTCCGGCATCTCCTGCCGGGCTGGGCGAATGCAGGCTGGGGTGCCTGAGAAGGCTCGATCGGTGCCCGGATGAACTGCCCCGGGCGCTGCTGCTCAATGAGCCGCATCCTCTCCAGCGTGCGTGCTGTAGTGCGCGATGGAGGCAGAGCGGTCAAGGAAGCTGCCACGGGGGCAGTGAGAATACCATATGAGCGGGCCAGGCGGGTAATGAAGTACCCCCTGGCTAGTGGGCTGCTGGAGGAGGCGCCGGTCGCGTGGGTGGAGAGAGCGATCGCAAGGGCGTAGGGGAGATGGAGGAATCGGGACGGGTCGAGGAGGATCCACAAATACGTCATGTCGTCGCCCGACACCTTCTCGCCCCCCTCCCGATGCATGATGGAGGTGGAGACGATCCGGTGCATGAGACGGTGAAGTGGGTCGCGGAGGTGACACTCCCTCGAAGTCCCTGCCTCGTACATCACATTGGACAACGGTGTCCAAACCTCCATGTTGGGAGGGCGCTCCGGCTCCCCCTGAATGCATGACCCGAAGAATCGGGTGAAATAGCGATGCTGGAGGTCCTGCTCAGTATAGATACCTGTGCGCCTCCCAAACTCCCGGAGGTTGCGCTCCCTGTGCACACCTCCCAAACGAAAACGCACCAGTCTGGAGCGTGGGTCCCCCGCCCGTGGTGCGAACTGGATAGTGGAGATGAACTCCAGTAGCAACTCCGTGTAGACCACGTCCTCGTCCGTGGCCATAATCCTGTCCCAACCACGGCAGGTGAACGATGCCTCCTCGTGGGTCCATGTGCGGTGCAGAAACGGCTCGATCGCATCCCAAAGCCCTGCATCCCTCAGGATATCCCGGTCGATAACTGTCGCCTCAAGGACCCGGCGACGAATCAATGCATCCCTCCGCGAGATATACTCCACTGAACTGTCAAGTCCCGTGGGAAACTGGAGGAAGGCGTGGTCCAATCTGAACATCATCTGCAAAAGAAAATATAGCCACAAAACAAAATTTTTTTGCAAAATCAGTCCCTTTTCTTCCCCATCGCACCGCGGCGCGGCCCAAGAGCAATGGCGCGGCGCGGCGTACGCCTGTTTTGAAAACCCGGGATCAAATCCCCATTTTAACCTGCTATATCTCATTTTAATCATACCAGAAGGTAGCCTAAGTGCCGACTAGCTCATCTAGGGTGTCCATTTGGCAAAACAAACACCCGATGGGCTAGCATTAGTGATTCTAAGTTTTTGAACTTTTTGGAATAAAACCCTAAAATTAACTACCTAATAACTAGTTTAAACAGCTGATAGATAGTTAAAAGAGCGTACCTTGGTAGTAGAAACACAATAAGCAAGAAAAAATACAAGAAATTTTTGATCACCAAAGCTCCGAGTCGTGTGATTTGAGTTGTGAGCCGCGGCTCACCGTATAAGGGCAAAAAACCGTCTGATCGTTTCCCGCGGCGCGCATTTCTCGTTTCCGCGACGCGCGTGTCGCCAAATCAACCCCTGCGCATCGGGTTGAGTTTCGAACCCGCGTCGCGTAATTCAAAAATCCGCGGCGCGGTCTTGAAGATTTCAAAACTTTTCACACGACCCCACACTTGCTTCAGACCACTAATACCTGCAAAAGATTGATGTATTTTCTAAATTAATCCTAAGAAATATGAAACCTGCTTATGACACGATGGGTTGCCTCCCAACAAGCGCTAAGTTTAACGTCTTCAGCCAGACGTGCTGTTCCTGCTACAGCTACGGTGGATCGTATGCCTTCTTCATTCGCTGATTTTCAATCACCACCGTCCCTTCGCTGACCCACTGCCCCTCAAACTTTCCTGGGTCGAATGGCTTGTTGGTTCTCTTATTGCTGCCCAGTTGTTGCTTTCTAGTTAACTCCCGTAAATGCTTGGAGGTAGCTTTGAACCTCCAAGCTCGGTCCTTTCTTCTGCATCTCTTCAAGGTCAAAGGCTTGAGATGAAGCGCGCCCAGTGCTGCTCCCAGTAGTTGTGCTGTGCCTCGTTTGTTTCTCTCATATTGCGTGTTATTTTCATTTTACAAATTTGGCTTGCAGTACCAATAAAAATTTTCCAATCGAATGGGATCGGAAGGCAACATATCAGGATGCCTCCATATGTCCTCATCGATGGTATTAATTACATCTAATCTTCCATTCATGAATGGATCATGAGTGGTGATAAAATCATGTTTATTATTATTTTCAAATTTCAATTCGTCAACATCAACTTCTTGATCATCGTCCAACAGGTGGATCGGAACCAAGAGTGAACGACTTGTTTGATCTGATGATGGTACAAAGTCACCCATCATCAGATCCTTTCCTTCAAATTTCTCAAAATTTTCAAAAATTACAGGGTCAGGGGTAGTATTGTCATCTACACCCCCTTCCCCAAAAATATCGACAACTTCAAAAAATTCGGGAATTGTTGGGTTGGAATCTGTACTGTCACTTACAGTGTTGGAAATCAAGGTTCATGTAATTAGTTTCAAAAACAAGAGTTTGCAACGGAAGCATAAAATCATGAACACAAATTCCATTTTCAAGAGGATCATGCTACAAGCATGTAGAGATAATATGAAGAACAAACATAGATTAAGTTCAAGATCATAACCTTTGTTCTTGGGTTTGGTTTGGATGATTTTGATAGCTAGTAATCAAATTAGAATCCCTCTATAGTTGATCCACCACAAGCTTGAACACCCTTGAATGCTAGTTCCACAACTTGCAAGTTAGAACTCCTTTTCTTGTGAAACAAAAATCTAATTTTTGCTAACTATCAAGAGAGCTTTTAGAGAGTTTCTTTGGCTGATTTTTGAAGCAAGAATGATCACAATAACACCCTCAAAATCGTCCACTATATCACTGATGTGTTTTCAGACATACATATTTTATATACCCAAAATGATATCACTTATTTTTGGAATTCTGAGGATCAATATTGTCTTTGTAATGTCTTTTCATAAGTTTTGAATTTATAACAGGGAGATACCATGAATGAAAACAACACAATTAGGCAAGTGCACCTAATCGGTTGTAATATAGCAATGGTAAATCCGGGTCGAACCCAAGGGAATTTGTTTAAGTTGAAGAAAATCAATTATCAATTAACAATTTATAACAATAACAAAAGAGATAAAAGGGGGGGTTTTTGTGTAATTGTGAAGAGATCGTATCATCAAATAAATAAAGAATTAAAAGTAAATAAATGGTAACAAGGTTTGAAGTTAAGCCGAAAGGATAGTTTGAACAAATATGCTTTTTACTTAGAGGTGATTACTCCTTATAACAATGTTCTGATTGATAATAATGTGCAATGGATATTAACAAGTTAAATACCGATTTCTAAGTTGATTAGATGTCTTGGTCCAACAATCGAATCTTATGATTAAAAAGAGTTATTAATCTCATTGGTCCTGTAAATTAATTATTCCAATTAATCATTTCATTTGTTCGTACTCTGCATGATTTATTTGTAGCTTTTGATATCAATGGTCATGAAAATCAAAATGAGTTGTATAGTTTGGTCCACTAATACAGTTTTGACATATGCATATAAGATTCTTTCTTTGTAACTTAACCTAGGATTTGGTCCATCACTAGTCATAAATATATATGAATCATATATATTATGATACAAGTTAATTTAGTAAGAATGGTCATCTATACTAAATATAACTCAGTTATAAGTTTCAAAGATAAATTCTTAATATGCATTAGTCGGTTAAATAAACATGCAAAGTAAATTATAAAACTTGCAATATCCGATTTCATATCAATCAAAACATAATTATAAGTTTCATCTAATCTAAGTAAAAGCACAATGGAATTACTCCATAATCAAAGACATGCAACACACTGAATATATAAGAAAGCTAAACATAGTAAGCAAACCGAATATCCGAGCAATGGTGTTCTTGATCGTTTGTCGTGACTACCGCATGCAGAACTTCATTCCTTGATGAAGGGAGGTCGAGAGCAGAGGGATAGAGGGTTATTCTCCAGGTATAGAGTTTGTGATCTGAATTGTGTGTCTAAAACAACAAGATTAAGCCTCTATTTATAGTGTTGTCCAGCGAGGGTCGCGTCGCGATCCTATAGAGGATCGGGTCGCGATCGTGAGTTTAGTGCGCATCTCAGTTGGCCACTACCCCGATTCAGTGGACTGTAGTTGGTAGGTCGGGTCGCGATCCTCGAGGAGATCGGGTCGCGATCTCGGTAAGGTCGCGATGTTTAGCCCTTTTGCGCGATCCTTTGGTCAGCAATCTGTCACGTATTCGTCAGACGATAGGGTCGCGATCCTCATGAGATAGGGTCGCGATCTATGTTCTGTTTGACTTAATTCTTCGTTTATTCGTCCAGAATACGCTCTTTTTGGCTCTTCTTTTCCCGATAGATATTTTACTCCATTTTCTTCATTCCAAGGCTTGAATTCAGCTCCTTCTTCTCAATCAAGAAATTTTTCCTGTGTTTTGGTTATTAAAATGATTAAGTACCTTTTATCGTGAAATTAAACCAAAAACACATTTTTAAGCACTTGATATTGCCCGAAATATATGTATAAATGAGGCAATATCAAAATACCCTACACTTGAATTTTGCTTGTCCTCGAGCAAACTATAATTAAAAAAAACCAGCCAAGACATTTGATATCCAAACAGCTTTCCAACTGCTATTATAGATCTAGCATTATTTACCTATGTTAAGAATAAGGTTTTAAGAATAAACATAGTAGATTATACCTAGTCTTATGTGCGAATTTCTAACCTTCCAAAATTTTACATAAAATCTATTTCTATTAATGACAAATATTTAGATTGAAAAATACTCATTTTTACATAACATTGAATACACCCTTAAAAATTCCTTTTATCTCAAGATCTTTTTGTCAAGTTTCCCAAAAATTATGCTGGACTAGGTTTATCAAGTTAAGTTATTTATTTTTATCGCACCTTTGAAACTCGTGACTTTCTATGAAACTCTTGATTACAAATTTTCAACTCACAACTGTACAGAGTTTACTAATTCAAATTCCAAAGGCCACTAAGGAAATCCCATGACTTTCGATGACATCCGTGTAGCGAGTTTTCGACAATATTATCCCAAACCAGTTGGTTTTAGGTAATAAGGAGTAGAAATGCCCGTGGGCCCCATTTTATGTCTACTTGCTCGAATGTCAAAGGCCACTGATTGAATTTCCTTCCTGAGTCTCAATCTTATGGTGTAACGTTACTTGATTCTTGCTTTTCATTCATTAATTTTCTTATTTGAAGTTCTTTTAACGAGGCTTATTTTCCTCGATTTAGTCATAGCATTCGCGCGATTAGGGAAACTGACTCAACCTGTTTTGACAAATCCTGATTTTCAACGGGTCTATTTCGTTATTTATGCAAAACATTTTGTAATTATCATTCTAACTACTTGTCATTTACGGAATTAAATTTTATATGAAATAATGAAAAACTAGAAAATAAGAGTATAAAATTAAGTTTAACCTACAAATTTATTTTCAAAACATTTTCCTTAACAATTACCTTTTTAGTGTTCAATTTTTGGAAAAGATGTTTAAGATAAAATTTTGACTTGGCTTAGTTAATAATTGCAGTTTTGACCTTTTTACCCTACACTTATTTTATACAATAATCTTATTGTATATATCTTTTTAAATCAAAAAGGAGTTTAATTGGAATGGACTCCCCTTGGGTAATAAGTCGTTCTATTTTAAGGACAGATTCCACAGAAGAAGTTTGCTGAACTGAATGCCAGCGTCTGTTTGAACCTATATTCTGTATCAATGCTCAGAGAAAATATTAACCATACCACAAAAACAAAACACACCAATAAATAAAAACAAACACACCACACTAAAAAAAAAATCCAAATGTATTTAAATACAAAAATAAAGTCAATCATCAGTATCATCAAAAACTGAACCTGAGGTGCCACCACCGTAGTCTTGCAGATAATCCGGCGGCTCAAACCACGTGGGTACAGGAGGAACATAAGTCGGGTATGGAATAGATGGCTGGAACCCCTGACTAGCGTAAAACTCCTGCATACTGCGCGATACCCACTGGTCATGTACCTGTCTCCTCAGAATATCGCGATCTACATCTGTGGCGTTTTCCTTCTCTTGTTTTTCCAATGATGATCATTATTTTTGTGTTTTATTTTTATTATTTATTATTTATTTATCACACAACATAAAATTAAATTGTCTTAAAATTATTACAAACCAACAAATAAAAATTACTGTCTTCTCCTTGCACCGCTTTCCTTATCTGGGTGGAAAGCTTAGACCCGTACCCCTGCCCTTTAGATTTTTAATTGTTTGAGAGGGGTACATCCTCTCCTTCCTCATAACGGACTCCTTGTTCGTAGTGCTTCATCCGGTGTCTGTTTACCTTGAAGCTTTCGTCGTTCTTGTCCAGTTGTATCATGCTTTCCAAATTTCCTCTCTCCAGTTCCTGTGATTTATTTTTCAGAATAGTGTCAATAGTATCAACAAAGTATACAGCATTATCACATGTTTTGTAGTGTTTCATTGATTGATCGATTCCAAAGGTTATGGCATCCGTTCTGACTCTAAGTGTTAGCTTAGATTCATGAATATCTACTAAAGCTCTTACCGTGTTTAGGAATGGTCTTCCTAAAATGATTGGAACCTGTTCATCTTCCTCCATGTCTAGTACAACAAAATCTACAGGAAAAACAAATTTATCAACCTTTACCAATAAATCTTCCACTATTCCCTTTGGGTATGTCACCGATTTGTTTGCCAAGTGGATTGCCATTCTTGTTGGTTTGGGTTCGGGCAAGTCAAGTTTAGAGTAAAATGAATATGGCATGAGATTAATACTTGCACCTGAATCCGCTAAAGCATGACTGAGAGTTAAATTATCAAATTGGCATGGTATGGTAAAACTTCCTGGATCGGTCAATTTTTTAGGTATTTTGTTCAACATTGCTGCTGAACATTGTTCATTTAGAATCACATTAGATACTTCTTCAAGTTTCTTTCGATTTGAAAGAAGATCTTTTAAAAACTTTGCATATTTAGGCATTTGTGCAACAGCCTCAACAAAAGGTATATTAATATGCAATGATTTTATGTGTTCTAAAAATTTCTTGTATTCTTCTTCTTGTTTTTCCTTTTTCAGACGTTGTGGGTAGGGAACTGGTGGTTTATAACTCTTGATGGGGCTTGGCGGCGACCTTTTGTCTTTTGTTGCTTCTTCATTTGTTTCTTGTGTTTTTTCAGATTCCTGCGTTTTAGAAGAAGAGTCAGTATTTATGAGAATTAATGGTTCTGAAATCTTACCGCTTCTGGTTGTAATCGCATTGACTTGCGCGTTAGGATTTTGCTCTGTGTTGCTTGGTAAAGTACCAGGGAATCTTTCATGTAAGACTCGAGCAATTTGACCAATTTGGGTTTCAATATTTAAAATTGAGGCTTGTTGGTTTCGTAGTGAAGATTCTGTAGTTACTCCTATTTTCTTCACTAATTCTTCGGTTGCTCTGTGTCTTTTGTCTGAAGCTTCTGCAAATCTAGACATCATTTCTTCAAAACTCTGTTTCTTCTCTGGTTGACTTTGTGGATCAAAGGGTGGTTCTCTTTGATAGTATCCCTGCCCACTTTGCTTATACTTCTCTGCTTGATCTTTTTTATACTCATCATAAGGCTTCCAGTTGCTGTTTCGTGGCCTTCTTTCATCAAATCTATCTCCGGATGAATAGCAAACACTTTCCTTCCTTTTCCTATCTTCATCTAGTGGACAATCTTTTGCAAGATGTGGTCCACTACAATTATCACAGCCGACCTGTATGGCATGGATTGTTTGGTTTACCTTTTTCATGTCTCGCCCCAAAGCGTCTAGTTTGGCATTGAGGGCTGCTAATCCATCGGCTTGTTCATCTGATGGCTTCTTTCTCAGGGAAGAGTCTCTTGAAGAATGCCACTGATGCGAGTGTTGGGCTAATTCTTCGATTAATGCATATCCGTCTGCTGGCGTTTTCTTTGGAATTGGACCCTGCGAATCAACCATTTGACGAGTAGTTACATTAATTCCGTTATAAAAAGTTTGCACAACTTGATGTGGATTAAGATCATGTTGTGGACAATTTTGTAGCATTTCTTTATAACGGTCCCATGCATCATAAAGTGTTTCATCGTCCATTTGTTGAAAATTTTGGATTTTTGCTTTCATTTTAGCAATTTTAGAAGGTGGGCTAAACTGTTTAATAAATTTTGTTTTTAATTCTTCCCAAGTTTTTATTGTTCTTGGGGGTTCAGCCTTTAACCATCTTTTTGCTGCTCCCTGGAGTGTTATTGGAAATACTCGTAACATAACAGCATCTTTAGTGACTCCAGGAATATGAAAATAATCGGCTATTTCAAGGACAGATTCCACGTGTTGGTTAGCATCTTCAGCATCTTTTCCTGTGAACAAAGTTTCCCTAAGAAGATGTAGTAATTGGCCTTTTATTTCAAAATGTGTTCCATCCGGAATTGTCGGACGAACTAGTCCTTGGCCTGTTTCTTCTTGTGTGCGACTTGCATATTCTTCCAAAGAAAGATTTGCAATGTCTGCCATTAATCTTACATGTCTTCGTCGTCTGCGAAATTCTTGTTCCGGTTCTTGAAACTGTGGAGTCAAAGGAGAATTTGAACTCCTGGTCATACACTATCTGAGGAACAGAATGGTGAGATCTAGAATAAATTATAAATAAATTAAATTAATAAATGATTTCTTTTACTTTAAACCGTATTCCCCGGCAACGGCGCCAAAAACTTGATGTGTTTTCAGACATACATATTTTATATACCCAAAATGATATCACTTATTTTTGGAATTCTGAGGATCAATATTGTCTTTGTAATGTCTTTTCATAAGTTTTGAATTTATAACAGGGAGATACCATGAATGAAAACAAAACAATTAGGCAAGTGCACCTAATCGGTTGTAATATAGCAATGGTAAATCCGGGTCGAACCCAAGGGAATTTGTTTAAGTTGAAGAAAATCAATTATCAATTAACAATTTATAACAATAACAAAAGAGATAAAAGGGGGGGTTTTTGTGTAATTGTGAAGAGATCGTATCATCAAATAAATAAAGAATTAAAAGTAAATAAATGGTAACAAGGTTTGAAGTTAAGCCGAAAGGATAGTTTGAACAAATATGCTTTTTACTTAGAGGTGATTACTCCTTATAACAATGTTCTGATTGATAATAATGTGCAATGGATATTAACAAGTTAAATACCGATTTCTAAGTTGATTAGATGTCTTGGTCCAACAATCGAATCTTATGATTAAAAAGAGTTATTAATCTCATTGGTCCTGTAAATTAATTATTCCAATTAATCATTTCATTTGTTCGTACTCTGCATGGTTTATTTGTAGCTTTTGATATCAATGGTCATGAAAATCAAAATGAGTTGTATAGTTTGGTCCACTAATACAGTTTTGACATATGCATATAAGATTCTTTCTTTGTAACTTAACCTAGGATTTGGTCCATCACTAGTCATAAATATATATGAATCATATATATTATGATACAAGTTAATTTAGTAAGAATGGTCATCTATACTAAATATAACTCAGTTATAAGTTTCAAAGATAAATTCTTAATATGCATTAGTCGGTTAAATAAACATGCAAAGTAAATTATAAAACTTGCAATATCCGATTTCATATCAATCAAAACATAATTATAAGTTTCATCTAATCTAAGTAAAAGCACAATGGAATTACTCCATAATCAAAGACATGCAACACACTGAATATATAAGAAAGCTAAACATAGTAAGCAAACCGAATATCCGAGCAATGGTGTTCTTGATCGTTTGTCGTGACTACCGCATGCAGAACTTCATTCCTTGATGAAGGGAGGTCGAGAGCAGAGGGATAGAGGGTTATTCTCCAGGTATAGAGTTTGTGATCTGAATTGTGTGTCTAAA
Organism: Cichorium intybus; assembly: GCA_023525715.1. Taxonomy (NCBI): domain Eukaryota; kingdom Viridiplantae; phylum Streptophyta; class Magnoliopsida; order Asterales; family Asteraceae; genus Cichorium; species Cichorium intybus. The sequence goes on from CM042012.1 coordinate 133,942,448, forward strand.
ACAACAAGATTAAGCCTCTATTTATAGTGTTGTCCAGCGAGGGTCGCGTCGCGATCCTATAGAGGATCGGGTCGCGATCGTGAGTTTAGTGCGCATCTCAGTTGGCCACTACCCCGACTCAGTGGACTGTAGTTGGTAGGTCGGGTCGCGATCCTCGAGGAGATCGGGTCGCGATCTCGGTAAGGTCGCGATGTTTAGCCCTTTTGCGCGATCCTTTGGTCAGCAATCTGTCACGTATTCGTCAGACGATAGGGTCGCGATCCTCATGGAGATAGGGTCGCGATCTATGTTCTGTTTGACTTAATTCTTCGTTTATTCGTCCAGAATACGCTCTTTTTGGCTCTTCTTTTCCCGATAGATCTTTTACTCCATTTTCTTCATTCCAAGGCTTGAATTCAGCTCCTTCTTCTCAATCAAGAAATTTTTCCTGTGTTTTGGTTATTAAAATGATTAAGTACCTTTTATCGTGAAATTAAACCAAAAACACATTTTTAAGCACTTGATATTGCCCGAAATATATGTATAAATGAGGCAATATCAATCACCCACAAAGAGAAAAGAAAAGCACATGCAACTAGCTTAAAAGAAAGTCCCATTTGATTTCTATAATCAAAAGCTAGAAGACACAAAGCATCTTCTACCTCTTTTAAGTTCTTAATGCATTCTTTTCCTTCCAATATGGCTGATTTTATGATGACAAAGAAAGTGCTAGTGGGTTGTTATTATTTATAAAACTTAGATAATAAAAGCTTATAAATAATACATCTTCTTATTTCTTAAATGGGATAACATTTAACCCATAATCATATATATAAATAAACCATCTAGATATACAATCTTATTTGTATAATTATATATATATATATATATATATATATATATATATATATATATATATATATATATATAACAATATATATATATTTTATTTAATTTACCAATTAAATTAAATAAAAGGCTTACTTATAAATCAATTAAATCGTTTAACAATTTAAACAATTTAATTGTTACACTTAATTAATTCATCACATATGAATTACTAATCAACCTTTAATTTTTGTAGTTATTATTATTTACCTCAAATAATAATAACCTACAAGATTAAATTGCAAGTTTAGTATCATTTGATGTTAAATCAAATTTAACGTTCTAAATGATCAATTTGTGTCAAACTTGTTGTTGGTATGACCCTATAGGATCATGTATTATTAGTAATATCATTTTATGATCATCCTTGGGCATATAGAACTAACATACAGTCCGCTCCACAACATCCTCATCAACCAAATTTTCTGGTGATGATATGGATTCACCCAACACCAGATCAACATTATCAATACTTTCAAAAACATCAAAAACTTCAAAGGTTGCTGAGTCAGAAGTAGCATTGTCACCTACAACCTCTTCCTCAACAACCGTTTCGACCATCTCAGTGGTCTCTTGACTTTCCCAAGGTGTATGCCCTTCCATCACATATTTAGGTGATGCAAGTTCACACACATTATCATTGGTATAAAAATCACTCACCTCCGGTTCTGGCGAAGGTGGTGAACATTTCCAACTTTCCTCTAACCTATCTAAAGAAGCTTGCACTTTTTCAAGAGCTTCAGCCTGGTCCTTCTGCTCATGGTAGTTGTTATACATGAATACCCAAAGTTGGGCCCAAGTTACAGAATTCTCAAGCTGAGATGACTCCTCGGTCCGCCATCCATTGTCATCGAATGATCCATTGTAGCAACCATCCTCGTAATAGGTGTCAGCTAGATTTTCATAATCTTCATAATATTGATCCGAGTACATGTAATCACCCATTATAAGGATGTACACATACCAAAATTCAGCAAACTAAAATCAAACATCAAAAATCAGAAACTAAGTCCTACAACTCACCTAACCTAAGCGCACAGCTCCCCGGCAGCGGCGCCAAAATTTGACGTGCACGCAGAGGTCGTCATGCGGTCAAAAATAAGAGATAACCTAACATTCACTAGTATAGTGGAGTCAGGGTCGATCCACAGGAGCTACGTGGTTAGTGTAGATGAGAGATTACCAACTAATAGTGTCACAGCTATAGTCGGAGGAACTAATTTCTATCTTTCTACCTCGAAACAATTTTCCAACACTCAAGCCAAATTTAGCCAAGCTCGAATGACCTAGTTACTTTCTGAAGTCAGAAGTACATCTCTGAATCAGAAGCAATTGAAGGCATTCAAACTAGCAAAAACCAAGCAAAGCATAAACTAGCTAATAACCAACAGTTCTATGAGACAGTTAATAGCCAAGGTTTAATGCCTAACCTAACCGAGTTAGCTACTATTTTCAGCAAAGGGAAACAGTCCCAACCAAGTCACAAACAAAATCCACACACAAACAAACAACCAAAACACAAACTAACATTCAAAATACCGAAAAATCAATATTTAATGTAACCGAATGATTTTATTCACTCAAACCAATATCCAACATCAAATCAGTAACCGAACACTACTAAAAACAGAACCCTAAGCTGAAGATCAATGGTTGTCACACCCAAAGATTCAACTCAAAGCTTACAAATGTTTAACTAAAATGAAATAAAATCTAAAACATGAAAATACCAAATGATAGCTTTTGAAAAGGAATCCTCGAGTCAAAGAGCTTCTAGGTCGATGTTTTCACCCGGTCTTTGCTAGGGTTTTCGGCTGGAAATGCCTCTATTTATAGATGCAAATTTCCCGTGACTGCGCCGCGCATAAGTAAAATCCGCGGCGCGCGTACTTATCCGTTCCCCGTTTTTTCGTCATTTAAATGTGTTCCACCGCTGTAACGCCGGAAATGTATTTATTATATAATTATAATAAAAAGGGCAAAATGGTCATTTTACCTCAAAAGGGTAATTTGGTCTTTTGGACAGAAAAGGACTTGTTTGGTAATGATATTTTAAGTCTTGGACTTAAAATGTTATAAAAATGTGATTTTTGTCATAAGTTGTGTTATTAGTGGCAAATGTTTAAGAAATGCATCCTCAAGGACCAAATTGCAACTTTTGGAAGTATATAAGAGAATAGTTGTGCAGAATTTTGGGAGTTACGGGAGCAACTTCTTGGCTGATTTTCTGCAGAGGATTGAAGTTCTTGAAGATTTGGAACTTGCAAGATTTGATTATAGCAATTTCAAGGGTAAATTTGGAAGTTGAAAGGTTAGTTCTTCAAGTTCTTGTTAGTTTTTCTTGGTGAGTTTTGTAGAACTCAAAAACTGCAATTACAGTCGTGATTGAGTGTTAAGATTGATGAAATACTTCCATTAAGTCATGTTGGTAAGAGCTTAAATCAACAAATTGGAAGTAAGTTGTTATAAATGATAAAATTGAAGATTTGGGGTTGTTAAAACTAAGAACCCTAATTCTTAATATGGATGATTGGGTGTGTTTTGATGGTTAAAAACCTTGTAAAAATGTAAGGTTTTAGCCTAGGAACAAACCCCAAACGATTAAGAACGAAATTAAGAACTTAAAGGACAAAACAGCAAGCTACAGTGCACAATTCGCGACTGGACAGGAAGACTGCACAGGCGCTGGGCGCGGTGCGCCCCTATCCAGGCGCGGCGCGCCTGTGGGCAGACCTTGGGCAGGAACTTTGAAATGCTATCTTTTGCGTTGCTTATCCGATTAAGCTCAAATTTGAACCGTAGGCGTATTATGGTCTGAAAAGTTTGGGAAAATTTTTAGATTGAGTTTCCGACCCCTCGGGGGCACTGTAGACCGATCCGAATGCCTCGGTGAATAGTAAAATTCATATAAAGTTAGTAAACGGAAAGTTTATTAACTAGGCATTGTTTATAACATTGTTTTATTGAACTCTAGTGTATTAGAGTTAATTGAAATGGGTATTAACCTATAATCATTTTGAAAATGAATGAATTATAGGTACGGGACAAGATTTCGCGAAAAACATTGAAAGGCAAGAACCGCTAAGAGCTAGTTGTAGCAAACCTTCAGGTGAGTAATCTCACTCGTATTTGATGTGATATATGATTGTTGAGCAGCTGCGAATTGAAAATAGTTTTGGGAACGAAAAATGACAGATATATGATTTGATATGACAAGACCAGATAAGCTGTGAGTCAATCTAAATTAATGATATGACAAGACCAGATAAGCCGTGAGTCTGTTATAGACAAGAACGGAGCTGTGAGTCAATGTATCTATATAAATAATATAGACAAGACCGGATAAAGCCGTGAGTCTAGGCAAGACCGGATAAGCCGTGAGCCATGGGTTATTTGATGTGCTAAACTTATATATAGACAAGACCGGATAAGCCGTGAGCCAAGGCGATAGCGGGCTAACCCGTGAGCCATGTTTGATTTTGTATTGTATGATAATACATATGTGACTTTGTATGGAGAATTTTATTCTTGTACATATTGTTATTGATTTGATTACTCATTGGGCTTTATAGCTCATCGTTTATTTGATATGTCCCTGCAGGTGAGCGTGACCCTGCGAAGGGAAAGGACAAAGTCCGTGACTGAGTACTTAGGATTGAAGTAGCAACCCGGCTTGAAGAATGTATAATATCATGTATTATACTTTGTGATACTCTTGTACTCGTATTGTATTAATTAAAACCCCATACTTATGTTTTATTTGTGAAATGTTTGGTTTGAAAAACAAAATTTTTTGGGGTGTTTTTGGTTAATAAGTCGGGTGTTACAACCGCCTTACGCCCGCGTCGCGCAGAAGATAAATCCGAGGCGCGCGTACGTCTTCTCTTGATTTTTCATTCTTTCCATACTTTTTCCTTTTGTACACCTTTAGTCCCTGTTTCTGTTCTTTTTTCTCCAGACAAGTCCTGACACGAAAAGTGAGAATACCCATGCATATTTGATATAATTTTACCAAGAACAGGGCTCAACAACGCCTAAAATACTTGATATCACTAGGCGTTGTCAGTACTGCCCGGGTGTACAGCATATCTGCTACAATGTGCATCTTCCAAAAGTAAACCCCGCGCCTCACCTTGCTTAGGTACCCACACACGGCTTCTAAAAGTCTTCAATCGCTGAGAGTTTTCAACTAGATGTTTTATATACCCGACCATTCGTTCACTTTTCACATTCTCGGACTTGCAAGCTTCTTCTTGTGCTACACGAATCATTTCGGGCAACCGGCTCGCCACACCCATACACGCAGATGTAATCTTCAAAGGATATTGTTTTCGGCTCAGGGCATCTGTAACAACATTCGCTTTGCCTGGATGGTATATTATTTCACAATCAAAATCTTTGAGTAAATCCATCCACCTCTGCTGTCTCATGTTCAATTCTTTCTGGTCAAATAAGTATTTCAGGCTTTTATGATCCGAGTAGACCACAAACTTCACGCCATATAAATAGTGTCTCCAAAGCTTCAAGGCCAAAATCACTGCAGCCAATTCGAGATCATGTACCGGGTACTTCTTCTCGGCATCTTTTAATTGACGGGATGCATAAGCGATTACTCGACCCTTCTGCATCAATACACACCCAAGACCCACTCGTGAAGCATCACTATAAACTACATATTCTTCTCCGCTTTGTGGTAAGGCTAACACCGGGGCTTCACACAAGGCTTGCTCTAATTTCTGAAAGGCTGCTTGTTGTCTTTCCGCCCATTCAAACTTTTCACCCTTTTTGGTCAACTTAGTCAACAGGGCAGCAATCAAAGAAAAATTCTCTACAAATCTTCTATAATAACCCGCCAATCCAAGAAAACTACGTATTTCCGTTGGACTCCGAGGCGGTTCCCATTTCATCACAGCTTCAATCTTTGTTGGATCAACTTTGACACCTTCACTATTGATAATATGCCCAAGAAACTGTACTTCTCTTAGCCAGAATTCACACTTGGAAAACTTCGCGTATAACTTTTCTCGGCGAAGTAATTCCAATATTTGGCGTAAGTGAACACCGTGTTCAACTTGGTTTCGAGAATACACCGAAATATCGTCTATGAATACAATAACAAAAGTATCAAGGAATGGGCGACATACTCTATTCATGAGATCCATAAATGCTACTGGAGCATTGGTTAACCCAAAAGGCATAACCAAAAACTCATAATGACCATAACGAGTACGGAATGCGGTCTTCGGAATATCTGATTCTCGAATCTTTAACTGATGATACCCCGACCTCAGATCAATTTTCGAAAAATACGTCGCCCCCTGAAGTTGATCGAATAAATCGTCGATTCTCGGTAATGCGTATTTATTTTTCACCATGATTTTATTCAATTCTCGATAGTCAATACACATACGCATCGACCCATCTTTCTTCTTTACAAACAGAATAGGCGCTCCCCACGGTGATGAACTCGGTCTAATGAAACCCAGATCTAGAAGTTCTTCCAACTGTTTCCTCAATTCCTCTATTTCTGAAGGTTCCAATCGATAAGGAGCCCGGGCAACAGGTGCGGCTCCCGGAACTAATTCAATTGCAAATTCGACTTGTCGGTCTGGTGGTAACCCAGGGAGTTCTTCGAGAAAAACATCTGGAAATTCGTTCACAATTTTTACACTTTCTTTTCCCACCTGATCTGATTTAGCAAAAGACACATATGCTAAATAAGATGTCCCTCCTTTACTGACACTACTCCGGGCTTGAGCAAAGGAGATAACCGGCATTCTCAGACGCGGTCTTTCACCCTGGATTTTAATCCATGTCCCTTCTGGTGTTAAAATTGTAATATTTTTGTTTCTGCAATCCATGTTAGCATAATTTGTTGCCAACCAATCCATACCTACAATTACTCCAAACTCCTTGGTAGTCATCGACTTCAGATCTATAGGGAAAGTGGTCCCGTAGATCTTAAGCTGACAACCTTCAATATGTTCTGACACCCAAACATACCTACCATCTGCCACTGCTACTTCCAAACTTTCATCCATAGGAGTTAGGGGAACATTTAAATGAGACATCACAGACGTTGACACAAAACAATGCGTAGCTCCAGGATCAAATATTATGTATACTGGAATTGAATTTAGAGTGAAAATACCTGTAACTACGTCAGTCTTTTCACGAGCCTCTTCCCCTGTCATTTGGAATGCCCGTGATGCCACTGGTCCTCCCTGACCCTTTATGTAACGCCAAGACACTCTTTTTATGTAAATATAATAAAAAGGGTAAATTGGTCATTTTACCTTAGAAGGGTAATTTGGTCTTTTGGACAGAAAATAATTTAGTGTGAAATAATATTTTGAGTTTTGGACTTAAAATGTTATAAAAACTGATTTTTGGTCATTTTACCACAAAAGGGTAATTTGGTCATTTGACCATGTGAAGGACCAAATATGAAAAATATTGTTGTTTGTGGCAAATGTATAAAGAATGAAAGTTTTATTGTAATAAAACTTAATTGTTGTGGCAAAAGTCCAAGAAAATTAACTTAGGGACTAATTTTGTAAAAATTTGAGGTATAAATAGGAGAGTTGACTCTCCTATTGTGGCTGAACGTTTGAGATGGATCGGGGATGATTTCTTGCATATGAATTCTGGAAATTTACAAGAAATGAAGCAAGAAATCGGAATTATAACTTGGAATTAAAGATTTGAAGCAAACAAGGTTAGTAAATTGACTTTTTAGTCAAATCCTTGAATGTGTTCTTGATGGATTCATGTGGGATGAACTGAAACCTGTAATTTCAGTTTATTCCATGATGTTTATATGATTTCTAAGCTTGATACATGTTCATATGATAAGAACATGCAATTGAAACAAAAGAATTTGATGAATTGGTGGATTTTGGGGTTTTTGGCTCAAGAACCCTAAAATCTGCATTTGATTGATTGAGGTTGTTTCTTTGGATTAAAACCTTGTATTATTGGAGGGTTTTAGTCAGGAAATAAACCCCATATGATTAAGAACTGGATTAAGAACTTAATGGGTCAAAACAGGGTGCTACAGTGAAAAATCGCGACTGATTCTGGACTGCCCAGAAAGAGCACGGGTCGTGCTCTTTTTGCACGGGTCGTGCACATCTGGAAAACCAAAGAATGTTGCCTTTTATGGGCTGCACGATTCGTGCTCCGCTAGGCAAAAATAAGCACGAGTCGTGGTTGCTGGCAGGAGGTCCAAAAACGCTAAATTTTGCTAGGCTTGTCCGATTTACCTCAAACTTGAACCATAAGTCCATGATGGTATGAAAAGTCCTAGAAAAATACTAAATTGAGTTTTTGACTCCTCGGGGGCACTGTAGATTTATACGAATGCCTCGGGAATGAGTATAACTCATGAAAAGATGGTAAATGGAAAGTTTATCATCTAGGGATGGTTTAGAGTTGCATAATATTGGACTCTCATGTATTAGAGTCAATTGAAATGATTATTAACCTATTATCATTTGATATGAAATGGATATATAGGTATGGGACAAAATGGTTGTGGTGCACGCAAAGGCAAGAAACAACCGGGATTTAAATGCAGCTAGCATCCAGGTGAGTAATCTCACTTATATCAAATGTGATATTTGATGGTTGAACTCTTATAACTTGTAGTAGTTTTAGAGTTGAATATGGTAATTTGAAATGAAATAAAATGGTACTAAATGGTGCGGCCACATATGGCTATGATATCGGATGTTATATCCAACTGGTGCGGCCTATATGGCTATGATTTCTGGTGCGGTCTTAGGACCATGATATTGGGTTATTGAACCTAAACTGGTGCGGCCTTCGGGCTATGATATTTGGTGCGGCCTTCGGGCTATGATATTTGGTGCGGCCTTCGGGCTATGATATTTGGTGCGGCCTTCGGGCTATGATAAATGGTGCGGCCTATATGGCTATGATATTGGATGCTATATCCAACCGGTGCGGCCTATACGGCTATGATATTATTACAGGTACATGGTGCGGCCTTTTGGCTATGATATCGGGTTATTGAACCCAGCTGGTGCGGCCTGCGGGCTATGATTTATATATTGATATTATGTTGGTGTAGCTTATATAGCTATGACACAGGGTGCGGCTTATATAGCCATGACATATGATACAGTCCATTGTGACTAAGAAACATGGGACAGAAACGATAGATATGATTATCTGTGCAAATAACTGATGTGGTTTGATAATTGCAGGTTGTCATGAAATAGCCTGTAAGGCTACAAAATTAGGATGTGAAATCCTAAGGGATATATGGTCAGCTAGTAAGGCTATGAGTTTGGATTCGATATCCAAACAGATATACGAATATATTTGATACATGTTATTTGCAGAAATGATTACTCACTGAGCTTTGTAGCTCATACCGTTTGTTAAATGTCCCTGCAGGTTAGCATAACCCTGACAGGGGTAAGGATAGAGTCCGTGACTCGAGAGGTAGGACTCTTAGATGCTGTCAGTAGCAGCCCGGCTTCAAAGGAGACTGCGGTATTTTATACTCTCCTTGATACGCTTGTACCCGTTTTTATTAAAATATACCCCTTTGTTTATGGTTTTAAGTACTGAAACCTTTGTTAAAAATGAAAAATTTTCAGGGGTGTTTTTGTTTTAAAAGCCTGGTGTTACAAGTTGGTATCAGAGCCGTGGTTTAAGTGAACTAGGTGTCTATAGAGTAGATTCCTGGACTTAAACCTTGAGACAGTAGACACGATGTACCGTTAGGTGTATATAAATTGTTATTATACATATATAACCTAACTATTGCTGACTTCTAACGTATAAGAAGTATGAGCAGCGAATATTACTGGGAGGAATTTAGGGCGTGCAGCTTTAAGAGGCGAACCAGCCCTTTCTCAAAGCTCCATTGAACGAGGGGCAACGAGACAAGTAAGAACTGCAGGAAAAGCACTTAGAACATTTTAGAGTTGAGACTCTACCGTTGACAAGATGAAATTACAGAAAATAGGAGCATATCGCTCGAGTTTGTTGTATGGGACGGAAGTGGTTCCAGCGTGGAACTATAGATCACTTCCTTATGAAATACTCACATGCTAAATGTGGAGTAACGGGTGATGAACCCAGGAAAGAAAGAAGAAATGAATGGTCGAAAAGGACCAGTGATACCATGAGCATTCCAGCAGACTGTGGAAAAAGCTCGTGAGAAGACTGAGATGGTCACAAATATAATTGTCTTGAATATACTCCCCGTATATGTTATATTTGATCCAGGAAGCTATGCTTGGGATCAATGACTTGATGTCTTGTTGAAATATTTCATCGATGATTATGGATGAAATTTTGAAAGTAGCTATAGTAAATAGCAAATATGTTCTAGATATTGAACACCTGGAAGGTAGATTGCCTAGGATTTACGGGACCATTTTCCCTATGAATCTGAAGCCGATGACTACCCTTAAAACTGAAGCAATTATGCATATGAATTGGTTAGCAATGAATGATGCTAACATGAATTGTAGAAAATGAACATGATGGTTCAAAAATCAGAAATGAAACGGATGAAAATCCACGGTAAATGACCGTTGTTGAGAATACCGGTTATTTTCTTTGCTTAAACTTGGAAAAGAGTTAGTAAAGGAATGATGTTGTAGTTGGCATACGTGGTATGGGCCAAGCTAAATAAAGCAGTGATAGTAGTGTACTACTTTAAATAAATTCTCGGATGTTTCTTTTGAAAAGAACTTCCAGGATTTCGGCCAGATTGGCGAGAAGAGCTTATGATTAAACTGGTCTTGAGAGCCGTTCCCGTTATTTAGGCTCTATATTGATTTGCCTCTGCAGAGATGGCAGAGTGGTAAAACAATTGGAAGAAATTGTTTTTGAATTAGGGTCTCATATGGCCAAATGTGTCATCGTGTGGAGCCCTATCTTGTTTGAAAAGAAGAAAGGTAAGTTAATGTGTATGTACATTGACTACTGAGAATCTGATATTCTCGAAACCAGACTGAATATGAGGTACATTTGTACCAGATATTGGAGTTACTTCACTGAGTTAAGTGATATGTAAAACTCTCCAAGTATGAAAAAAATTTTGCAAAAAGAAGTTTTATATTCTTTGGGCATGTTAATAATGCCAGAGATGATAAAGCAGATTCAGTGGAAATGATGCTGTGATAAAACTGGAACCGCCTGAGGAATTTGACTGAAACTTGTAGTTCCTTGGATTGGCGGGCTATTATAGGAGAGTTGTAGAAAACTGCTCCTCGATTGCTGTTTAGCTGACTAAAGTTGACCAAGAAAGGTGAAAAGTCTGAGTGGTAGAAAGACCACAAGTATATTTTTAAAGGTTGAAACAAACCTTATGTGAAGCTCTGGTGTTAGCATTATCGCTAAGCGGAGAAGATAAATTATTTTACAGAAATGCATCCAGAGTTGATTTTGGATACATGATATTGCAAAAGCAATTATAATTTTGACATTGAAGCTTTAGAGACACCACTTGTATGGTGTAAAGCTTACTGATGATACGGATCATAAAAGTTTGAAACACTTAATTGATCAAAAAGAAACTAAAAAAATGAGATAGCAAAGATAGATGGGTTACTTAAAGATTTCGGTTATGAAATCTTGTACCATCTCGGAAAGGCGGATGTGACTATAGATGTCTTGAAATAAAAAAAAGAGTATCTTTTGAAAGATACAACCACATGAGTGGGTGTGGCGAGTTGATTACCTGAGTTGATTCGGGTAGCACAAGAAGAAATGTGCAAGTTTGAAAACGTGAAAAGTGAATTAATGAACGGCTATTGAAAGAAGCTAGATAAAAAAAACTCACAGTGATTGAAAACCCTTGGTGGTTGTATATGTGGGTTCCAAAGCAAGGTGAGATATGAAATCTATCTTTAAAAGACGTATATTGGGGTAGATATGCTAAATGCCCGGGGCAATACCAAACTGTGTAGGATAATGTAACCTACACATTGGTGGTCGGGACTAAAGAAAGACATTAAAAGACATGTGAAAAGTGTTTGACTAGTGTGTAACTACAGTCAAATCATTAGAAACATACGGAAAATTAAACCGTTGTAGGTCCCAAAGAAGAAATGGGACGAAAATATTATAGACTTGGTGGTAAAGTCTTTGCAAGTACCGCATGGGTATGACACCATATGGGTAATTGCAGGTTGATTGATGACACCAGTGCAAATTTGTACCGACTAGGGAAGAAATTAAGAGCGGAAAGTAGTGAAAAACTACATAGAAAAAGAAAATTGTTGACGTGCACTACAGGTGTCGACTGTATCGGATCGAAATACTAGAATTATTTGCTGAATTTAGCATTAATTCTTAAAATTGATAGTTCAAAAGTACTAGTAAGTACTGTACATGAATTGCAAAAATGATAGACGAGGCGAGAAAATGATGCAGACTCTAGAAGATGTGCTTGAAAATTGCACAGCAGACCCTAGTGGAAGATGAGAAGATCGCCTATTTTTGGTAGACCCCGTAGATAACAATAGTTTTAGTACCAACATTTAGATGACCCGTATAATGCATAGTATGGAGTATCGTGTTGCACGCCAATTTGCTAGACAAAAGTTGGGGAGAAGCCGTTGACTGGACCCGATATTGTACCTCAAACAGAAGAACAGATTAGGAAATTCGAGAAAGCTTGGAAATAGACAAAATTCGACCAAAGTAGTATGAGGATTGCCGAGTAAAACCGTTGAAATTCCAAATGAGGAATGACGAGGTAATCCAAATATCCCTTGGAAAGACTAAAAATATATTTGGGACGCAAGGAAAGTTAAGTCCTCATCTATTGGACTTTTCCATATGTCCCTAAGAGTAAGAATTAGGGTGTACCGATTGAAGTTTCTTGATGAACTTCAAGATATTTATAAAGTTTTCTATGGGTCTCATGGTTCTGAGAACATAGATTGATAAATTCCAACGAATCCCTCATGTTGAAATGAGGTAGATAAGTGATTAAGGTGCCCGGGACAACCGGAGGAATGATATGCAAGTGGTGATATAACCACGAGATAAGAAGACTAGTATGGTTAAGTGCTTAGGCAATACCATAAAGGTTTCCATATGATATGGGAAATCGGAATTGTAACGAGAAAGAAATACCCTCACTTGTTTGTATGATTTCGGGGACGAAATCTTTTGAAGGAGGGGAGAATTTGTAACGCCAAGACACTCTTTTTATGTAAATATAATAAAAAGGGTAAATTGGTCATTTTACCTTAGAAGGGTAATTTGGTCTTTTGGACAGAAAAGAATTTAGTGTGAAATAATATTTTGAGTTTTGGACTTAAAATGTTATAAAAACTGATTTTTGGTCATTTTACCATAAAAGGGTAATTTGGTCATTTGACCATGTGAAGGACCAAATATGAAAAATATTGTTGTTTGTGGCAAATGTATAAAGAATGAAAGTTTTATTGTAATAAAACTTAATTGTTGTGGCAAAAGTCCAAGAAAATGAACTTAGGGACTAATTTTGTAAAAATTTGAGGTATAAATAGGAGAGTTGACTCTCCTATTGTGGCTGAACGTTTGAGAAGGATCGGGGATGATTTCTTGCATATGAATTCTGGAAATTTACAAGAAATGAAGCAAGAAATCGGAATTATAACTTGGAATTAAAGATTTGAAGCAAACAAGGTTAGTAAATTGACTTTTTAGTCAAATCCTTGAATGTGTTCTTGGTGGATTCATGTGGGATGAACTGAAACCTGTAATTTCAGTTTATTCCATGATGTTTATATGATTTCTAAGCTTGATACATGTTCATATGATAAGAACATGCAATTGAAACAAAAGAATTTGATGAATTGGTGGATTTTGGGGTTTTTGGCTCAAGAACCCTAAAATCTGCATTTGATTGATTGAGGTTGTTTCTTTGGATTAAAACCTTGTATTATTGGAGGGTTTTAGTCAGGAAATAAACCCTATATGATTAAGAACTGGATTAAGAACTTAATGGGTCAAAACAGGGTGCTACAGTGAAAAATCGCGACTGATTCTGGACTGCCCAGAAAGGGCACGGGTCTTGCTCTTTTTGCACGGGTCGTGCACATCTGGAAAACCAAAGAATGTTGCCTTTTATGGGTTGCACGAGTCGTGCTCCCCTAGGCAAAAATAAGCACGAGTCGTGCTTGCTGGCAGGAGGTCCAAAAACGCTAAATTTTGCTAGGCTTGTCCGATTTACCTCAAACTTGAACCATAAGTCTGTGATGGTATGAAAAGTCCTAGAAAAATACTAAATTGAGTTTTTGACTCCTCGGGGGCACTGTAGATTTATGCGAATGCCTCGGGAATGAGTATAACTCATGAAAAGATGGTAAATGGAAAGTTTATCATCTAGGGATGGTTTAGAGTTGCATAATATTGGACTCTCATGTATTAGAGTCAATTGAAATGATTATTAACCTATTATCATTTGATATGAAATGGATATATAGGTATGGGACAAAATGGTTGTGGTGCACGCAAAGGCAAGAAACAACCGGGATTTAAATGCAGCTAGCATCCAGGTGAGTAATCTCACTTATATCAAATGTGATATTTGATGGTTGAACTCTTATAACTTGTAGTAGTTTTAGAGTTGAATATGGTAATTTGAAATGAAATAAAATGGTACTAAATGGTGCGGCCACATATGGCTATGATATCGGATGTTATATCCAACTGGTGCGGCCTATATGGCTATGATTTCTGGTGCGGTCTTAGGACCATGATATTGGGTTATTGAACCTAAACTGGTGCGGCCTTCGGGCTATGATATTTGGTGCGGCCTTCGGGCTATGATATTTGGTGCGGCCTTCGGGCTATGATATTTGGTGCGGCCTTCGGGCTATGATAAATGGTGCGGCCTATATGGCTATGATATTGGATGCTATATCCAACCGGTGCGGCCTATACGGCTATGATATTATTACAGGTACATGGTGCGGCCTTTTGGCTATGATATCGGGTTATTGAACCCAGCTGGTGCGGCCTGCGGGCTATGATTTATATATTGATATTATGTTGGTGTAGCTTATATAGCTATGACACAGGGTGCGGCTTATATAGCCATGACATATGATACAGTCCATTGTGACTAAGAAACATGGGACAGAAACGATAGATATGATTATCTGTGCAAATAACTGATGTGGTTTGATAATTGCAGGTTGTCATGAAATAGCCTGTAAGGCTACAAAATTAGGATGTGAAATCCTAAGGGATATATGGTCAGCTAGTAAGGCTATGAGTTTGGATTCGATATCCAAATAGATATACGAATATATTTGATACATGTTATTTGCAGAAATGATTACTCACTGAGCTTTATAGCTCATACCGTTTGTTAAATGTCCCTGCAGGTTAGCATAACCCTGACAGGGGTAAGGATAGAGTCCGTGACTCGAGAGGTAGGACTCTTAGATGCTGTCAGTAGCAGCCCGGCTTCAAAGGAGACTACGGTATTTTATACTCTCCTTGATACGCTTGTACCCGTTTTTATTAAAATATACCCCTTTGTTTATGGTTTTAAGTACTGAAACCTTTGTTAAAAATGAAAAATTTTCAGGGGTGTTTTTGTTTTAAAAGCCGGGTGTTACACTTTACCTCTTCTTTCTTTCCTCCCCGCTCCTATCTGGGTTTATCACTAGGTACTCCAGCTTTTATTTGGGGACAGTTTGGGCGAATATGATCTATAGCCCCACATTGAAAACACTTTCGCTCCGCCCGACAGTCCCGAGCGATATGCCCTTGCTTTCCACAGTTACGACATCCCGACGATGGAACATCGGTTCGACAATTTCCAAAGTGCTTTTTCCTGCACTTTTCACACCACTTTGCTTCCTCTTTCGGACCTTTGCCTTTAAAATTGGTCCCCGTCTGTTGCGACTTTTTCTGAGGCGTCCACGGTTGTTCTTCCGCTTTTCGTTTAGTTTCCATAATTTTCTTTTCCTCCTCCTGTCTCTGAAGTTCCGTCTCTCTTTCTGTGTCTCTATCCACCACCTGTCGGAAGGAAGACAACTGAAGCGGTTGTACAATTTCTCGAATTCTAGTTTTCAATCCCCGCACATATTTATCAATCTTTCTCTTCTCAGTGTTTATCTAATGTTCTGCAAATCTAGCTTTTTCAAGAAAACTCATCGTGTATTCTTGCACCGTGTGAGATCCCTGTTCCAAATGCAGAAACTCCTCTTCTAGCCTTTTCACAGCCACCTCGGAGCAATATTCTTCATTAAACTTTGTTTTGAACTATTCCTATAGTAAAGACTGGGTCAAGTCGGGACCCAACGCCTTACTGAACACTTGCCACCAATGTAGTGCATTACCGGTTAATTGATTCGTGGCAAACTCCACCTTGTCCCCCTCAGCACACTTACTGATTCGAAACACCTTCTCTGTATGCATCAACCATTCCATAGCTTGGACCGGATTATCCGTCCCTGAAAACTCTTTGGGCTTGTAGCCCAGAAAAGTTTTATAAGTACATTCTGTCTTTTTCCAAAAACTTCCTTCTCCTTGGACTTCTTTCTTATCACGAACTCTACTTTCCCCTTGACTCTCATTTTCAGGCTGCTTGTCGTGTACTTGCTTTGCAGTGCTTTCATCACGTGCATTTATCAAGGTAGGTAATAGTTCACGTACCACATCAGATACAATGGTGCGTAAATCTGGTGGATTTTAATTTGCTGGTCCACTCGCACCTCTTCCAACCAAGCCTTGAGAACGGGCCCGACCACCTCTCGAGGCTCCACGTCCCGAATTTCCTCGTGTAGGATTACTTCTAGTACCACTCATACTTCAAAATTCAACAAACTGTTAGGTTATATATAATAACAAACTTATATACAACCAATTGCACAACACATCTACTATTTTTTTCAAGGTTTAAGTCCAGGAATCTATTCTACAGACACCTAGTTCACTTAAACCACGGCTCTGATACCAACTTGTAACACCCGGCTTTTTAAAACAAAATACACCCAATTTTTTTTAAACATAGTTACAAACATACAAATCAACTATTTATGTGTATAAGTTTATACAAAAGGGTACAAGTGTATCAAGGAGTACATAACAAAAGAGAACTCCTTCTAAGTCGGGCCGCTACATCATCAAGTCTATCCATGAGCTATATTTTTACCCTTAGCAGGCTCACGCTCACCTGCAGGGACATTTCAAACATGTATTATGAGCCATAAAGCTCAATGAGTAACCATATAAACAATTTAACATGTAAATATATAAATAAGTTGTTAAAACTCAATACAGTGTACATCCTTGTTTGAATCAACCTTTGGATATCAATCCAATCTCCTAGCCACAAGGGCCGTTATTATTTGGATATCACATATAATCTCCTAGCCATATAGGCCGTTTATTTTGGATACGGAATCCAATCTCGTAGCCACGAGGGCCGTTAACATTTGGATACGAAATCCAATCTCCTAGCCACGAGGGCCGTTAACATTTGGATACAAAATCCAATTTCCTAGCCACGAGGGCCGTTAACATTTGGATACGAAATCCAATCTGCTAGCCTCAAAGGCCGTTATACCATACCAATTAGGTAATTGACTAACTTATAGATTGCCATTTCAAATGCTAAGGCTACTTTCAAATTTCAAGAGTTCAATCAATACAAATATCACAACTGATATAAGAGAGATTACTCACCTGGTAATGAAGATTTATATAGTCTAAGCCAAAATCACAAAGCTCCAACGATCCTTCAAGTTCTCCCAACATCTATACAAACATATTTACACCAAGCAAAGGTGAATATGTTGTTTTTCAACCTTTCAAGCTCAAAGCTTGGTCACAACGGTTAAAACTCGGAATTGGAAACATTCAACACATCTAAACAAGTGCATATGTTCAAATTCCAACCATTCACTGGTGGTTCTTTACCACAACTCGAAACCAACTCCAAAAGACCAAAATCAATCTTTCAAAAGGGTTAGAATCGAAGACCTTACCTCCAATAAGCGGAATATCAAAAATTACTTCAATCCTTTGAGTTCTAGCCTTCCGATTTAGTCCAAAAATGATTTGGGAAATGTTTCTATGGTTTAGAAGAGGTTTTGGTTCGAGAGTTTTCCAAGAAATGGCTGAAAATCGCAATAAAAGGGGTGAGGCCTATGCGCAGCACGACCCATGTCCAAAGTTACACGACCCGTGTAACTTACGGTATACATTTGAAGTTTTTTGCCTGCAGAACTACACGACCCGTGTCAACATTACACGACCCGTGTAATTCATACACGACCCGTGTTCATCTTACACGACCCGTGTAACTTACGGTATGTCCAGTAAGTTCAAAAAGACTTCCCTACACGACCCGTGTCATCCCTACACGACCCGTGTAACCTGCTTCTAGCATTTTTCAACTTCAAATTCCTTCCAAATGAAATTCTAACTACCCAAACTCATGCAATAATCTAATTAATCTTAATTACATTAAGATTAATATATAAATACTTACCGAAAGTAACGTGGTGTTACACTTACCTCCACCAGACCTGCTACAGCCTTGTCGTCAATTTGGGGATTGCAGGTTCGATTAATCAGGTACAATTCTTGAATGGTAGTTCTTCGATTCCATTTAATCGCTTCCGATTCATTGCCACCAGTTTATCTCTTCCCCGTCTATCTTTCTCTCACTATTCTCTGACTCACGTATTCATCGGATCCATCTCCGGTCAATCCTGTAATCCATAATCGATCTAGATACTCCTAAATTCCTAATTCGATTCCACAAATGTATCGATTGGAGTATATAAATCTTGTGAGCCGTGTGTTTGAGGGTGAATTTCATCACCGATGTCGTGTTCTGCCCTCTTCCCTCCTCCATCTGCCACCGTCTTCCTCCTCCTTCTGGTACCCTTCTTCCCTTGCAGTTATTTCGTCTGTAATTAGGGTCGATGATGGCGATTAAGTGGGGGACTGCAATCACGAATTATGTCGGATTGCAGATCGGTAGCCGGTTTTATGTTGTGATATTGTGTTGTGTTGTCTTACTCGCTGATTTTGACAGGTAAAAGGAGAGCCAAACATTTCTTATATTTGTTCAAGGTATTATCGAGCACCTAAGCTAATTTTTGGGGCCACCGAGTACACCACCGCGATTTATTGGTATGCTCTAATTTATTGGCCTACATTCGATTTTGTTTGTCGGGTGTTAATATTTTTATACATCGTTTTGTGTGCTTGCCCAGATAACTCAAGTGTCTATGTTTCTACTTAACAGGTAAACCCGCATACCCATCAGGTCAAGCTATGCGACTTTGGAACTGCAAAAGTTTTGGTTTGTGCCGATGTTTATGCATATATTTGTTGCAGGTTTTTTATGTTGTGATATTGTGTTGCATTGTCTTGCTCGCTGATTTTGACAGGTAAAAGGAGAGCCAAACATTTCTTATAATTGTTCAAGGTATTACCACGAATGTTCATTTCCTGGTACGATAGAACTAATTTTTATACTTTTTATCTGATCATGTGACACCCCTCGCTAGGGTTTAATAATTAAAACATTTGTTTTCTAAAATAACTTCAAGAGTTCAAAACGAAGTTTCATCATCGCGGAAATTAGGTCCCAAAAACATCAAAAGGTTATTTAATAATGTATAGCGAGGAGGTATCATAATTCAAGTACAAAAACAAGGTTTAAATGGCCACACATCCCGTGGTCTTCTAGAATTCCCGCCTCGCCTTAGACTCCTAGCCTTAACCTGAGTACACATCAAAACAGTTAGGCAATGGAAATGCCTAGTGAGTTACCCGAGATTATCTTGCTATGTGTGAAAGGAAAATCCTTAGCACTCGAGATAGTCTCCAAAAATACTGATTTTATTCATATTTAAACTTATTAAAACATTTTGATAGTTTACTCAAATGAATAATTATGGTATGCAGTATGATGCATGAATGCAACTATTCCAACCCATGTCAATCTCTTAGCAGTCCAACTCACCATAGTGGCACCTACCTAAGTTCACGAATAGCACGCACGGAGCATGTCATCCGATCCCCGTATAGGCTAAACTAGAACTAGTGGCCACCACACTAGTCCCATGAGGGTTAGCAAATCCCTCATGCGGTTTCCTATTGTCGGAAACGGTTTTCCCTAAATCCGGGACAACAACTCATTTGGGTATTAACCCGTGATTTCCCTAAATCCGGGACAATCATTTCATCTTTGTCAAAAGGTTCACACGGTCCACCCCTCCTATATGAAATGCATGGAGGAATGATTCAAAACATCTTTCAAAACTATAGTATTATTTCCTTTGTAAAAACATCTTTGAAATAACTCTTTGAATGCCATGAACACATAGATTTATGCAACAATTAGCACATAAAAGTATGCATGGAATGAGATAAAACATACAAAGTTAAAAGAGGGATGTGTACTCCCGGTAACTCACCTTTCCTTGGTTCCAAAAGAATGTTATCTTTTTGCTTCCACTTCAATTAATCTCTTCCTATAAAACAATAATTATCCTCATTACAAATGGTTCTAGGACTAATTAAGCTTTACTAAATAAGGGTAATATCTTAGTTATACATTGTCTAATAGTGGGCTTGAACCCTGGAACCCAAGGCCCAAACCATAAAGCTTAAGGTCTAAAAACTGAAAAATTGGCCAAACAGAGCTATACGGGGCGTGTAGCCCTACACGGGTCGTGTAGCAATGCAGGAAATCCAACCCGTGGCCTCCAGACCCCCTACACGGGTCGTGTGACCCTGCACGGGTCGTGTAGACCTGTTGCAGCCCCGATTTTTGGTCATTTCACTCCTTTTCACCCAAATCAAGGTCCAACACTTCTCCAAACTCATAACCATTGAAATAACATTATTCTAACTCAAAATAATACATCATTACACCCTTTCTAACAATCCAATATCATCTCCATTGAATCAAATCCATGTTATCATTTCAAGTTTACTTCATGAGCTTAGATCCAAGGAGTATCCAATTCAACCCAATCAAATGACAAATCAATAATGAAATCCTTCCTCCAATAACTTGAAATCATTAGGAATCTACTTAAGCTTTTCATAGAACATTTTGAAGATAAGAGTTGATCCAATCATCAAGGTTTTACCATATGATGAGTTTTCCCCAAACACTAGGGTTTCAAATGGATCAACAAGCATCCCAACTGTTCTCCAAGCATATAATAACCAAATTGTAGAAGAATAGTCACTTGAATTCGTGATTTACATCCTTGGGATCATGGATTCCATCTCCCCCAACATAGAACTCGAATTTAGACTCAATCTACCCCAATAGTGGGTTTTTCAACATGGAGATTAGATTTCTTACCTTAGATCTTCAAGAGATTGATGCAATTCACTAAGATCTTGCTGGAAATGAACTTCTCCCTTTGAATCCCTCTTGAAATCGTCCCTAGCTCTCTCTCTTTTCTCAAAATCGTGTAAATGGAAAGAGAGATGGGGTTTTCCCCAATCTAAAGACCCAAGCTTCACTTAATTGCAAAATAGTCCTTCCAGCTTACTAACTCTTGTAAAATTGCTATGAAACCCTTCCCCACCACTACTTTAAGTTCCAATATTGCATAAAAGTCCCCTTCTAGAACCTCCTATGGTATATCCTTATTTACCCTTAATTAGTTACTCTAAATTAATTATTTCTTCAAGATAAGTTAATTAATTTATTTGTTATATTATGACTATTATGATTATTAAATATTATTATTATTACTATTATTCAATAAATTATTTACCCTAGATAGAGGATGTTACAGATCATCAATCTGCTTGATGGTATGTTCTTATTGAATGGAAGTATCATTTTCAGGAAATTTTATGGAAGTATCACTATGTTATGGGTAATTATATATGTTAGTCCTCATTTGTTGTAATGATTTGTACATGTATGAGTATATGTACATATACGTATGTGATTATGTGTGTATACGTATATGCGTATGTGCATATACGTATGTGATTATTTGTACATGTATGTACATATGTACATATACGTATGTGATTATGTGTGTATATGTATATGCATATGTGCATATACGTATGTGTATATGTATGTGTATTATTTGTATACGTATGTGCATATGCAGATATACGTAAGTGATTATTTGTACATGTATGTGCATATGTACATATACGTATGTGATTATGTGTGTATACGTATATGCATATGTGCATATACGTATGTGTATATGTATGTGCATTATTTGTACACGTATATGCATATGCAGATATACGTATGTGATTATTTATACATGTATGTGTATATGTACATTTATGTATGTGATTATGTGTGTATACGTATGTGCGTATGTGCATATACGTATGTGTATATGTGCATTTGTTCATATATGTGCATATGTGCATATATGTATATGCATTTGTGCATATATGTATGCATTTTTGTTGAAGTTTTTGTAGATTTTGAAGACTTTGCCGAGTAATTCGATGAAGTGAAGATATACCGAAGACTACATGACAATTAAGGATGAACAAATGAAGATATTTTTGATATTTTGTTGTATTGCTTTGTTTTTTAGCTTATGGTTATATCGGCTAAAATGAACATATGTTATTTTTATGTTGTTTTTTAATAAAATGGTCTTGTTTATGCTTCGTGTTCGAATATTTTTGTTAATTTTATCTGAACATTATGAAATATGTGCATATATGCACCTACAAATATGTATATATGCACCTGCGAAAACATGCATATATGCACCTGTAAATATGTATATATGCACCTGCGAAAACATGCATATATGCACCTGCGAAAATTTGAAAATCTGAAAACGAAAATTTGATTTATAAAAATGAAAATTTGATTTTTTTTTAAATTTGAATATTCAAATCTAATAGGCTTAATTTTAGGAGATAGGTATTGTTGTTGTCAAAAATAAAAAAATTCATTATTAAATGAGATTTGTTACCGAAAATAAAAAAAATATCAATTGACTATCATGCCCTTTTATGATTCAACCAATCAGAAAGAGTTCTTAGGTTCCTAGGAAAATAATGGTTATCTCTTGATCCGGACTCTCTCTCTCTCTCTATATATATATATATATATATATATATATATATATATATATATATATATATATATATATATATATATATATATATATATATATATATATATATATATATATATATATATATATATATATATATATACTTTGAGAGTTAGCATTCTTAAAGAATACGAGTGCATATATTCTTACGAATGTTTCAAAATAATAATAACTCTTATCACAATGTTGACACATTCTCATGAGAATCATTTTAAAATATTAATATCGAAATGCAATTTTTTAAGAACATGTGTGATTTATATCAAAACTATAAAAATGTAATATCTAGTTCATTTTGAAAGAATATAATATATTCTGAAAGTTAAATTCCATTCTTAAACAATATTACTAGATATAATGGATAACTTTTAACTACAAATCTAACATTCTCGTAAGATTAAAAATAAATTACAAATGTAAATTTGTCATTCTCTTGGGAATGAAAGACTTAAAAAAAAAAAAATCACAAGTAGAATTATGAAATTCTCATGAGAATAAATATAAAGTACATGGGCAATATAGCATTTTTTATTCTTGAAGAATTCAGACCCTTGAAGCACTTTTGCCCCATTTATCTATCTTTTTATGGTATGTGTGTGTTTTAGTAGAAACGCGGAATTAGAAAAATGGAAGATGTGGTGAAGATTGAAGACTGGACTTAATCAAAAATCGGAAAGATGAAAGATGATGGTTATGATGATCAAGATTGTTGTAGAATGATTTGTTTGAAGAAAAGAATATAAAGATAGGGGCGGAGATCGTTGTGGTGGCGTTGTGGTAGTAGCCGAGAGGTGGTGGCAGCATATAGGGGCAGATATGGTGTGGTAATGGTGGAGAGATGTTGGTGGCAGATTCTCGAGATGATGGTCGCTTGAAGGTGATGGTTAGCGGTGGTGATGGCTGGTAGATATGGCGAAGATGGCTGCTTGAAGGTGGTGGAGGCGATGAGGATGGTGGAGACAGTAGCTAGAATGTGGTGGAGCACAGAAAAATGTTAATGATGATGAAAGATCTAATATTTTTGAAATTTTAGTTAGATTTCATAATTATGGAGATTTAATTTAGTTAATTAAAAATTGAATTAGATTACGTAACTATAGGGATTTTATTTAGTTAATAATTAATTAAGTTATCAAAATTACTATACCACCCCTATCAAAAGATTGGACCACATTTGATCTAGAGGCGGATTTAATTGGTGTCCCGAGATGGCCTGGGCAATGGCTAAATTTCGGAGGCGCAGTGTAAATTTTTTTTCGTAATAGGGTGCAACCCCATGAAAAAAAAGTGCCGCTATTTATATTAGCTCGGGAAAAAAACAATTACGGTGCCAGGACTATTGGTGAATTCTGCGTCCGCCTCTAATTTGATCATACATTCATACAATAATTAGAGGTTATACTTTATCATATATATATATATATATATATATATATATATATATATATATATATATATATATATATATATATATATATATATATATATATATATATATATATATATATATATATATATATATATATATATATATATATATATATATATATGTATGTATGTATGTATGTATGTATGTATGTATGTATGTATGTATGTATGTATGTATGTATGTATGATTTAGAAAAAAAGAAAGAAACGGATGCCATTTTCGAATATCATGTCAACCTTCTTATAATCAACCCACTAATAAATTGATGTCATTTCTTTTAAATTTTTTCCAAAATTAGATAAACATCAAGATAATTGTACTACTTTTTGATTATCACACACCGAAGTCTTGATGCTGAACTTAATAATATATAATAATTACAAAATGAAAAATGTTTAGGTTCATGGTATCCGTGTCGTCATGTCGTTTTTCGTTCTTAATATTTGTTGTTTCAACATAATTGAAGAGTAAACAAATACTGATAAGATTGATTTGTCGATCTATAACTAATATTGTTGAAGTAGGTACCATTTGAAGGAGACTAGAACTTGCTATTGAATTATGATGCACAAAATATTCAAGGTTTCTAAACAGTTCATGCTAAATTTTAATGTTTTAAAAAACGAAATTAAAAGTATTAATTAGAATGTCATTAGTGAAACTGTGAAAACAACCTTACCCCACCCTCCTTTAGAATGCCTTATTACCATATAATATTAAAACAGAATTAGGTCGGGTAATAAGTAATAACCATGCAATATCACTTTCCATTAAATTAAAACATAATAATATTCCGCAGTTAATTTAGATATACAAAAAAGTCCCATGATAGATACTTAATCGAACCAAGTAAGATGTTATAATGTGGTTGATTATGTAATTTTTGCGTTATACGGTTTGATGCTCTAATAAAAACATTACTCGAACCAAAATACGTGCAAAAATTCAGATTCCTCTGTTTTAAGAAGTTAAAATCACTAATTATGATAATTTATTGGAAATAAAAAAAATTTAACCGGACATAAATAACTTAGTTGTAGGAGTTTTGGTATATATAAACTATATCATATACCAAACATTTAATTGAAGCGATTACGTGTGATAAAAACGATAATTATGTGAAACAGATTATTTAACATGCATGTGTTTGGTCACATGTTTAAGGATCATGCAATCAGTGACTATGCCCGATTCTGTTACATATGAGATGTGTGAGAGGGAAAATACGGTGAGACGGTCGGTTTGTTCTTTTGTCATCCCCAAAACCTTGAAACATAATTTTTTTTTATTTTTAAAACTTTAACATGTATCATTTAATTTGCTAATAATGACATCATGTTCATTAATGGTAATAGGAACATATCTACTGTTGTTTCTTGTAACCATAAATATGATTTTATTAAAATCGAATATTAAATGCTTTGATACTATAGCCTATTTTCTGTTGTTTTGTGGGCCCTGGAATCATAAATAGAGAAGAGGATTGGACGGTGGTGTTAGACTTTTTGTCTAAGTCAACATAACTTACAATTCACTTGGTCAAGTTTGTTTGAAGGAACAAGGATCTAATTCTATTTAAATGAAGTGAACGAATGAATTCATGATTGAATGAAATGATCCTTACCACCACCACCACACACCACCACCAACCACCACAGCTGCCAACACCAACTGCGACCACCTACCACTCATACCGCCGCCACCATCACCATCACCAACCACCACCACCACCAACCGCTATCGTCACCCACCATCCACAACCACTATCGCCACTACCACCTACCACTAGCAATAATTTATAAAAAAAGTAAATTTATACAAAAAAACAATAAGTGAAAATTTGTCATTTACATGGATTCAAATTCTATTTTCTGTCAACCAAACAAAATAAGGAATTGAATTCTAATTTCATTTTCTGTTAACCAAACAGAGTATGGAATTGGATTCCAATTCCTGATAGATTTAAATTCTTTGACAGAATTCAATTCATTCAAAAACCTTCTACAAACCAGACGCTACGTTAATATTCCACACGAGAAAATGATCCTTACTACTATCTTAATATTTTAACTCGATTAAATTTCATCATTTTACGTTTTATTATATGTTCATATTTTAAAATTCTACATAAGGACTTTCAGAGAGTATCACCACTACACCTATTCATCTCAAATTAGAAAGAACGTCATTACACTTACGTTTTAACATTTGTGATCTTATGCATTTTGTTGCACATAGTCACAAAATTATTGTTTCTTTTTTACCTTAAAATGTTTTCTTTCTAGTTCTTGTGGTTTGTAGCAACAAGAATCATGGCTCATGCTTTAGACCTTAAAAGTTTATTCCCCATTAATGTTTGAATAGACATTAATTTATAATAGGTACTTCAAAAACAAGATCTTGCGAGTAAATTTGAATACAAGTTCATTTGATGGGATCTTCCAATTTTACGATCACAATATTATAAAACATAAAACTATCTTTGGTAATATCTCAATCTCGCCAATCTTGCTTTCCAATAACTTTTGAAAATATATCTCTTAATGTCTTTCGGTGTTATTATATATACATATTTTTAGGTGAATCTATATGTAATTTCCTCACTATTAGTTGCAACATTTCCATGTACTTATTGTTTATTTTGTCCTTTTTTATTTTAAAAGTTTTGATGTTTTTTTCTTTAATAATAATAATAATAATAATAATAATAATAATAATAATAATTATTATTATTATTATTATTAACCCATGTTTTTTACTTATTTATTATTATTATTATCGGTTACGCAATATAATATATGATTATTATTGTTTCATAATAATAATAATATATATTATAATAAATTATTATTATTACTGTTATTTTTTGTTATTATTAAATTATTAAATTTAAGTTTTTCTAAAACAATATAACATGACTATGTTTTGAAGTATATTAAATCTAGCATTTTAACTAGATAACACTTAGTTAGAAATTCTAAAATAAACTTTGTTTATAATATACTAAATACTAACTTAATAATTTGTTTAAAAATGATTTTTATGCTAAAAATGTAACAAAAATGAAATTAGTAACTAGTTGATGCATAACAAATTTCTATTATACCTTAGAAATATATTTTCATTTCGCAATACTAAAACTTTTTGGTTTTATTAACAATATGTTTCTAAAAAAACTGTTTATAAAGTATTCAATTTTTAACTAAATAATAGATATGTGGTAATTACTGGGTCCGAAATAAACAAAGTTGAAATGATTTTAAAACTAACGGAATACTTTTAATAAGAGAAATCATATATACTTTTAATTATTCTTCCTACTCATCCTCCTACTTATGTTAGATGAAATATAATTTCTCTTTTAATAAACTAATGATAATCATTTTAAGAATAATAAAAAAATAATAGTTGAAGAACAAGAGTAAAAAATAATACATTTATATCTAATTAGTATAAAGTAACAATAATCATTATTGGTTAGTATTTGGTTAATGAATATCAAAGATAAAATATCAAATAATTATAAATTAAAAATAAAATATAAAAAACAATAAAAAAAATCTAATATCATTAGGAGGTGTTTGGGTGATTAGTGAAGAGAGGCGTGTTTAAAAAATATAAAAAAATAAAAAATTATTTATTTGATTAATTAAAAAGTCAAATTTTGATTTGATTGATGTAGTGAATGTACAATAAGAAATTAAAACATCTTTAAAGATAATTTAAAAAATTATATTATTTGAATTTGAAAAACTGTTTTGTTGATGGAGATTAGAGATTTTCTGAAAACTTTTTTGAAAAACGTAGCAATCTTTAATATTTAGGCTGTGTTTGGCGTGTTAGCTGAAAAGCTAGCTTTTAGCTTATAAGCTAGCTTTTCAATAAGCTACTTTCGAGTAACTTATTGAAAAGCTAACTTATAAGCTATTTTTAAGCTACGATAAGCTACTTTGATAGGTTTACCGAACGACAAAATACAATAAGCTCGAAAAATATGTTAGCTTATAAGCTAACCTATTTACGCCAAACACAGCCTTAAACATAGTTATTAGTTTTGTCTATTTTGACTCTAATACCTGACAATGATTTATTTTATACATTAATTATATTTAGATATTAATTTTTTATTACATAATCTATATGATTAAATATACAAAATGGATTTGAATATATTTTTCGAAAAATTATGTCACAAAAATAATAGTCAAAAATTTTAAAATTATACAAATACACAAGATTGAAAACATTACAGTAATGTGATATTTAATTGTTTTTTACTTATTAAAATATCAATATCCACTAAAAATGCTTTTAAAAAATATGAAGTAGACATAAAAATTGAAAACTCATATTATGGTAGTTTATATAACATATGAGAACGGTAAATTAGTTAATTTCTAAAAAAACACTTTTTAAAAGGTTAATCTTTGGAGTGGGTTGATAACAATATATTTTTTATAAAAAAAAATGTTAGTAGAAATCTGATGTGGCAAAAGGAAAAGTGTTTTGAAGACATTAAACATTGGAGATCCCATAAGGGGGATTCATATAATAGCATATATATTTCCAGGGTGGTGCTAAATAAACCCTTTTTGATGAGATGTGTATGTTGGTGTGGTAGACCATAAACATATGTTCCATCAGATGAGTTCATTTAAGATGATCCATTTTTGTAAGTATTGTTTAATATATGCCTCATCTTTTTTGAAATTACTTCATGCCTTTTTTTATATGTTGTTTTTTTAGTTTTGTTGTTCTTTTTACTTAATACACCCCATTTGATTTGATATTTTTATCTTTTTGTTGTTCTTTTCAGTCTATTATTAATATTATTATTATATTTATTAATAACTTTACATTATTATTGTTATTATTTGACAAAATTTCACAATTGATCAATATGGTTTATAAAATTCGTATACTCAATTGTTCATTGTTTTATTTGTTACGTGTATGATTAGTCAATGTGGTTTATAAAAATCACGTGTTTAATCATTTATTTTTTATTGCTCATATTTACGAATGATGTCTTTATCATCATTATTATTAGATTATTATAATTAATATTATTATATTACTATTGTTATTTTTTCTGACAAAGATTTACGATGTGTCAATGTGGTTCACAAAAATTCCCATGTTAAGTTGTTTATTTTTTATCGCTGGTGTTTATGATTGTTGGTGTCAATAATAGACGACAATAAAATTACATACATAAGACACGATATTTAACGTGGTCCGATCAATGTGACATATGTCCACACAGTTTGAGGGAGTATTCTTATTCACGTGGTTGAAAAACGATTGACAGTATAGACCATTGAAACTCTAGCAAGTAGCATTTATTTATAGGCATCAAATAGCAAATCTTGTTGAAAAACAAGTGTCAGGTTCCTCCACTTCATTATGGTGCGTCGGGTCTTAATTCTCAAGTCATATTTAACAATTTTCTTTTCATTATTATTATTATTATTATTATTATTATTATTATTATTATTATTATTATTATTATTATTATTATTATTATTATTAACTATGTATTTGGCTAATCATAAACATCTTAAAAATTAAAAATGAGTAACCATCATTTCGAAATTATAAAACAATTTTGTATGAATACTAGTTCCTAAATGCTTACAGATACAATTTAATTGAGATAGCTAACGTAACAGATAATTAATAAAAGAATTATACTTCGTTTACTATTATTTATTTTGATGTTAGTGAAAAGTTATATTTTATGACTATTATTTCATTTATTATTAGTCTAATAATAATATGTAATAATATTATTATATAATAAAAATAATATGCAAACAATATCCAAAAAACAACATAACAAAAAACATACAATAAATAAAACAATAAATGACAACAAAAACCCAAAAAAAAAAACAAAGAAAAAATCAATAAAATAACGAAAAAAAGTGTATCATGGAATTAAATTGAGGGATGAACCAAAAAACCATATTTTATTGTATTTCTCTTACATCAATCAAATCAATTGACTTTTTTAATCAATTAAATTAATATTTTTTAATACTACTTTTACCAATCACCCTTCCTAATATCTTAGGGTGTTACTATATTATATATATTCATTTTTGTAATTTTGTTATTTTTATTATTTTATTATTAGATTATTAGAATTATAGTTGTTATTATTATTATGTTTATTGTTCTTATTCTTGTTATTATTGTTATTGTAATTAGTATTACGTAATTAGCATTCATAGAAAAACATTAATAATAGCGATAAAACTATTGGAATACAATAACAAAATAACAACGCGGCGGAAACAAAAACAAAGATCGTATTCCACTACGAATCACAAAATCATGCACACTTTAAAAAGGATCAAGATATAGCTTTATGATTCATATATGATATTGTTAAGATGTCTAGAGCCTAAAGTAGAACTCCTCTAATGGAAGCGCATCCAAGACAACGATCTAGCACATGTTGATGAAGATAAACATTTGCTTAAAGTTTCAGCACGTTATCTTTCGGGTGTTTAAAGAAATCAGCCAGTACCAAGGGTGGGGAGGAGATGGACGAAATTAGGGTTTCTTGGATGCCTTACAACTCTAATCAAGGGTTGTAATTATAGTGTCTTTCATCCATATTGACTATATCTCCTCACTTACGGATAATGACTATTTGAAATTCAAATTGTTGATATTTTCACTTTAGTCCTTTATCCTATTTTAGTTTATAATTAATATACATTTACTTTGATATATTAATAAACTTAGCCCCACATTTTTATTTTTGATCTATTTTGTCTAAATTATCTCTAGTGTGTAACCCAAAAGGACCCTACTATTTATAGTAATATTACCAACTTGTTATGACCATATACATATAACCAACTAGGGGTGAGCATGGTGCGGTTCGGTGCGGTTTTTGACAATAACCGCACCGCAAACCGCAAATGCGGTTTTTCAACAAAATAACCGCGCGGTGCAGTTTTTAGTGCGGTGCGGTTTTACGTTTTTTTTACGGTTTGGTTTTTTTGCGGTTGCGATTATTAACCGCATGTCATTGGTGCAGTTTTTTTTTGCATTTTTTTTCTTCGATTTTTTGCGGTTTTAAAAGAAGTAGTAATGACTAATAGGAGATTTTTTTGTAACACTACTCGTAAACGTATATTCGTAATCCTGCTTCACAATTTTTATTAACTTTCAATATAATAGTAGTTATTTATATATAATTAATTATTATTTTAATATTAAATACACGGTGTGGGTGTGATTTATATTGCGGTTTGCAGTTCGATTCCTACAAGCGGTGCGGTTCGGTTTTTTTGTAGTTTTATAAGAATAAAAACCGCACCGCACCGAAAATTTTTGGTTTTTGCAAAATAAAAACCACACATTCGGTTTTTGTTTCGGTTTTGGTTAATGCGGTTTTTTCACTTTTTTTGTTGCGATTCGGTTTTTGCTCACCCCTATAACCAATAGTCTCCCACTTGCAATTGTCATAAGAATTGTGTGGTCTAATATTCCCTAATCTAGTAAGGTGTATGCTATCCTAAACAAGTGTCGTATTTATCTAACGAAACAACCCTTAGACAAGTGATCAAATATTCATTATTCAAAAAGATATCCATATGAACATCTGACGTGGATTTTTTTCTGTCTCAAACATTCAAGATTATGTTTCTTGATAGAGATTTGTTGTGACCACAATAGACTGCACCATTGTCACTTTGTCAATTCAGTCTGAGTACGACCGTACATTTAATGTCAACACCAAATCATCGAGGGGTTCAGGGATACCGCTTGTCCTGTTAGGGCAGAAGGAAGAAATAAACTTCGGCTACACGAATCTCACCTACTCATCATGTCATACTTGGACATTCCCTTTATGGCTGCCAGTTACGAACAATGTTGGAGGAAACCAAGGCACAACAGTCTGCAGGACAAAGAATCAATGCATCTCCACTTGAAGAATATAAGATATCGCCATCTTATAATTACTTGTGACAGATTTCATGAAGTAATCTCTAAGTACGGGTTACTCTAATACTTAATCTCTATTAAGTACACTGTACACATATTTATTCAAAGTATCCATAGTCAGTCATATTTATGGACAATCCACCAATACTTCACGTCACCCTTGAATCAATACTTACTCTTAAAAGTATGACTGACTATGGATACTTTGAATAATAATTTAATTATTCAGGAAGTCAATAAAACATGCAAAATTGGAAAATAATGATAAACTAATGAAATGAGTTCCTTTATGCATATATTAAGTTTTCCACACAATAATCTCCAAATTAGATAGATTTTTACATTGCTTAAGTTCCCAATACAAATAAAAACCACACTAACCTCACTCAAAGCCAATTCATTTGCAAATCTAATGCATATGGAATTAGCATGACGATCTTGCTTAGTTTGAGACATTGACATGGTGATTAGATCAACTATCTTGCCTCATTCGATATAACTCTATTAGCAAAGATATCTCTTTTGTTAAGAACCCGAATCTTGACTATATACAGGAATCGTCTCTATTAGTTTGGAAGCTAGCACCAGTGTGCTTCTTTACACTGAGTTCTTCCATACTATAATGGATCAAGAACATCTTTAATATTTAAGATATTTCTTGACTTCCATCCATTGACTTTCGCCAGGATTAGCCTAATGCTACGTACATTGTTTGATCGATCTATCTGCAAGTGCATATGGGACTCAACTCATCTTATCTAGATTTACCTGAAGAATGGTGCATCTAGTTATACATTTACCTGAAGAAGATTTTCTTTGAGAGGATATGTATATGAAATGGATGTATCCTTCCAGAAGATACATGAAAAAGTTGAAAGCTTATGCAAATAATAAATCCAAATGAAGGTTCAATAACAAAAGGTTATGTTGCAAATGAAGTGTCGACATTCTGCTCTATGTATTGTGAGGATATGTAAACCAACTTCAACCGTCCTGATAGAAATGCTGATGCTAGAATTCTAAAGAGGTAATTTTCTATGTTTTCATCACAATATCAACCAATGTCCAAGGATAAAATCATTGCACTTTTTGAAGAGACTTGCAAAACATTATAATCGTTTGTATTATACAATTGCAATGAACTTAAAGGCTACTTATATTTGACTCTTTATGTATTTATTTTAGGTATTATGATAGAATATTTTGAAACTTTTCCCCACCTACAACGAATATAAATCTAAACATTCTGAAAGTGATGAAAAACAGGAAGTTTCTTCATGGTTTAGTGATAAGGTAAATACATTATATTTGTATATTTTATAAAAATCTAAATTATATTATTATTTAAAGTATTAATCTTATATTTTTCTCGAGGACTATCTTCTATAAGAAGAAATGGTTGTGGATTGTGCCAATGAATTAAATGCATTGACACACGGTCCGTTAAACGCCTTTTCTTACATTGCTTGCATAGCCAGTGTTGTAAG
The DNA here is from genome assembly GCA_023525715.1 of Cichorium intybus. NCBI lineage: Eukaryota > Viridiplantae > Streptophyta > Magnoliopsida > Asterales > Asteraceae > Cichorium > Cichorium intybus. Next base: position 133,976,287 of record CM042012.1, read on the forward strand.
ATGTAAATAATTTATTTTGGGCCTAGTAGTTTTTTACGATTTTTAGTAAAAAAATATTTTTTGAAAATAAAATGAAATAATAAAATAAATTTGATTAAATTCAAATAAATAGAATAAAACTGGCGAAATAAATTAAAGAAGTTCATGATAGATTTTTATATGTTAAAAGATTAGATTAATTAATGGTTAAATTACAAATTGATGAGAAAAAGGACTAATAATATTATAATTTAAGAATGTATAAAAATACGGCTGGGATAGTTTTGGAACCTAAAAATTTATGAAATTAACATTAGAAAGTATAAATATGAGATGCTCAAGTTGGAATTAAGATTTGAAACCTGTTTGAGAAATTCTGAACATAAGGACCAAAGATGTACATTTGCCAAAGTTAGGTTTGACCACATTTTGACTTGATAAATTTAACTCTTTGATAGAAAATATTTTCCTTATGGCTAGAATGAAAGGATCATGAGTTAGAAGTAGAGATAAAGAAAAGTTGGGTAAAAATGTAGAAATAGAAACCAGGATAGAATGTTCTAGGGGCGATTTCAAGTGTTGAGTAAATATTTGTGCACTCCAAGCTTCTAGGAGGTGATCACTGGCTACCACAAGGTGCTTAAAAGTCGATGGAGCTTTGATTTGAGCTGAGGTTAGTATTATCCATGGATATATGTCTTAAAAAACTTTTGGAGTGGTGAAATGTTTTCAAAACTTCACTTTTACTTATGGTTTCTTTTGAATGACTTATCTCTTATTATATATATATATATATATATATATATATATATATATATATATATATATATATATATATATATATATATATATATATATATATATCTGAGTTGTGCATTCATCCTTCATTATGCATTGCATATAGGAGGGATTACGACTTGTGTGAAGAAGGAGAACCCTTGGGGAAAAATATCCCTTTCTGTGATGTGTTTATTCTTAAGCTACAATAGCTTAGGGATGGGCATTGCAAACATATTCTATGAATGATATGTTTAATGGTCACATGTGTACCCTAAACGTTTTGGTGATGAACGATCTTGGCCCATGAAACAGTTGTAAGCTTTCTTATACAATTTAAGCGCGACCATTTACCCTTATGATAGGGACTTTGCGAGTGTAGAGTATAAGGGTTTGGGATTAGTTTCATGTGCATATTACATCATAATATTGCATTATATTAACTCAACTTCCTTATATACTTATTATATTTTTTGAAAAAGGCTATAAAAACTTTTGGGGAAACTTCGCTTAGAGTTGGGTTATTGTACTTATCCATTCTTACTATTGAGACATTTTTCTCGGATGCACTCACTAGATTCCTTAGTCTAACGCACTACTCAGAAAAATGGTGTTGAACTATTTAAGTGGTTACTGGATTGTACCATTTCTTTGTAAATGGTTTGACACATTAAAGAAGGGACAATTAATTGAGAAAACACTATCATTGCTATCGACATTAGTCATGAATGGTATGTCGATGATGCATGGTATGATGATTAACAATACATTTTAGCAACATAATGAATTATCCAAGATCCTTCTCAAAACGTGAATAGTTGGAGGGTTGTGGAAGACATTCACTATCATGAACTTTGTGATCATCCAAGTATCGGTGATGTTAATGATGTAGATGTATTGCACCACATGCAATCATCTATTTATAGCTTGGTTGTTGACGTATGTTATGTTGGTGAATCAAGTGCGGTTGTTAAGAGATACGTTGCCCCTATAGTGGATAATCAATCATTTCATTGTAACTTGGTTGTCGAATTAGGCTATTTTCCTATATAGAAGTCTTTAGGTGAAGTTGGTGAATCAAGGATGTAGACACAAAAAAGAAACAATTTCCACCTAGACAGACAACAAACGCGTGGGGGAAGTTTTTGATATGTTGTTCCACCAACAAAGTACAAACGCCACTCTGAAAAAAACCATAGAAAACAAAGCAAAATAATTGTATACAAGTTCCTATGTTAGTGAATCTTACGCACAAAAATAATAAGGAAGCAAGAATATTTTTTTAGTGTTATTTGAGGATTTATTAACATTTCTATGAAATTTCAATAATTATGGCTCTTTATAGATCAAAGAAATAGGAACAACCAGACCTAGGGTGGAAATTAGTCACTAAAAGGAAGGTCGTGGATGGTGTAACATTCACATGCACAGTGATTGGGTAGATAAAAAGTTGCATTAGTATTCTTTAGTATTTTGTTATTTTATATAAAGTTTTGATTTGGGATTTAGAGTAGATTGCTTATATTTTTTCTATTTAAATTAGGTTGCATTTGTTATAAACATGTTGCGATTCAAACTAGATTTGGTATCATTTTAAGGTTGTTGCTACTATTTTATGTATGTTTCTACTTAATATATATTGCCTATATGGTAAGTAGGTTGTTGATATCCTAAGCATGTTGCTATTATTGTTGAAAGTTAGGAATTATTATTATTATTATTATTATTATTATTATTATTATTATTATTATTATTATTATTATTATTATTATTATTATTATTATTATTTGAACAAGATGGTTATCCATTTTATAGCATTTATGCTATCAAATTTTTAATAAAAAACTTAATGTATGTTTATAGTTTTTAATGCATGATAAGATTCAGGTTGAGTATAAGAAAATGTTAGAGTAGTCCGGTGCTGATCGATTGTAAATTGATGAGGTAATTCAATGCCTTATACGTACCCTTAGAGAAAGGTATCAACATACACGAAATATATGTAGGAAGTGAAACATGTATCATCTTTCTACGTATCAAGTACTTCAACAAATAACAAAAACTTCATTACAATGACACAACAACCGAATCAACAATTCACTCAACAAATGGAAGTAATTTTATATCAACATCTAAACAACTAACCCATATCATCAGTTCAATTCCTTTTTGGTCCTTCGCAACTACAACTTCCAAATAATCAAATTCCATACTATCAAGTAAATAAAGAAGATGATGAAAGTGATAATGAGCAAAGATCTAGCAAATACCAATAAATGTTAAATTGTATGAAACTTTTAAACAATTTAAATTCAAGTTTGTGTAATGTTTATATGTTATTTTAAATGTTTTGGTAAACCACTTGTATTTGCATTTTATGTTTGTGTTTATAAAAACTGGAATATGAACAAAAAAGCATATTAGAAAATAAAAATTTGTACAGTAGCTATAAGGACAACAACTTATTGCTATAGATCAACCTATATGGACGAAAAGTAGTCATTATAGAGCAACCTATAAGGACGACACGTCATCTCTATAGAATAACCTATAGGATGGCAAGTCGTCGCTATAGAGCAACCAATAAGGGTCACATTTGGTCGCTATAAAGCAACATATGGCAGTGACAAGTCGTCGCTAAAATAACCTATATGGACGACATATCATCGCTATCCAGCAACCTACCTATGAGACGACATGTTATCACTATAAAGCAACATATGGGGACAATATGTTATTGCCATAAGGGTACATTGAATATTTCTTTTTAATTTCTAAAAAAAGTGGCGACTAAAATATAACAAAGATTTGTCATCGCTAAAAGTAAGCTACGGTGACGATAACTATGACGACGACAGAATACGGCTATAGCGATGTATATGTGGCGTTGACTGTTGTGTCGGCAACATGTCGTCATTGGCAATGACACCAAGTGGCGAATTTTGTAGCTATAATGATGATATATTCATCAATATAACCCCTACTTCTTTAAGTAATGATGGTACGATTAATACAACATTTTAAATATCATGGTTGTAGCATACCAATCAATTCTATATATATATATATATATATATATATATATATATATATATATATATATATATATATATATATATATATATATATATATATATATATATATATATATATATATATATATATATATATATATATATATATATATATACACACACAAAATCTCATATCTCAGCTATGCTTATAATTTCATATGAATGACTAAATGTGTGTCAGTATTAATAGGTAAAAATACATTATGCTAAATTACTTAAACAAAATCTTTAGTAAATTAAAAAATCAATTCAACAAAATTTTCAGTAAATGAAAAAATTTATGCCATCTACTTTTTTTTGAATTATCATATATCTCTTGTTCTTTATATTTTGTCTTCAATTTACCTTACTTGGTATTTTTGCTGTATATCATTATAAATTTTGACCAACCAAATTTGTTGGTAATTAAGAAAGTTGATTTTAAGTATATTTGATATGATAGTGATAAACCCGGGTTGAACCGGTCGATCGATCCAGTTGGACCGTGGCCTGGTGAAAAATCGGGTCAATTATGACCAAGTTTTGGCTAATTTCCGACTCAGATTGAACCGGCTGGTTTTCTCAAAAAACCGGTTGGATCGGTGACCCGGAGCTGGGTTGAGTCGACGGTTGAAACAAAAAAAATTAAAATTTGGGTTTTAAAAACATGGTTAAAGATTTGAAGGCTGATCAAACTTTTAAAATTCTCTACTATTGGGTTATCAAATTTAATTAAAGTTTCCTATAAAAACTTGACTATATATCTTTTTTGGTACAAACAAGTAAAATTAAATTGTTTATGTTTTATAAATATATAATTATTCTGAAATACATAAAATATATGAAAATTATAAAAACCGAGTTGACTTTACGATAGAACCGGTTGATCCATGACCCAACCACCACACCGGATCAATTATAAACTCATGTTTTAAAACATTGATGATAGTTATATTTATATGCCAATTACAATTGATACAATAAACTCTTTGAGGAAAAATGGATGTATTGCATCATGTTCACCTTAATCAAATTAACGATAGAATTACGAGTTCCATGACTTCTTTTGTTATGGAAAATCGGTCGCTAAAATAAAAATAAATGAAAATATTATTGACGCAAAATAACTATCATAAAAGAGTAATTGTATTACTCATCATAAAAATAAAAGTATTTTATAAAAGAGTAATTGTATTGATTTCTATTTTTTATTTTTATCCATATTCATACTCATGTTGAATTATGACAAGTGTCATATTTAATAAAACTAATAATATTTTAAAACATATATTACAATTTCATATTATTAAAAAAATTAATAGAAATAGAAGGTTCTCTTTATAAAATATTTGATATCTAAAAGGAAAGTTTTAAGATTAACGTATTTTTTGGGTGCCTATAAGGCTATAACATCTGAGAGTTCCCATTGGCTTAATTTGCCTTTCAAACATGACGTGGCATTGCAGAAAAATCCAAGTATCGAAACCAACTGTGTATGACCGTTGATTCTGTACGGTTCACCCTACATCAATACCATGGTCCAAAACTCATATAAACGATCATCTTTTCTCTCTCTCTCTCTCTCTCTCTCTCTCTCTCTCTCTCTCTCTCTCTCTCTCTCTCATGCTGATGCGCACTATTCTCTGATCCTAACCTAAATTTAAGAAAAATTAAAGTAAACTTTGTCGATTATGGAGAGTACAGATTCGTCGACGGGATCTCAGTTACTTCAGCTCCCGCCGGGGTTTCGATTCCACCCCACCGATGAAGAGTTGGTTGTTCACTACCTTAAGAAAAGAGCTGCCTCTACACCTCTTCCGGTGGCGATTATCGCCGAAATTGACCTCTACAAGTTTGATCCATGGGAGCTTCCAGGTGAGCTATCCCACCCTGCATCCATCCTTTTGTGTCTGTAAATCTGTAATGTTTTGTGGTATTTAACGGCGTATGTTACAGCAAAGGCGACGTTTGGGGAGCAAGAGTGGTATTTCTTTAGCCCGAGGGACAGGAAGTACCCAAACGGAGCGAGGCCTAACCGTGCGGCGAATTCTGGGTACTGGAAAGCTACCGGAACTGATAAGCCGGTGATGACGTCCGGAGGTACACAGAAAGTTGGTGTGAAGAAGGCACTGGTTTTTTATGGAGGGAAGCCACCGAAAGGAGTTAAGACGAATTGGATCATGCATGAATATCGACTAACTGATGGTAAAACAATCTCAAAACCCCATGGATGTGATCCCACCAAACAAAAAGGCTCGTTAAGGGTAATAATTAAAAATCTTGGAAATTCTTTTTTCTTTGTGAAAGAAATTAGTTCTTAATGATTTTGATCGGGGTATAAATTATATTATCTGTTTTATAATTTGTAGTTAGATGATTGGGTTTTGTGTCGAATCTACAAGAAGAACAATATACAGAGACCGATGGATAGCGACAGTGGCGATCATCACAACCTGAATGGAATGCTGGCATCTATACCTCCGTCTATTTCGCTTGCCGGCGGCCACCAGGGAACGATCGTTAAGCCGACTGCAGGTTTGGGGTATAATGCAATGCTGGAGAATCATGAACACAACCTCATGTTTGATTCTAGATTAAACTCAAACGACACCGACACCAACACCTCTAATCTCCTCCCGATGAAGAGAACCTTACCGGGTCTTTTCTGGAACGAAGACGGCGGCGCCGGCAACACAGGTAACTCATCATCCACATACACCAAAAGATTTGTCACCGAGAGTAATAGCGATGTTAGTGTCATGGCCACACGAAACAACGAGGAAAATAGTGGTTCCATTGCAAGTTTACTAAGCCAGCTACCACAGACACAACAAATGCAACAGCAAGCAATGTTGGGGTCTCTTGAAGACGGCGTTTTCCGGCAACCATATCAGCTGCCGGGCATAAATTGGTACTCTTAGATCAGTTTTGGAAAGTGGGTATGACTCCAAAAGGAGAAAACGATAAAAAGTGAGAGACGCCCCATCTTCTTTTCCCTGAGCCACTACATAAACCCTAAAAGGTAAGAACGATCTTTAAACTTTTCTACAGCTGTGTTGTCTTTTACAACATGCACAATTTCTGTAATATATACAAATTTCTGTAATATAACTATAGAAAACAGAATATATATATATATATATATATATATATATATATATATATATATATATATATATATATATATATATATCATCGGTCGCTGTATATTCTAAAAACCATCGTTACAACTGAAACGTTTGCTGATTAATTAAAAATTTTCATTACTACCCTGAATTGAATACTAATTATTACTTCAATTATTTAATACTGAAACATTGCAATGACCAGTATTTCCTTTTGAATTAATTTCCGACATTATTTGTTCAAGAAATGTAAGCATGATATGAAAAAGAGTTCTATAACAAATAAACCTGAGAAATATTAATGGTGTTGAATTTGACGTTAAGTACGATCGACAAATACTTAACGGTATATATGGAATTGATATAATTATTGACATGCATACACACCAGCCCATATATATAGAGCAATAACGAAACCCTACAAACCTCCCCCGAATCTTTGGCTCATTATATAGATTAGCTTTTGATCTTTACATCAAGATAACAAAATGGCACACCTCGTCAAAATAGGTGTTAGAAAGATAGAACCCTTTAAACCTTTTATATGATTGCTTTTTACACCCTTCCAAGAGTTTCAACCTTGGAAAGTTATTTTGGACAAAACGAAAACCGAATTTTAAATGCCACTAACAATGTGAATGCAATGTATAATGCTCGATCACTCTCAGACCCTCTTAAGAAAAAGACAAAGCGCGTCATTAGAATTGAAGAAAATACGTAAAGAAGCACGCCTCTTAGTATCAACCACATATAATGATGTTCAGTTGTATTTTCAGTGACTAACGCCCATGTTTTGAAAATGCTACAAAGAAAATAAAGTTGTGATGTTATCTTTTACATATAAAATACTTCGACTTCACCTCACAAAGATGTGATATTTAATTTGATGTTATCTCTAAGTTAATCTCTCTAATTAATTTATATTAAATGCGAGATAAGAGGGTCATTATCCATGGATTAGACATTTACTTGACCCTTACAACGGCTCACTTGTTATTTCACAAAGTCCTTTTGCTTTCGTGAATTTTGATTATTATTTGGCAGTGGGACCAACAACGTTGTCATCAAAAGGAATCATAATCTTAAAACCACACAAATTAAATCACATTAGTTGCAATTCTTTCCTTTTTAAGTAAAGTGTACAAACCAACTTTAATACATTTTGCATCACTACTGGCTTTATTTGGATATCTTAATGGGACAATCTTGATATGGATGATCTTTTTTATCATCTCTCTCTTTCATGGAGAAATTGAAGTTATTTTAACTACCTAAATAACCCTAATTAATACAGCTACCCATCTATCTAACAATATATTTTCCAACCTCAGGATTCAAGTTATTTTAATAACCTAAATCACCCTAACACATCTCATCTAACCCCCCATGTAACTTTATATTTTCGACCATTAAGGGCTTCCAGCCAGTACTAATACTTACCATAATAATATATCATTCACACAAGAAGGATAAGTTTTTTTAATTAAAAAGGCATGTTCTGTCCCAAAAGGATTACGTTTACCTTGTTTGGAGAAGGGTGCTTCTTTTGAAGATATCAATTATCTAGATATTGATCCATACCACGTTCTTTTAAAGAATCAAACATTATTTTCAAAAAGATTATTTTTTATTATGCGTTTACATACATAATAAGATGGTGGAATGAATATTATGGCAAGTGGTGAAAAAAATTGATCGAGTATTAGCGATATATCTCACTATTAATCAAATGATTGTGTAAAACATGTAAAATTGGAAAGTTAATCACTTTGTATACATGGGAAGAGGACAAGCCAGAGTCCCCTGACAAATTTATCTATATTTTGCATATATCATTTCTTGATTACTTGTATATCATTGTATAATTTATAGTAATGAATAAAAATCCACACTTGTGTGGTGAATTTATCAATCCCTACATGGTATTAAGGGTTGTTTGATACTTGCTAAATGAGTCAATGTCTGATCTAGTCAGATTCATCGTAAAGCTGACCGGATAAAAGGTAAATTTTAGCGTTTAGAACCGAGCCCAGAGGTAAATTTTGGGGTTATTAAACGGTCTCACTCGGACCGATTCAAACGTAGCATCTTACTGGACTTGTTGGGATCGGTACACAGCTTTACTGCAAGAGGCACCGATTGACCATGACTAAGAACTTCAAACAAACGATCGACCTTCACAACTGCAAAACTAGATAGAAATATGAAGAATAGATTGAGAAACACAAGGGTATGAAGTGGTTCACTTGACAATGAGTTAAGCTACGTCCACTGTGAGAACCGAGAGAAATTTTCATTGATAAACTTCAATGTTTTACAAGAGAGAAACTAAAACTATCTTCTTCACAATGTCACAATCTGAACACTGGATATAATTTTGACATATTACATTGTGAAGAAGAATGAGATGTATATAAGCACAATGGATGGCCGAATACGCAAGGTCTTGGGCGGGAAAGGCCAAAATAGGCATGAACATCTAGTCGCTTTATAGTATGAGAAGTGACCATACCATGCTCCCATGCTACCCTGACACAGTTGAGACTGTGTCCTTGCGTATTCCCAAGGTAATTTGATAGCCGATGTGACAACAACAAATATAGGGTGCAGGCGAAGGCTCCTCCTTCGGTTAAAAGACCCTCTCTTGGACTATGGATGAGTGACATGCCCTCGGACAAAACTGTGTGACTGTCTGACTATGCTTCTGCAAATCTGCTGCTGATGTGTTCACTCCTGTGACCGTAGCCCAAGCTACTGTTGTCATGGTGAACTGCGGCCCATAAAAGATACTAATGATATGCTTCCTCTAGCAGTTCTTCTGTCCTAATGGAATTCACTCCTTTCTTTGTCATAAATCTCCTGCTATCTATCTTGGATTGCCTTCTTCGCATGCCTAACTGAAGATGTATCATCTGATCCGGACGAGGTGTGACCTTTCTTGGTCCTGTTGATCCAATACTCTTCATTCCAACCGTTATACTGATCTATAGAAGAAGCACTTCTGTCATATGGGTGAGATGAACCTGACTTGTGATAAGTTCTTCCACGGTTGATATGCTTTGGTTAGTCTGACCGGAGCAAATGACTTCCTTGACCGAGAACTCAGAATTTGTCCGAGATGCAGACCTCAACAGCACTGACAATTCTTCGCCTATACTTTTGGTTGAATCTGAAAACTGAATCTCTTCGGTTATCTAGACTTCTTCAGTTCAGATTAGGCTCCACACTTTGCTCAATAATCTCCCACTTGGAGACTGATCTAAACTGATCTTCCTGTGACCCAAGTTCTATTGTTCTCTCTGTTCTCCGCCTTCGCAGGTCGTTGAGGACACTCCTAGTCCGAACTCTTTACTTTGAAAGTAGACGACTTTCAAAGAGGAACAATGGTCTTTAGTGTTTGTCTGATGAACTTCTCCAAGGTTTTTCAAGAAACACTTCTACTGAAAATAATTCTAAATTTCTGAAGTTCATACTTCCCATTACCAGCTAAAACTGCTCCTAGTTCTTTTCTGAACATTATGGATAACAACATCAAAGCTTGTTAATAATTTGTATGATGGATCCCTCCTCCAACCTAACATCAACCGTAATGCGGGGATGATCGAATGATGTCCTAGAATTTCCTCCTGGTGCAGTAGTGTTACTCATATTTGTGCAACCGTTCCTCCTCGTTATCCATACATACTTCTCGTACTGTGCACACCTCGTTCTCCTTTCAGCAGTTGAAAAACCTATCGGTAGTGTTGGGTAGATGTTCTTGTCTAAATTGATACACAACGATGTGAAACTTCACATGTGACTGTCTTGGGGGAAGCTTCCACCGCAGTCAAGACACTGGTCTTCGGATGATCGTCCTCCTTCATAGTATAGAGACAACTCCTTCTTACTATTATAGGAGACATCGTACATTCTTCTTGCGCCTCTTGTCTTCAATTTCTTCTACTGACACTGGAACATCTTCTATCTTCGAAGTCCCAGCTCCTTCTGCTGATATTTTGACAGAAGACCGACTCTAGTCTCTGTCAAGTTGAGCATTGCTCATCCTTCTTGCCAAATCCCACTGTATGGAATCTTCCATCCTCATTGGCTTTTAGATGAGTCATCTGGTACTCCCCTTGTGTCAGCAACTATACATGCTAACAAGGGTACCACAGCGAAGGGGACCACTGTCCGACAAATCACCTTCCATGGAAGTGATTGTTTATAGTATGCTCCCACTTACTCCGGTGTCACCAGAATCTCTAATGTTCCCACTACTTCCAACTGGACCAGTGAAGCGCAGTGATCCATCTAAGGTAATCTGGTCTTTCTTCAAGATGAACTTCAGCTTTGCTCGGAGGTATTTGTGAAATTTACTTTAGTATGTGCACTCTGGGTCAATAAAGGAACGTTCTTCTCCTTCTCCTTGCATCTAGCCTAGTTGTTGTCGCTATCCTTTTAACGTCTGCGACACATCTAAAGACCCTAATTACATGCGCAAGGGTTATATCCCTTGTCTTTTCTGCCATTTATGGCCTCCGGTTGACTAAAGACTGCGGGAATGGTTTGGTATGGAGACTTCCTTTGAACCAAATTGGGTTCCTCCTCCTTATCTCTTATCACCTTTCGATGTTGGCTTCAGTCAAAGACTGTCACTTCGGTAAGGACCGATGCTGTGACTTTTGACAAACTATGGTAACTCTTGTAAGAGACCTAACTGGCCTCTTTTCTGTAAGATTATCATACTGCTTGGACACTTCCCGTTGATGAAACTAGTGTTAAACAACACTCTCTCCTTCTGGGATATTTGATGGTTTGCCCTCCTGGGCGTGTGTTACCTCCTTCTGTTTGCCATAGAATCTTAGCATACAGACAGACTGAGGCTCCACAACGTATCCTATTTAACTGTCCCTTAGAGACGGATGTTTTCCATCGTCTTCACCCTCCCATGACCGTAACCTAAGCTACAGTTGTCTCTGAGCGGAAATCTAGGTTTCTTCAACCCTCCTGACGTCTGTACGAAATCTTCCAGCTAGTGATAGTCTATCCCTCTTCTCAGTCATTATTATGGATAATCCCGCTTCCATCTCTTTCTGGCTTTTCTCGTTGAGGTTATCTGGCACTGACATTTATAATAATCACTCTCATTCCATTTAGTAGGTGATGTCGAGAATGCTTCCGTATTGTTCCCTCTTCGACTTGGTTCTCTCTCGACCGCTACTGCATGCCGGGTACTTACTCTAAACATGGCAAGGATAGCCTTCTTGTTAGATATTCTTTCATATGCATCCTTCAAGATTTAAAGTTGTTATCTTCAGTTTGTTGATCCTAGTCCCCGTCTTCAACATTGAAGCTCTGATACCACTTTGTTGTTATCGGTACACAGCTTCACTACAAGAGGCACCGATCCACCACGACTAAGAACTTCAAATAAATGATGAACCTTCACAACTATCTTGACTAGAGAGTAGGAAGAATAGATTGAGAAACACAATGATATAAAGTGGTTCACTTGACAATGATTCAAGCTACGTCCATTGTGAGAACCGATAGAAATTTCATTGATAAACTTCAATGTTTTGTTAGGTGAAGATTTTTTGGTTGGTATTGTTAGGTGAAGATTGTTTGGTTGGTGAAGGAAGGAATTCAAATATGGTGGTTGAAGAAATGAATTCTTTATTCATTGAGTTGGTGAAAACAAGCTATAAATAGCCTTCATGTTCACCATATTTTCTGCACCACAACACACAATACATGTAAAAGATTGAGTGTGTATCTCTTGTAATCCCCTCAGTTAAATAAAATCTAGTTGTAGCCTGTGGACGTAGGATTTGCACCGAATCCGAACCACGTAAAAATCATTGTGTTCTTCTTGCTTTATTTTCGTGAGTTTGTGTGTGTGTGAGAGTGTGTTTCCGCTGCGTGTACCTGGTCCGATTCCTAACAACTGGTATCAGAGCTTCGGGTTTTTTGGAGGAGGTCTCGGTTTTAGAAATTAGAGTATGCTCTGTGGTTGCAGTTTTGTCTGATCTTCCACATCAGAAACTAATTTCTATTAATCGTATTAAAAGGTATCTTGGTACTTTGAAGGGTACTGTTCTGTCACACAAAAGTACTATAAAATATTTGTCTCTTGTTTGTCGTAATGGCTGAAGACAAGGTTGTAATCGAGAAGTTCAACGGTTCTGACTTTAGCTGGTGGAAAATGCAAATAGAAGCATTGCTATGTCAGAAAGATTTGGACGTGGTACTTGGAGACAAACCGGAGAAAATGGAAAAAGCTACTGAAGATGCGTGGAACTCAAAGGACAAGAAAGCTAAGGCGGTTATTACATTGTCGTTGGAAAGAAGCGTCGCTTTCAACATCATGAAGGAAACCACGGCGCGTGGTATGATGGATGCTCTGACGAACATGTATGAGAAACCGTCGGCGGCTAACAAGGTGTTCTTGATGAGGGAGTCGGGGAAGAAGTTCGTCTAGAACTTGGAAGAATGTGAAGTGCTGGAACTGCCAAGAGGTGGGACATGTTAAGAGTCAATGTCCAAAGAAAGAATTGAACATTACTGGTGCTGAGGGTGTGTCTGAGGATGATGCACTGATACTAAGTATGGAAAGTTCTGTAGACTCTTGGGTCATGGATTCAGGGGCTTCGTTTCACGCCATGGACAACGGAGAAACGATGGTGAATCTAAAAGAAGGAGATTTTGGGAAGGTACGGTTAGCAAATGACGAGATGCTTCAAGTAACGGGCATAGGAGATATTGATCTGGTTACTTCATTGGGAACTACATGGAACCTGAAGAATGTCAGGGTGATTCCGGAGCTGAAGAAGAAATTGATTTCGGTTGGTCAGCTGGATAAACAAGGACTGGAAGTAAGGTTTGGTGGTGGTAAATGGAGGGTGGTCAATGGAAATTCGGTGATTGCTCAAGGTATGAAGCGTGGGTCATTGTATATGGTTGAGGTACCTGCTGAGGGAAGTATGACCGTCCCCGTTAAGCATGACAAAATCTGGTTCGCTAAATCTAGTGCTAAGAGAGTTCATTTTGCAAACATGAATTCTGGAGCCAAGGGGATGTTAGCTGAACGAGTCGGAAAGTCTAAACCATTCAGGGGATTTTGTGACAGTGGGAGCACGGGGTGTGTTCCGGGTACAGTTACAAAGAGCCGTTGGGTTTTGAAGACTAAGACTGAAAAATTCTCTCCTGTTGGAAGTTTGCAAAGTTTGGAGAGTGTTAGTGGTCCTCGGTGTATCTCTGGATCCGGTGGAGTGTCCAAACCGGTTGAGACAGAGGATGAGTCGGTGGTGGGATTAGCCACGGCTGAGTTGGAGCTAGTGGGAGCTTCAACTGGCCATTCTAGTACTTGAAGATGAGGGGCGGCTACAACTAAGGGAATTTGACTGAGTCTTAGCTTGTTCTTGGGAACTGGAAGCTTGGAAGACTTGTTATGTTTGGAGATTAATGAAAGATGTTCAAAATCTTCAAGTGGGAGATTGTTAGGTGAAGATTTTTTGGTTGGTATTGTTAGGTGAAGATTGTTTGGTTGGTGAAGGAAGGAATTCAAATATGGTGGTTGAAGAAATGAATTCTTTATTCATTGAGTTGGTGAAAACAAGCTATAAATAGCCTTCATGTTCACCATATTTTCTGCACCACAACACACAATACATGTAAAAGATTGAGTGTGTATCTCTTGTAATCCCCTCAGTTAAATAAAATCTAGTTGTAGCCCGTGGACGTAGGATTTGCACCGAATCCGAACCACGTAAAAATCATTGTGTTCTTCTTGCTTTATTTTCGTGAGTTTGTGTGTGTGTGAGAGTGTGTTTCCGCTGCGTGTACCTGGTCCGATTCCTAACATGTTTCACAATAGAGAGAATAATACTATCTTCTTCACAATGTTCACAATCTGAACATTGAATATATCTTTGACATATTACATTGTAAAGAAGAATAAGATGTACATAAGCACAATATGGATGGTCGAATACGCAAGGTCTTGGGCAGAAAATGTCAAACTAAGCCTGAGCACATAGTCGCTTATAGTCTGAGAAGTGAGCATACCATGCTCCCATGTTGCCCTAACATAGTTCAGACTATGTCCTCATATATTCCCAAGGTAATCGGACAGCTGATGTGACGGCACCAAACATAGGATACAGTCGAAGGCTCCTCCTTCGGTTGAAAGACCCTCTCTTAGACTCCGGTTGAGTGACATGCCCCTGAACGAAACTTTGTGACTGTTTGACTATGCTTATGCATTTATGTCGAACTACACTTCGGTCAGAGGCTACCTCTTCGCCTGAGGAACTCTCTAGTCTGAACTGAACTTTGGTATGAGGAATCTGCGGTCACATATTCTTCTGTTGCTGATGTGTTCACTCCAGTGACCGTAGCCTAAGGTACTGTTGTCATGGTGAACTGCAGCCCGTAGAAGATACTGCTGATAGGTTTCCTCTAGTAGTCCTTCTGTCCTGATGGAGTTTACACCTTTCTTTGTCACAAATCTTCTGTTGTCTATCTTGGATTGCCTTCTTCACATGTCCAACTGAAGACGTATCATCTGATCCGGACGAGGTATGACCTTTTTAATTTTTTCATATGTATAGTCCTATGTATATGAAAAAGAAAGATTTTTTTATTTTTTAATCTATTAGACACCGCCTTTACGTTAGTTAAAAGTATTTTGTTTTGAAAAAAGCTTATATATTCATATATGCATAGACATGTGACTATTTATATGCATATGCATATAAATATAAAAAAAATCGATTTTTTGTAGATCTCTTAGTCGCTACAAATAAAAAAATTGGGTATACTTTTTTTTTTAAATATTATGTAGAACAAAAGTTCTTAGGTTCTCTCATTTATTTAGGTTCTCTCTATAACTCGACTTATATATATATATATATATATATATATATATATATATATATATATATATATATATATATATATATATATATATATATATATATATATATATATATATAACATAAAAACCACTATAGTTTGCTCAAAATTTTGTTTTAACCACTATATTTTTTTTGTTCTATAAAAACCACTCATACTTTCAAAAAAATCCATATTGACCACTGTTCATTTTATTTTATAACTTTTAACGATTATTTTCATCGAAATATTATGTGAAAAGTTTCATATCGACATTTGAAACAATTATTGGAACTTCATTGTAGTGAAAGTGATACATAAATTTTTCTACATGTGATTTGGGTCTTCGTAAGTGCAGCTTTTCGGCCACGTTGTAAATGCATAGGGTGTCCAAATGAATCCACTAAATTTTGAATGCGACGGGGATAAGAAGTGTTCCGATTTTACGGCATAAAATGTTGACTTTTATTTGTTATAGTGGCCGCAATGTATCTTTTTGAAAATATAAGTGGTTTTTTCGAATTTTTTTGAAAGTATTAGTGGTTTTTTAGAACAAAAAAAATATAGTGCTTAAACCGGATTTTGGCCAAACTACAGTGGTTTATATATATATATATATATATATATATATATATATATATATATATATATATATATATATATATATATATATATATATATATATATATATATATATATATATATATATATATATATATATATATATATATATATATATATATATATATATATATATATATATATATGGAATGGTCCAATGAGAACCATTAAAAAGTTAGAAAATATGGGAACCGATATTCATACCTTAATAATTATATATATTTTTTCATTTTTTTGTTCTTTTATACTTGTTTATTATCTTAATATATAACAGACTTAGTAACTTTTCTTATTTTGTAACACGTTTTATAACATCCACAATTTAATAGAAAGTTTTAGTTATTAAAATACTATAATGTAATTTTCTTTCTTTTAAACACATCAACATCAATGTTTAATATATAACAAAGGAAGGATCAACCTTTATATGTTTGGTAATTTTGATTTGATAAAAAAATATGCCAAAAATTAAAAAATACGGTATTATTAAACTATGAATTAGCGGTTCTCACGGTAATTAAATTTTAGTGGTTTTCATTTATATATATATATATATATATATATATATATATATATATATATATATATATATATATATATATATATATATATATATATATATATATATATATATATATATATATATATATATATATATATATATATATATATATAAGTAGCTTCCGTTGAGAATGAAAATTATGTTGAGAATGCGAGAATGAATCTCAGCCACATATTTTTTTCTTGCCGCTCTAATGCTTTGGCGCCGACGCGGTGTCGGAGCGTTGACGCTCTAACGACGAGATATATATTATTATTCACATATGATTTTCACCACCACTTCCACCTTCACCACCTTCGTTACCACCACCACCATCGTCGCCGCCACCACCACCGCTGCTGCCGCCATCTCTACCACCACCGTCGCCGCCGCCACATCCATCAACGCCACCGCCACCAACCACCACCACCGCTACTGCCAACGCCGCCACCTCCCCCACCTCCGCCGCTACCAACTTTACCACCATCGCTACCACCACCCACAGCCACCACTACCACCTCCATCACCACCGCCACCACCACCACCTTCGTCACCACCCACCTCCACCAACACCACCACCCCACAAACACCGTCGCCACCATCACCACCATCATCGCCACCCTCTATCGTCATCACCATCATCATCGCCACCCTCTACCACCATTCCGACTACCACAACCATATATGTATATTTATATATGTTTATTCATATTTGATTATATGAATATTCATATAATCATATATGATTATTCATATATGATTATATGAATAATCATATATGAATATACACATTCATATATGAATAAATCATATACTAAAAAACCCAGCTCGTCGTCATTGAGCGGCGCGCGTTAGCGCTGGCGCATCTAGTGGCCCAGATTCATTCTCACGTTCTCAACATTATTTTCATTCTCAATGGAACCCTCCCTTATATATATATATATATATATATATATATATATATATATATATATATATATATATATATATATATATATATATATATATATATATATATATATATATATATATATATATATATATATATATATATATATATATACACACACACTTGTTGTAAGACCCATGTATTACACAGGATAATATAAATAAAATATTAAATAACAAAATCTAAACACTAATTTTTTTAAAACAAATTTCATAAGATATGACTATTATTTTGTATGTATATATACTATACAAATCATATTTTTTAAAAGCATAAGGTAATATGGTTATTTTTCTTCATCTTGTGATTTTTTATTAACCGGACACACTTGAACAATCTCTGGGCAGTCACTGTTTGATCTAAATAAGACCACATTTCACTTATTGAGCTCATGGTTCTAACTAAAAATACATTAACTATTTGACTCAGCATGCTCTTCTAGCCAAATTACAACGAAATCACAACAATAGATTGTAACAACAACCGCTTGTATAGCAACAATTGAGAAGCATGTCTAAAATTTTAATCGAACCGCCCATTGTCAATCACCTCGTGATGCAGACCAAATTACCGCTACATCGGTCCTTAACCCGATCTATAATCTGATTAAAGAGGTTCGTTTGAACCTTTTGAACCTACACCCTACCTAGCCGTATGACTATCCATGCTAAAGCTCTGATACATCTTTTTTCTTTCCCATTGCAAGAACTCATCCTTTTTGTCCTTAAACGTGGGTAAGCTTGTATTTTACAATGGCGAGATTGTTATTCACTTTATCAAAGCTATACGCGCAAAGATGGATGTATATTGCCACCCCACTATCTCCACCTGAAATCTAAACAAAAACATAAATCTAAAATATTTTGTTGATAAACAGTTAGGGCAATGAAAGTTTGGTCCAACCCACCGGTGCACAGAGAAATCCATAAGCATTCCTTATGCCTACAAATCCATATCCAATAAAAAAATGTGTGAGTTATCGTCAAATAGATAAAGAATCAAAAGATGTACCCACTCCATCTCAAAATACATATAAAGAGTTATCATCAAGTTGATTAATACAAGCTATGATGCTTTTACCTAAAGCAACAGTGGTTAGTACTAACTATAAACGAATAAAATAAGTAGAGGGAGATGCAGCATGGAAATACTAACAATATTAGTAAAAATATGAACTAATTACCATATTAAATTTGGGATTTGCTATTAATCAAGTTTCTCTTTCGTAACTTCCAGGTATTGCACATTTCAAACCCTTTAAGTCAAAAAATCCATTTGCTCTTGATGGATTGACATGGTTCTGTAATCACAACACAATACTTTATCACCAAAACAAAAAAGAAACAATCAAAATTAATGTTACCGGTCTTTACAAACCCACAAGGTCAATCATCAACATGCTAGATACTTTTTTTTATCATTTACAAGCGTTAAAATCATTTTAAACACTTCATTTCAGCATGTAAAATTAGATATAAAGTAAGAATATACTCAAATAGTTTTAAACTTACCTCAAGAAGAAATAGTAAGCACCACCAAAAGTCATGTCAAAGTCATTAAGCCTTATTTTCTAAAATGACACTGAAAATTACCAGATAAAAATCTAATAAATAATAGAATATGGTAGAAACGAACACAAAATGAGTTTGATAGTTATATTTTAGCAAGTCTCAATTTAAACATAACAATTTGATCAATTTTTAACGTGAACACAAGAGAATTTTATACTTCATTAATAACATTCATTTAATTTAGTGGTTGTGTTTTAATAATAAAGTGATGGTATTTTAGAATGGTAATAGAGTTACTATTTGATAATTTCATCGACAAAAAGTCTATTCGCCACCTTCTTTCGATCAAGAATGACAGTACTAAAGTCGTACCTAGTCCCCTTACGGTATACATAAACAACAAAATGAAAACATTAAATATAATTTTGATATTGGTTTGATTTTGGAATATGCTTTTAATATTGATTAGTTAATTATGGATTCATACATGTTCGTTCAATAAACGTAAATCTTCCTTTCTGGTTGTTGTGTTGGTTCTTCAACCAAATAAGCTTTCACAAATGACAAAACCAATGGATCAAAAAAAATATGAATCAGATTAGGGGTGTTATTCGGTCGGTTTTTTTCGGTTTTCGGTTCGGTTTTTTCAGTTTTTTAGCATCTTAAAACTAACCGTAACCAAACCAAATAAGGTTTGGTTTAATCGTTTTTGGTTTATTCGGTTACGGTTTAATCGGATTGGTTTACGGTTAAACCAAATAAACATTCGTAAGAAAAAGTAGACATAAACTTAAGAAAAACTCACTGAACTTTTACCAAATGAAAACAAAAACACTATACGTAAGTACATAACATATGAGGAAAAAAGGGACGGTAAAAAAAGAAGATCTCAAATAGTCAAATGGGTATGTCGAATTTGGACTTTGGACTAATTGGGCTTTATACATATATAGTTTAGTGTAACTTATTAACGAGTTATAAAATTTCCTGTTAACAAATATATATGAATTAAGATATAAAATATTAATTTATAAAAATATATATTAATTAGTAATTTATTCGGTTTTTCGGTTTAACCAAAATAATTAAATTTTAACCAAAACCAAACCGAATAAGGTATCCTTATTCGGTTAACCAAAAACCAAATAACTCGAACCAAACAACCCAAACATCACTCGGTTCGGTTTGGTTATTCGGTTTTGGTTTTTTCTCACACCCTTAAACCAGATGACCATTTCCGCAAAATCATAATATTGTTGCATGTAGGTGACTTGAAATGCATAAAATATTCAAGTTCCGATTTTCATCTTCTAAGTAATTAATCAAAACGAAATTTTAAAAAAAAATATTAGCCATAATCTAACCTAGGAACAATGATAGTATGAGAAGATTCGCTTACCTTTTTGCATTAGGATCCATAGCCACAACAAATTTGAAATTAACCTGAAAGAGGAATGGGATTGATGTATTTTATTTTCACAAGTTCAATCTTTCACTAAAGTATTAAATATTTTGATTTCATTGACCTACAAAGAATAAGTAAAAATCCATGACTAAGCAATTGTTTTTAGGTCAGCAAAAAAGGCAAAGCAGGGAAGTGTTGATGGCGGTGAGGTCAGCAAAGAATGTGAAGCAGGGAAGTGGTAAACTGATATGTACATCAACATAGTTTGGGAATTGAATTTTGCTTTTGAATCCAAAATTGGTATTGACCTTAAGCTTTTCCAGAGAATTTTTTCTAAATATACTAAGATTCATAAAGAGCACGGCATATAGAACAATATTGGTGCAGAAATTGAAACAAGAAGTATTGATTTTGCATTTGGAAAGTACCAAATCTGACATAAAAATGTACAAAATACAACATCCACCGGTTGCACAAAGCAAATAGAGTGAGACATACCTTATCAGAAAATAATTGTCTTTACCTTGTAAGAGCATTGATTCCACTGAATCCCTCAAATGTTCAACGTTTTCTTGAAGTGATGCAGTGAAAATTTTCCCCAAACTGAAGATTCAACGCCAACCCAAAACAAACCTAATTGGGTAATAAAGGGATTTCTACGACGGAGGTCAGAATTGAAGTAGCCCCCACTTCTGATAAGCAGAATCAAGAAACCCCAAATACCAAAATTAAGTTTTTTATCCACAAAATCATGGATTTCTGAATACACAGTGAGAACATGTGAAAAAGGAAAGAAACTCAGGCTAACCTCGTAACAGCTCCCCGACCATGACTTACGCCTTAATGTTCAAGTTTACGGGCAAGCTGGAACCTCGGCCGTCGTCACCAAGGAACGCCATTGAGAGTGTTCGTTGAGAGATCGATTTGATCGATCAGTTGAGAATACGGAGATCGATGGAAATGGGATTAAATGACAGTCAATGATAGTTTATTTCAAATAAATCGGTTCCCTATTTTTTTCTTCCGTTACTGAAATATTGGGATTAAATACATTTAATTGATTTTACAAAAAAATTAGAAAAAATGATAAAATGACATTTGGCAAAATCAATGAGGAGATGACATGTCGCATCTTGAGTTACTTATTTATTAGGATAAGATATATATATATATATATATATATATATATATATATATATATCCTATCCTAATAAATAAGTAACTCAAAGCCACATGTCACTACCATATTCATTTGGCCACATGTCATTTTCTCATGATTTTGAATTTCCCTAAAAATTAAAAAGTTCATTAATGTTCTTTCTAAAAAATAAAAGTTCATTAATGTGCTTTTATGAAGGTATTTTATTATATGTACTAACATTTGTAGCGTAATTATGTTGCCATAATGCGATTACTAATTTTGTTAATCTTAATAATCTCTTTAAGATTGCTAATTTTATTTTTTGGTTATTTCGATTACAATGACAAATTAATAACTAATTTTCTGTATTTATGATTATATTTTTTCTTAAGAAATAAAAAGATATTTTCTTGTAACTTAAATAATTTGGTGGTTACATATCACTACAAAATGTATTAATTTTAATAAACAAACAGTATATTATATTCTAATACTTAGTTGAAAATATCTTTCTTATTTATATTTTTTCTAGCCTAACTTATCTGCCACAATTGTTCATTTCTTTTTTATTGCAAATATAAGAAACCCGGAGAAATTTGGAAATATAGAAGAGAACTCACAGAAATCAGAAAATTCTAAGCATTAAATTGCTTTGTTTTGCTTGATGTATTGGCTTGTAATTTTCTCTCTACTTTAGTTCTTAACACTTGAACCTGATCGATTTTTTGTTCTATTTTTCAATTTCTTGACCTAAATCGTTTTGTTTTGTTTGAACCAGGTTTGTTTTGTTTTGGTTGTTGTATTGGCTAGATGACTTTTAGCCCTAAATCATATTGTTTGCTTCATTAGGTTCAATATCTTCGTGTTTTAGGTTCAATTTTTTTAATAAAATTACCGATGCTTGTGTTCTTCGATCCTTATTTCTTTCTTTCTTTTGCTTAGTTTATTTTTAGGTTTTGTATTGGGTTGTATCTAACTTCCTTTCACTCTGTTTACATAGTTGTTGATAATTATACAAAATGACCACGATAGTATTGTTTTTTTTAATATAAATGTTTACATATTCATAATTTATATATTTTTATATCATCCCGTGTAATACACGGGTCTTACAACTAGTATATATATATATATATATATATATATATATATATATATATATATATATATATATATATATATATATATATATATATATATATATATATATATATAAAATATGTGTAGCGGCAACAGTTTATTTTTAGAAATATATCAAATTTCTAAATTCCATGCAATACATTGACAGATAGCATTATAAATAGTTTTCATGTGTTGATGGTTTTAGTTAAAAGTATAATTATGTTAACGTTTCGGTTTAAAATATAAATATTTTGGTGTTGTGGATTTTCTTTTTTTAGAAAAAGAAAGAAAGAAACCGAAAGAAAAGTGATCATATTGTATTTTATGAATTATGATATCTAAATATTAACTTATTATTATATAATTATTTGGTCCAGTGATTGTTACCGAGTAAAATGATGGAAATGAAAAAATATTTATTGTCATAAAAGAGTTCGCGTGATGCAATTTACCATATATATACTTTCCTTATGGTTGATTTTATGATATCTAAACTTGTTACAGAGTAAAATGATGGATTAAAACAAATACATAATAAAAGTTAATAATAATCCAATTTACCATATATACTTTCTTTATGGTTGTTTTACTGTTAAATATTTTGTTATTTCATCTCATATCAATGAAACATGACCAAGAAAATGAAAATATTAGACACCAAACACAAACAGCTCATTGGCCATACATAATAATTTTCAAACAGTTAACCTCTAAAAACCAAAATCATAGTTTCAATCACCAATATCACCAACATTGCATACCCTGATCAATAGTGAATGGAAAAAGTAAATAAGTTTTTGACTCATGTGAATGAAATTGATGATTAGAGCTACCAAAATAATAAAGAAAGAAACAAAATAGTAAATTGGGAATATCGGGTGACTCAACATCGAAGCCATATACTCTCTGTGTAAACAAAAAACATCGATGTTGTAGAATCTTGTAGGGTTCACCACAAAAGGTCTCGATTTATACGACATTTTTGGAAACTATTGGTGCAATATGATGGAGTGATTCTTTATTTGCGAATTGTGCCCACTTTCATAATTTTTAGGCCTGAATCATTTCATCACTGGTTACTTGACTCCTTAAACAACTTTCCAAGTCCCTAATGTGATTATAGGACGGAATCGTAACTCTTCAAACATTAGGGGGCTGTCGATGTAAGAGGTGTGAGAGAAGGAAGGATACGTAAAAAATTCAAAAATTTGAGAACGAACTTTATCTGTAAATCAGAAGAGAATTCAAGCGGAAAAATCAAATGAGAAGTTCGAGAAGAGCTTATAACAATTACTAAAGAGTAAAGACAAATCACAAATCAATATGAAGAATCAAATAACGGCATATGTATCACAATCAGAACTTTACACAATACAATCTTGTGTGCAAACCTTTTTGCAGTTTGTTTTCTTATTGCAGTTTTATAAGGACACAATTAAGAAAATGGCTCTTGGGCAGTTAGTAGCAGGGTTACCTTATGGGCATTATGTCTGCTTATCGCAGGTTAACCTGCATATGTGTTTGCAAAACAAGATGGTGTTGTAGATATGTTTGAACAGCCTACACAACCTGGTGTTAATGGTATGCTTGATGAGTGACAGGATAATATGTAATTTGAAGAAACCTTTGGTGTTGTATTTATATACTTATGTTAAAAGCTATGGCTCGCATATCCCATTCTTACATTTATTGGAAGTGCAGGCGCAGGAGGTTAAAGCCACCCTCATGAACATTGTCGATAACCCCACCAACGTCCAAGGAGGATTATGTAGGAATCATGAGGAAACAACGCAATAGGAGAAAGTGGGATAGGAAGAATTTGTCCAGTTTTGTATTTGATAGAATGACCGGGAGAAGAAGTAGAACTTGGATTTTAGACGAACAGAATGGTATGTCCAGTTGATTGCAAACACATGATTTAATGATTGAATGGGAATCCAAGATGTTGGAAGGGATGATAAAGCGAGGGAAATGAATGAATTGATTGCAGAGTGAGATAACGACATTCACGTAGTGTTAGATTTTAGAGATGGAGATCGAGAATTGTGAGAATGAGTTAACTGTTCATTCAACAAGTTAAACTACATATACAAAGAAAAGAAACGAATAACTGACTACAACTAACTAATAACAAACTATACAAGAAAAGACTAAATTACCCCTCCATAAACTAACTTAGCTAACACTATGGTTAAAGTCTAACACCCCCCCCCCCCCCCTCAAGCTGGAGGTAGGGGAACGAGATGCAGCTTGGATACAACATCCTGATGTTGAGACTTTAACAATGACTTTGTAAAAATGTCAGCTTTTTGATCAACTGTTGGAACATGTGAAAGGAAGATAAGGCCTTCTTGGATCTTTTCACGAACGAAATGACAATCCAGCTCTATATGCTTGGTTCGTTCGTGAAATACAGGATTGCTTGCAATGTATATAGCGGCCATATTATCACATTTGAGGGGTATTGGAGTAATATCATCGACTTGTAACTCATGAAGTAAACGAGATAACCATGCGAGCTCAGCACAAACACGTCTCATGGAGCGATATTCTGCTTCAGCAGAAGAGAGAGACACTGTGACATGTTTCTTAGACTTCCATGAAATTGGACTGCCACCGAATAGGATAAAGAAACCACTTACTGAGCGTCGAGTAATGGGACAGGTGGCCCAGTCAGAATCACAAAAGGTAGCAACTTTGAAGTCTTGTGTATGATTGAAAAATAATCCTTGAGTCATTGTACCTTTGATGTACCGTAGAACGTGTAAAGCAGTATCATAGTGAGCTTGACAAGGATTTTGGTTGAATTGACTCAAGTATTGTATTGTGAATGCTAAATCGGGTCGAGTATGAACTAAAAAATTCAGTTTACCAATCAGTTGTCGATAAGAAGTAGGATCTTGTAATGGATTGTCCATTTGAGGTAACAGTTTAAGGTTGGCAGGTAAAGGTGTAGCAGTGGGTTGAGAATCATGCATAGAATACAACGATAAAAGATCACTTGTAAAACGTTGTTGATGAATAACCATGCCTTGATCCGTTTTGTCAAACTGTAATCCTAGGAAATAATGAATGTGACCCAGATCTTTAATACGAAATTGAGTATCAAGAAAGACTTTCAAACAATTGATTTCATCATAATTGTTACAAGTAACCAGTATATCATCCACGTAGACAGCAACTATAACAATGGAATCAACTGTTTTCTTTAAGAACAAAGAATAATCGTTCAATGAAGAAGATTAACCTTTAAGTTGCAAAGAGTGAGACAGTTTGGCATACCATTGCCTAGAGGCTTGTTTTAAGCCGTATAAAGACTTTTTAAGTTTGCAAACAAGATTGGATTTGGAAGAAGGATGACCAGGTGGTAAAGTCATATATACTTCTTCATGTAAGTCTCCGTGGAGAAACGCATTATTAACGTCTAATTGTTGAATGTCCCAGCCTCTTTTGATTGCTAAAGCAACGATGCATCGAATGGTATTGAATTTAACTACCGGAGAAAAAGTATCATGGTAATCAATACCAGCTTTTTGCGTAAAACCCTTGGCCACTAACCTTGCTTTGAAGCGATCAACAGATCCATCAGCTTTAAGTTTCAATTTATAAACCCATCGACAAGAAATGGGCTTTTTGCCTTTGGGAAGTTTTACAATTTCCCAGGTCTGATTGGCATTTAGAGCATCAAGTTCTTGTTGCATTGCATGTTCCCAGTTAGGATCATTCTTAGCTTGATGGTAAAAAGCGGGTTCAGAAAGATTAGAAGTAGCATTGAAAGCAAACGATGAGATATGAGAAGATTTGATAATATGTGAAACATTAGGAACACTCCAATTGGTAATGGTATGATGGAAAAAATGAGAGGAATTATGAGCATTATTGCATATGTAATCCTGCAAATAAGAGGGTGGGTTTCGAGATCTTGTTGGACGAATGGAAGTAATGGGGTGAGGATCAGGTATAGGATTATGAACAGGAGGTGGAGAAGAAGTATGAATATCCAAATCATTTGAATTAATGGGAATATGAGATGAAGAAGAATTGAAATTTCTATATGAAGAAGATAGTAAAGGAAAAATATCCTCAAAGAACTTAATATCACGGGCAATAACAACAGACTTGGTAACAAGATTGAGTACTCTATACGCCTTTTGACCGATTGGATAACCAATGAAAACAGAAGGATGAGCTCGTGGCATGAACTTATCACGACCAACAGTTGATGAGGTTATGAAGCATAAACATCCAAATGTCTTTAAGTTTGATAAATCAGGTTGTCGATTATATAGTAATTCAAAAGGCGTTTTGTGATGAAGTGTTTGAGAAGGAGTACGATTGATAAGGTACACAGCTGTCTTAATGCAATCAGACCAGTAAGCACTACCCAAACCTGACTGAAAATATAAAGCTCGGCCTACTTCAAGAATGTGACGATGTTTTCTCTCAACAATGCCATTTTGTTGGGGAGTAAAAGGAGTGGATTTATGATGAATAATGCCTTTTGAAGCAAAGAAAGTGATTCCTTCATTGCTAGAACCCAATTCATATGCATTATCTGTACGGATGACTTTGATATTTCTATGAAATTGAGTAAAAACAAAAGCAACGAACTGTTTGATAACATTAAAAGCATATCCTTTATGAGATATCAAATGAATCCACATATGTTTGCTATAATCATCGACAATAGTAACAAAGAATTTATTACCATCATGAGAGACATGTTTATAAGGTCCCCAAACATCTATGTGAACAAGATCAAATGAGGACTGAGAAAAAGATTTACTAGTTGGAAATGGAAGGCGATGAAGTTTAGCTTGATGACAAACTAAACAAGAATCAATATCATGATCAGAAGAACTGTTAGAAACTAGAGACAACTGTTTCAATTTATTAATAGGTACATGGCCAATCCTTTTATGCCATAACATGGATTGAGAAACTGTACTAGAAACGAAAGTATTACATTGAGGTTTGAAAACTAAAAAGCAAAATGATAGAGAATGTTTGATAGAATGATGTTCAAAAACATATAGATCATTCACTTTGGTTCCAAAAACGCCTAGGGCAAGCTTACTCTTTGATAAAGGGTCCTGCAACATACAAGACTTATCAGTAAAGAGAAGAAAGGTTTGGAGTTGTTTGCTCAATTTGGCAACAGAAACAAGATTATATCGAAAGGAGGGAACATATAAAACTCCATGTAAAATGACAGAATCATGAAGTTTCACATCGCCAAAGAATGAAACAGTAGTGTCATGTCCATCAGGTAATCCAATGAAATGAGGTTTATCTAATTTCATAAAAGTCATGAAAAGAGATTTGTTGGAACACATGTGGTCTGTAGCTCCAGAATCAACAATCCAAGAAAGATATGGCTGAAGTAGAGAAGCAGATTTGTAAACATTTGCAGCAAAATGTTTAAAAGAGAAGGTACCTTCAGGATTCATGGCGTCATGATTCACGGGAGTGGGAAGAACAAGATTAGAGGATGAAGAAGAAATGTTAGAAGTGTTAAGCAATTGAAGAAGTTGATGATACTGTTCTTGAGAGATTGGAGTAGTGACAACATTCTGCACAGAAGATTTAACATCGTCCTTCTTCGATTTTGTAAATTTGAAATTAGCGGGAAAGCCATGAAGACGGTAACACTGAGATTTGGTATGGCCAGGTTTTTTGCAGTGGTTGCAGATGAGATTCTTCTTATTAGAACTAGATGAATCAACAGCGACATTCATTGCAATCAAATCAGAATTGATAGACGAAGAAGATGTGATACCGCGTTGTCGCTCCTCTTGAATGATAATTGAATGAACAGTAGAGATCGACGGCAAGGGCTTCATCATTAGGATTTGACCACGAACAATTTTGTAAGAATCATCAAGTCCCATGAGAAGTTGAATCAGACGTTGTTCATCCAAAAATTTGGCCAATGCAGTGGCAGATCCACAAGAACAAGGAGGTATAGACTGAATTTGACGATGTTCGTCCCAAATACGAGTGACCTTAGTAAAATAGGTTGAGAAATCATCCGAACCTTGTGAAACAGAGTATAATTGCTGTTGAATTTGAAATATCAAGGCACCGTCGGATTGTTCGTAACGTTGATGAAGTGTAGTCCAAATTTCGGAAGCAGTAGAAAGAAAAAGGACACTATCTGCAATTGGTTTGGAAAGAGAGTTAAGGATCCAGCTTATGACCATTGAATTTGCGCGATACCAAGCTGGATAGGTTGAAGATGTGAGAAGAGGCATGGAAATAGTTCCATCAACAAAAGCGAGTTTGTTCTTCGCGGATAAAGAAATCATCATTGATCTCTTCCAGGAAGCAAAACCAATTCCAGTAAAAATATTGGAAACGAGAACGGAGCTTGGAGTATCGGAAGATCCAATGTAATACGGACTTGAAATATCCACAGATGTAACAGTAGGATCTGAAGAGGGATTGGATGATGACATGATGAAGAAGATCGAAAAAGAGGAAGAACAGAGTATAGATCAGGAGAAACCTTTAATCTGATACCATGTTAGATTTTAGAGATGGAGATCGAGAATTGTGAGAATGAGTTAACTGTTCATTCAACAAGTTAAGCTACATATACAAAGAAAAGAAACGAATAACTGACTACAACTAACTAATAACAAACTATACAAGAAAAGACTAAATTACCCCTCCATAAACTAACTTAGCTAACACTATGGTTAAAGTCTAACACGTAGAAATCAGGAGGTTAGAAGCGATGATTGCAGAGTGAGATAACGACATTCACGTAGAAATCAGGAGGGAAGATGCGAGCTAGGTGCTCGATTTTTTTAGCAACAGATAGTAGCCAAAGCTCGATGCTGACCTTTCTCATTCATCTTCACTTCTACGGTTCTACCCAGAAACGGAATAATTGGTTTGATGTTATAGAGAAACACGTTTGATTTTGGGGAAAAATATGGAAACCCGACTGTAAGACCGAACAGTGGGCTTGTTTGAAGTTCGTATCCTCCTTGTTGTCGATGGCAGTGACAGAAGGTGTCAATGGCAGTGGATCCGGCCAGGAAGGGGAGGGAGGGAGGCGGTGGCGCAAGGGGCCAACGGAGGTTGTGTGTGATTTTGGGAGAAGCATTTTTGGCGAGTGGATTTGGTTTAGAGAGAGAGAGAGAGAGAGACATGGGGTATGGGAGTGCGGTGAGTTTTTTTTTTTTAATTTTATAATCATTAGGAAATAAAAAGAAAAATAAATAAGACATAGAGTAAATTACAGTTTTGGTCCTTGTGGTTTCTAAACCTTTCAGATTAGTCTCAACTATTGGAAAATCACGTAAGGGGGTCCTTAAGGTTTGTGAAATGCTACAAATCGGTCCCTGTGTCAGGTAAAAAGACTAAAATGTCCTTTTTAATTTCTTTTTCCTTTTTCTTTGAATTTATTATATATTTTACTTAGTAAGAAAAATACACCCCATCCCACCCCCACCCCCACCCTGTACGTCTCTCTCCGCTGATACTAGAACCCATTGATGCACTGGAGGGTCTAAGCCACTGACACGTAGAAGATGAGGTGCGAAAGGGAGAGGAGGCCGATGGGTACCCAACAGTGGCGGCATTGGAGGCGAGGGGACTGGACTTAGGCGACGAATACCAGCGCCAAGAACAGAAGAAGAACTGGAAAAGCTTCCATAGCACCTTTTTCTGTTGGTCTACTGCTTGTTTCTTTTCTAGGGTTTTCTCGAAATGAAGCTGGATTATGGTGTTTCGTGCTTGTAGGGTTGTTTCTTTTGGTATGTTGTAGTTATGGTGGCTGCTCTCGTATTCTGCCATTACCTGTTTAACCAGTTGGAACTTGAATTTGTCTCGGATGCATAAATCGGGGGGAAATTGAAACATCAATGTCTATAATCATGTTTATGAGTGACGCCATTAAAATTCAAAACCATACCAACACACAACATAGAAATACTATTTCTAGCTGTGAACTGAATAATTCTAATACTAAAATCAGCTATTGCATCAGCTATATTCGATAAGAAACATGCAAATCTTACACTTAAGTGCTTAACTTCACATTTAAAAGCTTACAAGATCACAAAAATGGAAATTGAAATCGAGTGAAAAGGAAAGGGGTAAGTGATTTAGAAAATACCTAGTTTCAGCTTGCGCTTCCAATTCTGACCTCGGCACCCAATTCACAGCTACGAGGTGGCCCTTTCCTGCATTGTCAAATAAGAGAGTTGGATTTTAAGAAAAAAAGACTAATTTTTTTTAAATACATTTGGGATCCCAAGATCCAAATTTTCAAATTTACTCCCATATTAATCATCTCAAAGAGTTACTTGGAAACGAATTTAGATCAAGTCGGAATGAACATGTCTGCTTCAATATCCTCTGTGTGTGTGTAAGAGAGAGAGAGAGAGAGAGAGAGAGAGAGAGAGAGAGAGAGAGAGAGAGAGAGAGAGATAGATAGACGTACAAGTTGGGGGTGGGGGTCGGGTGGGGTGTATTTTTTTTATTAAATAAAATAAATAATAAATTTAAAAAAGAAAAAGAAATTAAAAAATGTATTTTAGTTTTTTTACCTGACTCAATGACCGATTTGTAGCATTTCACAAACATTAAGAACTCCCAACATAATTTTTCAATAATTAGGACCAATCTGAAAAATTTGACAAACCACAGAGACCAAAACTATAATTTACTCTAAGAAATAAGAAAAAATAAAAAAATGTCTTTTCACATTGATCGAGGACCTCCATCATGCATTTCCGAAACCACAGGGACTACCGCCTTCATTATCCAATACTTTGACAAATAGTGTAACCTTACACTGTCGTTTTGGTGTAATTAACTCTCTATTTAATTCAAAAGCGAATTACGCGTTTGGCTGTTAACAGTCCAGAAGCTGCCGTTAACGGTCTGAGATTCACATTATTGTTTTCTTAGAATAAGCTCCTGTTAACGGTCCAAAAGAGACGACACAGCGTTCCATTTGTCAAATATCAACGGCTAAATTCATCAACGCCTAAATAAAAATCAACAGGTCAAAAGTCAATACATGTTCAAGATACCACTCACCCATATAAATTGATTTCAAGGCTAAAGTCATCTCATCGACACACTTTGCTTCGTCGTTAATCCATGATCATCAAGAAGGAAAACACCGCCATGGCTAGCCTTCAACACCCTTCTCCAGTCAAAAGGTCCTCTATTTACGGCGAAAAGTACAGGGATTTGCTTAACGATTTGCCATCGCCGTCGCCAAGGTCTCGCCGGTTGAATTCGTCGCTGGTTCGGAGGAATAGTGGTCGAGAGATGGTGGTCCCCAGACGGCGGCGTGCCAGTAAAGAAATCGTACGGAGGGCGTTGATGCCTCCTGCTCGGAAGCTTAGCAGACGGTGGTTTGATTTCAGGCCGACACCTAGCCGGCTTTCAGTTATGTCCATGGCTGCTTAGGAAATTTTTGTAATCGGGGAGTAAATTAAATCCGTATTTTAATCGGTTTCAGATCCTTGTTTCACTGATTGTTTATAGATAATAATTCATTCATTTCTTGGTCTGATTGTCCAATTTAGCTTGAATTTTACCTGCGATTTCTTGCTGATTTTGATTTTCTTTTTCTGGCCATCACCTCACCGATGGAACATGCCTTTGCCGATGATAACCCATCTTCAAAAGACGATCTCCACTCGGTATCGCCAAACCCACCACCGATTTCGGCGGTGGGAGGGGAACGCCGTCAAGGTGATTCTTCATTCACCTGAAATATTAACCGACTACTGTGTAAGACTCGATCTCGACTCGCCGGTTCAATTGATTGATTTATGTTTAAATTTTAATGTTTAACCAAATATTAATGTCAATGTTCTTAAGGGAAATTTGTATATTTAATCAAAATATTTATTTTAATTAAAAAAATATTTTTAAAATCATACATTTAAATGGACTCGTATGAATTTTAAAATCAAATAAATATAAAAAAACAAAGTATTTGCTGGTGACTCCATACATTTCTATCTTAGATAAGTTAATCAATTATTTGATTATAAATTTATTACTTAAAATTTTAAATATTGATTTTAAATATATATTTTTCAAAACAAAATTGAGAAAATATTTATTTGCTGTTAAATATATATTTATTTGATTATAAATTTATTGCTTAAAATTCTAAATATTGATTTTAAATATATATTTTTCAAAACAAAATTGAGAAAATGTTTATTTGCTGTTATATATAAATTTTCTTACTTTAATTAAGATGTTGTGAAACAACAACCTATCTGTTCACCTAACTTTTTTGATCATGGCATAACGTTTAAAATATTTAGTGATGCATTTCATGTGTATTTTAATTTTATTCTCACGATATTGTAGGGCAGCAATTTTCTCGTGGTGAATAAGAAATATATTCTTATGTTGTGATGAAAAGTGAGGACCAAATGTCCTTTTTATTTTGAATATGTGGTCAAAGTAATGGATGCCAATACTTTCTTTTTACGACGAATGATTTTTACTAAATATTAGCAAGATGCTTGAAATATGTAGAAATAAAGGAGCTTATAAAACACCATTACATAGGAAAGCTAAACGGGGTGAAAAGCACCACATTTTTCAATCTAGATTAGGATTCTAAATTCTTCGTCTTATTTTAAATACAACAATTCATCTTAACTTCATGGAGTACGATGCCTGATTGTGCAAAACATCTAAAGCCAATGTTTTCAGAAAGTACCCTTCTAATCGGTTTGTGGATTCATTTTCGGGTTGTGTCATATGGATCTTATTTCGGGTTGTAGATCCAATTTCGGGTTGTGGGGGTTTTATTCGTACCGTGTTGTGGGAAGACCGTGGCCAGAGCAGCCTTTGCTGCTATGCATTTGGGCGAACGGAAAAGACATCCGAGCAGCGAAAACGCCGCTGCCGGCTGCGGTTGCTGGTGGTGGTGGCGGGAGTCGGTTGTCGTCACCAAAAACTGATTCCCTTTGGTCCGATTTTCAGTGATTACAACTCTAATTTTATAGATTTTCAGATTTCGAAGGTAAAGTTCTAAACCTTAATCTTCATCTTAATTCATCAATTCTCCATTCTCCCCATTGTCTTCTGCTTGGTTTTGAAGGATCCATATCAACACCTCTGCTGCAAAAATCCCCAAAAATTCATCCCCATCTCGTATTCAGTTAGTGAACCCTAATTTCTCTGGTAAATAGTTTGAACCTATCTATTTGTAGTCATTTATTTTGTTATTAGTTTTGTCTATATTTCTTATTGCCGTTTTTTCGTAGTTGGAATCGATTCAGAATTGTAATTATTCAATATGCAGGAACAAATGGATTTCTTATGCTTGCACTTGCGACAGCATCAATAACTATTTAAGGATTCTCTTTTGTCGGTGATGTATTCATCATGTGGTCGGACCGTGGCTAGCATCTTGGCAGGGCAACTCGGATGGCATCTCCGATAGGAGTATGCAACCGGTGTTTGCAGTCATGATGCTTGGTCACTTAGTACCATGAAAACTGCAATTTTTTATTGCTTGCTATACTATTTTGATGGATGGCCTTAAGAATCTGGGGCTTTAAGGAAAACTTCTATCCTTTGTTAAATTTGCGTGGACTCCTATGGAACGGTGCCATACGGATCTTATTTCGGGTTGTGGATCCTTTTTCGGGTTGTTGGGTTCTATTCCGACGATTTTCTGTTTATATCAGACTGTTGTGTTGGAGATGGTCTTGTATGTAAATCTTAACTTTTTCGTGGGTTTCAAGAGGAGTGATGATGAATTTAAATGCTTCTGAGTGGATTTGAGCAATCTGATATTATTGGCATCTTGGCAGGGTAACTCTGATGGTTAAATGAAAGAAACACGATCTGAATTTCGATTCTTTTTGCATTGTAACCGATGAGATTGCAGCCATGGCGGATATATCCTCTTTGTTCCATTGTTTTGCACATCTGAGCCTAACTTTTATTGATTTCTTAACAACTTTTTATATGAATTTGATTTTTTTAGTTTTTGTTTGGTCTACGTATTCTGGGTTTCTTCCCTTCTATTCACTTATAGGGTTCAATTTAAAGTCCAATTTTGTCTATGATTTTGACTTCCAATTTTTTAGGTTTTCTTTTTTGTTGGTTGAAACTTTTAAGTGGGGAAGGAAACAAGAGGCTGAGGTTTTGTTTGATAGCATGTTGGATAGCCACACCCCACCCGTTGTCCAAACAGTGAATTATGATACTTTTAATTTAATGGTAAATGAATGTTTCAAGAACAGGAAGGGTTTAAAGGCTTATAGTGCAGTTACAGGGTTATGTTTAAGTGCGAGAAATAGCAATGTACTTTCATAGATTTGTTTATTATAGCATCCTACTTTAGTATATTTGCTTGAACACTCCCAAACCCGTACGGAGCACGGGCTCAAGCTAGTTGTATTGATGTAGAGTTAATTACAAAAACTTAAGTGTTGTATTTTAAAAAAGTGTTATTGTATTGGTGTGGATAACTTAATACTTCAAATCAATTAGGTCTAAAGTCATATTTTTCAATATTTAACATACTTTTTCTATTATATAAATAGATAATAAATAATAAACTAGATTAGATTGAACATTTACTATTATTTTGATCATTTAGCTTAATAATTATTAATTATTTAAACTGTAATAAGTTATTGTTATGTTGATATTTTAAATAATTAAGATATTTTGTAAAAATGTATAAATTGATTGTTGATGTATCAATAATAACCATTTTCGAAAGTGTTGTCGATAATAAATATGTTCAAACTTGAAGGACTAATTTTTATAGCTAATATTTTTTTTTGGTGTTATATACAATATAATGGGTTGAAACTTGAAGAACTAATTTGTATCTAACACAATATTTGTTCATGTGTCAATAATAAATATGTTCAAACTTGAAGGACTAATTTGTATCTAACACAATATTTGTCTTAAATGAGTAGTATGACACTAGCCTAACGTTATATAGTCAACACTAAAATATGTGTAATATTTTAACTTTGAATTTATACATTTATAGTTTATCAATATTTTTAATAATATAAAACACAATACTTATTTACATAAAACACATAATTAACATATATCATAATCTAGTAATCTAATAAAAATATATATTCTTTTAATGTGATATAATTTATAAAACTCTTATAGTAAAAGTCAAATTTGTATAAAACTAATAAATATAAACGTTGTTTTGAAGAATTAAAAAAAATAAAAGTATACCTAGAATATCATTTTTAGTGTTAAAAATGATGTAATGGGTTGAAGAATACTTATTGTATACACTATCTTTTACACCATTTTATTAAGATAAAACTGCAAAATTCGTCCATATGGTTTGTCAAAACTGTGGTTTGGGTCCAAAAAAGTTTCCGTCTTGCATGAGAAGTCCAAGATGAGAAACTTCCCGTGGATTTGGTCCCTGACACAATTGAAGAGACCAATTTAACCTTTTAATTTCTTTTATCATTTTTTTAATATCCATATTATTATTTTTTTCATTCCAAAATAATAATAACTAAAAGAAAATTAATATCCAAACCACGCCCACCTATCCGCCTACCTCCCTTATCTCCCTATTTTCTTTCTTTGACCTGAAATACAAAAACAAACTGTTGCCGGCAGCCATCCCTTGACCTCCCACCATCGCTCTACCCTCCACCGCCTCTCCACCCACAACCGTAGGATTAGGAAGGATTTTCTTGTGGGTCTATTGAGAACTGAAATTGATTCCAGTCTGCTTAATTTCCAAATTTCCGTCATATTCAAAATCCAAATCGAAATCTGAAATCGATTTGAACATCATATTCAAAATTTGAAATCGATTTCAGCTTCAGATCCACCAATAAGAACTTGATTTAGATCCAGAAATAATGTTCATTGATTCAAATTCGGACCATCGACCTTCGATGACCCATTGGTGGTGGGGAGGGAGTGGCTGCAGAAGTGTTTCGTGCGTAGTCGAAAATTGAGACGTCGACCTTGACCTTTGATGACCCATTGGTGGTGGTGCGAGATCCTTCTCCGGCGAAATCAAAGGAAGAAGTTCATTCAGATAACATCGGTAGGTGTGGTTTCAGAGTGTGCATCACAACAGTCTTCCTCGTCCTTGAAAAATGTTGTTTTGGTGGCTAAATTTTGGATTGAGTGCTAATTTCTCGCATATATTGCCCAGGAAAATGTAAAAATCTTGGATGTTTGCAATTGAAAATATTAACATTTTCATATGCACGCCAAGTGTTTGACATATCGAACAATATATTGCCCTCGCCGGAGGTGGGGCTTCATCGGAGAATATATGTGATCTGTGGATCAGAGGTTTTCTGCCAAGCTACGCGCGTCTGTTTTTCCCGGATGGTCTTTGGCGTAAATGGTGTGGGATCTGTTACAATAGATGGTAAGGTTAAGAGAGAGAGAGACGAGAGACGAGAGACGAGAGAGAGCGACGACATAGGAGAGAGACAAAGAGTGCGAGGAAGGGGGTGTGTAGGTTTTTTTATTCATTAATAAAATACAAATAGACATAAAAATGAAAAAAGAAATTAAAAGGGTAATCCAGTCTTTTCAAATCATCTAGGGACCAAAACCACGGTAAATTGTCGATTTTGGACGTCCAATGCAAGTCGGAAGCTTTTTGGACCCAAACCACAGTTTTGAACAAACCACAAGGACCAATTTTGCAGTTTTGTCTTTTATTAATTTGGTGAAAATATAGTGTTAAAGGTTATAGATGACCTAAGTAATACAAAAGTAATGTACATAAAAGCTCAATTTATATTCTAACAGAAACTATACATTGAAACGTTTAACCATCTCTAAAGTACAATGTTTAAATAACATCGACATGATAGAATTATTTAGACTAAATTACATGAATGGTCAGTGTGTTTGTCTAATTTTTTTCACTCCTAGACCGACTACCCTTTTTCTAATCATCCAAGCCTCATGGTTATGTTTTCTTTCACTAGCAGTCTTTACATAAATTTTTGTTTCATTTATCGTGTTAGTCATGAGCACATGCCTCACATATAAAGGCATAATACTATTTTTCTTTCCTCTTTCAATGAAAGCCTCTATTTATGAGTTTATTATTTCACATCTTCTTGTCCCCCTACTCTTTATTACTATCGTCTGTAAATAGAAACTCTTATACAAAAGAATCAATGGTGTTATCTTATTGTGGAAGGAATGCAATGATCAAGACATCCTGGACAATAAGAAATATAAGTAGAAGATTATATACATGTCCAACAATATAGTCTAGTTGTCACAAGTTAATCAAAACTCATAAATTTATTGAGGAGAAAAGGGTTATTTATAGCCTTTACATAGCAACGTAACAAGAAACAAACTCAAGCTGAAAATGATGAACTAATGGTTATTGCTCTTATATTCCTAGAAACTTATTCAATAAAAGAAAATATTTAGTAAAAAAATATGTTGCCAAAAACGTATGTGATTGTGAATTATTAGTTTATTCCCAACACACCCTCCCTTAAGCTTGATAAAATCTCCATTTTAGTTTATATATGACATTACCTTACTCTAAAAATACTCGTAGCTTCTTATACGCTTCAAAACTCTAAACTGTTTTGTCATGAAATATGCAATCTGAACTTATGTATTGCAATGAATTAACTCAACTCAATTGTACGATGACTAACAAGCAAGTGTACCATAAATAACAAGGTTAAGAAGGAAATAAAATCGTACATCTATATGCTTGCTTCTCTTGTGAAGTAATGGGTTCTTGGACAGCTTTATTGGTGACACGTTGAAATAAAAAATTATCGTAGCCCCTTTTGTGTCATGTTAATGCTCTCAAGAATTATACACGACCAAATCATTAACAAGCACAACCTGCTCACTATACAAATTCAGCTTCAGTTGTAAACAGCGTAACTACAAGTTTCTTATTAGATAACCATGTCATTGCAGTATTTAATAACATCATCACATATCTAGATGTGCTTCCTCGAGTCTTGATATCTCCCACATAGTATAAGTCAGATAAAAGAACAAGCTTTGTGTCTCCATCTCTCTTGTACTATATCACATAGATGTACTTAGGGGTCAAGGATCGAAGGAGCTTATATACAACTATGCTTGATGTGATGATTTCCCAATTTGTAACACCACGTTACTTTCGGTAAGTATTTATATATTAATTTTAAGGTAATTAAGATTAGTTGGATTATTGCAAGAGTTTGGATGGTTAGAATTTCATTTGGAAGAAGTTTGAGCCTTAAAAAAGCCAAAAATAGCTTACACGGGTCGTGTAAATGTTACACGGGTCGTGTAACCTTCGGTAATTTTGTGTTTGCTGGTTACTGTAGCAAAACACGGGTGTGTTAAATTTTACACGGGCACTGTAGCATAACACGGGCGTGTTAAATTTTACACGACCGTGTTACACGTGCAGAGCCTTTAAAGTGCAGAAAATGCTCATTTCGGGAAAATATAGACCCAAACTTCATTCCAGAGCTTCCTAAGGCGATTTTCCACCAAATTGAGCCAGGGGATGCGTGGGGAAACGTATGGAGACTTCAATATAACCCCGTAAACACGTTCACGATTCCTAAATCATCAAGGTGAGTAATTTCTTGATTTTGGGGTTTTGAAACCCTAACTTTATATCTTGTGATTTTGCTATATATTGTGATATATGTTGCTAGTAGATTGTTAGTAGATGCCTTTAGAGTAATTGGTGTGATTATTATCGAGTTTCTACGGTTGATTGACTAAAACCATAGATTTGGGGGTTTTCGGTAAATATTGAGTTGATATTTACCGTTTATACTCCCTTTTCCTCTTTTGATTTATACATCTTTGAGATAGATGTTATTGAGATGATTGTGTATGTTGGAGAATTGATTTAGACTATGGTGTTATAACCAAGTCTAGCGAACAGGAGCCCGGTACGCGAAATTTGGGGTTTCCACATACTGAGCCAATATAAGGTGAGTAACTCTACTTACATGTTGGTTGTAACATGTTATGTACGTTTATGATGCTAGATGATTCACAAACATGTAGAAATTACTATGTAAATCAGGTGTATTAAGGGTTAGAAATCACTTGCTATTACATGTGAGTTTTGTAGTTATATACAAGATGATATACGTAGTAAATTACATGTAAATTATGTAGACACATAGAGAATCCTATGTGATTATATGTGCTAGAAGTTATGGTTACAATGTGAAGTAACTAGCATTAAGATGAGAACCTCGTGTTAA
The DNA here is from genome assembly GCA_023525715.1 of Cichorium intybus. Taxonomy (NCBI): domain Eukaryota; kingdom Viridiplantae; phylum Streptophyta; class Magnoliopsida; order Asterales; family Asteraceae; genus Cichorium; species Cichorium intybus. The sequence continues at coordinate 134,016,625 of CM042012.1, forward strand.
TTTGAAGTAAAGTTTATATATCACTAGATGAGTACTTTGTGAATAGGTACAACTAGGGTATTAATAGTTTGTTTAAAGGGTACTTAGCAACCATAGAGAAGTATGCAAAATGAATATATATATATATATATATATATATATATATATATATATATATATATATATATATATATATATATATATATATATATATATATGGTGAAATATATGTAGTATGATGTAGTATATATACGATACTTGTGATTTTACAGGTATGCATGGACTATTAGGCATGAGTACCTTACAGTCGTGGTGTTGAGTATGGCCAAGTGATTGGGTTAAATTACCCAAAATATAATGTGGGAACTTGTACGGTTTATGCAGACCTTATTGGTCGAGTGAGGACCTGTATGGTTCCAACTATACGGCCCTTGTGGCTAGGAGATTGGGCTCATCGTCCAAATATAATATTGGTTAAACTTTTATAACTTGTAATAGTTTTACAAAAGACAATATCGGGGAAGCCCTTGAGTCCATGAAAGGACAAGATTGGGGTAAGCCCGTGAGTCAATGAAATAACAAGACCGGATAAGCCGTGAGTCAATGAAATGACAAGACCGGATAAGCCGTGAGTCAGTGGAAATACAAGACCGAATAAACCGTGAGTCTAGACGAGATCGAGACATGTCGTGAGCCTTTTGTGTTTACATGTGATGGGTTGATACCCAAGTGTAGAGCAGACATAGAATTTATTTGTATAGAGATTTGGATTTGATATCCAAATATAATAGCGTTTATGGCTATGCGGTTGGGTTTAACTACCTAACATATGGTAAGAACCTTTGTGAAACCAGTGTTGGCTTCTGTGATTAATAAATAGGGCTTAATTGCCTATAGAGCTTTTGTGCTCATACTATTATAAGGATAGTGGTGAGATTTGATGACTCGAAACCGTAGAGAATAAAGAAGAGTCGGATATAAAGCCTTGTGGCTTGTGATCAAAAAGGTTATAGAAAAGGTTTCATATTGGAAACCAGTGTGATGAAATACCGTGTGGTGATATCAAGTAGTGATATCGAGTTGTCGGTTAGGTGTATACTTGTGTTGCATGTATTACACCGTGCTTGTTTATTAGTAGCTTAGGTATCGGTAGATACCAATGTAACTACGGAAAGAATACTTGTAGTTATTAATAATGAAGTATAGCTGGTTTGATATGTTTATATTAACCAGTACTTATAAATAGTTGCAGGGAATAACTACACCCACGAGTTGGGTGATGTATTACATTTAAAATAAGTTATTCATGTAGTTGTAGTGTTGCTCACTAAGCTTTGTAGCTTACGTGTTTGTGTTATGTTGTGTGCAGGTTAGCAGTTGTAGCGCCCGGCTCGGATCGTGGGACGATTCTCGATGATAACTTCTTGTAGATTCCAGAACACACGAGTACCCAATTATACTATTTATGTTATAAATGCAAAAAAAAAAATTTGGGTATACTCTGTGTTGAACTGGGCGTTACAAGTTGGTATCAGAGCCGTGGTTTAAGTGAATTAGGTGTCTATAGAGTAGATTCCTAGACTTAAACCGTGAAAGATAATAGATTGTATTGTTAAATTAGGTATATATTAACATGCGTGTTATATATATGACCTGATTATTGCTGAATTTTGAAGTATGTGAAGTATTCGGAGTAATCCGATTTTCGAAATTTAGGGCTGAGAGCCCGAGTGGTGGCCGGGTTTGTTTTAAGACTTGGTATAAAGAGGGGCTAGTGGCCCAGGAAAAAGAAATCCGACAGAATTGCGGGTAAAAAAATTATTGATATTATACGTAAAATTACTACCTATTATTGTAGGTGTACACGGAAAGCAGACGAGTCGTTTTAAGGCTCGATGAATAGAGAAAAAAAATGAAAGTAGTAAAATGTCCACGGGAGTTGTGGGCAGTCATTATAGAAAAAGGTATGTAAATTATTCTTTGAAATAACGAGTATTTAGCTAGAGCCGGTGACTAGAAAAGTGACCGGTAGACCACACCATGGTAAGGGTCTAGATGAGAAAGGACCAGTCAATGTTGATAGAAAGTGATCGACATATATTGAAATTTTAATAGAGTCGGTAAATGTGTGGAATATGGTAAGGAAGAGTTGTTACCAATGTTTCCTTTGAAAGAATTGCACCATATTGGTGGCAAGTATTAGCAGAACTCTGTGAAATAACGTTTAGATGTTAAAGAAGAGGCGAATAGCCTTATGTGCTATTTAATTAAGCCCTTGTGGCTGAAATATTATAAGTAACAGACTTTGGGTTCGTGGTGAACCGATATTGTGGAATTTATATGATTAAATTCTATAAATGTGGTACGTTAGAGTAAGTGATCTCAAATGTTTAAATGAGGGTCACTTCTCAGTGTCTATTAGTGTAATATATATATATATATATATATATATATATATATATATATATATATATATATATATATATATATATATATATATATATATATATATATAAAATAACTGGACTGTTTAAATACAACTTATATAGTTGGGAAAGATAGAAATAAACGCTTTGGCTGGCTAAGCCAGGGTGTTAGAATGTCGTTGTTTAGCTATGTATAGCTTGTTGGAAGACTGTGATCATTCATTGTTAAGAATGTAAATAAAAGAAAAAGTTAGCTTTAAAAGAGTTGTGTGTGGTTGGAATGAAATAGCTAGTAAGATTTATACTGAGGTGAGTATTATAGTGATTTCAGTTGTGATTGAAAGAATCTTGTTTTCTTAAATCAAACTAGTCAAACTAGTCCATGGCTAAAAACCTGAAATAAATTAATGGTTTTGGTCCTAGAAAAATCCCTAATGATTAAGTCGAGTATTAAGGGCTTAAAATGAGAAAATGGGAATTTGTAGCATAAAAATCGTGAGAAGAGTCTGTGCAGCAGTAGATCGCGACGCGATCTACATGGAGATCGCGACCCGATCTTGCGTCAGAAGCACAAAACCTTCTGTTAACATTTTGAGCAATTTCCAAGTTTGATTTTGATGATAGGCTTGTCTGTTTGACCTCAAAATTTTAAACATAGGTCTAAAATGGTATGAAACTTCATGGAAAATTATTAAAATGAGAATACGACCTCCCGAAGGTACTGTAGTAGAATACGCGTATTTCGGGAAGTGTATTAAATTTTTATAATGATGGTTATTGCTCGAAAATGATTGGAAATGGTCCCCAATTATGTTATATTGGACTCTTGTGTAGTAGAGTCAACTGAAATGGTGATTAACCTATGATCATTTGGTATATAAATGAATATATAGGTATGGGACAAATGGTTGTAGTGTATGCAAAGGCAAGAAACAACCGAAATTAAATGCAGCAAGTATCCATGTGAGTAATCTCACTTATATCATATATGATATGTGTTGATTAGACTGTTACAGATTGAAACAGCTTTGGGGGACGAAAACGACAGTTTTAAAGATACATTGAAAAAGACAATACCAGATAAGCCGTGAGTCTGCTATAGACAAGAACGGAGCTGTGAGTCAATAATACGACAATACCAGTTAAGCCGTGAGTTTAAGAAAGACAAGAACGGGGCTGTGAGTCAGTAAAAAGACAATACCAGATAAGCCGTGAGTCTGTGAAAGACAAGAACGGAGCTGTGAGTCAACAAAAATAAAAAGATAATACCGGGTAAGCCGTGAGTCAATGAAATGACAAGAACGGAGCCGTGAGTCTAGGCAAAAGCGGGGCAACTCGTGAGCCATAAATGATTATGAAATAAAATGTTAAATCTAAATGGTGCAGCCTTATGGCTATGATATTGTTATATGGAACTGGTGCGGCCTATATGGCTATGATATAAATGTTGAAACTGTTTGGTGCGGCTTATATGGCCAGGAAATATGGTGCAGTCAATTGTGAGTAGAAAACATGGGACAAAAATGGTTAGATATGATTAAATGTGCAAATAACTGACGTGATTTGATAATCATATGTTATGATGGTTCAGCATGTAAGGCTATGAAGTAGGATGTGAAATCCTAAGAGATATACGGTCAGCCAGTAAGGCTAGGAGTTTGGATCCGATATCCAGATAGATATATACGGTTAGCCGGAAGGGGCTATAAAACGGGACTTGGTATTGAAAAGATGAATAATAAGATATTTATCATATATAGGAAATTATATATGAATGTATTTATTATACATGTTATTTGCAGATATGATTACTCACTGAGCTTTATAGCTCATGTTATTTGTTAAATGTCTTGCAGGTTAGCATGATCCTGATAAGGGAAAAGATAGAGTCCGTGACTAAAGAAGTGAGACTTATAGATGCTGTCAGTAGCAGCCCGGCTTCAAAGGAGACTATGGTATTTTATACTCTCCTTGATACACTTGTACCCGTTTTTAATAAAATATACCCCTTTTGTTATGGTTTTACGTATTGAAATCTTTGTTTTAAATGGAAAATTTTCAGGGGTGTTTTTGTTTTAAAAACCGGGTGTTACAGAAACTTGGATGGTTAAGGAAAAAATGGATTGGAACTACAAAAATCAGACAAACACATGGACCATTCAAATAATTTATTTATTATGTAATAAGTAAACTACACGTTCAGTCAATGTGGTTTGCACAATATAACACTCTAGGTCCAACTAATGGAAACCTGATATAGGTGGTCATTGTAGTTTCCAAATATTTCACATGAAGTCTCTAGTCCATATATAAAGACCATTTTACCTTTTCCAATGTATTTATTCTTTTTACTTTTATCCATGTATATATTTTAGTAATAATAAAGTTCGAAAAAGAACACCTGAACCCCACTCCATACCCCTCATCGTCTCTCTCTCTCTCTCTCATTTGCCACTTATTCTTCTTGAATTTTTATAGATGATATGTGTTATGGGTTGTTAAGTTCTTTAATGATTTTTTTGAATCAAGCAGGACTATCGAGGAATGTTAATTTGATGGGTCTTTGATCTTTTTCTTTTCTTTTGTTTAAGATTAAAGTAGCCCTTGAAGATTTTCTACATGTGGTTTATTCTAAAGAAGAAGGTTTAAGTGTGTAGTGTGGTTAAATTCACTTGTTTGTAGTGTCGTGTTACATTTATTTTGTTGTAGAGTGGTTGAAGCTTTAGTGTTGTTCACAAATATATAATTAAAACCCATGTCATTATTTAAAATAGATATTCAACTTTGGTTGTGTTATGCTTGTTAAACCATATGTGAATATTAGAACTTATGTGGTAAATGTTTTGATCATGAACCAAAACCCAATTTTTGAGAACACTTTATGTATTTGTGATCACTTGTTTCATTCATTGGCTTCAACGGTACATTCAGACTTGTAGTAATCTCCTTGTACCCTATTGATTTTGTCCAAAAACATGGAGAACTCAACTCACGACTTCAGGTTTTCTGTCAATTGCTTTGATCTGCTACATCAACCCTTTGCAGCAATGTAAGTGAACTGGAAAAAACTGAGAATATGAGAGTACATAGGTCTCCAGAAGATCATGAGGGTTCCGACAAGTTTCCAATGTAAGTGGGTGTTGTGATTGTTGGATTAGGTGTCTAAGCCATGACTTATAATTTGTATTTATCTTATTAATAGAAGCAAAGTCCATTTGGGTTGCCCTCATAGCTAGAGGTTTGGCAGAAAGTTCAGTAGAGAGAAAGGTTTATTTATTAAATGTTTAATAAATCAATAGAAATAAAATAAATAGTTTATTAATATATTAAAGTGATAATATATTAATTAGAAACTATATTAATTAATTAGAAATTAATATAGAATTAATTGTATTTAATTTAGTGATTAATTTAATTAATTAAAAGTGCAGGGACTAGTTTTGTAATTATTGAATAGTTGAATAATGACTGGCCAGTGGAAGCCAGGTGGTGGGCGAGATTTTGTGGGAGCCTCCACAAATCTCAAAACCCTAATTAGGGTTTGTAGAGGCTTGGTCCAAATGGGTAAAAGGCTTGTCCATTAGGGGGTTCCTCTAGGGTTTTGACTGTACTACCTGGAGGCTATAAATAGGGATCCCTGGGGAACCCTAAACCTATGCCACCTCCATACTCTGTCTCTCTGGACTTCTGTTTTCTCCTCTTGCATTGGGTGTGATCTCATTTGAGGCAGGACAATTGTGCTGCTAGCTTCAAGAAGAAAAATCAAAGGTTGGTTTTTTTTGTTTTAATTCTTTAGAAAATAATTGTTGGCTTTAGGTTTTTGTTATATGTTCAATAGTAGAAAAACATAGATCCTTTTCTAGGTTGCATGTGAACTTAGGATTATTAGTTCATAGATTGCTAAAAACCTTTCAGTGATGTGGACAAAAGTGTCGGTGGTGATCCACAATTTTCTTGTGAAAACTCTTATGAACCTCATACCAAGCTCGATCTAGATGTGTCCTTCTCCATGGCCGTCAACTGAAGGAGGTGATAGTTGCCTTGTGTTGTACACGGTTTCATGGACGGTTAACCTGGTAACTATGCAGAAACATAGTACATATAACGATGAGAGGCATGGTGTAAACTATTATTTACCGTATATTAAAAGATTTGGGCGGGGTACGTTTATGGCTTTGTTGTAGCAATTGACAGCTACTTTAGAGAGAGAAAGAGATAGAATATGGGGGTATGGGTGTGGGGTTGAGGTCGGGTTTTTTATTATTAAAATATATAAAAAGGATTAAAATAAAAATAAAAAATACATTGAAATGGTATGATGATATTTTATATGGACCAACGACATTCCATGAAATATTTGGAAACCAAAGGACTATCCAAATCAATTTCCAATAATGGGAACTAGGGTGTTAGATTATGCAAACCACAAGAACCAAAAGTGTAATTTATACTTTTGTAATATTCTTTAAATTGTTGGATTTTCAAAGGGATAATGTCATAAAAACTTTTAAGTTTTGCAGAAATGTTCAATTTTACCCTTTTGTGACTTTTGTGTTCATTAAAACTTAAACTTTGAAAAAAAAAACTTTCATTTTACTCTGGAAACCTGCTATCAAAGGTTTCCAGGTTACCATCGATTAAAATTCGCATAAAAACCCTTAAATTTTCAAAAAAAATTATGTTTTCATCCTAAGTATTTTTTTTATATTATACCACCTCCGACCACAATTGCTGTCACCAGCCACCATTGCCACTACAACCACCACCCACCCACCATTTATGTTGCCACCACTCACCGCCATCGCTGCCACCACCCACTACCACTGCCGCCATCCACAACCACTGTCTTCACCACCAACCACCACCACTACAACCGCCGCCACCCACTATCATTACCACTACCACTACTGCCACCACCACCATCAATGCGACCATCACCGTCGCCACAGCCACCACCCACTACCATCAACACCACCGTCACCAACACCGCCACCGTCATCACCACCCATCCCTACTATATTAGCGGTGGTGGCGGTGGGTGGTGGCAGTAGTGGTGGCAGGTGGTGGGGATCGTGGTGTGGTAGGTGGCGGCAGCAGTGGTGGTGGTGTTGGGTGTTGGCGGGTGTAGTGGTGGCGACATTAGTGGTGGCGGGTGATGGGGATCGTGGTTGTGGTGGCAGTGGTGGGTGATGGCGGTGGGAGTAGTGGTGGTGGTGATAGTAGTGGTGGGTGGTGGTATAATATGAAAAAATATATATACTTGGGGTAAAAACATAAAAAATTGAAAATTTAAGAGTATTTATGCGAATTTCAATTATAGTAACCAGAAACTTTTGAAAACAGGTTTCCACGGTAAAAATAAAAGTTTTTTTTTTTCTTTTTTGACAAAGTTTAGACTTTAATAAACACCAAAGTTGCAAAAAATAAAACCAAACATTTATGTTAAACTTAAATACTTTTATTATATTATCCTATTTTCAAACCGTCAAATAAACCCAAAACCGTTAAAACCCAGTAGACTGTTTCCGGCATTTCCATTCTGAAAAACCGAATATGGCGGTCCAGTCCCATAAAACCGAAAATCCGACGGTGGTCGCTCTAACAAAACCAAGAATGACACCTGAAGAGATCGGGAACGGGAAGAAAGTGGATCCACCATTCGATGAATATCGTTCTGAACCATGACCGGAAAAAACGCCGATCATCCGCGTACAGTCCATTCAATCGACAATTGAAGTCCGTTGCACACCTCACTCGCGGACTGATAACGTCGAAGACAGGACTCGCGTAACGGCGTAAGGGGTTTAAGTTTACTGATCCAGTTCCATTATTTTGATTAACGAACATATTCTGTTCTACACTTCTGATTCTCCGATATCCAAATCAATGGCGCATTTATTAGCTCAGTTTCAATCTATCAAAAACTCTTGTGACCGACTCGTCATTGCCGGTATGATTCACAAATGTCGTAAATATATGTATTGTTCCTTAATTACAGCTCTAATTTTATGTTTGATGTTTGAAATACGCAGTAGTGTACTCCCACTTCCATATTCAATAAATCAGACCAAATCATTCATCTCTATGTTTGATTTTAAGCTACAAATCACTATTCACGACTACGCATTGAGCTATTAGATTGATAAGTTTCCTGTAGGTTACAACCTCAAATACTCAAATTGAATTGTTTTTCCAGTTGACGATGTGAGTGATTCGTGGCCACTTGTCAAGGAAGGATTTGAGAAACGGCTTCCATTTAAAAGAGTTATATTGAACAACAAAACCCGTAATCCTGTGACAGTGGATAATCTACCAGCTGAATTTGTCCTAGCATCAGATCTAAGGGCCCGTAGTCGGTTCCTTCCTGAACAACCATTGTTTTGGTTTCGAGAACCATATGCAACTGTGGTTCTGGTGACTTGTGAGGTAACTTGTAAAACTTAATTCAAACATTTGAGATTAATCGTACAATGTTCTTGACTATTTTAAACAATTTGTAGGATCTAGATGAGTTCAAGACAATTATAAAGCCACGTCTGAAGTTAACTTTGCAAAATGATGAGAAACAGTGGTTCATTGTTTTTGTGTCAAAAGCTGCACCCAATAATGACCAAGCATACAAAATGGCACAAAAAGTTTATAGTAGGCTTGAAGTTGATTTCAACTCGAGAAAAAGGGAAAGGTAAAGTTGCATCCACTGATTAATCCATCATGATCTTATTTTGCAACATCCATCATCCATGACATCATATGCATAGATGATAGAACTTACATCATACTTTATGCATATTACATAGAGAACACTTGTCGACATAAAGCAGCATTTCAAACTTTGGCCATATATCGCTTTCATGGATAAACAACTTGCAAAGAACATAACTTTTGGCTGTATATACTTTGTAGATTAATCTTTTAATCATTCTTCAACTTGTAGCAAGAACATTTAAATCTTCACTTTGCATCATAAGCATTTAGCACAAGGACTTTTTGTAGCTGGCATAAAGCACTTTTCATGTCATGGACATCGTCACATGGTTTTGGCCTAAATTCGATGTATCTTTTTAAAGAGTTTTAATTCTTTTAACATAGTTTAAAACACCTTAAACACTTGAAATAATTCAATAGAAACATTTCTTTCGAAGGAGACAAGTATTATCATCACAAATTTGAACGACTAATAAATACGACCATTGCATGAATACGGTTTCATCATGTCTACTGTAATTTCTTTAAGCAAACACTTTATACATCAAGTATCTAAATTACAATCAAGAAACCCACAAGAAGTAAATCCTTAAATACATTTTGCATAAAGAGTAATATTTCTGTACACCTGGTTTCACAAACAACATGAACTTACCATTTCTGACTCAGGACTACTGGTTAATCAGGTGCTGCAAATTAGATCTACGTGGACCCGAAACTACTTTTTGGGAAGAATTAGAATTTAAAATCATGGAGTGCCTCAGAAACAGTCTTGATAGGCGTATACAGTTCTATGAGGATGAGATTCGTAAGCTTAGTGAACAACGTTTTTTACCTGTTTGGAGCTTTTGTAATTTTTTCATCCTCAAGGTACTCATATATATAAAGCTCTTCTGTTAATGTAATAATTTAACACTGCTAGCATTAAATGATTAATTGTATATACAGGAGAGCCTCGCGTTCATTTTTGAGATGGCTCATCTTAATGAGGAATCATTGCGGGAATATGATGAACTAGAGCTTTGTTATTTGGAAACAGGTGCTCTTTTTGTTTTAGCGTTTACTTATAAAAAATCAATACTCATGTTGGGTTTTTAACTCTTTTTTTACATGTGTATGATACAGTCAATAATGCAGGCAAACGCAGGGAGTTTGGAGGAATGGAACATGGAGATGATCAAGCCACAATACTAAACCCTAATAACAAACAACTATCACAGATGGTTCTAGATAACTCCTTTCGTGAATTTGAATTTCGACAATACCTCTTTTCGTGTCAAGCTAAGGTTATTAATTAAATATACTCGAACTAACTTTGGTATATTAAATTTATCATATAGATAATTAAACTTTAGAATTTTTTATTTTCTTTTTACAGCTGTTATTCAAACTAAAGCGTCCGTTTGAGGTTGCGTCAAGAGGGTTTTCATTCATAGTTAGTTTCTCGGAAGCCTTGGCCCTACGTGAGGTTGGCATTCAACTCATATAAATTGTTTCTACTAATTTGTAATCTCTCATTTTAATGTTGCTTATTGTGTATGGTTAAATTTTCAGAGTGTTTTGCCTTTTTGCTTGAGGGAAGTTTGGGTCCTAACGTCATGCTTAGGGTTGGTCAACGCAACAGGTGACCATTACAAAAATGGACTAGTGGCACCAGAGATAGAAAGAGAATTCTATCGTGTACAGGGGGACTTATATTGTCTATGTCGTGCTAAGGTAAACTATAAAAAAATAAATAAATAAATAAACCTTGTACGTAATCATTTTTGGAGTAAATTACATTTTTGGTCCATGAGTATAGTTAATGTTTTTGATCTATGTTCCAAGTACAATGAGTGACTATACTTTTAGGACCAATATTGTAAAAATCAACTATATTTAGGGACCAAAAATAATTTACTTGGAACACGGACCAAAAACCTGTTCCAAGTATGACTACTTTTAGGACCAAAATTGCAAACATAGACTATACTCAAGGACCAAAAATAGTTAATTTACTTGAAACAATGACAAAAACGTCACAATGGTCTCGGATATCGACCAAAATTGGGAAAAGATTATTTTGAGACCAAAATTGCAAAAACATATTTATATTAGTTTTCGTGAATCGACAGTTCATGAGGCTTGCGTATTTACTTGGGTATGGATTTGGTATAGAAAGAAGTCCAGTCAACAGGTCAACTCTCAATCTTGCCCTTCCGTTTTCAAAAGTCAACTCTTTACAATCACATAAGTCAAAATTACTTTTTTTTCTTGTGTAGTGCTTCACTTAGCATGCTACCATGGCCGAAACCTGCAATTTGGCCTTCGGTTCCCGCGGATGCTTCTTCCGAAGTCCTTGCGAAAGAAAAAGTATGCATCATTATCAATAATCTTTTATAAAATGACATTTGTTTTAGTAATAATCATCATGATTAAACTATTTATAGATGATTCTAGAAGCTACTCCAAGGATAAAGCATTTTGGCATTAAGAGGAAACCGTTGCCTCTTGAACCCTCCCCCCTTCTACGTGAAGCTAATCAACAAAGAGGTCTGATTATCAATTTTATCATTTAATCATTTTATTTTATTCTTTTTAATTTATTACATATACTACCTGTTTCGTTAAAACCGTTACATGCTGCCAGCTCAGATTCGGAAGTTTTTGTAGCTGCTCAACATGCACTCCGTAAAACTATTTCCGATCACGGTTTATGGATCTCATTATCATCTTTACAAGAGTTTGAGGTACACGAATTAGCTTAATATGTATACAACATTTGTTTGATTTTTGTATTAATTTGTATATATGTGACAGAAAAAATATCTGGAGCTATCAAAGGGAGCAGCTGATAACTACCATCATTCATGGTGGAAAAGACACAGCGTCGTCCTCGACGGTGAAATTGCCTCCGTTTGCTTTAAAAACGGTAATCACGATCTAGCTGCAAAGTCGTACGAGAAGGTTTGTGCGCTTTACTCCGGTGAAGGATGGCACGATTTGTTAGCCGACGTACTCCCAAACTTAGCTGAATGTCAGAAAATACTTAACGATCGAGCCGGTTACCTATCGTCGTGTGTGCGATTGCTTTCTCTCGATAAAGGCTTGTTTTTAACCAACGAACGGCAAGCTTTTCAGTCGGAGGTCGTTCGTCTTGCACATAGCGAAATGGAGGACCCTGTGCCGCTGGATGTGTCGGCGTTGATAACGTTTTCCGGCAATTCAGGGCCGCCGATGGAGCTATGCGACGGAGATCCGGGTTCGTTGTCGGTGACTTTATGGTGCGAGTTCCCTGATGAAATCACGCTTGACTCACTTAGTCTTACGTTGACCGCCACCAATAACGCCGACGAAATCGTCAAGGTATTTTCTCGAAATTTTTGAGAAAATTTTGAAGTCGATTAATTTCTTCGAATTTTCAGGCAGTTAGGAGCGGTGATTTTACGATACTGAAACCCGGTAGAAACACAATTACTCTTTCGTTGCCCCCACAGAAACCCGGTTCCTACGTTTTGGGTGTTCTCACGGGGCAAATTGGTCATTTACGCTTTAGGTCTCATGGTTTCTCAAGAGGAGGGCCCGCAGATAGTGATGACCTCATGAGTTACGATAAACCCACTAGACCCATTTTGAAGGTACCAAATAATCCTCTGTTTTCCCTACTCAGAACCATTTTTTTATATATGTATATATAAATTGGTTAAATTGCAGGAAATAGTAACATACTTAACTTTTTTACAAGTATAGACAAATTTTTTTTTTTTTTACTCATAATAGCAATGTACTTACTCTTTTTGATAAAGAAATGTAGTGCATTGCTATTATTGGTAAAAAATAAAATACATTGCTATTATTGATAAAGAAATGTAATTATGTTGCTATTATGGGTAAAAAATAAAGTAAATTGCCCATATTGGTTACGGGAGTAAAATACGTTGCTATTAACCACAATTTTCCCATATAATTAATTATGTTATGTTTCATTATTTTTAGGTATTCAAACCAAGATCCCTTGTTGATCTTTCTGCAAAAGTTTCATCCGCATTACTAATGAATGAACCTCAATGGGTTGGAATTATTGTAAAGCCATTCAAATACTCCTTAAAAGGAGCTGTTTTGCATATCAACACCGGGCCTGGATTGAAGATTGAGGAATCACATGCCATTGAAATGGAGACATATTCTACTTCAGATAACGATAATAAGGACGATAATATTAATAATAATAATAATAATAATAATAATAATAATAATAAAGAATTTTCTAAACTTAATCTAAAAAACGGTAGTATAGAGTTACCAGATTGGGCAAGCAATATCGTTGGTGTTTTATGGATTCCACTGCGTGCTATAAATGAGGGGCTAGCAAAAGGAACATCTGCAGGTTTTGATGATGTTAATGTTTTCTTTGATTTTGACCGTATTTAGACTTCAGTAATAATCTTTTTTATTTTAATTATTTCTTGTAGGGGAAATATCGTCCCAAAGATTAAGTGTTATTGATGGACTTAGGACAGTAGCTCTAAAACTTGAATTTGGAGTATCAAGAAATCAGATATTTGAAAAGACGGTAGCTGTTCATTTCACTGATCCATTCCACGTCAGCACACGTGTAGTAGACAAGGGCAGTGATGGCGCTTTACTTTTGCAGGTTTTATTGTCATTAAAAACTAACGTACTTTTATAAAACTTTCTGAAATCAAGATAATAATTCCAGATTCTTCCAGGTGATATTACACTCACAAGTCAAAGCCTCGTTGACCATTCATGATGCTTGGTTAGATCTACAAGATAGTAATTCTGGACATGATGGGAAACCAACATCTGCATTCTTCCCACTTGTTGTTCCCCCATCATCTAGAGCCGGAATTTTATTTGGTATAAAATCTTTAAACAATTTGATTTCTTATTTTCTTATTTTATTTAAATGTAATAATAATTAGACTGGATTTATGGCTATGCAGATGAAGGGAAAGCGTTGCATCCGGATACAATATTAAATATTAAATACAGAATTTCGGGGGACAGAAATCACGGATCTCATGCTCCCGTGTCTTTGGAATCAAAAGATGATGTCACACCGTTACTGACATTCAGGATTGCTCTTGCGGTACAACGACCGGTTCTAGAACCTTCTTTAGCAGTTGGTTTTCTCCCTCTTCCTTCTAATGGTCTTAGAGTCGGGCAACTTTTCACCATGAAATGGAGAATCGAAAGATTAAAGTTTCTTGAGGATGAAAAAGCTTCTGGTAACAACGTAAGATTACCAATCAACAACTTAAAATATGATAAACATGTTGAAAATTTGCATCATGTCATTTAAATTTTGAAAGAATAAATTTGTTAACAAAGTTATTATACGCCGTGTGTTATGCAACAGGACGAAGTAGTGTATGAAGTCAAAGCGAATATAAGGAATTGGATGATTGCCGGGAGGAAGCGTGGCCATGCCCCCCTCTCCACAAAGCAAGGTTTGTCTACTGTCTACTGTCGAGTGTCGAGTGTCGACTGTCGACTGTCGACTGTCTTCTGGCTACTGGCTACTGGCTACTGGCTTATGGCTTATTGTGATTGTGTTGGCAGGTTCAAGAATAGAGATTTCAATATTGTGTGTACCGCTAGCTGCTGGATATGTACGGCCTCCACAACTGGAGCTGCCAAATGTTAATCGGGCAAATATATGTTGCAATCCTGCGGGCCCACATTTGGTGTGTGTCCTACCTCCACCTTTGAGCTCATCGTTTTGCATTCCGGCCTAATGCATGACACATGTCATCCTTATTGTCAATAAGTTTTTTGTCATGTTTTTTCATCTTTTTGCTTTGGTGAAATTTCATTTGGTTCTATAGAGAATGGAATATGATCATCAATTTTGTAGTTTTTGTTGCCAATGTCTATGGTAGATGGTTTATAAACGTAGTACAAAGAAATGTCATCAAGTTATTTCATGCATAACAATGTAAAACAATGAAAAAAATAAACAATGTTTTCTTACCACATGCTTTGATTGAACACGAATTTGTTCAGTGCCAAATCCAAACAAAAAAAAGATTTTAAAACGTTATTACGAATTTTATTCACTTGACTTTTTCTTAATTGTTTAATAATTGCTTCACAATTTCATCTATCATTAGATCTACATTTCATTGAAAGAATGCAAATTTCATTCAAGGAATGCAAGGTACAATGTACATTTTTTGGCATGCGATAATGATGTTTTTAATTAACTTGAAAATTTTATAGTCCCATACTCATGGTATAAATATAATTATTTAAGCTTCTTCATTCTCGGTTCTTGTTCTCTTATTTGAGTCTTATCCAATTGATATTTCGGAGTACCACCGAAATACTTCAATTTGATAGTGTATCACGATTCTCAGATTTCCAAACAATCATTCTACACCCGAAATTTCTAACACTTATGTATTTTGACATGTATTCATATTAGAATATTTGAGGGAGACGGAATATAGAAGAAGCTTGGACTTTTAGAAAACATTTGTTGTGTAAAAAGACTTATTTTACTTATCATTTTCCCACACTAACTTTATGAAAAAAAATTATAGAGGCTTTATAAAATATATAATAAATTAGTTATTTTTATAAAAAGCTAAAAAAGCGGTCAATGATCGGAGATTTTAAGTAAAAATCATTTTGTTGGATAAAATTATCCAAATTAATGAAAATATGATATGAGAAAATAGAAAAACTATACATAATATTGATGATTAAGGACTTACAAATAGATGAAAAAAAATGATTAAACTCATTATAAAGATTTAACAATTTATAAACAGAGCCTTTAAGTTTCGAGATAAACTATCTCCCTTACTTCAATATTCCAATCAACATATTTACATTGGGTACTAATTAAGGAAGAGGAATATCGGTTTTGTAATTTTAATAGGTTTTGATCTTCTATAAATAAAAAAAATTATTTAATTAAATCAAATAATATAAAATAGAGTTAAAAGTATATATTATATTAATAAATAACAAAAAAGTTGAATATGAAAATTCTAATCCTTCAAAAATATTCTAATCTACATATTCACATGGCCAGGATCTCTATTACTTCGAGATCTGTGTAGAAATCACAATTCACTAAGTCTGGTTTTCTTCTGTCTGGAGTTCTTGGGTATGTATCGGCATAATATGCATTAGAATCTAGAATAATTGACACTTTGTTGGTTAATCTCTTAAAACATGTAACTGCTATCAGTTAGACTACTTTGGTTTTCAAATGGTTTCTATGGAGTAGAAGATTAAATGAGGCTACAATGATAAGTTTTCAAGTCATGTAAACCCCATTACCTCTCTCTACCTTATTTATCCACTTGCTCTCACCCTTGGATATCAATGTAATGCTTAGTTTTTTTGCTCCTCATCCTTACTTATGTGGCAGGTCTTTAATTTTGTTTTATGAGTTCCGTGATCAATGATTCATCATAGGTTTAGGTTAACCCCAATAGATGTATGTTTTAGTAATGTGAAGACGATTAAATATACTTGTTGATTATTTGCAAGTGTGAGTTTCATGCATTGCCAATACCACACATGGGTCTATAGAAATTTAGTTTATATCATGATCTTGGGCTTTAGAGTGGCCTTTTAACTACATAACTTGTTTTTTATATTTGGACAATGTATTTTGAAAAATCTATCCGCTCATAGCAGTGGAAATTACTTTTTCTTTGAATGACATTTGCTATAATTGGTTAGGGTTTTCAAAATCCAATGCTATAAGTGGTAATAAAAAGAAATGATAGTAGGATGCTAAAATAAAAAAATTAATGAAAGTACGTTGTTGTTTCTTGCATTTGACCCTTCTTTTAGTTTGTTAAATTTGAATATAAAGGTACTTGTGCACTACCAACAGACGATCTAATGTTTTCAAGTTTATTTATTATTTGTTAGTGTGTTATATTATTATTTCCTTTTGGCTTGTATTTTCTGAAATGTTTTTGAACCTTGTATTAGGTGATGTGACAGGTTGGAAGCAGAGGGTATTGAATATCATGTGAACGATGGACAAATCTATCTTGAATTAGTAAAAGGAAAAGCAAGATGTCAAAACCTATACGACTGGTGATACACTTGGTGCTCACATAAATTATGGTTCAAATGAGCTTTTTTTCACGAAAGAATCTTTTGGGGATATTAACCGAGTTTCCTTTATTGACTTCTAAAATGATTATTCTTTCAAAAAATTTGCAGTAATCTGTGGATGTATCTGACCGAGTTTCTTATATTGGCTTCTAAAATAGTTATTCTTAGAAGCCAATATAGGAACTCGGTCAAATACATTCATACATTGCTGTAAATTTTTTTAAAAAATTAACTTTTTATAAGCCAATATAGAAAACTTGGTCTATATTGAAAAAGAGCCCAGTTGAATCATAGTTAATGCCGACACCAACTGGATTCAACTCTATAAGTTTTGTCATCTAGCTTTCATTTTTCTGATCCAAGATAGATCTATTCATCATTCCCATGATATCCAATACTTCCCACCTATATACAATTAGGGGTGTTATTCGGTCGGTTTTTTCGGTTTTCGGTTTTTTCGGTTCGGTTTTATCGGGTTTTTAGCATCCTAAAACTAACCATAACCAAACCAAATAAGCTTTGGTTTAATCGGTTTTGGTTTATTCGGTTACGGTTTAATCGGATCGGTGTACCGGTTAAACCAAATAAACATTCGTAAGAAAAAGTAGACATAAACTTAAGAAAAACTCACTGAACTTTTACCAAATAAAAACAAAAAACACTATAAGTACATAACATATGAGGAAAAAAGGGACGGTAAAAAATGACGATCTCAAATAGTCAAATGGGAATGTCGAATTTGGATTTTGGACAATTGGATTATTTGACTAATTGGGCTTTATACATATATAGTTTATTGTAACTTATTAATGAGTTATAAGATTTTTTGTTAACAAATACATATGAATTAAGATATAAAATATTAATTTATAAAAATATATATATTAATTAATTATTTATTCGGTTTTTCGGTTTAACCAAAACAATTAAATTTTAACCAAAACCAAACCGAATAAGGTATCCTTATTCGGTTAAGCAAACCAAATTAACCGAAAACCAAATAACCCGAACCAAACAACCCAAACATCATTCGGTTTGGTTCGGTTATTCAGTTTCGGTTTTTTCTCACACCCCTATATACAATGCAAGGTTCAAAAATATTTCAGAAAACTCTCCGCTCGTATTTTCTGAAATGTTTTTGAACCTTGCAGTGTATGATAGGTGGGAAGCACAAAGTATTGGATATCATGGGAAAGGAAAGCTAGATACCAAACTTATACGACAGGTATACAGTTGGTGCTGTCATAAACGATGGTTCAAATGAGCTCTTTTTCACGTAAGAATCCTTATAGAATATTGACACAGTTTCCTAATATTGGCTTCTAAAAGAGTTATCTTTTCAGAAAATTGACACTAATATATATTAGTTGTAATTTAGTTGTATCATTATTATTTAGAATTAGTCATATCTATTTTAGGTCATTTAAAAAAAAATCTATTTTAGGTTGTATATTTGGTCAAAGTTCTTCCCTAATTGTGTGGAGATCTGTCTTGATACCCTAGCTCTCGGTTTTCTCAAATCACCAAAGATCAAACCACGGTTTGATTTCCTCTCTGTCATCACCTTCCGATTGCTATAACCATGTCGTCTCTTGAAGCTTAGGCCTTCCGGTGTGCCAGCCCGACGACCACGAGCCCCGCGGTGAACACCGCCCCCCATGCGAGCCCGTAGCACAATGAACCCGCACGAGCTTGCAACGTCGTGCGACGTTTGACTTGGTGACCGTTGGCAACGGCTATATAGCCGTTAATATTAAAAAAAAATTTAAAAACTTTATATGTAAACACACACACACATTCAACATTTTATACTCTTTTATTACATTCAATCTCTCCAAACTCTCCAAACATTCTCCATACAATGGCTCCCAAACAAGCATCCCAACGAAAGTCAAAAACCGCGAAGAACATTTTCCCGCAATCATCACCAGAACACGCTCCATACATTCCGCAAATGGAGCGAGCGTTTTTTTCCCAACCTCAATTCCAATACCAATCGATGCCCCCTCAATTCCAATACCCGCAATCGCCCTTCAACCCGTTTTTCGGGACACCTACCGGGGGACCTTCCGCGAATTTTACGGAGCCACAACAACAACATATCGACACTTCCGATTCGAGTGACGATGCGGTGCCGGAGACACAACCGGAGGATTTAGAAGAATCGGAGCCCGAAGAAATCCCGCTTCAAAGAAAAAGCCGAAAGAAACCCACCGGTCCCGCTCCCGCTCAAACGTGGACCGAAGATGAAGAGGTTATGTTAGCGCGTGCTTGGGTTGCCGTTTTCGAGGATTGCGAAGCCGGAAACGCTCAATCAAAAGCACATTTTTGGGAGACTATTCGCGTAGTTTTTAACAAAAATTTGGGACGTGAATTTTATCGTTCCAAATGATACGTTGACGACTAAATTTCGAGTCGTTAACGGGTACGCGAATAAGTTTAACGGGTTGTTCGTTAACTTTATGGGGCAACGGGAATCGGGCGAGAGCGATCAAGACATCCTCAAAAAAAGCTCTCGTGGTTTACCAACACGACAACAAGGGTAAACCGTTTCGCCATATGGCTTTTTGGGATGTGGTCCGCCAATACCCGAGGTGGAAGGGGGTCGGCACGGATCCGGCACCGACACATGGGTCAAAACGGTCAAAAACATCCGAGACGCAATACACGACGTCTTCGGATGCACATATCGGGGCCGACGTCACCGAAATTCCCGATGATTTTGAAAGACCGATGGGCCGAAATCGGGCGAAAGCGAAAGGAAAGGCCGCCGCGTCTTCGAGTTCGGTGAACGACGGCAAAATGGATGACGTTAACGAAAAATTCGATCTACTTTTGTCGACCATTTCGGGCCACGTCAAATCCACCGAGGAAGAACGATTGGCGAGAAAAACGTCTCGCGAGAACAAGGACCGGGCGCTCGACATGCTAGTCTTGATGCAACCCACCGAGCATCTCACCGGGGCCGCTCTCTAGTTGGCGTTAAAGTTGAAAAACGACATCGTCAAAAATACGGGATGTAGTTTTTTAGTTTTTTATTTTAGTTTATTGTCGTTTTTTATTTTTAGTTTAACGTAACGTGTCGTTTTTTATTTTTAGTTGTAATTTTTAATTTATGTTTAATTTAGTTTAATTTTAATTTAGTTTATGAATTTATTTATTGTGTTTTAATTCTATTTTTAATTTCATTTTTAAATTAAAAAGTGAGAGGTGAGCATTACCGGGGGTAAAGCGAGGAGAGATAAATGCTGACTGGATGTTGAGGTGGCAAACAAAAAGTGAGAGAATGAGAGAGATGACACCTGAAGGCCTTACTGCCAAAAACTCAAGGGACTGGCAGTCAAGTCAATGGCATGGATTGTCTGGTTAATGATATTAAAAAATCCGTAGATATTAAATTTTATATTAATTAAATTAACTTGCAAGTAAAGCAAACATGTTTAATGTTAGAATAAATGTACGAGGATTGAATGTATTGTTAAATAAGATAATCTTGTTCGTTTAATGATAACGAAGTACATTTCTGCCTCAATGATACAAGTTGGTTAGTTATTGGAGAGGTTTGAGATAAAATTAAAAATAAAATAAAATAAAAAAACTTGAATTTTAGGCTTGATAATGATAGTTTGAAGGGGTTTTTTTGTTTTTTTTTTTTTTTCCAAAGTTACCTCAGAGCTAGATGATAACTATTGTTTTTCAATCCTAAAGAGTTCTTTAGTACCTAATGACATCTCATGCAATACCCTTATGATTACTCGATTTGGGCTAATTGGAGGTACCAGACTTCAAGAGTTTGTGATAAAATAAGGGAAACTATCATAAAATAGCCACCAATTACATTTTCACTGCTCTTTAAATGACTAAACTTCTAATTGTAACCAATTGACTAACAAATTTTTCTTTTTGTTCTTATTATACTATTGACGATTTTTTTTATCAGGAATAATCAGGTCCTAACCTACGTGGACTCCAAATCATCAATTATGTCGACATTGTCAAGGGCATAGTAAAATCTTAAAAAAGTTTGTTGGTCAATTTGATACAATTAGAACTTTAGTCACTTAAAGAGCAAAAAAATGTTATTCATGATAATTTTATGACATTTTCTCTTTATTTAATGAAGTATCAACTTACCCCTCAGATGACAATCTCCTTATCATCATTTTTTATCCTTATATCCATTTTCTAACTTCTTTTGTATGTAAATAAGAAACTTAATATCACTAAGCCTTGTTAAATCCAAAAGTTATAATATTCGAATACAACATGTGTTGTAAAGGCTTTGTTGTATTGTATTAAACTTATCGTGGATATAAAAAACAACACACGATCAATTAATGACATCTTTCACATTTTTAAAGGCTTTTGATGTATTGTGTTTAAAAAAATTGTAGACCGCACTATCTAAGTGTCTCACATTAACTCATCCCAAGGCCCACAGTGAAAGGTTAATCGCGGAAAGTAGTGATATTTTAGACGTGTCAGTGGTTGAACATTGAACCTCCTGTATGCAACTCTGTACATCAACCACTATGCTTCCATCACGGTGCGATGTATTGTGTTTTAAAGGCTTTGAAAACCCACATTAACGTGATTGCTATCGATTGGCTATGTCTCAAAACCTACAATCAATCGATTGTGTGTGTGTGTGCAATCTGCAATCAATCGATTGTGCGTGTGTGTGAAATCGATCGATTGTGTGTGAGCTCCGGTACTGCTGCAACTCAATGAAATCGATCATGTTGCCGGTGGTCTCTGAAAACTGGTGGTGAAATCGATCGCTGAGTGATATTTATGTGTATTTGGCGGAGTGATTGAACCGATTGCAAGACGAAATCAATAACTCATCGATTGTTTGCAGGGAACTATCCACCTAAAACCGATTGCAATGTGGAACAAATTGTTTGCAGGGAAATTCGAAACGAGTACCCTTGTATAACGATTGCTATGAATCGGAATCCTTGGAAAATCGAGTTTGCAGGTGTCGTGCTTATGGGTTTAACAAGTGTAGGTGTCGTGCTCTTGGGCTTAACGAGTTAGCGGTTTAAGGGAAAGAAAGATTATCTTTTTGGTCAATTGAAAGGAGGCAAATGAGTGATCTAACTTATCCCACATTGCCCGAACAAACAAACTTGGGGCTCTTCTTTTGTTATAAATAGATAGTTTTGTAGTTCTAAAGACTCGCACCTTAAATTTCTTTAATCCATCTTATTTCTGATTTCAATTAGTTTAATTTAAAATTTAATATTTTTTTGTTCAGTTGGTCTTTTTAGTGAACCGTTCCGATTTGGACTGAGTTTGATCGATGTTTATCGAGGTTGACCAGGTCTGTTTTTTGAGCTAAACGAGTTATACTAATCAAAGAGTCTGTATTTTGAGCTGAGCAGGTTATACTAACCAAAGAGAAGGGTCGAGTCTGTTTAACTCGCCGAATACTCACCCGAGTTACAATCCTGCTTCAAAGATATTTCAATCTACATATTTACATTGGGCACTAATTGAGGAAGAGGTATATCGATTTTGTAATTTTAATAGGTTTTGATCTTCTATAAATAAATAAAAAGATTATTAAATCAAATCAAATAATATAAAATAGAGTTAAAAGTATTATATTATATTAATAAATAACACAAGAATAAATATGAAAATATTAATCCTTCAGCCGAGGAAGCATGGCAACACGCTATACTTATGTCTCACTTTACGAGAACAATGGAGAGTCGATTACAGGTGAAAAAAATGTCGGGCTCGTGTCGTGTCAAAGTTTAAACGGGTTGAAAACGTTCGACACGTTTAATAAACGGGTCAGAAATTGATGAGACGAAGTTGACACGCCTAAATACGTCTAACCCGATACGACCTGATTAACCCGTTTGACCTAACAGCATTAGAACAAATTTCACATTATTACCAAAGCTAATACTTTTAAGCATACAATTTAAATTTCACATCTAACCAAAGCTAATACTAGATTTAAGCATACAATTCAAAGCATCAAACATTCAAACATCCATTGAAAGCTTACAAATCCAAAATAAAAATTACATCTTTTAAAAACATTAAACCGTTCAAATTATTAAAAACAACCGACAAGTTTTCAAGAATTTCAACTTCAAGTCTTCAACCTAATTCAGATTGTTGAGTTTGAGGACTTGGACTACTTGACATATCATCTTCATTGTATTTATCAACCATCAATCTTAAAGTTTGCATGCAAAGCTACTTGATATTGATATCTGGTTGCATTTATCCTACATGTACAAATGTGATATAGCAATATTAAAAAATAAAATGCAGATTTTGAAAAAGCATGTTTTAATGCATAATTTTAAAATTGCAGTTTTTTTTTTTTTTTTGAACAGCAAACATATCATTAGAAAAAAACGGAGGCTTAAGCGAGAAGCTCAAGCAACAACAAAAACATTACAAACATTTCAAAGGGGAAATACCCCACAAAGACCAATCTAAGCGAGCTAATATGGATCTATCCTTAACTAAATTGAATAATAACAGACAAAGATCATCAAAAATAACCAAAACAGCTTTTCTCTCCTTTCTAAAGAACCTAGCATTCCTTTCCTTCCAGATGCCCCACAATGTCGTATAACAAATGGACAGCAGCGTATTCAAGAAACAGTGAGAACCTTTGAAGCTCCTGATCACCTCCTGCAGCTCAAAAGATGAAACCGGAGGGCACCTAAGAATACCCAACCAATTTGAAACTTTTCTCCAAAAGGAAGAGGCTAGGTCACACTCAAAGAAAACATGATCCAAACCTTCACTCGCATTCCCACAGAAAGAACAAAGAGAAGAGGAGACGTTAACACCTCGCTCCAACAGATTATTGAGTAGCGGAATTCTGTTTTGAAAGAGTCTCCACGCAAAGCAATTAATCTTGATTGGAATCCAATTGGACCATTTAAAGGACAGGTCCCTAATCATCGAACAATCAGTGACAATCTTACGAAGGTCCTGAATCGAAAAGTTGTCGTGAGTACCATCTCTCCACTGCCATGTATCTTTATCTTTTGAAAGACGCACCTGATTCAAAGCCTCACTTAGCTCTAGAAATTGAGTTTCCTCTCTGCCTCTTCTCAAATGTCTTTTCCAGCACCAATTGAAACACAAATTACCATTTGAATCAACCCATATACGATCTCTAATAAAACAATTTTTCGCATCATCAATGGCATACAAGTTTGGAAACCGATCCTTAAGCTTCAAATCCTCCAACCAAACATCTTTCCAGAAATAAGTTTTGTCACCCAAACCGATCACTCTATGAAATAATGAGGACAGATCCACGCCCAGTTTACCAAACCCCTCCTGAAGACCCGAAACATCCAACCACACACCTTTAATAGATTTTTTAGCCAAAGGCATTCCATCCACAAGATTAATATTGTGAAAAGCTTTAATACATCTAACCTAAATAGAATCGTCCTCCACCTTTAGTCTCCACCACCATTTAGCTAGAAGAGACAAGTTAGCCATGTGGAGGCTGCCCACACCCAGCCCCCCATAATCTTTCGGGTTAATAACAACATCCCAAGCCACCCAATGATTTTTTCTCTCGTTTAAAGAACCGCCCCATTGAAAACGCCTTCTAATCCCTTCAAGTTTATTAATTACTTTCACAGGAGCCTTAAATAAAGATAAGTAATAAAGAGGTAGACTACTTAAAATGGCTTTAATCAAAGTTAGACGTCCACCAAAGGAAAGATGCTTTGCTTTCCAAACCGAAAGCTTATTCTTGAATTTTTCAATAACAGGGGACCAATTTTTTTCCAACCTCATATTTGCACCTACCGAAAGACCAAGATAGATGAACGGAAGCGAAGCGGGCTCACACTTCAAGATACTAGCAAACCTAACAACCTCCAAATCCTCAACACCAATTTCAAAAAACTTACTTTTACCAAGATTAACACGAAGACCCGACGCCAAAAAGAAACATATAAGCAAACAATTGAGATTAATAAAGTTTAATTCCGACCAAACAATACTTCTATTTCCATTATCCACCGGGGCATAAACATTCACGATGTATATCAAACCAGAATGCCCAATTAAATTACCCGAAACCACAATAAAATTTGGATTAAGAATAACGTTTACCTTCCTAAACCAAGAAGAATTCCAAACAGAGAAGAGACCACCCGATTTGCCCTGCGACTCAACAGCCACATAATCAAAATCCGAGTTATCCCAAAATCGATCCACCTTGATATCCTCAATGTTCTTGAGCTGAGTCTCCTGAACACAAATAAAATTGATACGATGTCGAATCTTGAGCTCCCTGATCCAATCCGCCTTGTGCACCCCACCATCCCCACGGATGTTAATTGAAAGAAAATTCATTTAATCAAACTAGACACGCCTTCACCTTCGATAATAGTTCTCAGCTCATTCCTGAAAATTATCCATCTAAAAACCCACATCCAGACCCAACTATACTGTCTTCTCAATTTCTTCTGAAGTAGAATTAAAAGAGATCCCAGGGCACACAATCTGTGGATACCACAAATGTAGTTCACTAAGTGCTCCATCAATATTCCCATCCAGATTAGCTGCAAAAAGAAAACAATTAAAGAAGAAAAAATCTGCCAAACTATCATTAAAGATTGTTATAAAATATTTAAAGATGCCACAAGAATACCATGTGACCCAACAATGGAAACCAATTGATACCTTTCTAATAGATGATCTTTTTTCTAATGCATAATTGCCATTCTCGGGATCTTCAGAATATACGCTAAACTCATCAAACTTCTCCAGGGTTTGGCATAACCGTAGTGATTTAGCTAAGAACGAATAATTCTGCACACCAAAATAAGTAAGACCATTTGAGTATGCACAAATTTGATATGAGTTAATTCCTTAGAAATAAAATTTTATAAGAAACTTACCCAAGAACAGTCTGATGTTCTTTCTGACCCATACTTTCATGAGCCCCATGTTGGGTTTTTGCATACTTCTGTTTACCAAAACATACATGAAAATATTGTCTACAAATTTTATATAGTATCATATAACAAAATATCTAATATTATATATAGTGCAACATAACACACAAGGCATGCAACAAAACAAAACTATATGTTACCTCAAAGTCAAAAATAAATGGATTTGTTCCAAAGTTAACCTTCACACTGAAAATACAAGGGAGCATAACTTCAAAACCTCAACATTATTTTCATAAGTGTATCGAAAAGAAAGGAGATACATATGCCTTGCGTTCGCTTTGGACCGCTATTGCAGGATACAAACGTCCTTGTATAGGATTGTCAATTGTACCAACCACTTTCGTATTTTTCCTCGAATAAAAAACATCAATGCATTAATTTATGAAAGAATAACTATAATATAGCATATAATGACTCTTACGTGAAAAATATCTTATTCAAGCGGTAATTTATTCCAGCGCATATAGTATCACTTGTGGTATATGTCTCTGTATCTTGTGTGGAATGGCCTGGTCCAACTTAAATCTTTCCATTGTGCCCATGATATCCGATGCTGCCTACTTGTCGCCAGTCATTTTCAATAAAATAAAGGGCTAATAACATAAAAACCACCGTAATTTGAGCAAAATTCTGGTTTAACCACTATATTTCTTTTTGTTCTATAAAAACCACTCATACTTTCAAAAAAATTCATATTGACCACTGTTCACTTTATTTTATAACTTTTAACGATTTGTTTCATCGAAAGGTTACGTGAAAAGTTTCATATCGACATTTTAAGCAAATATTGGAACTTCATTGCAGTGAAAATGATACATAATGTTGTCTACATATAATTTTAGTTTTCGTAACTACAACACTTCGGCCACGTTGTGAATGCATAGAGTGTCCAATTGAATCCACTAAATTTTGAATGCGACGAGGGTAACAAGTGTTCCAATTTGACAACATACAATCATGACTTTAATTTGTTATAGTGGTCGCAATGTATCTTTTTGAAAATATGAGTGGTTTTTACGAATTTTTTTGAAAGTACGAGTGGTTTTTGGATTGCATATCCTTAATCAAACCACACTGAATCGAGAAAAAATATATCAAATAAAATCTATCTATGATAATTACTAATTTTGGACCCGTATATGTTGAAAAAATAACAAACATCGAACTTTATCTAAACCTAAAGCAGTAAATCGATATTGTGCTAGATGCAATATCGATTCTTTTTGTGTTTTTGTTTTGGAATTGGGACCGAACAACTCAAAGAATAAAACAGAGTCTCCTTTCTTCTGTAATTCTGTTTGTATTAATAAAGTCAACCAAATTTTGTTTATTGTCTTTACTCTTTAAGGCTTTGATGCAACAGGGCAGAGAGAGGATGTTACCCTAACCAAAGAGGTGTAAAGGTAATAAAAAATGATGTAATTTTAATTCTGTTTTTTATACGTATATATTTGTTGCTTATTATTTCCTTTTCATTTGTATTGAAAAAAAGGTTATTGATTACTTTCAAACTAAAAAGACTACAAGAGGAATTGCAAATTAATATCTTGATATAAGTGCTTTTAAGATACATTGCTTTATTAGCATTAGCTTAAGAAAAAAGTTCAATATATCAACTCCTTTATAATGTGATGAAAGCTAAAAAGCCCCTCAATGTTGATTACTAAGTGTTAGTTTGAAAATGCTTATAATTATATGCATTCAATTCCTTTGCCCCTTATCTTATCTGTTGCATTTGGGTTTTAATTAAGAAACTCATAAATAAAATTTATGAGACAAGATTCAAGAACTAACTCCATTGATTTAAAAAGAAAGGAATCAGGGATCTGACCCAAGAATTGCTGACGTAGAAAACCTGAGTTCGCGAATCCAGTTGAGATTAGATCTTGGGCCCCAGCATCTTCAACAGTAATTTCGAAGAAATAGAAAAGCCCCTTGACAAGGGCAAGGAAATTGGACTTCACAACGCTAGCATCTAGACTTTAGCCCTTGTTCCGGTAAACGGAAAGTTTATCAGAAGACAATGTTGCATACTCGTTTAGAGTAACAAGCTCTTTAGGAAGTGGCTCGTCTCCTTCAACTGCCACCCCGGACTTCCATTTCTATACTTCCATGTAGTATAAACCGGTGAGGTCGCTTTTCAGCCGATCACCGCCTTCCATTGCATGCGTAGAGAATTGAATTTCGAGTTAGGACTCAAGAATTGTACAAACCCTAAGGAGGGTTAAACCCTAAAAAACGAAGATTGTATTTCGAAATTTTGTTCTGGAGGGAGGAAAGATTGTATTTCGAAATTTTGTTCTGGAGGGAGGAATACAGGAAGTCTCTCTTCCGCGTGTATCGTGAATGTAATACACGCTTCTGTCAATATGCAATTTATTTCAATAATCCTCCTTTAATTTATAAGAAGTTATAAAACCCGGGTTACATTTACAAAAAAGGTACCCAGCATAGATAATGTCTTTATAACAAATTTACAAATCCTTATTACTAGTGATTGAATTTTGAATAAATTACAGTTTACCTCAAATCGTAAAACAAAATGCATATTATTAAAACCTACGTAGATAGTACTAGTTTATATTGCAATCTTTTATCTCATTCCATGATGAAATGAAATAAATTCTTTTTTATTATAGAATGAGAATTAACAAATGAAAGCATGCATGAAAAATCTCTCCCATGAGCTATTCAGAGGTAGTTTAATAACTCCAACTTTAAGATATGAAATATAGTTCCAAAAGTGTAAGTGTTTAAATTGATAAACGATATTCTAGGTTTGCAAGAATTACCGAATTCATAAGTAAAATATGTACTTTTACATAACAAAATACCTTCTAAAAGTCTAAGCTTCCAATTTTTTCAAATATTCTCATATGAATACATGTAAAAATGCATACTCTTTGTTTGGAAAACCTAGTGAGTATTCATGTGGTCAACTTTTAAGGACATCGGATAATGCCAATAATCTAAACCTAAAGTCGTATCCCCGAGAAAGGTTTTCAAATCATCAAAAGATTGGTATCAATATATACGAGGAAAGAGGCATTTTAGATTATAAGCCTTCGTAATTCACCACATTAACTCATCAACATAATTTAATAAAGCAATTTATATGCTTCTATTTTTATATTACACAAGTCTCTACCAGTATAGAAGTTCTAATTCACTTCATGGGTCAATATTTGAACTCGAAACATAAACAATGTATTAGAATCTCTCACTAAACCTATTTTTAAAGGCACTAGTAGTAGAATTTTGGTAGCATATGATCATCACATACACGAGTAAGTCAACAATGTCCATCCCCTCGATCATAATATCATAGCTCACATGCGTCAAAATCCAACACACTTTTAATATTGAAACAAAAACTAAAATATAGTGACTTAACTGAAAACAAAAACATAATGTCCAAATCGAACTTTTGTGAAAACTTAGTGTATTTTGTGTAATTTGCCCTAAACTAAATAGTTACTTACCTAATCAAGTCTCTCATTTTTCTATTCAAATAACTTAGTTTGATGTGTATTTGTATCTAATTTTTTTTCATTTGTTGACAATTTTAGTCCTTATGACAAAATTTCTCATTTTTGGTTTAAAATAGATTTTGAAACTTCATGTCGTCCTTTAAACTTCATATGGTTCATTGATTAACAATATGAGAATATAGCAAAATGTTATCTATTTTTATTAAGTTGTTTTCTTTATTTACAAAATAAATTTTATTTATTTTTTTAAGCCCAAAACACAAATGTTACACTCTGCTTGGCCATTCGTTTGTGGATGGTATGCAGTGGATAATCGATGTACGACGCCATATATCTTGAAAAGTGCTTTGATTGTCTTATTGCATACATGTGATCCCCGATCACTTAAGAACGCCTTTGGTTTACTAAACCTACTAAAAATATTAGCCTTGATAAGTCCTACAATGATTTTGGCATCATTAGCCCTTGTGGCTTTTGCCTCCACCCATTTGGAGACATAATACATGGCCAAAAGAATATAAACATTACCAAACGAGGGGTGTCGGACTGGGAGCCCTGGGAGGAGGACGAGCTTGTTCTCAAGGCTCGATGTCACGAGATATGCTGGAGATGAGCATAGATGTTGTACCTGATTCGTATCTTGATACAACGAGTACTTGTGGGAGCCGGTTGCCAGAGGGGTGACTGGCATATTACACCAAAGTGGGAACCAGGGTGAGATCGAGGCAACTATTGCTATTAGGAAGTGATTGATACTTTTTGGGGGAGTTTTTACAGTATGTCACTATGTGGAAGGTGACAAGATGGAGTGTACTACCAAATTGTTGGTAGGAGATGCACCGTATCAATGGCAAGAGTTTAGCAGAACACTGTAAGGAAGAGTTGGGATATTAGAGGAAAATGGCAGTTAGCCTTGTAGGTTGTGTAGTTGAGCCATTGCGGCTGAGAAAAGATTATTAGGGAGTTGAGTTAATTGTGAAACAGTTCTATGGAAATCCATGTGGTTGTAAACCTACGTGTGTGACAGGTTAGGGCGAGTGATCTCGGTGTTTAACGAAATCGAATTATCGTTGTTTGCCAATGTAATGGATGTGAGATGAAATAGTTGGATCATATGAGTCCAGCTCGTGTGGTTGGGATGATGGATGCAAATACTTTGGCTGATTAAGCCAGGGTGTTAAGCATGTGGTTGTATTGCTGCCAATAGTTAGCTGGCAAGCTATGGTCATTCCTGACTGAGGAATGAGACTGAGTGTAGGCTGTGAGGGGTAGCATAATTGTTGATTGACTAAGTGTTGGTATGTATTGAAAAGCTGATATTGTGGCATAAATCTGCTGGGATTAATTGTTGTACTGCAAGTTGTATACTTCGGTAGGGTGGTTGGGATGATGGATACAAATACTTTGGCTGATTAAGCCAGGGTGTTAAGAATGTGGTTGTATTGCTGCCAATAGTTAGCTGGCAAGCTGTGGTCATTCCTGACTAATGAATGAGACTGAGTGTAGGCTGTGAGGGGTAGTATAATTGTTGATTGACTAAGTGTTGGTATGTATTAAAAAGATGATATTGTGGCATAAATCTACTGGTATTAATTGTTGTACTACTGGTTGTATACTTCGGTAAGGTGAACGGTCCTTTATAGATTAATTATGGCAAATGGACTAAGAATAATAGTGATTTTCGTTGCGATTGAAGGGACCTTATTCCCCAACAATCAAACTGGTCACTACCAGGGATAGAGGTGCTGAGACGAAGGATGTTATGAGATGAAGTGTATGTAGTATACGTGTGTGTTAACAAGTACGCATAAGTTGTTATGTATCTAGCGTGGGTTATGTGTAAGTTGTGAGCACCAACAGATCTTGTTCTGTGATTGATATATATATATATATATATATATATATATATATATATATATATATATATATATATATATATATATATATATATATATATATATATATATATATATATATATATATATATATATATATATATACGTGCATATACCGGGTGTTATGTATATCAAGGGAGACTTTATGTGTGTATGGTGGTAGTGGCAGTTGAAATATAATCTATAATGAGGAACTTGTGTTGACTGCGTATGAGTGAGGAACCTAGTTGGCTGCTGTATACAATGAATTCTAATTACGAGAATAAGTGATGAACTACGTAGTGGTTAAAGTTAAAGTATGGTGATTCTTAAAGAAAAGGAGGTGTACTTTAACTATGAAGAAAGTGGTTATCTCTACTGAGACTGTTGATGAGGAGGTGGACAAGGGGCTGGAGGTAGTGGTGTTGATATTATAGGAATTATGAGCTGCAGTACATTGTTTAGGACGGTGTATCGTGTATACACCAGGCGATCTTGCTATGTTGTATATGAATGTATAATGTGTTGGTGTGTAATTAGTATTAGACAAGGTTAGATCTAGTGTGTAGACGTTGTGAGCTTGATGTATTAAGCTAAATAGGGTGGTTTAAATGTGTTGAACACCTAGGTGTATGGTAGTGGTTCCCGGCAAGATGCACTGAGCGGATATGCATGACTCGACGAACTGAGTATGTGCGGCTCGTAGTGCTGAGCGGGGGAGCACAACTCAATATACTTGGGAGGTGATTGTGTAAAGTGTTATGATATGGGAATGCGGTTACTATATCGTGATGGGTGTCTATATATGGTGTGTTATGTGTTCATAATACGGGTACTTTGTGATCACAAATGTTGTGTGTGAGGGTGGTTATAAACGAATGTTGTGATTTGGGATATATGCATTTACCGAGGTAGGCATATGTCGAAGTATGGGTTGAGCAGAGGATGTACGTGGGTGTGTGTGGATACACCCCGAGTACTTTACGACCATACTATGTGTTGTGTCTATATGTGTATAATATACAGAAGTGAAGTGGTGGCATGTGCAGAGTTGTGCGAATGACCGTGTGTGTGGGCGTGTATATGTGTGGAATATACGAATATGCAGTGATTAGTGGCTGTGTGGTAGGATTGGTGCTCAGGTGGTCAGGGCATTTTTTTTCTGAATATTAAGTCGGATGTGGGCTCAGTATTAACATTGAGCTGGATGTGGGTTCGGTGTTACCATTAGACTTTTATGGTTCAGAGATATTTCTTAGCCTATGTGGCTTTGGCTGAAATATATAGGCCTAGGAGGCCAGTGTTTGAGCTGTATAGCAGGATTAGAACTTACACGACCAGTAACTAGTGTGGTAGTACAATAAGTGGGTGTTGTGTAAATTTATTCGTGCTGAACAAATGTGTATAAAGTGGACTAAGTGTGACTGTGAATGATGAGAAATGGGGAAATGTGACCTAGTACATGACGTGTATTGGGAACTATAGCCGAGGGA
Source organism: Cichorium intybus (assembly GCA_023525715.1). Classification (NCBI taxonomy): domain Eukaryota; kingdom Viridiplantae; phylum Streptophyta; class Magnoliopsida; order Asterales; family Asteraceae; genus Cichorium; species Cichorium intybus. The sequence goes on from CM042012.1 coordinate 134,049,650, forward strand.
AGAGCGTGGGTATATATCTTGCCTCGTATTTATACTATGGATACCGGGTATTTTGCATATGTACACGAGACTGGTGTAAAGTTTCAAGGCCGGCGAAAAGCCTTGTGGATGTTAGAATTGAGGGTTTGGAAAAGGAAGTGAGACTTAATTCCTAACGTGTTATAGGAATTGCCTTGGGAAAAGGGGGGATGGTTGTGTAGAAGAGAGAATAGGGGTATGCCGATGCTGGTATTTTCTGGAAATTTCGGGGATGAAATCTTCTAAAGGGGGAGAGAGTTGTGACACCCGAAACCGATTTATAAATATTTATATATTAATTTGGGGGCTTAAGTACGAAAAACGAGACAAATGTATTTATATGTGTGCGGGGAGTAATGTTTGCAAGTTGATGGACTAGTTGTGCCAAAATGGCAAACTTTTATGTATAAATACGGTAAAATCGGATTTTTCTCAAATCATTCCCGAATTCTCAAGAACATGCTACAGTGCGCGAATGAAATCGGGAGATTGAACCGTTGGATCGTCGGGAAATTTTGACAGAAGCTAAAGGAGATACATACGAAGGGTTTGAATGGAGGCTTTGTAAAATTGATGGCAGGAAGTCGAGATATAGTCATTCGATCGGAACTGCAGAATTTAGGTAAATTTGTTGTTCTTGTAAACATCACTGTAAATCATATAAGTATCGGTTTGATGTGAAACCAGTGCCATATTTTCAAATATTGAGTCTATTATATTTTGTCCAGAGAGGTGTGAAGTGTGATTCTGCCTCTAACCTAGGTCAAATATGTTTTCTTAACATACTGGTCCAGTTTGGAAAGATTTGATACGCAATCTTGAAAAAATTATAGTAAATTGTAGAACAATCATTTGGGGTTGATATTGATGTCCCTAGAAACCTAAAAGGGAGTAGTTTGCCGCTAAATTGAAATCTGTACGAATAAGTGTTCTAAGGTTGAGTAAAATGAACGTGAACAGGAGTAAAAATTCAGGAGAAAATGAATAATTTCTAAGAAAGTTGATATTGAAGTTATTTCCTTCAAGCTCATGACTTAGGTTTTCAAGAGGTTATATACATATGATTTATAAATGTGGTTGAAAACCTAATGTAGGTTTATAGAAGCCAAGAAGTCGAGACGACAACGAGATATACGAGCAGTGGAGCTAACCAACCAAGAATACTGATGTGAGTAACTTTACATAGCATTGTGAGATTTATAATGCATATGATGCATTGCATGTGTGTGTTGTATGATTGGGTGTGTATGTTACATAGATGATTACGTGAAAACCCCGTAAGTAGGTAACCCGCAGACGAGTACCCGTGGGTAGACTGTATCGGTAGCTAGTTAAATATTTAGTTGATATTAGTTGTGCGGACGAATACGACTTATTATGGATTTGGGATGTTTTGCGGGCTATACCAAAGTGGGAATCACGTTGAAGAACCACCATTGCTTAGAATAATAACGATAACACAATATCTATTGGTGATGAGAATAGTAGTGTCAGAAATTTGCAACAAATATTCATGTACTATATAACCCGATCCAGAGAAACTCAACGACTGACTTCTACGGTTTAAAAGATCACCATAATAATAATAATTTAGCTTTTATAACTTTTACATTTTAGTAACAATAAACAATAGTTTTATTAAAGTAATTACGACACAAGGAACGTCGTTTATAATTTTAGCAATATAAATAATAATAATAATATAAAAATGATTATGTCAAATTCGAATGATTCTATAAAAAATAACAATAATAATAGTAATGCAAAGTTTGGTCCAATATTACAATTGCATGGTGCGTTATCAGGATGACGCACAAACTAGACAAACGAAGATGGTGTGCAACTGGGTCGACGAATCGAGAATGACGGTTCCTAGATAATAATGACGTGAATTTCAATTACCTACAAACGATATAAACAGGAAGGATTTTATAAAGAATAAATTTCACATACAACTACTTTTCACCCAACACTACCCCTACCCCACTATCGGCCGGTGATTTCTTCAATCGAGACACAGAAAAAGGAGATTGAGAAAGTGAGAGGGAGAAATTGAGATCAAGAAGAAGTTTTGTTTATTTCCATTGGCGATGAAAACCGTATGAGAATGAATTTGCTGGTAAAAATTGATATAGAGGCAACGCTACTGACTCTGAAAACTTCAAATATAAAGACCGCACACCAGACAATTTCTTTGGAACAAACTCAAGAATCCCATCAATGGCAGCAGTTATGTTCTCGACAATTTCATCTATTTCCGTCGATGCCTTAGCTACACGCACCACACAACATGTCCCCATACTAAAAAACAACAACGTAGCAGAACAGGCTCTCTTGGTTTGTTCCTTCCAATTCTTAAAGAACTGTTTCCTAACCTCCAATCTGTTCTCTACTTCTGTCGCCAGATGTCAAACTCTGAATTGACCAAACTGAACCTAACCCGCTTTGGTTATGCATCTTGGAGCCACGAGCCCCTGATTTCCTAACACTTGAACCGCTCGATGCCGAATTCAGAGCCATTGTAGACCACTGTATAAAGCTTTGTTGGGGTTTGCTGGGGATAGTGATTTAGGGTTCCATCATGTGTTGTTTGGGTGTGAAAGTTGTCGGAAACTTGAGATACGCGATTGCCCGTTTGGGGATAAAGCTTTGTTGGCGAATGATTCCAAGTTGGAGACAATGTGATCCCTTTGGATGTCTTCGTGTCTGATTAGTCTCGGAGCGTTTAAGTTGCTGAGTCGGAAGATGCCGATACTTAATGTTGAGGTTATAGATGAACGGGGTGACTTAGACTCCACTCCTGATAATTGTCCCGTTGAGTTGTATTAGGGTCTGTAGAGAGAACCAAATTGTCTATTTCTTCACATAAGTTGCATATTCCGGCGCACATCTACGGTTCTAAAGAAGTTGCATCTACGGTTCTGCAATTGCTCCGATACGATCAGCAATCGCTCCGATCCGTTCAAGAAATCCTGTAGAAGATTGAACTTGCCATTTTGTTGGCGCCGCCGGAAAGCTAACCCCGATCTTGTAATTTGATTCAACCAAATGGAAGGCGTCAAAATGAAGCTCCATTTTGTTGTTCGATGATTGATTCTGTTCGACACTCTCCCAACTCAACTGGTTCATGTCTCGTAACCTAGACAGCCCGGTTCAAACCCAGATGACATTATGAGTTTTCATGAATATCGAGAATATTAAGATCGAATCCATCCATATGATGAGAATGTCTCATAGTAGGTCGGTTGATTATGGTGGGTGCAATAAGTATCTTGGCAAACTTGCTGGAAAATGGATCACCGGAGTAGGTAGAGAGAGATGTATTTTTCTTTTTTTAATTAACTAATTAAATAAAATACTTAAAAAATAAAAAAGAAATTAGAAAATATAAATTGGACTTTACTGGCAAATGGACTACTTTTGTAAGCTAAATGAAACATTGAAGACCAATAAAATGAAATTTTAAAAATTGAACTATTATTGAAAGTTGAGCCAAACCATAAAGATCAAAACTGTAATTTACTCTAATAATAATAATAATAATAATAATAATAATAAAAGAAATAACAATAAAAAATAAAAATAAAATAAAACAAATCAACTAGTTAAATCCGAGATATTATTAATCAAAATTTTAATTTAATTAAAATTTTTTGATTTGATGGTTATTAAGAAATACAAAACCTAATTAAAAAAATAGAGTACACATATCTAAAAAAAAAAAAAAAACAATTGTAACATTGACTAAAGTTAAAATATATTACAATATCAAACAACACAATGCTAACCAAATAAAAAGGCCATCTCATGTTTTCGTATATCCAAATTTCGTTTAAAACTACTTCATCTAGTTATAAGTATTATTTCTTAAAAAAAAAAAAAAGTATTATTTCTTTAATTTAAAACCATCACCCTGATGGCCTAGTGGATAAGGCTTTGGACTCTTTCTCTTCCCCCATAAAGAGGTTCTAAGTTCTAATCTCACTCCCTCTCTTTCCCCATAGGGAGTGTTAGGTTTCAATCAGGGGATGGCCACTGGCCACCTCTCTACCCCCGTAGGTGATTGACCCGGACCACCCTGCTGCCAGGTGTGCGTGGGCCCCGAGGTTGCTTCATCAGGGTCATCCAAAGGATGGGTCGGGTGGGGTCATCGGTTATAAAAAAAAAAAAAAAAAAGTATTATTTCTTTAATTTAAAACAAAACTAATCTAATCCAATGAAATTCAATCCTCATTTATAACGAAAATTGAATGAATACAAAGAATCTATAATCTACATTTTTTTATTAGATATTACTAAGAAGAAAATTATTTGGAGTTAGAGAAATATATTTTGAAAGATCGTTTCAATTTTTTGTATTTAAAGATGGAAAGACTAATGTCCTTGAAGCTGTCCAAATAACCTTCAACCCAAGGGAACTCTAGAAGGGCCACTAAGTTGATGCAGCCATGTGTAGGTAGCAATCATATCACATGCTGCTGCTATTTATTGCCAATGACACGTCACCCATACCCAAAACCATCACTCCACAGTGAAAAGAACGTAGCAAACTTTAAGGCCTTATGTTTTACGCCATCTAAAAAGTCCTACAAACTAAACATCATAAACCAGCTTCAATAAACGAATTATACATTTTATAAGATTTCTTACTTTATTAAACGTTATATGTATAAATGATGTCACGAAGGTATATGAGAAATACTGCCAGTTTTAAAGGTTACATATAATAACTTTTATATGTTTACTTCAACAGAAACAAAATAAGTATTAATGACTACAATATAAGTAATTTGTAATTTAGTTATTATTTATATTTCTATAAACTAAATTACAATTAGAACAAGATTACAAGAGGCTTCTGGTTCCACTTTGTTTCGCCAGGCCGTTACATCCCTCGTATTTTCCTAACTTAATTAATTACTAATAAGCAACAACACATCAAACTCTAATACTAATTCATTTTACATATCTTATTATCTCTATATGTATATAATATTTTTTTCTATTAAAAAAAAACATGGATATTGTTTTTTATATTTTTCGTGAGTAAATAATTCAACAGATATTGTTGAATCTCCAATCCAATCTCACTTCATTGGGACCCATCACGTGTTCATGGCTGGGTTTCCGGAACGACACGATGTGGCTGTTCACCATGAACGCCGTTACCCTCTCCGATACTCTGATCTCCTCCATTTTCAGTTCTTGCAGCCGGAGAACATACTCCGGTACGTGAACCAAGTCCCAAACCACCCCTACTCCGCCCTCTTTCATGACCCTCACCACCTCCCCCACCACTCGCATCCTCTCCGCCGATGCCGCCGCTGTTTTCGACCCGAACTCCTTCCCTACTTTGTGAACAAAACCCGCCGACACTACAACGTCGAAGTAGTTGTCCGGGAATGGTAGCCGACGCGCGTCTCCTTCACGGCAGGTGACGTACTCCTGTACGCCTTCCATTCCTGCCGTCCTTAGCGTTGATAAGGTCGTGTTCTTACGGTCTAACCCGACGACTCGGCCTGAGCTGCCTTCTTTTTTGAGCTGCATTGCGACGGCGTTGAGGAGGATGCCGCGACCGCAGCCGACGTCGAGTACGGTCTTCACGGTGGACCAGTCGTGGACGGCGCTGACCATTCGTTGGGCCATGTCCCAGCGGAGGGCGACAGAGGAGTAGAACATGTTGCCAGCGGCGTAGAAGAGACAGACGGCAGAGAGAGCCGTGACGGAGCCGGTGAATCCTGCGGCGAATCTGGCGAAACTGCCTGAAAATACTGACGGGAAGATTGATTCGAAGGAGTAGCAGATCCAGTTGAAGTATAGAAGGAATACCACCGACGAGGCAGAAAAGACAATAGCGTGGATCAAGAGAAAAATCGGTGTGTGCCAATCGTCCATGCCATATATTGCATAGATCTGTGTCCAATCTCTTCCTGTTTTCCCCATTGTTGCAAGTTGTTTTTACCAGATTTGAACTCAAAGTCGGTTAACTTACAACCACAAGCACAGAATCTGCAGTTTCAAAGCCAAAAAATATTAAGAAAACCATTTGAAAATCGGGATCTCGCATAACAAACTGCTCGACCAGTACACAGAATGCGAATATATTCCACCATATATACAATCTAGCGTAAAGTCATTTCATCTATGAAAGCTCAGTCAGTGTACAAATTCTTTTTACTTTCCGAAACTAAAACAAAAAGGTGCACACATTCCTTTTGTTAAATCACGAGCATATGTTAGGTTGCCGCGAAAATTCACCAATTCGGAATGAATTCACATGTTTCACTTCTATACCTTCCTCCGCAACCAAACAGTTTACCGAAAACAGAGAAATTAACATTATAGAAGCCTAAATCAGGTTCCCGATTTCTACAAAAACAAACTGTGTAAGAGTAATAAAGTAACACTTACAATTTAGTAGAATGCAACGCGAAATTCGTTATCAGATCCACAGAGAACGGAGAGAGAATACTTTGTCAATCTTAACTTGCTAGTTAAAAGTCAAAAATCAGGGAGAAAATCATGAGAAATGGTGGAGAGATTTCAAGGACAAATCCATATCCAAATCACCAGTCATGGAACACGGTGATGCAGATCTAGAACCAACTGCGACGGCTTTCGCTTTAGTTTTCTTTCTTCCGTTCCTCTTTGCAGTGTGCACAGCCTTTTGAAAATCGATATAGAGAAGAACAAAAGGAAGAAAGTAGATTGAATGGGAACGGAGGGAAGTTGAGGTGGTCGTTGTGGTGGTGGGGATGGCGGTGTTTAAATCGATAAACGAGTGGGCTAATGCTGTCCCTCTTTATACTGGTGGCCTGGTGGGGGTTAGTGAAGTGTAGTACGGTTATACAAACGATAACTAACCGAGACTCGTACGGAACCCAATTTAACCGCTAAATATATTCAAAACACACACAATTAATCCGTGTTAAAAATAAGGTTTAACTTTACGGGTAAATACAAAAAATAATAATATATAATTTCGATTAATACAGCATCGTTTTGTATATTTTTTTACTGAAATCTATCATTATAATTGGTAAAATAGTCATAACTTTTTGAAAAAACAAATTACATATACAGTATTTAAGGTTCGGAAACGTTATTGATGCATAAAATCTAACAATATTGCTAATTTACATAGCCTGACAAGGTACAACGGTTAATTTAAAAAAAAATTATTGTTACTTATTACTTAGCAATAAAATATGAATTGTCTAATATATAATATAAAGATCTTGATATAATTGAGAAGGAAGCTGGTGGTAGATAAAATTTCTATTGTGGATCTGTTCTTTTGTTGAAATAGTATAATGTAATCTGTCTTGATATCTTTGAACAATTCAGAGAATTCTAAAGGCACATGGTGTTTTAAAATGTTTATCTTGTGGAACTTTAATAGGATATATTCTGTACATGATTTAATATATGTGATATGTCATTGTATTGTAGTTGGAAGATCAGGAGGATATGATTTTTTTTACCTAAAGTTGATATATTTCCCGGACAGTTTATAATTTTTTAAACTTTTCTGTGACAGATGAAGTTTTTCATATGTTTCATAAAAATACATTTTTTAAAATTATTTTTGTTACAAATGTTTATGTATAAATTATTGAAAATAAACTTACCGTATTAGTTTTCACTTGGTTGATTTGACGGATATGTGTTGACATGTTCATTCGGCTATCGAGCAATCGAATCATCTCTATATGATTATTAAATCGAGTCAAATCATATTCACATCATAGATACCCTGTTTCCGAACCTATTCCAAATATACGAGTCAATCCTTATTTTGTTTGGACTTATGTGTATATTCCTTCTATTTACCAACTTTTAGATTAATTTTCCATTAATTGAACCAAATATGAAATATATCTTACGAATGTGTTTAAGTAATTCTAAGGCATTATGTTATTATGATATTTATTGGTTATAAACAAACATTGCACTATATTTGGAACTGATATTGTTTAAAATTCGCTTCAACACAAACAAGAATTCAAGTTAATATCTATTTGCAATTTCGTTCTAACTTCTATCAAGAGTATATCAAACTCTATGTTTAAACAAGTTACAACACATGTACTTAACTTCGTTGTCAATGGAAACTTCCTCCTCGTGACCAAGAAAATGTCAAATTCTTCAAAGGACGAATGGGTACACTCTTAATAAACAATTTCAATTTGTATAAAGTTGTATGTCAACGCCGGTACTATCAACACTAAGAATGAGTTACAATATTAAATATTTTATATATATAACTTATCTTTTACGAAACTTGAACTTGAAACTATCTACATATGTATTATCATTGTTACAGTCTTATAGATGAAAGTTGTTACATTTTATTTATTGTTTAGGTATCCAAATCTAAAAAAGTCGGATTTAACCATACATCAAATTAAAATAAATTTTTAGAAAATATAAAAAACACCCAAATGCTTTGCTAATTTTTTCCCCCTATATAACATGCTTAAGAAAATGAAACAGAAAAGAAAACAATCTATTTGGTTTTCAATATTAATATAAGATATGAATCCATACGAAAAGATCCTAGGGTTTCGAATCTTAAGGTTACATGAGAGTGTTGATATGCATGTATGTGGAAGGATGGCTAACGGAGGGACAACCAATGGCAGTATAAAAGGATTGGGAGTGGCCGTTTAAGCAAAATAACAATGATAACTTCATACAAAAGCCGACTATGGATTTGAAAGAAAGTGGAATGAACCCTGATTTCGGTAGCTTATTACTTTACGAATTTTACTATAAACGTGTCATCAAAAGAACTATGGATTGTGTTTGAAAGCTTTAGTAAAGTAGCTGATGTATACATTGCATGAAAACTTTCTAAGATTGGGAAGTCTTTTACTTTTGTACGTCTCTTGAATGTAAAATATAAGAAAGAATGGGAGGAGAAATTATATGGTATATGGATTGAAAACCACCATATTCATGCGTTGATTATTCATTTCAACATAGAATATTGAACCACTAGTTAGGTAGAGAAGTCGGTCATAGAAGTTATGAATACAAATATGTTAAAGATGATGCATGGGTCGAAAACACCTTTGAGTGTGGTAAGGGGCAGGAAGATCATAGAGGAGATGTGAATGAGCTAATAAAGAATGTTAAGAAGTTGGTTTTAGGAACAAAATATTTATTGTTGGTTCTCGATTCGTCGTGTATGGTGCTAGGAGAGGTATGCAATGTTCAACATATTATCATAAGCTTTGTTTCAATGAAGGTTTTATTGTTAAGAAAATCAACTATATTGGATGAGTCTAGGCTTGGTTTGAGTTTAAATCCCAAAGTGCTTGCAATAACCTTAAATTTTTTTTGGGATTAAGGGGTTATTCATGGAGCTGAAGCCAGTAATGAAAAACTTTGTAGTACAAGAACAACTAGCGTGGATTGAGATTGAAGGTTTGTATTTATGTGCATGGACAACTAATGCATTCAAAAAAGTAGCAACGACATAGTGTACATTCTTGTTTCAAGATGAAGACCAAGAAGAAAACATTCCATATGGAATAATATGTATAAAAACTACATACTTTCATACAGAATTAAAAGTGATGATAGTAAGCATGTGTGATGGTGAATCGTAGAAGATGGAAACTAGCTATTCATGATATCATGTGTTATGGTGAATGAATAATGGAGCCGAAAAGGGTAAAAACAAATTCTTTATATAGTATGAGAAGAAACTTTGTAACTTTGAAGGCATTCCAAATTTGAGACCTAAGTAATCGGTTTAAGAAATTGTCAATAATGCAACATGATATGCTTATTCGAGTTTTACACTTAAGAAATAAAATATGTGGTTTGGGCATGTGGGACTGATAAAGCGTCCGGTCCAGATGGCTCTTCTGTTGATATTATAAAAATATTAGAAGGTGTTTAAGTAGTATAGTGTGAATATAATTAGTGAATTTGTTGAAAAGAGGAGTATTCATGATAGATGTAACGCGTCTTTCATTACTTTAACCCCCAAAATTGATGACTCTCTATTTATTAACGATTTCATACCGATTAGTTTAACCAACTTGAAGTATAAGATCATTGCCAAAATGTTGGCTTTCAGATTAGCTAAAATGCATACTTAATAGTATTGTAAGTGTAGAGCGGCCAACTTTTATTAAGGGTCGCCAAATCTTTAACGGGCCCTTAATAGCGAATGAGATTGTGACATGGATGAACAAACGTAAAGAAAAGATGATGATATTCAAAATTGACTTTTAAAAGGCATATGAGATAGTTTGTTAGGGCTATCGTCAACAACTTTTCACTATCATGGGATTTGGACCAAAATGGGTCAAGTGGATTAATGCTTGCTTACACCCGACAAGGGATTCAATTTTGGTGAATATAGCCATATAAGAGAATTCAAAACGGAAAGTAGTTTGAGATAAGGGGATCCGTTATCAAGTTTCTTTTTCATATTAGTGATGGAAGGGCTTCACGTGGCTTCAGAAGATGCAATTGAGGCGAGGTTACTTGAAGGTGTAGAGATTGGATAAACAGGTTTAGGATATCTCATTGGTTGTATGTTGATGTTGCATTGATTCTAGGTAAATGGTATTGCCATATTATAGACATTCTAGTTTATATTTTGAATTATTTTTACCTAACTTCAGGCCTAAAGACAAGTTTACAAAAATCTAGACTTTTGGTGTTAGTGTCACTAACGCGAAGTGTGGATACATTAGCTTTTACCTTCATAGGTATCCCGATGGGTGAAAACATGGCGTGAAAAATTGGATGAAATATAATTGTAGATAGAATTCAAGAAAAGTGTTATGTGGTGGAAGAACTAAAATGTTCAAGTCGGTTTAGGTTCGCTTGGAATTTATTTTTATGAATGTGGAAAGTGACTTCAAAGATGGGTTTCTAGAATTCTTCTTCTTTGACAAATAAAACACACATGAGAAAATGAGATTTCAACGAATGTGGATTGCTGCTGCCTTCAAGAATGGATAGCTGCTACTAATAATTTAAACATTTATGCTAGTATTTTTCAAAGGAAGTGTTCTACTCATTTCCTATATAAAGGAAAGGAAATCCATTTATACACCAACACCAAAACATCTCAATCTTCTCTTCTTGTTAATACATAAGAGTTTTATAAACTCTTTGTATTTTTTATATTCTCCAAATGTTTTGTAAACACCGCAAAGTATAGTGAATTGGTTCTCGGCTTCCTCCGCCCGTGGTTTTTCCCGATTTGGGTTTTCCACGTAAATCCTCGTGTCTCTATTTTATTTACTTCATTCGTATTTTTCGTTGTGATTATTATCGTTTGATAATTTTGATCCTATTCCGCATTGAGCTAATATTGTATAAAGTCAATTCGGATCCGTCGTATTTTACAACAATTGGTATCAGAGCGTCCGGGTTTTGATATTAGCTTGTTGGGATCATTTTATCAAGTAATAAATCATGTCTTCGGTGAAATACGATATTCCGCTGCTGGATCGGAATATCCGATTTCCGCTGTGGCAAGTAAAGATGAGAGATATTCTCATTCAGATGGATTTACACAAGGCGCTCTTGGGCTTCGAAAGGATGCCCAATACATGGACCGAAGAAGAAAAAGAGATGAAAGATCTGAAGGCTTTATCCCAGATTCGTTTGCACTTGTCAAACGATGTTTTACAAGATGTTCTAAAAGAAACGTCGACGGCTGCTTTGTGGCTGAAGTTGGAGCAGTTATTGATGACAAAGAGCTTACCGAACAAGTTGCATCTAAAGCAACGGCTGTTCAATCTCAAGATGATTGAAGGAGGCTCATTAGCTGAACATTTGTCCACATTCAAAGAGTTAATAAATAACTTGGAGAATATGGATGTTCAGTATGAAGATGAAGACTTAGCTTTATTTTTGCTGTCATCGTTACCCGAATCCTACAGCCATTTTCGTGATACGATCATCTACAGCCGTGAAACTCTTGTTTTAGATGAAGTCTTTACAGCTTTGGATTCTAAAGAGAAGATGAAATATATTACCGGTGGTGGTTCAGATGATGCTAAAGCCGAAGGTTTGAATGCCAGAGGAAGAACAACAGAGAGAAGTAGAACTTCTCAATCTTCCAACAGAACCAGATCCAAATCTAAAGGCAAACGAAAGTTTTGCAACTATTGTCACAAGAAGGGACATGTGCTTGAAGAATGTTTCAAGTTGAAGAATAAAGAAAAAGAGAAGGCGGCAGCAAATGGTAAACAAGCTAGCACTTCGGGTGAAGCCGATGTAGCAGAGGTCGAATGTATTGGAGAACTCTTGACAGTTTATTCAGATAAACTGGATTCCACTGGTGATTGGATACTCGACTCTGGTTGTACTTTTCATATGTGTCACAACAAAAGTTGGTTTTACACATTTGAAAAGGTTAACCAGGGCTATGTGTTGATGGGTAACAATACTACATGTCCAGTTCTTGGACATGGTTCAGTCAGAATCCGTATGTTTGATGGCGTTATCCGAACCATTGGGGATATTAGATATGTCCCTGACCTCAGAAGAAACTTGTAATCTCTTAGTTCCTTTGATAAAAAGGGATACGAGTTTGCCGGTAATTAGTGAGTTCTCAGGGTGTTCAAAGATGGTTCCGACAAACTGAGAGCCAATCGAAAAACCTCCGATCTCTACTTTCTTGACGGGCAAACAATTTCGAGTGATGCTACTGTTGTTTCAAAGTCTCTTTCTGATCCAGACCAGTCCCGTCTTTGGCACATTCGACTTGGCCATATGAGTTTTCAAGGCATGTCAGAATTGAGTCGAAGAGGTTTACTTGGTCAACAAAAGATTGTTGATTTGGAGTTCTGTGAAGACTGTGTATATGGCAAGGCAAAACGAGTGAGGTTTGCAAGTGGTATCTATACAACGAAAGGACCACTCGACTATGTCCACTCGGATTTGTGGGGACCAGCTCGAGTTGCTTCTAAAGGTGGAGCTAACTATATGCTCACGATCATTGACGATTTCTCCAGGAAGGTGTGGTGTTTCTTCTTAAAACATAAGGGAGACGTTTTCTCTACCTTCAGAGACTGGAAAGTTCAGGTTAAAAAGCAATCAGAATTGGTGGTAAAGTATCTTCGTACGGATAATGGACTAGAGTTTTGCTCAGAAGAGTTTAATGCCTATTGCCGAAAGGAAGGCATTACTCGACATCGCACGGTAGTCTATACGCCTCAACAAAATGGTGTAGCCGAAAGGATGAATCGCACCATTATGGAGAAGGTCAGATGTATGCTTTCAAATTCCAAATTGCCAAAGTCCTTTTAGGCAGAAGCTGCTTCTACTGCTTGCTATGTTATCAACCGATCACCGTCACGAGCAATCGAAAAGAAAACTCCGTATGAGTTATGGTCCGGGAAACCTGCCGATTATACACATCTGAAACCTTTCGGATGTCCAGCTTATGCACGAGTTGACAATGGGAAGTTAGAACCGAGAGCACTTAAATGTGTCTTTCTTGGTTATAATCCAAGAGTTAAAGGTTACAAGTTATGGAGCAATGATCTAAATAAAATCATCATCTCAATAGATGTTACTTTTGACGAGTCTGCTATGATTCATCAAACTTCCGACTCTACAGAAGATACAGTCGCATCATCAAAAGCAAATGAAGAGAAAGCTCAAATGGAGGTGGAGTTTCCTACTTCACCTGTCACCATTCCGAGTCTAGTTGAGCAACAAGAGTCTTCCTCGCCAAATGAGCATGTCGTTGTTGAAGAAACAACAACTTCACAACCACAAGCTACTACTCGAAGCATTGCAAGAGATAGGCCGAGAAGACAAATTGTTCCTCCAAAGAGGTATGCTGAAGCTGAACTTGTTGCTTATGCTTTTATTGTTGCTAATGATATTGAGTAGGAAATGGAGCCTCTAAATTATGATGAGGCTATCAAATCTAAAGACTCAAGTGATTGGATGATTGCTATGCATAATGAGATGGAATCCTTGCAAAGAAATGGTACTTGGGATTTAGTTCCTATTCCAAAAGGGAAAATGCCAGTTAAATGCAAGTGGGTCTACAAGCTCAAAGAACCTGTTAACACGAATGAGAAACCAAGATATAAAGCTCGGTTGGTAGCTAAAGGCTACAGTCAAATTCCAGGCATTGACTATACTGACATCTATTCCCCAGTAGTCAAACACACTTCTATTCGTGCATTGTTGGGGTTAGTTGCTTCAAATGATTATGAGTTGGAGCAACTAGATGTTACTACAGCTTTCCTAAATGGTGAGCTTGAGGAAGAGATTTTCATGCAACAACCTGAAGGTTTTGTAGTTCCTGACAAGGAGGACTACGTATGTAAATTGAAGAAATCTCTCTATAGCCTCAAGCAGTCTCCTAGACAATGGTACAAGAGGTTCGATTCTTTCATGACCAGTCACAAATTCAATAGGTGCACCTATGATAGCTGCGTTTATTTCAAGAAAGGTGACGATGGTTCAAAGATCTACTTACTCTTGTACGTGGATGACATGTTGATTGCAGCAAAAGATATGAAGGAGATTCAGAAGTTAAAAGACCAGTTGAAAGCTGATTTTGAAATGAAGGACTTAGGAGCTGCCAAGAAAATTTTAGGTATGGAAATTGTTCGTGACAGGAAGTCTAGGATCTTGCATCTTTCTCAAAAAGGTTACATTGAGAAAGTCCTAAGACGTTTTAATATGCATGAAGCAAACCCTCTCAACACACCTTTTGCAGCTCATTTCAAGTTATCATCCGCTTTAAGTCCTACTACTGAGACTGATATGGCGTACATGGCACGCGTACCATACTCTAGTGCTGTTGGATCTTTGATGTATGCTATGATCTGCACACGCCCTGATTTGGCTTATGCAGTTAGCATGGTTAGTAGATATATGGCGAACCCGGGGAAAGAACACTGGAAAGCAGTATAGTGGATCTTACGTTATCTACGCGGTACGTCTTCTATGTGTCTACGCTATAGACAATCTAACAATGGGGTGGTTGGATATGTTGATTCAGATTTTGGCAAAGGCTTGGATAAAAGAAGATCCATTACAGGGTATGTGTTTACACTGAACGATTGTGCTATTAGTTGGAAAGCCCAGTTACAGTCTACAGTTACACTGTCTTCTACAGAGGCAGAGTATATGGCGATTACAGAAGCAGTTAAGGAAGATATTTGGTTGAAGGGATTATTTAGAGAACTCGATGATAGAATAAAGGTTACCACAGTATTCTGTGATAATCAAAGTGCTATCTTCTTGAGTAAAGATCAGATGTTTCATGACCGTACAAAGCACATTGATATTCGTTATCATTTTGTGCGTGATATCATTGAAAAAGGTGATTGTGTCATAGAAAAGATCGATACAGATTATAATCCCGCTGATGTGTTCACTAAGATTCTTCCAATATCCAAGTTCAAACTGTGTTTGAACTTAATGGGTATTTCTGATCGCAGTTGAGCCTGATTAGGCTCGTGGTGGAGGAAGTATTTCATTTTTTCAGGATCAATTTTTCTCTATATGGTGATTGCAGTTTATTATGAAATTTTGGAGTTTGATGAGTTGTTTTATTTGCTCTGTTTTGAAGTCAATGTGGAGATTGTGGAAAGTGACTTCAAAGATGGGTTTCTAGAATTCTTCTTCTTTGACAAATAAAACACACATGAGAAAATGAGATTTCAACGAATGTGGATTGCTGCTGCCTTCAAGAATGGATAGCTGCTGCTAATAATTTAAACATTTATGCTAGTATTTTTCAAAGGAAGTGTTCTACTGATTTCCTATATAAAGGAAAGGAAATCCATTTATACACCAACACCAAAACATCTCAATCTTCTCTTCTTGTTAATACATAAGAGTTTTATAAACTCTTTGTATTTTTTATATTCTCCAAATGTTTTGTAAACACCGCAAAGTATAGTGAATTGGTTCTCGGCTTCCTCCGCCCATGGTTTTTCCCGATTTGGGTTTTCCACGTAAATCCTCGTGTCTCTATTTTATTTACTTCATTCGTATTTTTCGTTGTGATTATTATCGTTTGATAATTTTGATCCTATTCCGCATTGAGCTAATATTGTCTAAAGTCAATTCGGATCCGTCGTATTTTACAACAATGAAAAATTTTAAAATGTCGGAGAGAGTTGCCAGAGAATTGGAATCTCTAAGAGAGATTTTTCTTTTTGGGGGATGGGGGGATAGAAAGGTAATGAGCAAAAGATTTGTTGGGTGAAATGGATACAATAATGGCTTCCAAAGAAAATGGTGCTTTAGGAATGGAAGCCTAAACGCTTTTAATGATGCTCCTATCCAAAAATGACGGTGGAGGTTTGTTACTAGAGAGCAAGTCTTATACGTTAATTACATTAAAACATTATGGAAGAAGTGGTGGTTTTGGTCCTTTAGATGCTGGTATAAAAATACGAGGAGTTTCGAACCACGTTATTGGCTCGATAAATAAGTTACACGAAAGAGGTATTATATACCACTCAAATTTGAAAATACAAATTGGTAATGAAGCATTAACTTCATTTCGAAGAGACATTTAGATCAGTCAACTCAGTGTTGTTACAGTTTTTCCCTCAGATGTTTCCCATTGAGATGAAAAAAGAGAATACGGTCAAAGATCAATGGAGATTCGTTAGTTGGAATGACATTTGGATCGGACATCCTCCGTTGTTACATTTTTGTCCGATTTTCTCTAGAAATGTCGAAGAATTTATATAGTTGTTTATGGAGTGTGAAGTAGCGAGTCAACTGTGTATCTAGATTGCTAATTGGTGTGATGTCAAATTCTCAACTTTGCAGTCTTTGAGTGAGTTTTTCGATTGGGTGTATTCCTTGCACTAATCTGAGCTAAAAAAGATGTGATTGAAGCCATCATATCGACTACGATGTTATTGTAACAATTTAATGGTAGCCTTTACATTTTCCCATTCGTTCGTAATATAAGGAAGAAGTGGACTTTAGAAACACTACTAATTTAGTTAAGGAATGAAAAAGTATCAATTGTTTTATAGATAGTTTTGCAATGCATTTTTATCTGAATTGAAATAATTTTCAAATTAAAATATATTTGTTTCGAAATTTCATTGGATTTTAGTGGAGAAATGTATTCTATAACAATAAAACAATTATTTCGGAAAGAAAGAGAATTGAGTTTTACGTTAATTCCATATATGGATTAATCACCACATATATTGAAGATAGAAGCTAATATAGTATACCAACTTTATTAGAAAATCAGGCACAACTTTATACACTATTATAACACTAATAGAGAGTATGATGATTTCATAGAATACCGCATAGTCCGTTGATTTCATTTAAGACGCAAAAATAAAAGAATCTTCTGATTTGATTTCTTCAATTATTGATAAAACTCGGAAGTCAAGTTTCATTTCAAGTAATTAATAAGTTTTAGTGACTGGTTTTACGTAAATGATAAGTAGAAAAGCAGTTGTACAGTAACAATACATGTAAGAATATTTTCTTTCTATGATTTCAATCTCATCGTTTTTTTTTTACAATAAGTCGGGATTTGTCTTTAATTTGGTATTGGTTTAAAAAACAGAAAATTAACTAAGGTTGTTTGGTTATAAAGTCCATTTATGCCTATTATTTAGTAATTCCATTTCCTAGTGTCATGCTAAATATTCAGTCCCAAAGAAACGCTTTTCAATATTATATGAAAATATTTGCATGTTTTTGTCATATAATCATTTATATAAACTTCTCATGCGAATATTTCTGTAAATATGTTATTTTGGTTATTTTTTATATTTAATCCATCATTTTATCACACCATGATATCAAAACATTCAAAAGCCTAACAATCATAATAAACCCTCAAATAAGTTTCTAGACATAAACCATGTAAATCCGATGCATTTATTGCATCTAGCTACCCAAACATCACAAATATCTCTCGTAATAGCTTGGCGAAGAACATTATAGTTTCAAATCAAGACTTTCAGCATCGAAATTAATGTGAACGGTATTCACGAAAGTCGTTCTTATTAACGATCCAAATAACTTTCGTTTAACACTTGGTAGTTGGTACCAAAATTATATAACTCGATCCGTTAGTAATTTCTAATATATTTATTAGTAATTTTTAATAACTAACGTTATATATTAGAATACTCTGTTAGGTTCTACAAAGGTATATTCATTGTCATTAAATTGATATTATTATTGGAAATTAAAGGGAACTTTAAACCTTTATGTATAAATAGGTGAGACAAAAACTTTCTATACAATATTGATCACCATCATGTGAGACTCTTTAAAACATTAAGAATTTTTGTTGAGGAAGACCATCATACACCGGTGTTAGATTGTCTTCAAAATTCAACAAATCCAGTTACAATTTACTTATATTCTTAATGATTCAATAATTTGGTTTTGATCAATGATTTAGGATTTTTTTTGTCAACAAGTCGTATCAAATTTTCCATACCTTTTGAATCATTAAATATATTAGCCTCTTGCGATGAGAGTCTAGTTGGTTGAGGTGCGTAATTTTATACAGGAGGTCAGGATTCAAACATTGACAAAATATCGTTAATGTTTGGTGATTGACCTCTCACGTGAGTCGTTCAGATAATACAGTTTACTATTTTTTTAGATATTTTAACGATTGTTTCCATGTTCACGGCAATTTATTTAAAATTGAATAAAGGTTTTTTTGAATATAAATTTACTAAATTAAGTTGGTTTCTTTTGTTTTTTACCGTTTATTGGGACAATAGAGCTACAACGTAGTTCAGATTTTTCTGCCCTCCAGCGATCTCTTCTCCTCTTCCCATTTGGTACTTCCTTTTCTGCAGTTGTGGGCCTGGAATGTGGGGGTCGGTAAGCGTGTATTATGGAATGGGAGGCGGCTTCGTTTTTTTATAAACTAAAAAAGTCAACGTAATGCATTCAATTGAAAACTTTCTTTTAAGTACTAGAACTAAATAAGCAGGTTCATTGCATTTTTTTTCTTTTTACCGTAAATGGAGTGAGTTTATTTGTTATGTATAATGTTTGTGCATTTTTTTAGTGTGTGTCCTCTTCTGTCTAAACTCTTGATTTTTTGTGAAAAGCAAAGTTGTATGCTTATCTAATTAACCATGTATGTATATATGCGTACATCCTTTTATATTTGTTAGTGAATCATTTTACTTGTGTTGAATAGTAAAGTAAAGGGTCCCTAAAGTAAAGCTTGTTTGGGACTGATTAAAAAAACAGGAGGTAATTAGTACTAGTATACTTGTATATAGGATGCAATTATTATGCTATTTGAATTTATTGTTGCCATTTTCGGTCATTATTAGTCCATTAATGGTTTTAACTATGATCATGAATTGCTTGGATTTAATTCCTTTACTATTGGAAGTTATTTTTAGCACTTTAATTTCCATTAAATCTTCATACATGATATGCATATGAGAAGAAACCTAATTAGTTTTTCAACTTTTTCCATTAAATCTTCATATATATGATATGCGTATGAGAATAAACCTAATTAGTTTTTCAACTTTTTCGGATTTATTTAGTATATTCCAAAATTGTTAAATATTTTGGTTTATGAATCTTATTTCTTTTTTGTTTCGTTGATTGATTTAACAACTAACGAGGTTACCAAAGTGATTGTTATCATGTTATGTTAATCAATTAGGCAAAAGATGCATTAAGGTTTTGGATCATATTATTTATATGAAATGTGGTCGACCCAAAGATAGGTATAATTAGACAAAAAAAATCTTGTATTAAATGTTTTTTGTGTGTTATTTACATGTTTTTTTTGGAAGTTTATCGTCAAGTCTGACTATCACTTAATGGGATAATCATTTTTTGCCTTGAATTATGAATAATTATATAATATATAATTATTATTAGCAAAAAGTCAAGTAATAGTCAAATTGAATAAAATGTGTGTTGAGTAAAGGTATTCAAAAATTATTACTTAATTCTTACTTTCATCCAAGTACGAATACACCTCAAGATTGATTAGACTAGAAGTCGAATGTCAGTTTAATTATTGTAATCACATTCTTATTATTTTATGTATTTCAAGAGACTTGACAAATACCCCTTGAACTTTACAATTTTTGTCTCATCTCTAGAAGTGTGAAAACTTGGCAAGCGATTACTCATTCTCGACTCTCTAGGATTCGAATCGTACCACTACTATACTATTCTTAATTGAAGATTATTTAGAGGTTTAAACATACCATAATTCTGTCCTACCATCATAACATCATATACAAATCTCTTCATTTGTCATGACCAACATGTTTCATGAGCATACAGTTAGTGTAAGCGTTATTATAGACAACATTGGTTAGTGGGAGTCCTTATGTACTATGTGTTTTATATGCATACATTTGTGCAATGAAATTGTAATACCTTAATTTTAAATTATAGTAATTATGTTAAATAAATATATATTTATACGAGGTTAGATGAGTTACAACGTGAGTTAACATGTTTAAGAGTTAGTCAAAGAAAAGTAGGATGCTAAAAGAGATAAAAGAAACAAACGAAAATGGAAAACAATTCAACCCGGGTAGAGTTTTTGAGCCCGGGTCGTGTTCGAAGGGAACCCGGGTCGGGTCAGGCAGGCGGGGTCATGCTGCACCAAAAACCAAAACGAGGAGTTGCGTAACAAAACCCGGAGCGGGTTTCACAGCCCGGGTCGGGTCCAAGCAAAACCCGGGGCGGGTTTGACAGCCCGGGTCGGGTTACGGGTGCAGGGCACTTTAAATTGTAAAATTTCCTTTCATTTGGTTTAAAACACATCCCGACCCAAAACTCCTTTCAAACCCTAGAACTTGATTTCTACTCATCTAAGTCGAGATTAAGGCCTTCTATTCGTGAATTGAAGTTAGGGATTTGCATTCGGAGCTTGAAAGGTAACTTCCCTTGAAATTGGCTTTGTTTCAACCGTGGAATACTTGTGTTGAAGTGATTCTAGGTGGTCTTGAGGACCACCTGCGAAATTGATGAAGTTAGAGTTCAATTAATAGTGTAGCAAGTTTATAAGAGTCTAAATTCTAGCTTTGAAGTTGGTGATTTGTGGTTTTAGGATTTTAAACCCTAGATTCTTAAACCCTAGGTTCTTGAACTCGAAAATATGCTCTAAATTAGCTCATGTGTTGTTAGTAGGTTGTTATTGTAAGTTATATGGAGTCTTTGACGTGATTGTTGTGGAGTTTTAACGGTTGATTTGGTAAGAAACCGCATAAATTGAGAGTCATGAGTAAATAGTGTATGATGTTCATAGATTGTGATCTTGTTAGTTATAAATTCTTGATCTAATGAGTTAGATGTGGTTAAATTGTTTTGAGAATATTGAAGTATGACATGAGGTGTTGTTTTGAGCAGATACACAGAGAAGGGAAAGAGATACACGAGGCACGGGTGGACCACTGACTGAACAGACATCAGGTGAGTAGTTATAATTCAATATAAATAGTTTGATTATAACTAAATTGACTTATTGCACATCTTAATTGGTTGAGATAACCAATTATCATGAATTAAACGAGTATTGAGAATTTCTTGTTAATGTGATTGCTGAGCTTGATTGAGTACACCAAATGACTGAGATAGTCATTGAAATAGAGATCAGTAATTTGAATTGTGAAAACTTGGATAATTTTTCTCACTGAGCTTAATTAGCTCATGTAAATAGTTATATGTTGTGTTATAGGTGACAGAGGTAAGAAGATTGCTGAGGCATGATTCATCTGGACACGTGACTTGACTTTTGAACTAGTTGTAGACCATAATACACTTTTGTATAGTTTTGTAAACGGTCTTTTGTAACCCAGTTCTTAGGACATGTTTGTTACATACTTGTTCTTTTGATATGTACTTGTACTTCTGTTGCTTAACTTTGATTACACCATATACCCTTGTGGTTATTTTGAGTGATTATTGGTGTAATCTAGAGATAAGAAACTGGGTGTTACAGAAATTTTGAAAAATTAAGTTGATAATATTTTTATTATGTCCCGAATTCAAGAACTTACAATATTTATGTTGCATAAAGAACTAGCCTCATTAAATACTATAGTTGGGCCAATTAAAATTGGACATGTGTGAAGTTACATTAAACACCATTTTTCATTCACTTTTTATCTATGTCATTAAGTATGTAGGCATGATGATCATGATAGTTTAGTCATAATTTAAATATGAGACTAAAGTTGTGTTAGTTCCATGTTTATGCATAGTATGGACCAGATTGTTCTATAGAAAAAATGAATAACGAGACGTATAAAGAATATGTAATAAAGTTTCAAGCATACAATACCCAAGTGGGATATTGCTAATATTTTTCGAATATTGTTGTTGGTAATTTCGAAAAACCAATACAATATATTAGAATATTTTATTAAATGAGCATCATATGTTTGATAGGCTACAAATGACTATTCATTTCCATTAAATTGATATCATTATTAGAGTTTAGCGAGGACTCTAAACATTTATCTATAAATAATTGACGAACTGCAACATACAAAGACATACAAACACTTTCTATACAACTTTGATCCACATCATCTAAGATTTCTTCAAACATCAATGGTCTTTATTGATGAAGACCATTAGACATCGTTCCTAGTTTGTCATCGAAATTCCGCATAAAAAAGACAACGTAAGTATCAATGGATTCGGATATGGTTTTCTTGTATTCTCAAGGGAAACAGGTATCAAAATACGTATTTATACTTCCAAAAGAACATATTCATACTTCTAAAAATATATTTATACTTCTAACAATATAAAACTACATATTTATACTTCTAAAACCATATTAAACTTCTAAAAAAGCATATTTATACTTCTAAAAACGTATTTATACGTTCTAAAGATGTAAAGTATGTATTTATACATCTAAAAAACTATTTGTACTTCTAAAAATGTGTTTATACTTCTAAACACATGAAAAATACGTAAAATTCATTTATATTTCTAAAAATGTAAAAAACAATTTTAAGAATGTTAGTTTTTACCATTTTATAAAAACATGAATACGTATTTTTATGTTTTAAAACGTACAAATAGGCAAAAAAATAACATATATAAAAAATAACATATAAAAAATATAAGGTTTTTAATTAAATATTTTTCGTGTATAAATACGTTTTTTCTGTATGAGTACGTATATTATGAAAAAAAAAACATACTTGGAGTAAAAACGTAAAAGAATTAAAAACGTAAGGGTTTTCTTGCGAAATTTTGTTTTATTGTAACTTGAAAACATATGATAAGTTAATGGTTTTCTTGCGAAATTTATTTTATTGTCCAACACGATACAACTTCTCTATTTAAGTTTGATCATCACTATCATATTCTCTATGAATTCGCCAACACTCGCTTGCATGTAACGATGTATGAGGAAAGATTGTCCAAAAGGTAACACCGAAAATACACAAATATCTAATCAAATCGATGGATATTTGCCAACCTCAAGTACACCAACATGTTTCTATCGACACTCTGCTATTTTCCAATTTTATGAACATCCATCGAGACTTCCATAGATGTTGCAATAACATCACTATCTGATATGTGATATCTTATTCAAACTTGCTACCATATAGTGATATAGAGGACTTATCCCTCTGCAGACACTCTTAAGAAACTTTACTTGGTTTTCGACCTACCCGTTTTGTAAAGTGATGGAACAACAAATTCTCAATTAAACAAACCTTCTAACTAATATCTATAAAATACGTCATATAGTGATGATGATGATGAGTTTTATAGAAAAAATAATAATAATAATAATAACAAACTCCAAGTTAATGAAATGTTGAGGCTGAGGGTGGTGCAAGTTTGTAATAATAACAACATAAATAAATTCAAAAATAAAATAAAAACCCATGAGTTGTCCATTTCAACCTGTAAGTATTCATAAATCGTTCACATGACCTAAGAATTTTACAAATTTACCATTAACTGGTTGCGCATGTAGTTTTTTTTACAAAGTGTAACTGCAAAGATAAGTTAAGAAAATTTAACTGGCGAAAAATAGTAAAAAAAGAATGTAACGGACGTGTCAGATGAATAATGGGTTTAAAACAACCTCAACTCTTACATCAATTGCAACATCATGTTACTTATGAGGAATATAAACAGAAAGAGCAATTACATATTTTTTTATGAAGGTGCATTTTGCATTACTTAAAAGTGGTTTAAATTAAGTTATAATTTATATCTAATCGATCAAATAAACCATACTAAAAAAAACTAAGAAAAAAATTAAGAAAAAAACGAAAAACAAAATATGCAAAGGACCAAAACGGGTCTAAAGTGGTCTCAGCGCACTCAAATTTTACTCCTCTTATCCATCTTTTAACTTTATAATATATTTATAAAACAATTATTTAGTCATATTTAGTATACAAATTATTAATAAAAAATAAAAATATATATATACAAACAATAAGTGTTGCAAGGCATCGCAACCCTGTTAAAGAATACACATTATATATTGTTTTCTTACTCATTCATTTTATCCTTATATAATATCCTTCTACCGATTATTATAAAACTGAAAGTTATTACAATCATATAACACATATACGTTTATGAAATATCATTAAAAATGATTTTAGGTGTCGGTCACACAATGATTTTAATTAAACCAATAGATTTTTGACAAGCCTTGTAATTTCGACAAACTGGGAGGATCACCGTCGGCAGGTTTCCGCAAATTAAGGTGTTAAAGTCTGGTCAATGGAATTCGTTTGAAATTAAGGAATTTATCAGATTACCAATTTAAACCCTTTGAGTTATGTTAAATTGTCAATTTAAACCTTTTGAGTTATATTAGCCTTTTTACAATTCTAAAATGCGGAGTTGGTATATTTTTCAAATAAATAAATGATTTTCTTAGAAAAGCAAATTCCATGAAGTCTCCATCGTTTATTGCAGTTTTTGTGAACCTACTTTGACTTTTTTGAGTCTCCAATTTTGACTTTCCCAATCCAGAATACTTCCGACTTTTAAAACCGAGTTTGACCTAAACAAATTCTTAAAAAGCTTCTATAATGGTGTATTTAATAGTTTTTATGTTTAACGTTTAAGAGCTTTGGATGCCATCGTAAAGCGCTTTTTCGATTCAAAATTTCAAACTTTTCTTTTTTGAATTAAATGGCTTGTAATTATATATTGTGTATACTCTTCAATTTTTTTCACTTTCCTTTTATTATATGCTTTTTATTTTCATAAACATATATAAAAATTAGAAATTTCATGACAGTTAAATACGATTTTTTTTTCCTTATGTCATAAGCGTATATAAAAAGGGCAAATTTCATGGAAGTCCATATAATTCGCTTGTTTTTTCGGTTTGAGCAATTTTCTTCTATTTTAACCATTGAGAGTGTTTTTGATTCCCAAAATCATTACATAAAATTATGAGTATATATAAACCACTACAGCTTGAAGTTTGTTCGGTTTAAAGACTTAGAAAAAAAGTTCCCTTTCGTTTTAACAAGTAAAAGTTTGATTTAAAAAAAAAGATCTTTAGCCTAAAAAATAATCTTCCACGTGTTTTCTCGAAGTCGTTAATGGAAAAAATAAGAGTCTTTTTGAAAATAAATACAAAACTTTTAATGGTTAGACTGAAAAAAAAAATCTTTTAATGATTAAAGAAACAACAATGCTTTTTATGAAATTTAGCTAAAGATATATAAAGTTGGTGGTAACCTTTAAAAATATATAAATATCATGGAATTTAAATATTTCCAGAATATGAACATAAATGTATGAGACACGAGTCATCATTACGTAGGGGTGGCAATTGGGTCGGGTTCGGGTTGGCAGGTCGTGGGTTAACGAGTTGGTGGGTTAGAAAGGCAACCCGAACACGACCCATATAAATATTCGGGATGGCAGGTTGGCAGGTAACCCGGACACGATCAGCGTAATCCGTTTTATTATACGGGTTGGTGGGTCATATACGGGTTGGCGGGTCATAAACGGGCTGGCAGATTGGTGGTTTGGCGGGTCATTTTCAACTTCATTTTTTATTTTTATTGAAAATAAAAAATATTAAAATATGTGTATGTATATACAGGTTAGCGGGTCAACCCGCAAACCCAACTACTGACCCGCATAATAAATGGGTTGGTGGGTTGACGGTTTGGCGGGTCAAAAATCTCAACCCAAAGCCGTTTATTTTCGTGTCGTGTCGCGGATCATATCGAAAATTGTCATCCCTAATCATTAGTACTTACTGTTATAGGTTCAGGTTCATTATAGTAACATCTAGATTGCAATATAAATATATTTACATGATATTAATTAAAATTAACGACACACATAAATAAGTTAAAAGATTTTGCTATGGTGAGAATTGCATCCCGATTTATTGATGCTAAAGTAGCATAAATTTCGTGGATGCTCTAAGAATCACGGAAACGAAAGCATGAAACTATTAACTGAAAAACAATCAAAGAAATTACAAATATATCCCTTAAAAGTTAATACTGAACCTTATAAAACGTGACACAACTTGTAATTTCTACTTTTCTAGCACTCTATAGATGAGAAGAATCCCAACTTGCATAAACAGCCCCTATAATTTTATCATGCAAATTCACCCCTGAACAAATAACAATTCCCCGGTCAAGCCCTTCAAGATACACCCCTCTTGAAAAATCAAGCGGCCGGCCACCAGCATCCGTCACAACACCGCCGGCTTCTTCCACTATCACCACCCCGGCAGCATGGTCCCATATCTTTTCTTTATATCCGGCTTTTGCAAATTTCATATATATTTCTGCATCTCCACGTGCTATTGCTGCGTATTTTACCATGCTATACACCCGCAATGGTTTCTTTCTGCAATTAAAAACACCAAAAACAATAATTTATACAAAAAGAGAAAAATAAAGCAAGAAAAATGAATCAACAACTGAACTTTGTAATTGATATTTACAGAAAACGGATAATCTCAAAAATGACCACCATTATGATTTGACCAACTATGAATAAAAAATTGTTAATGTGGCACTTCAACAAATAAATTTTATCAATAACAAAATGACCACCAATTTTGCAGTTGATATTAAAAAAAAAAAGATAATAACAAAAATAACCACCATATGACGTAACTTTTATCAAAACTTTGATGTAAATTGAATAAAAC
Source organism: Cichorium intybus (assembly GCA_023525715.1). Taxonomy (NCBI): domain Eukaryota; kingdom Viridiplantae; phylum Streptophyta; class Magnoliopsida; order Asterales; family Asteraceae; genus Cichorium; species Cichorium intybus. The sequence continues at coordinate 134,076,816 of CM042012.1, forward strand.
GAAAATTTGCACTCACCGAAGTCCTAAACTGTAAGCAATTCCCGCACTATAAGAATGGTTAGAGTTGGCTTTTTCAACCGGTTCACAAAACGTAGCCATTGAAGGATCATCAATTGAAGAAACCCGAATCCGGCTAGCTGAATTGGGCCACACAAGGGACCCACCACCGTTCACCAATGGCTGCATCCAAGCTTGACCGCTACCTTTTCTCGCATACATCACACACCCTTCTTGCCACAAATCCGATTTACTCACACTATTATTCACCAATTTCTTCTTACTCGAATAATTCGGGCAGCCAAGAACACCGACCACAACCTGCCCGTTTTCAATCAAAGCAAGAGCAACAGCGTACTGGTCACCACGAACAAACCCTAATGTCCCATCAACAGGGTCAAGGACCCAGTGCTTTCCCATTGGACCACCGGTTGAATTGCAGTGGTTAATGGCTTCAAGAACTTGTGTGGGGCCGAGGGGTGCGGTTGGACCCTTGAGACCGAACCGGGGTGCCATGGCTAAACTATCGTTCACGGTTGAAATAACAGATGATAGTAAGTGGGTGCTGTTTGAATCGGATAGTGTTTGTGTGTCTTCTTCAGCTACAATTGAGACATTTTGTTTACCAAATGATTCTGATAGAATCCAGCTAATCATTGCTTGTACACTCCAATCTACATTAGAAAATTAAGTTTGTTTACATAAGGGTATTTGTAGACTTATAGCACAATCAATTTCTTCAAGTTCAATCTGATCTAGAAGTTCCTAATTTCGATGTTTTTTGAATAATCACATCAGGAATTACACCTGCATTACTGAATCTAGTTGTTTTGGGAATGTATCAATCTAACGATAATAAGCAACAATCAGGAAAAGGAATAAGAAACCCTAACTTTTCAGTAGAAAAGGAAAAAACTAACAATATAGATAGACGTACCGGCGACGGTAACCGGTGAATCGTCGTCTTTAGAGAAGACCTGATCAGGGGTCGGACCAATCGAACCCTTTTGCACCTTTTGGCATAGATAACAAGCAAGCTGTACAACTCTAACGCCTACTTCTAATTCTTTAGCGTACTTATCGTTAGCATCAATACCCTCCATGAGCGTTTGATTTTGAAATGGTTATTGGGCAAAATTAAACCCAAATGGTAATCGACATTTGCCCTGATACCTACCACCCCGATCGACCATGTTGGTGCTTTAACATTTTTCGGTTGCCGGTGCAGCCGGAGATGTAGGTGGCGGGCAAGATTCAGTGATGTGTTGGTGAGGTATTGCAGGCGGGATCGTCGATGCTCATTATCAGATCTTTCACGAAAAGAGAAGAAAGAAGCCAGTAGGGATTTTTCAGGAGGTTTGCGCGTCTTTTTTCGTTTCAATCTTATTTCGTTTTTATTTATTCATTCGTGCAAAACATGGCTCCTTTTACACTTCTTTTGAAAGACATGGTTTAACTTTATTTTTTGCTTTTCCAAAAAAATGGAAAAACTTTATTTATTTTTAAACAAATTTATATAATGGTCCCTGTGGTTGACAAATAGTATCACAAATAGTCTTTATGAGAATTTGTTGACATGCATGGTCCATGTGGTTTCAAAGTTTTACATGGTTTATACTTTTTGCTAACTCTGTCTTTTAGACAGAGGTTAAATACTTGTGAAATGACCAAGTTATCCGTTTTCTTCTTTTGCCATTTTTCATCAATTTATAATATTTTTGGGGTTTTAATGTATTTCTTTTACTTTAAAGACAACTAACATTTGATAAAGGACGTCCCTAAACATAGATTCAGATAACGCTAATGTCATTCAAACGCTTTTTTCTATTCAGTTTCCCTAAAAAATTCAATGGACACTGAATCTATGCAGTTAATAGCGCCGAGATCTCCGTGAGATCTCAATGAGATAGCGGTTCTCGGCCCTAGAAAAAATAACGGTTACGAATAGCGGTTGGTAATTGCGGACCTAAGATTTGCGCCGAGATTTACCGTAATTTGACCGCTATATCGATTGCTTTAATGCGGTAAAATACCTCTATATTCTAAAATGACATTTTGGGCTATTTATTTCCGGGCCAATCGATCAAACATATACTAGACACGGGTCTAAGTACTAAGAGCAAAATCGATCATATTTTATTGAGAGACGTGGAGGAAAATGATGAGTGGATGATACCGATGGAGGATAAGCTTCAAGACTTTATGAATGAAAGGGATGGTCTTCTTTGGTCGGCTGTGAGAGCTAGCGGAGGAAATGAAGACACGGGTCCAAGTACTAGGAGCAAAAAGAGCGTTATAGAGACGATGATTATGATATTAGTGATCAAGTGGAAGATCTTGATGTTGGTGATGACCTAGATGAAGAAGTGAATGTCTTAGGCAGTGTGACTCTGATGCCAAACCCGTTGATTGCAATTAATTATGTTTGAAACTATGACACTACCATATATTTTATGCTATGAGTTTTATATAACTTTTTTGTGATATTAATTCTACATAGTATATGTGTTTGTGAATATATATATATATATATATATATATATATATATATATATATATATATATATATATATATATATATATATATATATATATATATATATATATATATATATATAGATGTAGGTTCAAATACATTTTTTAAATATTGTGTAATCGTAGGACTTATTATTGACCAATCATTTGATAGAGGTAGTTTTGGAATATTATAATTAAATTAATTATTATATAATATTAATCCCTAGATTATTGGTAACTGATTGATGATTTAATCCTATATTAATCTCTCTCTTTCTAATTTTTATTTCACTCCTTCTCTTTCATCGTGCCCTAGTTCTTGCATTACGTCTTCCCCCAAACTTCTAATTCCGATCGCTAATGTCCTTTTGACTCCGACGAGTGACGACCACGACTAAGAGATTACGAATTGGCTGCCATCTTCAATCTCCGCTGACTCGACTTATCACACAAAAAGGCAGAGCGATTTATCCTATCTCCGCCGGTCGAAGTCATCGGTATGAATCTCAATCGAAGTCGCCGGTGTCCTTTCCCAATTGAAGTTGCGTGGTACAAAATTTTCAGAAATTAAGCTATATTAAATTTTCTTTCTTCTTTATCCTTTTCCCAAATAACAATCATCGCAATTCAAAGTCATCGGCGGTGCACTACTCCAACTTTTTTTTATTACGAATTTAGTGAATTTTGTGAATTAAGTCGTCGGCGGTACAAATACTAGATGTTTGCATTTTTTTTCCATTAAAAAGAATCTTGAAGATTATAAGAAAATTAGGAAAAATACATCATTAATTCCATCTCCCGATTACAGTGCCACCTCGTTTATGAATACCATTAGCCACTTTAAGTGTTAATGGTCTTGTATTTTGGGAGTAAAAACCTTTGTATCGCAGCTTTGTTTTTATGATCACATTCTTGTAGAATATTCTTAACTTTTAATATCTTTTTTCATATTCTTCAAGAATTACAATGTATTTTTTCAATAATGATATTTCATTCTCTGAGAATTGGATGTTAGTTTTTATTGGTTTTGTGATTTAGTAAGTCTATTCTATGAGAATGGGTGTTAGTTTTTTATTGGTTTGTGTTTTGTTAAGTCCATTCTCTGAGAATGGGTGTTAGTGTTTATTGGTATTGTGTTTTGGTAAAGCTATTTTCTGAGAATGAGTGTTAGCCATTGTTTTATGTATTTAATTGAGTGCTAAGAATGTGTTCCTGTAGAATTGATCAACATATTACTAAATGGAGGATTTTATTCTCGGAGAATGAACACATAATCACACCAAATTTCATAAACTATTTTGTAAAAAATATACAAAATATATTACATTCTCGAAGAATATGAAAAAGGTGCAATATTAAGTACATTCTTCAAGAATAAGTGTGTCAAAACGCCAAACTAAAATACGTAAAACTGTGCATACGTAAACAAAGAGAAATCAGGATGAAGAAGGAATAGACGGACCTCTGATCAGTGAAATCCCGCCAAATTAGGAGATAAATACGGGATTTCTTTTTTAAAATTTGATTAATAGACTAAAATACCCTTTTAGGGGTTTAATTGTAAAATCTGATTAATTAATTGTTATAAATTTACAATTAAGCCATTGAATCTAACACCATTGATCATTTCGATCGGACGCTCCACATTTGGTCCTACGATCACACAATAATTGTTAAATGTATTTAATACTAAATCTATATATATATATATATATATATATATATATATATATATATATATATATATATATATATATATATATATATATATATATATATATATATATATATATATATATATATATATATATATATATATATATATATATATATATATATACACATAGATACACCCCCTCAGTTGGAGCAGGAGGTTCTCGAATGTTCAAACTGTATCTGAAATCAAGAAATAATTGTGTAGGAAGTCCTTGGGTAAAAATGTCTGCAAACTGGTGGGCTGACGGAACATGCAAAACACACACCTGACCAATGGCAACGAGTTCCCTAACAAAATGCAAATCTATTTCCACATGTTTGGTTCTTTGGTGCTGAACGGGGTTGGAGGCTAAATACATAGCACTCACGTTGTCACAAAACACAATATTAGTACGAGATAACGGACAGGATAGCTCAAGAAGAAGATTACGTAACCATGCTGCTTCAGCAACAACATTAGCAACCCCCCGGTACTCGGCTTCGGCGCTAGACTGAGATACGAAATGTTGACGTTTTGAAGACCAAGAGACAAGATTGTCACCAAGATAGACGCAAAACCCAGACGTGGAGCGGTGTGTGTCGGGACAGCCGGCCCAATCAGCATCGGTGTAAGAAACCAAACGATCAGTGAATGACGGACGAATATGAAGACCATGACCGATAGTACCCCGAAGATAACGTAGAATACGTTTGAGGGCAAGAAAGAGAGGCTCTCGAGGATCGTGCATGAACAGGAAAACCTATTAAACAGCATAGGCTATATCAGGACGAGTAAAGGTCAGATATTGAAGAGCCCCAGCGATACTACGATACAAGGCCGGATCAGAAAACCGGGTTCCCGGAGGAGGACAGTTTTGATTTGGTATCCGTAGGGGTGCTACACGGATTGCAGTCAGTCATATCTGCGCAAGACAGAATTTCCTCTGCAAACGATGATTGAGAGAGGAATAACCCAGTAGCAGAACGAGTAGCACAAATGCCAAGGAAAAAAGACAAGGCACCGAGGTCCGTCATGGAGAACTCAGACGATAGTCGAGAAATGACGCGCCGTATGAGGGATGGACTGGAGGCAGTAAGGATGATGTCATCGAAATAAAGGAGGAGGTAGATAGTGTCAGATCCGCGGTGGAAAGTGAATAAGGAACTATCAGACTTACTGCTCGAGAATCCAATGGAAGAGACATAGACGGCAAAGCGCTTGTACCAGGCCCTAGGATCCTGTTTCAGATTATAGAGAGCTTTGCGAAGACGACAGACATGTGTGGGGTGTTGAGAAATGGCATTGCTTGGGGTATTCGCATTTGGATGAGACCCCATATTTCTTGCAAATTGAGACTGTTGACTCGAGTTTGTGCCTGCAAATTGGTTAGTACCGGTAGGAAAGCTAGAATTACCCCCCCCCCCTTTAGAAGTACTCTTATTATTAGTCCGATTTTTGTTCCATTTATTTTTGTATTTTCAGGATTGTTGGGAGTAAAGGGCGGTAGTAGTGGGAGATGGGTCAATGGTGTGGTCATGATTTTCATCACGGGACTCATGCACAAGAAGCATGTTTTTAGCTTCCAAAAAGACGGAAACGGTTTGGTGTTGGTGATGACGTCAATAATACTTTGATATGACGGGGGTAAACCACGTAGAATTTGCATGACAAGCTCAAGTTCGGTAATTGCAGAGTCGACATCATGAAGAGCATCGACTAAGTGTTTGAGATTATGACAATATTCGGTGATTGAGGATGCACCTTTCTTGACGTTACGAAATTGTTCTTGGAGTTGAAGCATGCGGGGCATTTTGTTGTTGAGGAAGAATTCATGTAAATTGTCCCACAAGTCTTTAGCGGTGCAAGAGTCGCTAGTAATAACCTGTAAAATAGTGGGATCACAAGTGGAATAAAACCAGGACTTCACGCGAGCATCAATGGAATCCCAGTCTTCGTCTTTGTCACCATTAGGTTTGGATTCGCCATTAATATGACCGAGTACCTTGGCACCCTTACAAATGTCTTGAAAAATTCGGCACCATAGCTTGTATTTGGAACCATCGGAGGTAAGTTTGAAGCTAAACTGGTTGTAAACATTGGTTACAGCATATACAAGCTGTTGGGAAGTGGGAACCGAAGTAGAGGTATTTGCGGGTGTGGACATGGTAAACCAGAAAATCCAAACAATAAAGTAGACAGAAATCAGAAGAACAATTGGAATACTTAACCGTAGGTAGAGGGATTGTAGCACACGTACCGGACCGTTGATGGAGAGTGAAGTAGGCAGCGGAAGAGATCGGGGATCAAGAGCAGCAAACCGTGAGGATGTGTGGGTGCGGCAGCAGGAAGCAATGAACAAACGTGACTGGCGAAAAGAAGAATCACGATTGTGCGATCGACAGAAGACTTGGCGAGGAGAGATAGCGGGAAAAAAATCGATCGGACCTTGCCCTAGGCGCCGTACCCTAGGCTCTGATACCATGTTGGTGGAAATTGACCCCTTAAGGTTTTACGTATATTCCTTTAGTATAAATTGTAACACCCCCATCTTTCTACACCTTAATTGGTGTAAAAGTTTACAAAAGACTGTGAATAAGAAATTTCATTCTTTCAAAAACTTTTCTTTTATTTCCTTAAATCAATATTTAAAACCTTCGGTCCCAATAAAAACAAATAAATATTAGAAGTATTTGGATAACGTTGGGGGTTACAAACTCATATCAAAACAACCATAGTAAAGTCTTTAAACGTGGCAAAGTTATGTCCCGTAATAATTTAATATTTCTATCGGAAATCCGGCATGACCTTTGGGTATATGGACGAATCCATATTGACCCGACTGAATAAAACAATTCAAAACCATACGGGACATAACACCACTTATTTGTACAGCCACTACAACTATACCGCACTTGGGGATGACTCTATCTTCTGGACATCCTTTCTATCTACGTTCCTCATCTCATCTTTCTAAGTCTATTCCTTCTATCGTCTGCTAACAATCCCCCTGTTCCTGAGTACATAGCATTTTAAAACAAAGAATACGTAAGACATAAATGTCTCGTGAGATACATGGGTTTTAGACTCGATGAGTTTAAATCCATTTGAATATCGTTTGCTATTAGCAAATAAGAAAATATTTTCCTTCTTTTCAAAACCTGCAAACTCCACTATTATGACAAAACAATAAAACCAAAGTACATTGCCATAATCATTAAAACAAAATCCATCACTTATTATCCCACCAAAAGCCCGTTGTCAAACTTCAAATACTTTAACTTCAAACTTTTCAAGTAACAAATTCCTCTTAAGCAAACATAGTTCAGGTACTTGCTTAACAATTATAAATCAACAAGTATAGACCAACTGTAATTCATGAATGGTTCATTTTCATTTGGCTTTATACGGGTTTTCCGTATCCCTTTCCCTCCCCGTAATAGAACCAATCTATCCGTGAGGGCATGCTAATTCCCTTTCCCTTCATGGAGAAGAACAAATCTATCCATAAGGGCGTGCTGAGACCACTACTTCACGACGGGAGATACCATCACAGTAGTGTCTATTGATCTTCCCTCATCAGGGTAAGATCCATGTCCGGACTTCCTTCTCATTTATTCCATTTAATTCATAGTTCAATTTTTATCATCATCCTTTTATCACAAGTTGGTCTTTAAATAAACATCATTCTAAACACGTAACTCATTCTCAATTCTTCACATAAAACCGTAATTCAGACTCAACTTTGAAAAAAAACGATCATTTGTAAACCATTTCAATAGTTTCTAACTCAAGCTCTAAAAATCACTTTGAAACCATTTACTCATGAAACATTTATCATAATGTTTGATAACCATTTGTCAAACCATTCAACACGAAACCATACTTCTATTTCAACTTTGAAAACCACTTCGAAAACCATTACTCATGAAACATTATCATCACTTTTGAAAATCATTTGTCAAAACTATTAATCATAAAACATATAACATAAAAGCACAACTTGTTGCTATGTACCCATAAAAATCCTCATGTACTCACCTTGGCTAGTTAGAGAAGTCTAACTAGGGTTACTCCCTTCAATTGTCCCTTCCATTCCATAAATGTTTCTCCTTAATTACCTAAGGAGTTCATTAACATTTTATTAAAACATTTAGGTCTTAACAACATGTAAAGACCACTTAATCCCCCTAAATATACATATTTATTTTATGTTTTCAAACTATATTAAACATATACCAAAGGTTAAGGAGTCAACCTACTCAAATCGGGTCATAATGAGAGTGAATTGCATGAATTCGGGTCACACAGGTCGTGTAGGAATCACACGGGGTCGTGTAAGGCTTCCAAGATGTCCAACATACTGCCTCATTTCACACGGGATCGTGCCAGGTTCAAACGGGTCGTGTAGAATCCTGCAGCCCCATTTTCAGCTCCGAGTTTTTGTTCGTTTTTTGCAGTTTTAGTCCATTTCTTGGTTCCATTTGTTTCCAAACTTAACAAAACTTTACCAATAGGTTCTATTAACCTTCTAACATGTTAAGAACATATTTTTAATCCCATTAAGTCTTATTTAGTTCATGACTTAATGGTTAAGACCATAGGATGTCACAAGAGCTCTAAGGAAGCTCATATGCACATCAACTCAAATTTTAAAATCTAGTTTTGTTCATTTTCTATCCATACACTTATATAACCATTGGGTGAATTAATTTAAGGTTTTTACAACCCAAAACATACTTTGTTAATTACCAATTCATGATTTCCATTAACCATTCCCATGGGTTTCATTCATGGAATCACCAATTCCATTCCACCCTTAAATTTCAGTTTTTATTCAAGCTACCATTTTATTAATTGAAATTATTAGGAAACCACTTCCAATGGTTTCTTCATACATATACATCATTTATGACTCTTTCTAACCAACTCTTTATGTCAAATTAACACTTTGATCATAAACCCCAATTTCTAGGGTTCATAAGAATCAAAATCATCAAATCATGATTCCAACCTATCCATATGTTGGATAGTGATCATAAGATGACTAGAACATAATCTAACTACTTGGAATCATGGAAATTTTACTCCTCCTCCATCATATAATTTCCAGTCATCAACCATAAATGGGTTTTCTAGCTAGGGATGCTGAATTCTTACCTCCAAGAGCTTGGAATCACTAACTGAAAGCTTAATTCTTCAATTCCCGTTGCAACCTTCAAGAATCTTCAAGAATGATCACTCGGGAGCTCTCTAGAATCTGCTCCCGTTCATAATGAGGGGAAATCAGATTTTTCTCTCTTTATATACTTGGCTACTTTGCCCGATTGACACTTTGGTCCCTCAAGATCCATTTTATTAAGAAATGACATCAAACTTATAAATATTCCATTTTGAGTTTCATTCCTTCCACTCTTGCTCCAAAAACATATTTTCATCACATTAAGAACATTCTAACATCTAAAAATCTCGTTATGAGGTTAAATATTTCAAAATGACGAAAATGCCCTTTTTGGTCATTTTGCACTTTTCACTCACTTTTACCTTTTCAGTATTCATACTTCATACTTATAACTATAATATAGTTCTTATACTTCATCCTTAATGAAAATATGATTATTTTCATTTTTATAATAGTAACTGAAAATTACCAAAATACCATTTTTGCTCGAATTATGAATAATTACTTATTAATTATTCCTTTACTTCTTACTTTCCATTTGGACATATCTTTGGGTCGAATTTCCATATACTAAAATTTTAGGTTGTTACATAAATAATACAGACATAGTAACAAAGTTACATCAGGACCCCTATACTATACATCAATGTAATAATGTACCTATACTATACAATTAATTCGATTAACAATTAGTATCTTCCTCTTGTGTCTCATTCATATTTGCTTCATGATTCCGGTTTCGATCTCGACATCTCGATGCAAAGTGTCCGTAATTGTCGCAACAGTAACACCGAATGTTTGAGAGTTCACGTTGCTCGTTCTGCTTGCCTTTCTGCTTCTGATATTCTCAGTTTTTCGAGGAGTCCCGTTGACCATGGTTTTGAGTGTTACCTCGACCACGACCTCGACCCCGAGAATACGAGCCACGTCCTCTCCCTCTATTCAAGTTTTGGTTCCTGTTTGAGGATACAGTGCTGGCATAAAGCAAATTTGAGAATCGTTTGCTTTATCATCTTCTTTAATCCGTTCTTCATACTCCTTCATTCTTCCAACCACATTCTCGAATCCAGTTGTTTTAATATCAAGAACTTGTTCAAGAGCGGTTACAATATGGACAAATCGCCTCGGAAGACTAGTGAGAAACTTCTTTACCAGTTTATGTTCCGACATGACGTCTCCAAGCGTAGCTGACTTAGAAGCGATGCCTGATAATTTCGCCACATAGTAGTCTATAGTACCGGTGTCCGTCATCTTCAAACTTTCAAATTCAGCCATCAACGTTTAAAGTCTTTCTTCCTTCACCCGTACAGCCCCAAGATTACGAGTCTTGATAGCTTCCACATCTCTTTTCTGATTTTAAGATTCCCGATTTGCATGATAAGATCCTTCGGAATTGATTGAAACAAAATGCCTTTCACGATGTTGTTTTTCTTGGCATCGTCTAAGCCTGGATCGATCACATCCCAGACTCCATGGATTCCGAGCAAAACTTCCATCCGCATGCGCCATATCGTGTCGTTGGTTGATGTTAGGACCAGCGATTGAAACGATAAGGAGCTCGCCTCCTTTTCCGGCGGCTGCGAAAAAGCCCCTCCCGTCATCGGCTTCTTCCGAGATCTCATACCAATTAAAGTTCTAAACAGAAAAACCGAGAATACATATTGCCAACATGCACTTTGTATTATTGAAGAAACTCACACAAAACTCTAATAACATTCACAATATAAATCCTACCCTCACGACATCTATATATACTAACAAACGTTTTGTATATATCTAGGATTTCTAATTCAATTTAAAACATATTATTATCCCTCTAACTTAGGAATAGATAACTACACATTTAAATTGAATAAAAGAATATAATAACTTGGACTTCACTCCAACCATATTGTTGAACCCGATCCACACGATAAGCCACAACCGGACTCAGACATTCGCCAACAAAGTTTTCAATGCCTTTAAGTCTGTGGATAGGCATAACACTCAGGTTTTTATAATACTTGTAGTTGAAATATATGTGATGGTTGTGCCTATACTATGTGGATGTGAGTCATAATATGAAATACAAAAGGATATATAGTGTTGTTGAAAGTACATTACTTTTTGTTAACAAAGAGAGTATAATTCTATTAATTTCTTTAATAAATGTTGGAAACCTATAATTAGATGATTTTTTGTGAGTTGCAAGTTAAGACACTAAATTACCGGCATATCACAAATAATCCAGTCTTCCATGAGCGAATCAAACATGTCGAGATGGATTGTTACTTCGTTATAGAGCAAGTCGAAACTTAAGAGATAAAGCCGCTTCACATTGATACGAATATGCAAATAACATATTTCTTTATCAAAGCATTGGGAACTCCACAACTTGAGGCTTTACTCACCAAGCTGGGCATGCGACATTCACATGCTCCACCTTGAGGGGGGAGTATAAAATTCCATGATTTTCTCATTTTCTTTTCTCCTGTTGTTTGTTGTAAACTTGTAATTGTTCCCTATTTTAGCTCCTGATCTATAACTTCCTTTTGTTAGTTTAGAATTGCATCTTCTTTATATTTTGACTCCCTGTTGTACTTTGATCCACCAAAAAACATAAAGAAATAGATTTATTTAAGGTTCAGTGTGTATATTAAAGTATAATATATAGAGTAGTTGTGTAATGTTTATATGTATATAAACAACTAGGATAGACAACTTGTATAATAATGTGTTCATCTTTTTTCCTTTCAATAATACAAATGCTCGACTCAAAAAAAATTTCTACGTGAAGTGTACTCTCTTGTTTACATATTTCTTATAAAAATATTTTGTTGTTTCTTGTGGATGTAACATTTTATTTCACCTATTCCAAACCTACGTTCTTAAGACCGTGACATTTGTAAAAAAATCTCACCAACTGGCTAATTATATTTTAAAATAGCTCTTAAGTTTACAAAAACTCGTAACTTCTCTTGCTGGTTATCACATTCAAGTCTAATTCCGACCTCCAATGCAGTTTTGAGTATCACCTCAATGTTTTTTCGCGTATCAGTTGTGCATACATCCTATATCTATTCGCCATATTTTGGGGTGGTTGAAATGATCATGGGTCGAGGAGCGTTAGGCTCTTATACCCATGATGGTGCTTGATCTAAGCAGTTAAAGCGGTAAAATTTCAAATAGCGGTGACTATCGCTATTTGAAATCGCGATTTTCGCGGTGGTATAGCGGTGATATAGCGGTTTTCTGATATTATATACAATTTTTATTATGTATAATTTTTATAATAGAATATTAGTATTTTTAATACAACAATATGAAATAACAATATAAAACAATATTCTAGTTTCAGAAAACAAATATTCAATAACATTCAATAAATTAAAAATCTGATTACATGGATTACAATGTTCAAGTTTCAACAACTTCCAATAAAACAGCATAATTAAAATCGAATGAGACACAAATCTGATTACATGGATTACAATGGTATCCCAAATTCCAAATTAGACCTGTAATGAGACACAAATCTGAATTGAACAAACCTAGACTAAGTCTGCAATCAACATACAATTGAAATCGAACTTGGATCATCAGACATGCCAATCAAGTTCATAATCGATTTGTATTAACTTTGCAATCGGTTTGTATGAAGTCGAAGTCGTGATCAATGGGTTTAATCCAAAGAACCTGCAACAATGAAGTTTGAAGTCGGGATCGATGGGTTTAAAATGACGAACCTGCAACTGAAATCCGATGTATACACAAAACTAATAGTTAAGCAATTTATCAAACAGTTGGTGTGCATCAAGACAAACTAAAACCGATAACCTGCAATTCACGAGTATGAATTGAAGCTAGATGAACCTGAAGCAATCAGTCGGTACAAGTATGAATTGAAGCATTAAAATTGGACCTGCTCGAACATGGAACCGCAGCCCTGCTCATGAAGCGCAACCATGGAATCGATGCTTGCAATCGATGTCTGCAGTCGATGCTTGCAATCGATGTCTGCAGATGCGTAATCCAAATGAAAATGACGATGAATTGAAATCCAAATGAAAACGACGATGAACTGAAATTGAACCTGTAATTCAGATGCGTAATCCATGGGAGCATCGGACCTTTTAATCAATGAATCGTCGAGCAATTGAGAGAGGATCGTCGAGCCATACACGAATCTTCAAACCTGCAATCGGACCAAGTCGCTACACACGTCTTTTGATTGTCGAGCCATACACGAATCGTCGAGCAATTGGGAGAGGATCGTCGAGCCATTGGGAGATGATCGTCGAGCAAAGACGGAGAATAAGATGGTCACTTGGAGGGACCTGCGTTCAATCGGCGTTTCAACTAAAAGACGGAGAAGAAGATCGTCGAGCAAAGACGGAGAAGAAGAAGATGTCGCTTGGAGGAAATACGTGAATCTCTATCAATTCTCCCACATCGACTTAGCAAAGAAACAAAGGACATACTTGTGGTTATAAATAGCTGTCATTGGTGCCAAAGCAATTCGCTCAAACCTTTTATAACCGGGTTAAAGCTTGGATTTTATTGGTTAAGTCAAGAGTATTAGAATTTTTTAATAGCGCGCTATTACTGCTATATCGGTTGGTCAAATAGCGCAAAATAGCAGTGTTTAGCGTCGTTAATAGCGAAATCGCTAAACTGAAACGCTAAGTGAGTTTTTATTGCGGTCGAGGGCGCTATACGCTATAGCAACGCTATAGCGTCGCTAAAGCGCGCTATTGACTGCATAGTGCTTGATATCGCTAAGGTTGATTAAACCAATGTGCAACCACTACTAAACTCTCAAGAAGAACTAATAAATCTGATCTGGAAAATACGGTTGTACCATTTACTGAATTAACAAGATTTGGAAACGTCAAAGACCTTATGGTCCAGCGGGATAGGCATATGCCAGGCCTCCTTGAGGTATTGGGTTCAAATCCCGTTAGGGAATCAGGTAGATTAGGATTAGGTGTAATGATATTTGCCGATTAAAAAAAACAAGATTTGGAAAGAAAGGGCATATAACTTGGTTGTGTCCTTTGCTCGGGTTGTGATAGTGCTACGTGTTGTATTTCAGACAAACAATCCGAAATGAAAAAACCAAAGCAGACAGATCGACAAATAATATTAAGAATTATTTATCAATTGGTCGCTAATAATAAATTCAATTATTATTTATTACCGAATTTCGTCCTGAAATCATATTTGATCATTTGACCCTTCGCGACCAGATTATAGAAAGTTAAAAGGAGACTGTCTCGTTATCGGACAAAACAAAATATGAGACAGAAATTAAAAAACCAACTTGAAGATCGTTGATTATTTAGTCGTTGAGACTGCACGGAATGACTCCTGTCCTTTAAGGTTTTTACAACGCTCGTCGGCTGTAAGCTATTGGTGTGAAACCCCAGGATTTAATGCAGAATATCATTCATTCTAATAGCTATGGAAGAATAGATAAACGCAAAGCGAATACTCAAAAACCAGCAGGAAGAGAAATCGCAGAGAGAGAGAGAGAGTAGAGAATTTTTGAGGTGTAGAATGAATGAGACCCGGGAGGCCCTATTTATACTGGCCGGAAATTACAGATGTCAACGAATTTGAATTCTGAAATTCAAAATTCAAATTCTGGATGATAATCTAATCCGAAATTCGAATCTAGATAACCACATCCGATCTCAATCCGATTACAGCTACTTCTAGAGTTATCCTAATTTTGGACTCTTCGCGGCGCGATCCGTACCCATTGTTCGGGTCAGTCCACCCTATCCGACCCGAACCCTGTTAAAAATAAAAGCCCATTAGCATATGAAGTCCAAAAGGCGTCTAATCAAACCATTTCACATCCACAACCTGGCACACATGTGGGCTTGATCCACTTAAAGACTTTCAAGACCTAGGAAATGAATAAGCTTATAAACCCACCAAGGTTTCTTCGCCCCACCAATGGGGATAAAGAAAAATTGCCAACTTGCTTATTTTCATTTAAATTTCAACACTACGTAAGTGGAGAATCATTTGTTTATGAATTGTGAAGTGCTCATGGTTATTTGGGAAAAGGTGTTTAGGTCGTTCCCTCCTTCTAGTTATCGCGAGTGTATTAACCATTAGTGATTCAACATTGCCCATTAGTGATTATTCGTACTACTTTTTGGGTGTTGTGGAAATTTCGAAACGATACCATGTTTAAAACAAGGGATGATTTCTTTTTCAAGTCTATTGTTTCCATCTCTTTTAGTTGGCTAGCTAATCGTATTAAAAGGTGTAGGGTTGACTGCCTTATCTGGCTATCATGCTCGCATTTAACTCTTTATTAGTTTATTTGTTGTATAATGGGTTTTGCCTAAATAAACTCTTGCTAGTTTTTCTATAAAATTGATCGTTCTAAAATTGGGAAACAAATAATAAGAGAATACTTGTTGATGGATAGTAAATAGTTACGTAAATGACATTAGAGAAGTTTAGGGAAGACTAGTGTTTATTCATATTGCCCAATAGGTAATTCATACGCATACAATTAATCCATCTATGTAACAGAATAAAAAAAAAAAAACAACAACAAAATCAGTTCGGACTACCACAAGGCTGTGAGGTGTCCTTTTCAGTTAGGACTACCACAAGGGGGTGAGGTGTCCTTTTTATGTATGTTCACTAAACTCCTACCATAAACACTCATGTTCCGGATCTAACTTGTATCGTTACGTGTCTATAGAATCACAAAACTATACTATCACGATAGCAATACAATATTGTCTTAGAAAAATGATTTAAGACGTCGTATCTAAATAACTTATAGTGAATTTCAACACACCTACGAATTTTTCTAAATTTGCTGGTTTGACATAAAATATGACCAATCAACTCAATGTAATTAATTAAAAACGACAAAATTGCCAACTATAACTTTGGGACATTCCGGACACGTTCCTATAAGACTTTTAGTTTTACAAAAGACGTCACATTCCAATAATTAATTAAAACAGTAATTAGTTGTAAGTTGTAAATCGATAAGATTAGGACGTGGATGTGATTGAACCAGTGGGAGTTAATGGGCGAACCCTGGTACAACGTGAGCTCGCTTTGCTTATAAAATCCCATCAACCCACATTCGCTTCTTCAAATATTTTCTGTTCCATTCTCTCTCTCTCTCTCTCTCTCTCTCACACACACACACATTCTATAGATATAAATACATATAGATATATGTATATATAGGTATAAATATATAAATATATGGTGGTGTTTTGCTTTTTGGTAGATCAAACACGTAAGGTGAACAAGGCAAAGC
The DNA here is from genome assembly GCA_023525715.1 of Cichorium intybus. NCBI lineage: Eukaryota > Viridiplantae > Streptophyta > Magnoliopsida > Asterales > Asteraceae > Cichorium > Cichorium intybus. The sequence continues at coordinate 134,093,490 of CM042012.1, forward strand.
CGGTGGCAGGATCATGTTCAAGATGTCAAAGAGGAGCCAGTGTTGCTGAAATCGTAACAAAAACCAGATTTTGTAGCATCCCATTTTACTGGAGATCTTGCAAGGCCATTGTTTGCACTTTCTGTGGTGCCACTCTCAAATCATATACATGACCATGTCCTTACATGCATACATGATACATCATAGTTATATAAAGAATATACCATCTATGAACAGTGGTTTTTTATTATTACTATTTAAGTTGCGTATATATATCTCTGTTTTTGATATATGGAAATTGGAAAATTAAGCATTTATAAGACTTGAATGTTGTTTTCAAAAGTTAACCTACCCGTTGTTCAATGAGCTGTGTCAAGTTTGGAAGCAAGTAACTTCTATTAAATGTTACATCTTCCGTACTGTGCATCAGGAGACTGTATCCCCACCCAACCCTAATTATGGCTTGTTATCGTCGTATTCTTGAATGTTAGCATTGATTTCGGTCGTTGTTAGGACACAAACTCGGTCGTTGCTCCGGCACCTGAAAGGCCGGCCGGTTCATTTTAGTCGGTCACCTCTCCACGCCGTACAATATTTTTCTTTACAGTCTTTAGATTTAGTTGAACTGGTTAGTTGTATTTTTTTACAACTTGTATCTGTAACTGTAAGGTGAAAATTAGCCTTTCTTTTCTGGTTAATTTATCAATTTGAGGATTCGGCTATTCAACATTCAAAACGGTTTCTTTTGTTGTTATATATGCTTGTTAGCTTACCGTTTCTAGAAAATGGGTTTCTTTAGGTTTAATTTGTTGCTTTCATTACATTGTTCTTTTTTTAAGATTAATGGTGGATCATATTACCTTGAAGCATAAATGGGACATCCTTTATTCGCTGAATGTCATTTTGGTTCGGTCTAGGTTCCACAAGCACTACAAGGTATGTCGTCTTTACCGGCGACAAAAACTGCCGCTAAAGGTATCTAAAATCGCCGCTAAAACCTTTACCGGCGACAAATAGCCGCTAAAAGATCGCCGCAACAATTTCGTTTGTACTGCTTAAAAATTGCCGATAAAAGGTCGCCGGTAATGCGCGTCGCTGCTGTTGACGTCGCTGCTAATGACCCATCAGTCTACGGTGATAACGTGTCACCGCGTGATTTCGATGTCGCCGCTATTATTGGTTGTCGCCGGTAATACTGTCGCAGCTAATGGTGACATTTCTTGTAGTGAATTAATTATTTACATCATATTCACCTCTTTATTAGAAGCCTCAGCTTTCGGATAAATACAAGAATTGCAATAGGGAGAGACTAGAGATTATGTTCTATACTTATGTTTACCACCCATGACCGCCATTGCAACACCTTGTTTTGCTGGATCCATGAATTCCAACTGATAAGTTTTCGAGCAAGCCTTCAACTCGTGATGATAAACCATAGAATCTGAACTGCACCTCCAAATGAACAAAGCAGTCTGTCTTTAGGTACACTATAGATATGGATCCTAGCTATCGTCTTATTCACTCACATGCACCCCATTGACTGAAATTTTCGGTGCTTGACAGAGAGTGATCGATCAAAACGCTATTCTTTTCCAAAATTCTCTACATCTTTGCGTCAACTTCATAAGACTCCCATACGGTCCCATATCCTTCACGTAAAACTAGCTCCGCCCCATTGAAGGTGAGCTTTGTTGGTTAATTTTAATAACCAAAACATAAGACAAAATTCAGAAGCTTAATATCATATCTATAATCTCGAATCTAGTTAAAAGAAATTTAAACAACAAGAGCAAAGAACATTGTATACCTACTTCCATTGCAACCTTTTGATCTGACTAGTGTGAGTGGTTTTCCAATTGATCTCAAGACTACCTCTAGAATCTCTCAACAAAGCCTCATGATTTTTGGTGTGAAATTTGTATGTCTGAAAATGCTCCTCATCATATGTATATAGATGGAAATATACCCTAATATGAGATATGGGAGGAATATAGAGGATCTTGAGTCAAACGGGGAACTCAACCCACAATGGCAAGTGTATATTCTTATAAAGTCGGTCCATCATTTGTATTATGACCATAATAAAGTTGAATGTAATATAACAATATATATATATATATATATATATATATATATATATATATATATATATATATATATATATATATATATATATATATATATATATATATATATATATATATATATATATATATATATATATATATATATATATATATATATATATATATATATATATATATATATATATATATATATATATATATATAGGGTTGGGTTCTTGTGAGAACCCAAAAAACCATGAGATCTTGAGAACTCATCCTGATTGGTTGGATCATAAAAGGGCATGATAGTCATTTAGCAAATCACATTTAATTCTGATTTTTTTTTTATTTTTGGCAACAATTATAACAATTCCGAAAATCAAGCTATTAGATTTGAATTTTCAAATTTAAAAAAAATAAAATTTTCTTTTTTTTAAAATCATATTTTTTTGAAATTTGAAAAAAACTAAAATTTATTTTATTTTAATTAGATTTTTGGAATTTAAAAGACATATAATTTTTTTATTTATATGTGCATATATACATGTTTGTAGGTGTTTTTTTTAATAGGATGCATATATAGATAATCAGATTTCTGAGTTGCATTTCTTTAAAAGATTGCAAAAACGCATATTTAACTTTTTACATTATATTTTCTAGTGATGTATACATACACATTTAATAACATTTCGTAAAAAACACACAAGAAATATTTGTATTTCATAATATTCGGATATCATACTACCAATTTATTAGAAACAATAATATACAACTGTTTTGAACGTTACATACAAAAAAATATACAAAATACAACGAAAATTCATGATAACTTTATTTTTCAGTTTTCACTCTTTCAATTTGCTCGATAAATTCTTCAAAATCTGCAAGAACATTAATAAAAATTGATATAAATATATATTCAAAAACATTAAAATAAATTTATATGAACAAATGCACATCTATGTATGTATATATGCAAAATATGTATACATGTGTACATGAACAAATTGACATACATATGCATATGTGCATATATGTTTATTACACATGCATATATGTTTTTGCATATATATATATATATATATATATATATATATATATATATATATATATATATATATATATATATATATATATATATATATATATATATACAAATCGACATATATTAATATGTACACCTATGCACATATGCACATGTGCACATATGCATATGTGCACATGTGTACATGTGCACATATGCACATGTGCACATATGCATATGTATGCACATGTGCATATGTGCACATATGCACATGCGTATATCATACCTTCAATTATACCATACTTCATTGCTGCTAGATTGATCATCGACGTAGAGCAAGAAACTAACAGAGATCAATGTAAGCATGTTCCGCATACCTTCATCTATATGCGGAACTAATATTCGGCGACATGAATAAGCAATCAAAAATCTAAACAAGTAGACAAAAAATGGGATGAAATTTACCCATTTGTCACAAACCTGAAGATTACGCACACACACTTG